>CM059447.1:5270696-5870696 GCA_030390025.1 Squalus acanthias | reverse complement strand
AAGCATCGCACTGGGAGTATTCGCTCCACTGAGTTGCACAAGTGATGTGCACAAGTGTGATCTGTTTGTGAAAATGCCAAGAGAATAACACTAATTTAATGTTTGTTTTTGATCAATAATCTCGCTGTGGTTCAGTTGTCCAAATCGAACATTGTATGTTTGCCTAAACAGTCTTTTAAAGAAAAACGGTTTTTATTTTTCTACATTAAGTACTGTAATATTTTCCCAAATTGCAGTCCTTGTTTTGTATGTTAGCTGTAATGTGTAGCATGATGGAATTTATAAAAAAAAGTCAACTAGTTCCAGTATTGTGCAGCATCTCTTGTAATTAAATGATTCATTTCTTCGATTCACTTTGATTCAAACAAATGTTTCCACCCAGCGTGAATCAAAGAAATTCAGTACCAAGCTGGACTGAAGGTCTGACAAATAACTGCCAACATTGTTTTTCCCCCACAGTGTAAGTGTCACTAAACAAATGAGATCTGCTGCAGCTGATACAATCCTTCCTCCCTCAACAGATAGCCATGCCATGTCTTATATAACTCCTGAAGGCAGTAGCTGCAGGCTCACCAGCATCAGTACCGAGGAAGGCGGCACCACCACAACTTCAAGGGCAGCAGCTGACTTGATGCATCGAGGATTGAGTGTGTAACACATTCCGTGGCAGGAATGGCAGAAAATTACCCAGGCCACTGTATGGGCCTGAACAGTACTTTGTTAGTGAGCCCTCACCCTACATAGATGAGAACAGAGGGCGTTGCATTCTTTTGCACCTGTCACCTCTTTCCCACCGGCAAGCTTGCTCTATGAGTAAGAGTGCAATGTGAGCTGGCGTGGAATCCACTGCTTGCGTAGAATAACTATGGGGATTCAGGGTTAGATCAAATTATCCACTGGGTCCCATTTGACTCTTTTACCTTTAGTTGAGTATCACGTATGTTGGATGTTTGCACCAGTGCATTATGAAGGGTTTTCTTTACAAGCGAAAGCACAGAGCCATGAATGAAAGAACTTTGGTAACAATTCACATGAACAGTAATCTGTATTTATATGTCAGAAAGAGTTGTGATAAATACTCACTGCAATCTTCTGCAGGCCCCAAGGCATCGGTGAGTACCATTTAAGTCACCAAATAGGATGCATTAGCTTCGGGCTCTTGTGATATTCTTGAGATCAAAGACTGAGGCGCTGCTTAGTTTAAACTTGTCTCTACTGCTACATACATCAGATCTATTTACACCAAAATACAATCTGTGAAGCATCATAAGATGTGGTCGCAGAAGATGTGAGCTTGAGGGTCACCTGTAAAGAAACCCTTTTTTAACCTGTTGAAATATTTGATACCTCTTAACTTCTAAGAGGCAAACTCTGATGAGACCTCCCAGAAAAATAACAGGAGATCGGGAAAGGAAGGAATTTTCACCAATGTGCCGGAATTTTAACAAGTTTTAACAAATTAAAGACCACGGGACTGCATAAAATGATAGAAATATTCGACAGCAGGTAAACGAATACATTTGTGCAGAGATCAGGGAGCTGAAATCTTGAGTAAGTTGCAATATTGAAAAGAAAATCAATTCACTAGAAAGGCTGATTCATTCCCTACAAAGAAAGTGAGTAGATATTGAACATGGGTTCATTGCCAACTGGAGGGTTTGGGGCGAGGGACAATAGTTACATTTATCAAAAAGCTTTGGTCATGTTTTTAGCAATCTATCCCAGTCTCAAAACAACAGCCAGGACATTGGTATATACTAAAGGATCACGAGATAGTTATGTGTGAGAAGGGCCATTCGGCCCATCTTAGTTTATCCATTCAGAAAGACTTTACGGTCTCCCTTTTGCTACACCCAGTTGTTGACTGTTTTTCCCTTCGTGACCATTCCGTACATTGATAACTATTTGTGTGAAGAAAACGTTCCTGATATCGCTCTTAAATTTGTCTTTTACAAGTTTGAACCTGTGTCCACTTGTCCTAATCTCACAGTTTAATTTGAAGTAATTTTCTGACTTTACCATTTCAATATGGGTGGCTGCAAATCATAGAATCATAAAATGGTTACAGCACGGAAGAAGGTCACTCGGCCCGTCGAGCCCACGACGGCTCTCTTCAAGAGCACTTCAGCTAGTCCCACTCCCCTGCCCTTTTCCCAAAGCCCTGCAAAATTCTTTCCTTCAGATACTTATCCAACTCCCTCTTGAAAGCTGTGATTGAATCTGCCTCCACCACCCTTTCAGGCAGTGCATTCCAGATCTTAACCACTCGCTGTGTAAAAAAGTTTTTTCTTACGTCGCCTTTGGTTCTTTTGCCAATCACCTTAAATCTGTCTCCTCTGGTTCTCGACCCTTTCGCCAATGGGAACAGTTGCCTCTATCTACTCTGTCCAGACCCCTCATGATTTTGAACACCTCTATCAAATCTCCTCTCAATCTTCTCTGCTCCAAGGAGAACAACCCCAGCTTCTCCAGTCTATCAACGTAACTGAAGTCCCTCATTCCTGGAATCACTCTCGTAAATCTTTTCTGCACCTTCTCTAAGGTCTTCACATCCTTCCTAAAGCGTGGTGCCCAGAATTGGACACAATACTCCAGTTGGGGCCGAACCAATGTTTTATACAGGTTCATCATAATTTGCACACTTTGTACTCTATACCTCTATTTATGAAGCCCAGGATCTCGTAAGCCTTTTTAACTGCTTTCTCAACCTGCCCTGCCACCTTCAACGATTTGTGCACAAACACCCCCAGGTCTCTCTGTTCGTGCACACCCTTCAGGATTGTACCATTTAGTTTATATGTCCTCTCCTCATTCTTTCTACCAAAATGTATCACTTCACACTTTTCTGCGTTAAATTTCATCGGCCACGTGTCCGCCCATTTCACCAGCCTGTCTATGTCCTCTTGAAGTCTATCACTCTCCTCCTCACTGTTCACTATACTTCCAAGTTTTGTGTCATCTGCAAATTTTGAAATTGTGCCCTGTACACCCACGTCCAAGTCATTAATATATATCAAGAAAAGCAGTGGTCCTAGAACCGACCCCTGGGGAACACCACTGTGTACCTTCCACCAGTCCGAAAAACAACCGTTCACCACTACTCTCTGTTTCCTGTCACTTAGCCAATTCTGTATCCATGCTGCCACTGTCCCTTTTATTCCATGAGCTTCAACTTTGCTGGCAAGCCTATTATGTGGCACTTTGTCAAACGCCTTTTGGAAATCCATGTACACTACGTCAACCGCATTACCCTCATCAACCTTATCAAAGAACTCAATCAAGTTAAACACGATTTGCCTTTTACAAATCTGTGCTGGCTTTCCTTAATTAATCCACACTTGTCCAAGTGACTGTTAATTTTGTCCCTGATTACTGTTTCTAAAAGCTTCTCCACTATCGAGGTCAAACTGACTGGCCTGTAGTTGCTGGGTTTATCTTTACACCCTTTTTTGAATAATGATGTAACATTTGCAATTCTCCAGTCCTCTGGCACCACCCCCGTATCTAAGGAGGATTGGAATATTATGGCCAGTACCTCCGCCATTTCCTCCCTCAATTCCCTCAGCATCCTCGGATGCATCCCATCCGCTCCTGGTGATTTATCTACTTTACAGCCAGCCTTTCTAATACCTCCTCTTTATCACTTTTTATCCTATCAAGTCTCTCCACTACCTCCTCCTTTACTATGTCTGTGGCAGCATCCTCTTCCTTGGTGAAGACAGATGCAAAGTACTCGTTTAGTACCTCAGCTGTACCCTCTGCCTCCATGCATAGGTTTCCTTTTTGGTCCCTAATTGGCTCCACCCCCTCCTCTTACTACCCTTTTACTATTTATATGCCTATAGAAGACTTTTGGATTACTTTTTATGTTGGCTGCCATTCTATTCTCAAACCCCTCTTTGCCCCTCTTATTTTCTTTTTCACCTCTCCTCTGACCTTTCTATATGTAGCCTGATTCTCAGATGTATTTGTAACCTGACATCTGTCATATGCGCTCTTTTTCTGCTTCATCATATTCTCTATTTCCTTCGTCATCCAGGGAGCCCTGACTTTAGTCACCTTGCCTTTCCCCCTAGTGGAATGTACCTCAACTGTACCTGATCTATTTCCTCTTTAAAGGCAGCCCATTGTTCCATTACAGTTTTGCCTGCCAATCTTTGATTCCAGTTTACCCGGGCCAGATCCGTTCTCATCCCACTGAAATTGGCCTTCCCCCAGTTACACATTTTTATTCCAGATTGCTCTCTGTCCTTTTCCATAGCTAATCTAAACCTTATGATGCTATGATCACTGTTCCCTAAATGTTCACCTCCTGACACTTGCTCCACTTGACCTACCTCATTCCCCAGAACCAGATCCAGCAATGCCTCCTCCCTCGTCGGGCGGGAAACATACTGATCAAGAAAGTTCTCCTGAACACACTTCAGAAATTCTTCCCCTTCTCTGCCCATAATACTATTACGATCCCAGTCTATATTAGGATAGTTGAATTTCCCCCATTATTATTACTCTATAGTTCTTGCACCTCTCTGTAATTTCTCTGCAAATTTGCTCCTCCATATCGTTCCCACTATTTGGTGGTCTATAGAATACACCTAGTAGTGTAAAGGCACCTCTATTATTTCTTAACTCTAGCCATATAGATTCTGTCCTTGACCCCTCCAGGACATCCTCCCTCTCCAGCACTGTAACATTCTCCTTAACCAATACTGCCACACCACCTCCTATCTCTCCTTCCCTATCTTTCCTGAACACTTTATAACCAGGAATATTTAATGCCCAATCCTGCCCTTTTTTGAGCCAGGTCTCAGTTATTACCACAACATTATATTCCCATGTGGCTATTTGTGCCTGCAGCTCACCTTCGTGCGTTCACATATACACTGTAAACCCATCTTTGACTATCCTGTATTCTCTCTTAGTTTGACTCCACCTAATACCTTACTATTTCTTACTTTAGTGCTCTCTGCCTCTCCCAATCCTTTGAGCACTTTATTCCCCCTTTCTAATGTTACATCCTGGTGCCCATCCCCCTGCCAAATTAGTTTAAACCCTCCCCAACAGCACTAGCAAACCTCCCCGTGAGGATATTGGTTCGGGCCTGGTTGAGGTGCAACCCGTCCAGCCTGTACAGGTCCCACTTCCCCCAGAACCGGTCTGAATGCCCCAAGGATCTAAAGCCCTCTCTCCTGCACCATCTCTCCAGCCACGCATTCATCTGCGCTATCCTCCTATTTCTATACTCACCAGCGCGTGGCACCGGGAGTAATCCGGAGATTACTACCTTTGGAATTCTCTACCACAAAAGGCAGTTGAGGCCAATTCATTAAATATATTCAAGAAGGAGTTAGATATATTTCTTAAGGCTAACGGGATCAAGGGATATGGGGAGAAAGCAGGGACAGGGTACTGAATTTGGATGATCAGCCATGATCTTATTAAATGGCGGAGCAGGCTCGAGGGGCCGAATGGCCTACTCCTGCTCTTATATGTTTTGAGGTCCTGCTTTTTAATCTCTTTCCTAGCTCCCTGAAATCTGCCTGCAGGACCTCATCCCTCTTTCTACCTATGAAGGAAAACAATTTGGTGTGATATAATAGCGGATTGATTAAATAATTTAGGCTTATACGTGATGGTTAATGGTCATGGTGAGTAGACAGACAGCTACTCTGCTGCACTGTTCCATTCCTACTGTAACATTATTGTAAATCATTCTAGCTAAATGACGGAATTGTGTCAGTGTACTAATTTAGTTAGTCCTGCATGATCAGTACAAATACAATCTGCGGGTTTCTTCATCTCTGTGAAGCAGTTTCTCGTGTGCATTGACACAAAAATCAAGAGTGTAACTCTGGAGTCAGGTCAGACTCTAGCCCGCAAACACATTAAAGGCCAACCAATGTGAGGCCACCTTGCGCCATTTGGCTTTCGAACCTAGTGGAGTATAACTCCTGTCCCATTTGAAACTGGGTTCAAAAATTACTCAAGTATTCAAGTGGGTCTCTTGGGCATCGGTATTGAATCTTTCTTATCTTATGAGAAAACTGATGCCACTGCTGTGCTCTCTTAACAAGAAAAGCTGCTAGGGGAGCATAGCTTTGTGCAGGTTCCTGGCGGGCACAGCGAAATATATAGCCCGCACTGTACAGGTACTGGTCTCAGATTTCGAGTACAGTAGGGCCGCAGCCTGTTAAGGTGTCGATCTTTGCTAAAGTGGCAGAGAGGAGTATCGTAAATCATCAACTTATGAATTAATTACCCCAAAAATACTTTATTCTCATTGTGTATAATTGGTCTCTTGAGTAAAGTTGCCTGCGGTTTAAAAGTTGTGTTTTTCCTATTTGTGTGTGTGTGTGTGTGTGTGTGTGTGTATCCAAATTGTCTGCACACAGTTTATTGCTCATACAATTCAGAATCTAGATGCAAATGATGGTCTAATTCATTATTACATGTTTTCTCACAATATGAATACATATTACCAATGTGTGCATAAAGCAACACACAATTAAAAGATGGAAAAGCAGAAGAGAATCAGGAAATGCCTGTGTAATAAAGAAGTGAAGTTGTAGATTTCTGAGACTGACATTTTGAAAGAAGATACTTTGTGCCAGAGGAGACAACCGAAACAAATGAGAGACTCGATTGTGGGAAGAGATCGCTCAAGTTCCAGATGCACTCTTCAATGTGAGAAGAACATCAGATAAAGGTATGGTGATCCAACACCAAGTGGAAAATAGCAACTGTCAAACATTTACAAATTAATTTTAATGAAGACTATTGTCTAATTTGTTGCACTCGGGGTTAATGGTTCCAGTTTGTAAACCGTAAGAAAATAAATCTGCCAATTAAATTTTGAATTTATCGTCATTTAGTTTTACTTGCTATACTCTATGGGCTGGATTTTCAATGACCCGTGGAGTCGGGTTTGGAGGCGTGTGGGGGGTTAAAGTTGCAGATTCGGGGGTCCCGACCCCATCCCGCCTCCACGCAATTTTGATAAAATCGTGTGCGGTGTTCCTGACTCCGTCCTGCCTCCAAGAGGCAGGAGAGGCCTTTAAAGCCCTTAACAAGCCCTAAATTGGCTCTGTAATGCCATTTTGAAACGTTTTAGCTAGTTTAACCCTTTCTGACGTGAAGCACGCCTGATGTGAAACACTCCAGTGAAACCTGGCGGGAGCACAAGTGGATAGCTGCCTATCAGCTGCAGGTCCACTATTACAACGGAGATGTGATGAAGGCAGTAGTAGTATTAGGTCTGAAAGTCGCCTCTGATGCTGCTGCATTGAATGTCTTCAGAGACTGCCGGGGCCTTTGGAGGACCTGGATGGAAAACAAAATATTCTCTCTCTCCTCTCTCTCTCTCTCTCTCTCTTTGAGATGCTGCTCATTTTGCATCCAGGTCCTCTCACAGCAAAGGCCAGGCAGTCTCTGACCTGCAATGATGACATCATCAGAGGCGACTTTCAGACCCAAACCACTAATTGGTTCATGGGTTCCCACATGCTGGAACTCAATTGCCCAATTAAGTGAAAATTGCATCAATCTCCCACATCCAATTTCAGGCGGGTGGATAACACGAAATGCGGATGACACGACCCCAACCCGACCCCAAGACAAAATCCAGCCCTATGTATTCCCATTGTAAGATTTTGGATCACAGGTCACACTCAGATTACCCAAAGGGTCTTAGGAGTTGTAAAGCATTTATTAAAGAGCGGCAGTTTAAGTTAAGTACAACACGCAATCAAGATAGACATAGTAGACATACGACCGTGACAAGCAGCTGGTATCGGTCCCGATCGGACAGACGGCTGGCGTGCGCGAACAGTTCTTCCCTTTCATTCACCGTCTGTGCTAAAAGCTCTTTAGATATCTCTTTTATACTCTTTTAGGGGTGGGCCTAGGGTAGATTATCAAAGATACAGTCAACAACCTTTCTAGCACACAAACAGCAGACAGCTAGTCTGGAAACAAGGTCACCGCCACGGTGCAGAATGTTATAACATCCGCAGGGAACCAAGAACATCAGCAAATTCTAAGCGTTTATCCAGTTATTCTATCACCGGTCTGAAGAGACTTTTTTGTCTCAAGTTATTTCTTCCAATTCATGATTTCTTACAACATGTTTTAAACTTTTCTCTCACTATATTTTCTACCACAATCCCCTTTCCTGCTACACCAGTTTGTCCTCTTTCTACCACCCAACCACTCCCATTCCCTCTCCATCTGCCTGTGCTTCCTTCCTCTCTTCCATGTAGTGTCTCACTTTAAGCCAGTGGGAGATGTGGGTAAGGAGTTCACTTAGTGATATATTCGAAGGGTCATTGACCTGAAAGGTTAACTCTGGTTCTCTCTCCACAGATGCTGCCTGACCAGCTGAGTAGTTCCGGCATTTTCTGTTTATATTTCAGGATTCCGGCATCCGCAGTATTTTGCTTTTGAAATCAACTTTTTTTTCCCCAGTTAGTACCTGTTTGTTAGTGCATCCAACTGTCCATGAAATGGAAATAGTGACTTGGATAATGGTCCTATTTTGTTCACCTGGAGTCCAAACATTGGCCTGGAAATTGCAGTTGGAGGCTTGCAGCCCGCGTACGCCTCCGAACCGAAAGAAAACTACATACTTACCATGTACTAAGGAGCTTCGGACTCTTGTGGTCCTGGACCTGCAGGCGTACGCCTGCGTAAAGGCCCACGGATCCCAAGCGTCCCTGGGGTCACGTGGACCAGGCCAATCAATGACAAAGGGGGATTCCCATTATGCTTATAGAGATTGCATTTACGTACGGAACCTCCATAAGCATAATAGAAATCACCGAATAAAATTTCACCCTACTTAAAAAAAAATGATCACCGGTTCAAAATTAATTAAAATACCCTTTAATTAAACATTTAAAATAAAAATTAGATTTTTTGAAAAATAAATTTTAAACATTTTTAAACTGGACAAAATTTACCTAAACTAATTTTAAATGTAAGTGAAAGTTTAAATCATTGTAAAAAATTTATTTTAACATTTATTTTAACCCTTACGCCGGTAAAAGAAGGCCTTATGCCTGCTTTTACCAGACGTAAGGCTTTGGTGGGTATTCGCTGGGCAGTAATTGGGCAAATAGCCCAACTCTGTGCCAGCGAAAGTGAATTTACAGCGGATGCGGACGATCTGTCAAGGAAAAATTGATAGATCGCAAGTTCCGGGTTTTCTCGCGCGCACATCGCATGCGGAAACCCGGAACTTGCGGGGCCATTCACAGCACTTACGATGGTGTGTGCTGTGCATACTCTGTCATAGACCCCGTAAATTGCGGGCCGTTTTCTGATTCAGAGTTGCTTGAATTAAAAAGAAGTAATGTACTGTATGTTTTAAAAAAAAATTTAATTTGTTTTATGGAATCAGGGCGTCGCTGGCAATGCCAGCATTTATTGCCCATCCCTAGTTGCCCTTGAGAAGGTGGTGGTGAGCCGCCGCCTTGAACCGCTACAGTCCGTGTGGTGATGGTGCTCCCACAGTACTGTTAGGGAGGGAGTTCCAGGATTTTGACACAGCGATGATGAAGGATCGGCGATATACTTCTAAGTCAGGATGGTGTGAGACTTGGAGGGGAACTTGCAGGTGGTGGTGTTCCCATGTGCCTGCTGCCCTTGTCCTTCTAGGTCGAAGAGGTCACGGGAGTCAGGATGGTGTGAGACTTGGAGGGGAACTTGCAGGTGGTGGTGTTCCCATGTGCCTGCTGCCCTTGTCCTTCTAGGTCGAAGAGGTCACGGGTTTGGGAGGTGCTGCCGAAGAAGCCTTGGCAAGTTGCTGCAGTGCATCTTGTAGATGGTACACACTGCAGCCACGGTACGCCGGCGGTGGAGGGAGTGAATGTTTAAGGTGGTGGAGGGGGTGCCAATCAAGCGGGCTGCTTTGTCCTGGATGGTGTCGAGCTTCTTGAGTGTTGTTGGAGCTGCACTCATCCAAGCAAGTGGAGAGTATTCCATCACACTCCTTACTTGTGCCTTGTAGATGGTGGAAAGGCTTTGGGGAGTCAGGAGGTGAGACACTCGCTGCAGAATACCTAGCCTCTGACCTGCTTTTGTTGCCACAGTATTTATGTGGCTGGTCCAGTTAAGTTTCTGCTTAATGGTGACCCCCAGGATGTTGATAGTGGGGGATTCGGCGATGGTATTGCCATTGAATGTCATGGGGAGGTGGTTAGACTCTCGCTTGTTGGAGATAGTCATTGCCTGGCACTTCTGTGGCGCGAATGTTACCTGCCACTTATTAGCCCAAGCCTGAACATCGTCCAGGTCTTGTTGCATGTGGGCATGGACTGCTTCATTATCTGTGGAGTTGCGAATGGCGCTGAACACTGTGCAGTCATCAGCGAACATTCCCATTTCTGACCTTATGTTGGAGGGAAGGTCATTGATGAAGCAGCTGAAGATGGTTGGGCCTAGGACACTGCACTGAGGAACTCCTGCAGCGATGTCCTGGGGCTGTGATGATTGACCTTCAACCACCACAACCAACTTGCTTTGTGCTGGATATGACTCCAGCCAGTGGAGAGGTTTCCCGATTCCCACTGACTTCAGTTTTACTAGGGCTCCTTGATGCCAGACTCGGTCAAATGCTGCCTTGATGTCAAGGGCAGTCACTCTCGCCTCACCTCTGGAATCCAGCTCCTTTGTCCATGTTTGGACCAAGGCTGTAATGAGGTCTGCAGCTGAGTGGTCTTGGCGGAACCCAAACTGGGCATCAGTGAGCAGGTTATTGGTGAGTAAGTGCCGCTTGATAGCACTGTCGATGACACCTTCCATCACTTTGCTGATGATTGAGAGTAGACTGATGGGGCGGTAATTGGCCGGTTTGAATTTGTCCTGCTTTTTGTGGACAGGACATACCTGGGCAGTTTTCCACATTGTCGGATAGATGCCAGTGTTGTAGCTGTAGTGGAACAGCTTGGCTAGAGGCGCGGCTAGTTCTGGAGCATAAGTCTTCAGCATGATAGCCAGGATGTTGTCGGGGCCCATAGCCTTTGCTGTATCCAGTGCGCTCAGCCGTTTCTTGATATCACGTGGAGTGAATCGAATTGGCTGAAGACTGGCTTCTGTGATGGTGGGGACCTCTGGAGTAGGCCGATATGGATCATCCACTCGGCACTTCTGGCTGAAGTTGGTTGCAAACGCTTCAGCCTTGTCTTTTGCATATGACATGTACGCTCCCAGCCTACACATCAGAATAACATTCTAATCCTGAAACATTGAATCACATAGTTTTATCATTTTTTTGTGAAATTGATGGATCAGTGGTCAGACTGAACATTTATCATAGGTAAGGTTTTGTGTAACAAATAATTTGTGATGCAGTACAGTTGTCAGTACGATATAATTTTAGTGCAATTAATGATCTAATTATTGAAATTCAAGTCCAATAAGTCATATCTGTCAAATAGTCAGTTGACAAGTGTGTGGAAAATACTTGTTAAAAAAGTTTAATAAATAAAACAAAACCATTTTGGTTTGCATCTTTAGGTGGCCTTTAGAGATGTGAGCTCTTTCAATATACGTTTGAACTGTAATTATTATATGGCTGGGTGTTACAGTAGTGTTGTGGGATTCTTAAAGCAAAAATGATATGATATATCTGCCAAGGGAAGTCTCTTCTCAATTGTATGCTGTTAATATTGATGTACAAATATGTTCGGTACCACTGAGTGGCATTGCAGTCATTCTATTAAACTATGTTCTCTATAGAATAAGAGTACAGTATTTTAAAATGAAATGTTCTTGGTGTGACATTTTGAAGTAGAATTACAATGGTAATGTCTAAACAAAGCACACGGCATAATATGGAATTGCAGCATGTACTGTTTTATTTTATAGTTTTCCACAGAACAAGCAGGCTCCATAAGCATGGATGGTGTCCATGAAATTTGCATTGTTCTTCTGAAAATTCTTCCTGAAACTGGTCAAGGGGAGACACTGGGTGATGGCAGTGGAGCAGCAATAGTTGCTGACAGAGAGCGGAGGTTTGAATGCCTGCTGTGTTGTGTTGGAATGTGTAACTCCTACCTGCCGCGTTCACAATTTCTGTTCCAGGAAAGTGATGAACAAAAAGCAGAAGCGTGCGCCCACTTATATCATAACTTTTCATCGTGTTTTTGGCACAAAACTCTGAATTTAACTTGGAGCGTGCCCAATCACCAGTTATTTAATTTATGCAAGGCATCCAGTTGATGTATGGTTAACATATCAATTCTGTACCACAACTAGAGGTTCTCAAAAATGCAGAATGAAAGGGTATGGTTTTGGAGGACTGTATCGCAAGATGAATTGTTACATTCTTTTGTCCCCGAGATCCAATCCTGTCTACACTATTGGGATAAAAGTCTCTCTCTGCTAGTTGTAATAATTGTACGTGGGAGATAAACTGATGAAAGATCATCAACCTGCTTCTCCCTCCACAGATGCTGCCTGACCTGCTGAGTATTTTCAGCATTTTCTGTTTTTATTTTTGCTTTTTACTTCCTGGTTTCGACCGTGCGTGTCTCGGTGAGGATTCTTCAATCTGATTGGTTGAAGGGACTTGCTGTTTCTTGCTCTGCTCACAGATCCCCTGCTGGATCAGACACTGGACTAGAGCAAGTCTCCGCCCTACAGCCCGCAAAAACGAGCGCCGTTCGTTCGCCGCTGACCGCAAAATCCAGGCCCTTGCTTTCTCACAAAGAACAATTTAATTTACAGAAAGCTGTTGACTTGTGTGATGTGTAATTTAGCATTGCAATTTCTTTTAGTGGAGTACTATGCTCTGCTGTATATTAGAATTGGATGATTGCTTGATACTGTAGTTTATGTGGATTTCATAATTTGACTTTGGGTGATAGTGTAAAATGGGCGCTATCAATTCAGCCATCCGTGAAAATTGGTAGAGCTGTGTAACAGGTGGCTGAATCGATATTGCCCGTTTTACAACAACACCTGAAGTCAAAGATACCCCCCATATGTTGTAGATGTACACGAATTTCCAATTTATGATGCATTATCTGTTTAAAACATGCAATAAGAAAAGGAATAATGAAAGTTCAAACAAAACTGAGTCAGCATTTTAACAGTGGGGACCAATAACTGGAGCCAGCATTGTAACAGTGGGAACTTGATGAGGCCTTGTGTGTCTCTTAGACCCTCAGTGACAGAGTTATGGTCACTTTTGCCCTATTGTAAACATTTCACCACAAAAACTTTCAGCTGCAGATCAAGTTCCATTACTGCAGAATTTAAAATGTCTCGACTCATTTACCATATATGAATCTATTTAACTAGATCATGGAACTGGAGCTGCCTCTCCTCCCCATGTTAGGTGTACACAGGTGGGCCCGCAGGACCTTTTTTTGACTAAAGCCTTTTCCTGCTGTATCTCACTTCCTCCTTTAGGTTCTTCCTTCTCTATGTAGGAACATAGGAACAGGGGTAGGCCATTCAGCCCATCGATCCTGTTCCACCATTCTTCTCTATCTCTCTTCCTCCCTTAGCTGGAGGCCAGCCTGCTGATTACTCTACAGAATAATAAACAATGCTGTTTCACGACCGGTCACTTTACCTGTGCTTCTACCTAGGAGGTGGGCTGAGAATCTTCAGTTTGACTCCGTGGTAGCACTTGCTTCCGAGTCAGAAGGTCATGGATTCACGCCCCACTCCAAGACTTGAGCACGTAACCTAACACTTCAGTGCAGTACTGAGGGAGGTGTCGTCTTTTGGATGAGATATTAAACCGAGGCATCTGCTTGTCCAGGTGCACATAAAAGATCACATTGGACTATTTGAAGAGTGAGGGAGCTCTCCTCGTGTCCTGGCCAACATTTATCCCTGAACTAAGATCACTAAAAAACCCATCTGATTGTTTATCTCATTGTGTGCAAGTTGACTGTCATGTTTGCCTACATTGCAACAGTGACTACACTTCAAAAGTACTTCATTGGCCGTAAAGTGCTTTGGAATGTGCGGAGGGCATGAAAGGCATTGTATAAATGCAAGCTCTTTGAGAGAGTTCCAAAAATGTTTACAATCACCACCAGATTCTAAAGCTTGGAAACTCTTGGTGGTAAATCAGGGCCATTAGAATTGCTGTAGTTTTACGACTTTTACATTTTATTTTATTTACATTGGGGGATATCCACAAACTTTGTTTTAACCCATAAAAGCATGTTTCTTATCAAAGTTTGTGACAGTAACTGTAACTAGCACAATGTAGCTTATGTATTTCACGAAATGATTGATAGAATTATTACTCTATAAAACTGCCTGGCCTGTCGCCGCCAGATGAGGTTACCAGGAAAGACTTGCATTTCGATAGCGCCTTTCACAACCTCAGGACATTCCAAAACGCCTTACAGCCAATGAAGGACATCCTTGAAGTGTCGTCACTGTTGTAATGTATGAAAACGCGGCAGCCAATTTGCGCTCAGTGAGGTCTCACAAACAGCAATGTAACAATGACCAGATCATCTGCTTTTTTTTTTAGTGATTGCCAGGGATTGTACTTTGATTTTTCCCTTCCTGCCCCATCCCATCCCACTGAGAGGTGTTGTAATCTCAGCTCGGCGCACCCAGTGTGCTGCAGCTCAGATCAAGAACTACTTTGAGAATTATTACTTTAAATAGAAAGAAATATAAAAATATATGAGACCAACTCCAAAAGATAAGAATAAATTGAGGAAAGGAGTGCAAACTCTCTTCTATTTTCACATATGAATACTAAATACTCAGAATTTTGTCTTACTAGAGACAGATGTAATGGTGAATAGTTCCACAATACTAGAACGTCATCTGAATGTATTTGAAAACAGATTGAGTATGGGTGTTGTGCAATTGTAACAGTTGGGTGCATATGACTTGTGAAGCAACTTCTTAACTGGCCGTTACATGCTCCCGAGACATCACTAGTTTGTACGCATACACCAAAAGGTCAGCATAGTCGCGTGACTGCTGTCCTGTTGCACATTTAAAAAAAACTCAAGGTCTGTATCTTGTGACTAAATTTTGCAGAATGAATGTACTCCACGAGTATGTTCAAATCACATTTTAATATTGAGGAGCACTGAAAGTAGCATAGGTGAATGAATTGCTGCGAATTTTTAATTGTTTTTGTCACCAACAGGATTTGCCATGTATCAGTTTATTTCTGTGGAGATGAAATGACCTTGTTAAGCCAGTTTAGTGGCACTGGTTGAAGCCGGCAATCTGTGTAATCACTCAAATCATGGAAACTAATGAAAACTTCAGCCCTTCCGCTGTTAAATTCCCCACTAAAAGTTAGACCCAAAAAAGATTAGGTGTAACTGGGGTTTTAACAGCATTTTGACTGGTGAAGAAAGCTTATGACCCAAAAAACTAACTTAAATTTTTTGCAGTGTCAAATTTATCCATTTTAATAAAAATTAAAATTTTTAAGAAACTTTTAAAAAAAAAATGTAATACCTTTGTTCATCTTTATTTCAGGTTTGCCTTTTCCCCATGTGAGAGCCCCAATCTTTGTTTTGCTCTCTAACATTTTTAAAAAGTTCAAATTTTAAGTGTTTACCTGCTTCCTAGTTCCCAGTCTGTGAGAATTCCGCATTGTGATTGACTGCTTAAACAGCTTGTTGACGTCACAGCAGCTCGCACCAGGGGATTCCCACTGTACTATGTTGATTTGAATTACGTGTCGGAAAACCCGAACTTTTCGACACAGAGATTGCGAAATCTATGAGTGAAGATTACTTCAGGGCCAGCAGTGAATGCCTTTGCTTCACCGCTGAACGTAAATTCCGGGCCATTGGCGAGGGCACTTGGAGAACTCCCCTGCTCTTCATCAAATAATGCCACAGGGCCTCTTTTAACATCTCATCTGAAAGACAGCGTCTCACTGAAGAGCCTAGGTTATGTGCTGAAGTCTCCTTAGGAGTGGGACTTGAACTAGAGTACAGAGCGGGATTAAAATGGAGTGTACTTAAACAGACTGTTTTATTTGGGAACTTGGAAAGAGTGGGAATTTCTGGTAAGTATTGGGTAAGTAGTAGATGTAAAAAGTGAAATTTAGTTTAACATTTTGATTTTAACCTAGAACTTTAAAAACTGTAGTTAGCAGAAGTTGCCTGCCAGTGGTTGTTAACTGTCAGTCAGCTGTAAGTATTTGTTTTGAATAGGCGCTAATCACCAGGAGCAGGGGAGCTGAGTCAACACTTGTAAATTGGGTGAGGCTCCTAGAGTATAACAGTAAACAGGTCTGAGGAACACAGAGTGGGATTAAACAGAGTGTACTTAAACAGAGCATACTTAAAATGTGCGGGTTAGGTTGATTTGGCTATGATAAATTGACCCTTAGTGTTAGGGGGGGATTAAATATGTGGGGTTATGGGGATAGGATGGGATATGTTAGGGGGAATTAAATACGTGGGGTTACGGGGGTCGGGTGGGATATGTGTACTGTGGGGATTAAAGCAGGGACAGGGTACTGGATTTGAATGATCAGCCATGATCGTATTGAATGGTGTTGCAGGCTCGACGGGCCGAATGGCCTACTCCTGCTCCTAGATTCTATGTTTCTATGTTTCTATGTTTAAACAGAGTGTTTTATTTGGGAATTTGGAAAGAGTGGGAATTTGGAGAAGAGGGGGAAGGAGTTGTTGCTTTTTGCCTACACTACTTGTAGTGCTTTGTGTTACAGGTAGATATTTAATTTCAGTACCCCTAACTTAATCTAGATCAAGTAAGTAGTCAAGAAACTACACTGTAAACTAAATTACCTAATTACAAATTTAATTAAACAAAACAAGGTCATCTAGGGATGGCAGTGCAGGTGGTGTGCTGCAACTGCAGCATGTGGGAGTTTGTGGAGAGCATTGTGATCCCGGACAACCACGTTTGCAGTAAGTGCCTGCATCTTGAGGAACTTCAGCTCAGAATTTTTGAGCTGGAGTCTGAGGTGCAGACATTGCGGGGCATCAGGGATGGGGAGAGTTACCTGGACTCTTTGATCCAGGAGGCAGTCACACCCCTTCGCTTAGGTAGTGGTACAGGTCTGGTTAGTGGTCATGGACAGGAGGGTATGACTGCAACTCAGGCAAGTAAGGTGACCCCAGGTGCAGTGCTGGAGGAGCCTCGGCCTTTGCCCTTGTCCAACAGGTGTGAGGTTCTTGCTGCCTGTATGGATGAGGGAGAAGTCTGCAGGATGGATGAGCAAGCTGACCATGGCACCATGGTGCAGGATGCCATTCAAGTGGGGGGAGTGAATGGGAATGTAGTTGTGGTAGGGGACAGTATAGTCAGGGGGATCGATACTGTTCTCTGCAGCTGCGACCGAGAGTTCCAAAGGTTGTGTAGCCTGCCCGGTGCCAGGGTTAAAGACATCTCACTGCTGGAGAAGAACTTGGAGTGGGAGGGGGAGGATCCAGTTGTCGTGGTCCACGTAGGAACCAATGACATAGGTAGAACTAGGAATGAGGTTCTGCTGAGGGAGTTTGAGATGCTAGGTTCGAAATTAAAAAGCAGAACCTCAAAGGTAATAATCTTTGGATTGTTACCTGAGCCACGCGCAAATTGGCATAGGTTCAAACAGATTAGAGGTTTAAATGCGTGGCTCAAAGAGTGGTGTGGGAGGAAGGGGTTTCAGTTCATGGGGCACTAGCACCAGTACCGGGGAAAGAGGGAGCTGTTCCGTTACGACGGCCTCCACTTAAACTGGGCTGGGTCCAGTGTCCTGGTGAACCAAATAACTAGGGCAGAAGACAGGGCTTTAAACTAATGAAGGGTGGGAGGATTCAGGAAAGAGTAAATTTAAAATCAGCGAGAGAAATGTCAAGGCTCTAGAGCAGAGTTTTGGGTAAAAATAAGCAGAGTGGATCAGGACGGGACAGAGAGTAACAAAGGTAATAAGGCATCAGTGACGAAGGTGACATCAGGGAAAAATAGAAATAGATCAAAGCTAAAGGCACTATATCCGAAATGCGTGAAACATTCACAACAAAATAGATGAATTAATAGCGCAGATAGTTATTAATAGGTTTGATCTAATAGCCATAATGGAGATGTGGTCGCAATGTGGCCAAGGTTAGGAACTAAATATTCCAGGATACTTAACTTTTAGAAGAGATAGGCAAAATGGAAAAGGAGGAGTAGTCCTGATAATAAAGGATGGGATAAAGTCAGTTGAGTGAGAGGATCTTAGCTCTGAAAATCAAGAAGTAGAATCAGTTTGGGTGGAGCTAAGAAACAGCAAGGGGCAGAAAACATTGGTGGGAGTTGTTTATCGGCCCCCAAACAGTAGTTGTAATGTAGGGCAGAGTATGAATCAGGAAATTAGAGATGCATGTAACAAGGGTAATACAGTAATCACGGGGGACTTTAATCTACATATAGACTGGGCAAACCAAATTTGCAGTAATAGTGTGGAGGACGAATTCATGGAATGTATGCAAGATTGTTTTCTAGATCAGTATGTTGAGGAACTAACTAGGGAACAGGCTATTTTAGATCTAGTATTGTGCAATGAGAAAGGGTTAATTAATAACCTTGTAGTAAAGGGGCCTTTAGGGAAGAGTGACCATAATATGATAGAATTTTATATTGAGTTTGAAAGTGATTTAGTTAAATACAAAACTAGGGTCTTAAATCTAAACAAAGCAAACTACGTAGGTATGAGGGGCGAGTTGGCTAAGGTAGATTGGGAAACTACATTAAAAGGTATGATGGTAGAGAAGCAATGGCTAGCATTAAAAAAATTAATACATAATTTACAACAAATATACATTCCTTTAAGGCACAAAAACCCCACAGGAAAAGTGGTCCAACTGTGGCTAACAAGAGAAGTTAAAGATAGTATTAGATCAATGAAGAGGCTTATAATGTTACCAAAAAGAATAGTAAGCCTGAGGATTGGGAGGATTTTAGAATTCAGCAAAGGAGGACCAAGAAATTGATAAAGAAAGGGACAATAGAATATGAGAGTAAACTAGCAACAGACATAAAAACAGATTGTAAAAGCTGCTATAGGTATGTAAAAAGGAAAAGATTAGTGAAAGTAAATGTGGGTCCCTTACAGGCTGAGATAGGAGAAATTATAATGGGGAATAAGGAAATGGCAGAGAAATTAAACAAGTACTTTGGCCACGATTTTGCCGGCACTCAGGGCGGATTCAGAGGTGGGTCAGCTGTTAAATCAAAATGATTGACAGCGGGTTGGGAATTCGCCTCCATGCAAGTTTCCAAAGTGTCGCATCTGCGATTTCAGAACAGACCCAACACCAAGTGGCGGGTGAGGCATTTAAGATAGTTAAGTGCTTGTTTACTGCTATTTTGCCTGCCTTTTTCTATTTGCCCACATTTTTAAGGGGGTTCCCGTCATTCGGAGATCACGTCAGGTAAGTAGGTCGGGTTCTCTGTGTCTCCCCATTGCTGTGAATAGGTGACAGCTGCAAAAGTGATATAACGCTACCATTTCACAGCTGGTCACTTTCCAATGTCAGAAGCTTGAGCCTTTGGGACTTGGAAGACACTTTTGAGCTGTATGCAGTTTGGAAGTGTTTGGAGTAAACTCTCTATCCACTGTCACACGGTGGCATAGTGGTTAGCACTGTTGCCTCACAGCGCCAGGGACCCGGGTTTGAATCCGGCCTCGGGTGACTGTCTGTGTGGAGTTTGCACATTCTCCCCGTGTCTGCGTGGGTTTCCTCCGGGTGCTCCGGTTTCCTCCCACAGTCCAAAGATGTGCGGGTTAGGTTGATTTGGCTATGATAAATTGACCCTTAGTGTTAGGGGGATTAAATACGTGGGGTTACGGGGATAGGGTGGGATATGTGTCGGTGCAGGCTCGATGGGCCGAAATGGCCTCTATCTGCACTGTGGGGATTCTGTCACCTCCTTGGAGCAAGCTCTCTCACCATTGACAGATTGCTTCTGTCATCTCAACTTCAGCTGCCATCTATTCCAGCAACATCGGTGCCCTTGGAAAAAATCTCACCTACATCCTCTGAATCCCTCCACGATCAGCCCCAACACCAACATCACTAGGTATACCAACAACAACACCAACCTTCTCCGCAATCACCTGATACTGCACAGGACACATCAGCACCTTACCACATTGCTGCCCGGAAGGCCAGCGATGGCTTCACCATGGCCAGATTTACTTCACTTGATGCTGTAAACCCTGGCTGCCACATGATGCGCCAGGTTACAATAAGGCAAAGTGTTGAAAATAAAGATTTCAATGTTTGACAACACATTAACAGAAAATTTACATGAACATTGTATAAGCCACCCAAGTGCCTACCCTTGTGTGTTGTTAGTTGGTATGCTTGCAGTAGGGTGAGTGTGAGGGGTGGCTAGTGAGATGCGGAAGTGATAATGTGGATAGCGAGGGATGGGTGGAGGTGCAAGGTAAGTTGGTGTGAGTAAGGATGTGCAGGAGTATGGTAGGGAAGGCAGAGTGATGGGGATGTGATGAGTGGCACAGCAGGATGAGGGTGAGTGTGGCTTTGCAGTAACATTTCGTGATCTACTGAGATCATTGAAAGGTTTGCGCCACTGCAGCCAGGTCCTCCTGACGACATCCCTGCTTTTGCCCTCCTGTGCAATGTGCAACCAGTCTGCGTTGGTGTCCTGGGGAGGTCTCTTCCGCCCATGGGAAGGGAAGAGAATCTCCCTGCGTGCTGTGACTCCCTCCCTAAGCATACGGAGGGAGTCATGTGAGAGCCTGGGTGCAGCCGTCCACCTTTGTGCAGTGCTTGTCAGTGTTTGCAGCACCTCAATGCTGTAGAATACTGACAGCACAACTGTCAAAATGAATACGGCCATGGTCCCTTTAAGGAAACCGGCTGATGACGCGTCATCAAATGACGTCATCAGACCCGCTTCCTTTTAATTGGCCGGGAACTCCGCAGGGCGGGCTTAGCAAGTCCTATTAACGGAAAATCCTTTTGACAGAGCGGCTGCAGTGGAAGCGGGACCGGAACCCGCCAACCAGCACTCCCGCCGCGAACCCGCCTCCGCTGGGAAAATCCAGCCCTTTGTGTCTGTCTTCACGGAAGAAGACGCAAAAAACTTCCCAGAAATAGTGGCGCGCCAAGGGTGTAACAAGAATGAGGAACTGAAAGAAATTAGTATTAGTAAAAAAAAGTACTAGCGAAATTAATGGGACTAAAAGCCGATAAATCCCCTGGACCTGATGGCCTACATCCAGGGGTTTTGAAAGAGGTGGCTATAGAGATAGTGGATGCATTGGTAGTCATTTTCAAAAATTCCATAGCTTCTAGAACAGTTCCCGCGGATTGGAAGGCAGCAAATGTAACCCCACTATTGAAGAAAGGAAGGAGAGAGAAAACTGAACTACAGACCAGTTAGCCTGACATCAGTAGTAGGGCAAATGCTAGAATCTATTATTAAGGACGTGGTAACTGGGCACTTAGAAAATAATGATAGGACTGGGTAGAGTCAACAAGGATTTATGGAAGGGAAATCGTGTTTGACTAATCGGTTAGAGGTTTTTGAGGTTGTAACTAGCAGAATAGATAAGTGGGAACCAGTGGATGTGGTGTATTTGGATTTTCAGAAGGCATTCGATAAGGTGCCACACAAGAGGTTATTAAACAAAATTAGGGTTCATAGGATAGGGGGTAATATACTAGCATGGATTGAGGATTGGTTAACGGACAGAAAACAGAGAGTAGGAATAAACGGGTCATTTTCGGGTTGGCAGGTTGTAACTAGTAGGGTACCGCAAGGATCAGTGCTTGGGCCTCAGCTATTCACAATCTACATCAATGATTTGGATAAGATGACCAAATGTAGTATATCCAAGTTTGATGATGATACAAAGTTGGGTGAGAATGTAAGTTGTGAGGAGGATGCAAGGAGGCTTCAAGGGGATATAGACAAGCTAAGTGAGTGGGCAAGAACATGGCAAATGGAATATAATGTGAAGTTATCCACTTTGGTCGGAAAAATAGAAAAGCAGAATATTTCTTAAATAGTGAGAGATTGGGAAATGTTGGTGTTCAGAGGGACCTGGGTGTCCTTGTACACAAATTACTGAAAGTTAACTTGCAGGTACAGCAAGCAATTAGGAAAGCAAATGGTATGTTGACCTTTATTACAAGAGGATTTGAGTACAAGAGTAAAGATGTCTTACTGCAATTATATAGGGCCTGGTGAGACCACACCTGGAGTATTGTGTACAGTTTTGGTCTCGTTACCTAAGGAAGGATATACTTGCCATAGAGGGAGTGCACCAGACTGGTTCCTGGGATGGGGGGATTGTCCTATGAGGAGAGATTGAGTAGACAAAGCCTATATTCTCTAGAGTTTAGAAGAATGAGAGGTGATCTCGTTGAAACATACAAAATTCTTACAGGGCTTGACAGGGTAGATGCTGGGAGGATGTTTCCCCTGGCTGGGGAGACGAGAACCAGGGGTCACAGTCTCAGAATAAGGGGTCGGCCATTTAGGACTGAGATGAGGAGAAATTTCTTCTCTCAGAGGGTGGTGAATCTTTGGAATTCTCTACCCCAGAGGGCTGTGGAGGCTCAGTCGTTGAGTATATTCAAGACAGAGATTGATAGATTTTTGGATATTAAGGGAGTCAAGGGATATGGGGATAGTGCAGGAAAGTGGAGATGAGGTAGAAGATCAGCCATGATCTTATTGAATGGCGGAGCAGGCTCGAGGGACCAAATAGCCGACTCCTGCTCCTATAATGTTCTTACGACCTACTGACCCAGAGTTCTGACACTACATTAAGTTTGTCTGTGTTACAGCAGTGACTACACGTCAAAAGGACTTAATTGGCTGTGAAGCGCTTTGGGACGACCTGGGCACACGAAAGGTGCTACATCATAGAATCATAGAATGATACAGTACAGAAGGGGGCCATTCTGCCACCGTGCCTGTGCCGACTCTTTGACTGAGCTATCAAATTAGTCCCACTCCCCTGCTCTTTCCCCGTAGCCCTGCAAAATATTCCCCTTCAAGTATTCATCCAATTCCCTTTTGAAAGTTATTATTGAATCTGCTTCCTCCACCATTTCAGGCAGTGCATTCCAGATCACAACAACTCGATGCGTAAAAAAAAAAAATTCTCATCTCGCCTCTGGTTCTTTTGTCAATTACCTTAAATGGATTTTTTTTTTACTTCTTTCTCTGCTAGATTGCACAAACTTCTATTGCATTGCCATGGGCACAGATTGCCTTGCTGGGGCTGAGGAAAAGAGTTTAAGTAGTTTGGCTCTTTTATTCATTAGTAGAGTTCTTTCTGATCATTCTAATCAACTACAGGTTGAGTGGAGTAAATCTGGGATAAGCCTACCTAAAGAGTGTGTAGACTGTAGACCAACAACACCATCAAACTGAGTAGGAGAAGGGGAAAAAAGCAACCAAGGCTTCTGGGCCAGCTAACCATTCATAAATATACTCTACCAACTACAGTTGTGAAGAGAGTAAGTTCACACAGCTTGAGCACAATGGAGTCAAAAGCAAGTGAACCAGTTTTAGTACTTCAATTCGTAAAACCTGATACCGTCCTGGACCTCAAAAAGAGAAAGATGTAGGGGTTTAAAGCGCTGATGGGAGACAACCTTTCCTGTCCTTCTCTGCTGAATGAGTTCACTGTGAGGTAAATCTGTCCAGTCAGGGACCTGTCCGTTTGTTGTGCTAAAAGCCACAATCGCTTGTTGAATTTTTCATCTCCATCCGTTCTAAATAAATAGATACATAGGGAACAATTACAGGGTTTAAGAATCTGCAACAACTTTCTGGTTAGTCATAATAGCTCTTCTTTCTCTAATTGTCTACTTTAAATGTAATTGTTTAGAGATGGTGGATGATGTGCATTCTATAGTTTGTGTACTGTGAATATTTGTGCAATATTTGTTTGTGGTAATCAGAAATACAACAACTTGCATTTATATAGCAGCTTTAACGTAGTAAGATGTCCCAAGGTGCTTCACATGAGCATAATGAGACAAAAATTTACACTGAGTAAAGAGGGAGACATTAGGACAGGTGACCAAAAGCTTGGTCAAATATGTAGGTTTTAAGGAAGGTCTTAAAGGAGGAGAGAGATGCGGAGAGGTTTAGGGAGGGAATTGCAGAGCTTAGGGTCTAGACAGCTGAAAGCACGGCTGCCAGTGGTGGGCGAAGGAAGTTGGGGATGCACAAGAGGCCAGAATTGGAGGAATGGAGAGTTTTTGGAGTGCTATAGGGCTGGAAGAGTTTGTAAAGATAGGGAGGGGGCGAAGCCATGGAGGGATTTGTACACAAGGATGAGCGTTTTAAATTCAAAATGTTGCCTGATTGGGAGCTAATGTAGGTCAGCCAGCACAGGGATGATGGGTGAATGGAATTTAGCACGAGTTAGTTTACGGGCAGCATAGTTTTTGATGAGCTCAAGTTTATGGAGGGTAAAAGATGGGAGGCTGGCCAGGAGAGCGTTCTGGCGGTAACAAGAACAGGAATGAGGGTTTCAGCATGACATAGGCTGAGGCAGGGGCGGAAGTGGAAATGGAAGTAAGCGGTCTTGGTGATGGAGAGGATATGGAGTTGGAAGCTCAGCTCAGGATCAAATTGGATGTGAACAGTCTGGTTCAGCCTCAAACAGTGGTCAGGGAACTGAGTTTGTGGTAGGAACCAAAGACAATGGGCTGGATTTTGATACTGGTACGGGTTGGGGTCGTGTCATCTGCATTTCGTGTTATCCACCCGCCTGCAATTGGATGTGGGAGATTGATGCAATTTTCACTTAATTGGGCAATTGAGTTCCAGCATGTGGGAACCCATGAACCAATTAGTGGTTTCAGTCTGAAAGTCGCCTCTCATGATGTCATCATTGCAGGTCAGAGACTGCCTGGTCTCAGAGATTGCCTGGCCTTTGCTGTGAGAGGACCTGGATGCAAAATGAGCAGCATCTCAGACAGAGAGAGAGAGAGAGAATTTTTTTTGCAACCAAGACCTCCCAGGCAGTCTCTGAAGACATTCAATGCAGCAGCATCAGAGGCGACTTTCAGACCTAATACTACTACTACCTTCATCACAATACTACTACTACCTTCATCACATCTCCGTTGTAATAGTGGACCAGCAGCTGATAGTCAGCTATCCACTTGTGCTCCCGCCAGGTTTCACTGGTGTGTTTCACATCAGGCGTACTTCACGTCAGAAAAGGGTTAAACTAGCTAAAACGTTTCAAAATGGCATTATGGAGCCAATTTAGGGCTTGTTAAGGGCTTTAATGGCCTCTCCCACCTCTTGGAGGCGGGACGGAGTCAGGAACCCCGTGACCAATTTTGTCAAAATTGCGTGGAGGCGAAATGGAGTCGGGATGGGGTCGGGACCCCCGAATCTGCAACTTTAACCCCCCACACGCCTCCAAACCTGACTCCACGGGTCATTGAAAATCCAGCCCAATGGCTTTGTTTTTCCAAATATTTAATTGGAAGAAATTTCTGCTCATCCAGTACTGGAGGTTGGCAAGCAGCCTGACAATACAGAGGCAGTGAAGGGGTCGAAAGAGGTGGTGGTGAAGTAGAGCTGGGTGGAATCTGACATTTTTGGATGATGTTGGCGAGGGACAGCATGTTAATGAGAAATAGGAGGGGGGCCAAGGATAGATCCTTGGGGAACTTGAGAGGTAACGGCGTGAGAGCGGGAAGAGAAGCCATTGCAGGAGATTATCTGGCTATGACTAGATAGATAAGAATGGAACCAGGGGAGGGAAGTATCACTCAGCTGGATAACGGAGGAGAGGCGTTGGAAGGGGATGGTATGGTCAGCCATGTCAAAGGCTGCAGACAGGTCGACATCTTATCCATAACCAAGACCACCTGTATCCACCTTTGTACCATCACCTGCCTCCATTCTTGCCATGCCTTCACCACTGCTGAAACTCTCATTCATGTCTTGATTATCTCCAATACTGTGCTTGCTGGTCTTCTCAGCTCTATCCTAAACAAACTCTGGCCCAAAGCTCCACTGCCTGCATCCTATCCCATGCTAAGGCCACTTCAACTAGAATCCCTGTCCTTATTAACCACCTCTAGCTCCCCATACGATGCATTGATTTTGAAATCCTTCTCCTCATTTATAAATTGCTCAGTTACCATGCTCTAAATTACTCCTGCAACATCCCAGATCTGTTCTTCTGATTCTTGCCTACAACGTGGTTTCCCCCAGCCCACCAACTGAAGTGCGTTGGGACATTTTACAACATTGAAGTCACTATCTAAACGCAAGTTGCGGTGGTTGTGCAATAAAAATGTGCTAGAAATGTTATTGCGAAGATAATAAATTGCCCTGTATAAATATTCTTTATTGCCTGCTATGTATTTGTTGTTTTGGTTTTGCCTTTACTGCTGTACAGAAGGTCATCAATGCGGCTATAAAGTACATCATGAAAATTTCCTGTAAATATCATAAACATAAAGAACTGATTGCGGTCAAAAGTTCGTGGTCATGAAAAATTCAGCACGCTAGTGCCGGCTGTTAAGGCCGGTTTCGTCACAAAAATGGCGGCCACCTCGCTTCTGGCGCTGTCCGCAGCGGCCACCATTTTGAGCAGGTCGGCTGCGTGGCCATTGCCTGCCCTCACTAGAAAAATGCTAAGGAGGCAGATGGTGACATCTCACTACCACAAGGAGCAGTTGAGGTGAATAGCATAGATGCCTTTAAGGGGAAGCTAGATAAACACATGAGGGAGAAAGGAATAAAAGGGTTTGTTGATGGGGTTAGATGATGTAGGGTGGGAGGAGGCTCGTGTGGTGCATAAACACCGGCATGGACTAGTTGGGCTGAATGGCCTGTTTCAGTGCTGTACATTCGATGTAATTCTATGTAAGGTGATTACTTGGTTGACTCTTAATGCCCTCTGTAGGGACCTAGCAAACCACTCGGTTGTAAAAACAATCACTAGAAATCTCACCATTTCTTTCTTGGGGCAACTAGAGATGGGCAATAAACGCAGCCTTGCCCATATCCTGAAAACAAATTAAAAAAAACATTGCGACAATATGATTTTGTCAATTTGGCTCAGTTGCTAGCACTCTTGTCTCTAAGTCAGAAGGTTGCGTGATCTATCTGCACTCCAGGACTTGAGCACGTAAATCAAGTTTGGTGCTCTCGCGCAGTAGTGAGGTGTGCCGGGCTGCACTGCCGGGAATGCCTCCTTTCTGGAATTAAAGCCCAGTCTGTATGTTCCGCGGTACGTTCACGGTCTACTGTTATTCAAAAAAGGGCAGGGAGTTCAAGTTCTGTATTTATTCATTCTCGGGATATGGGCGTCAATGACAAGGCCAGCATTTACTACCCGTCCCCAGTTGCCCTTGAGAAGATGGCGATGAGCAATGTTCCCTCTAAACTGTGCGCGTGCACGGCTGCGCGGTAATCTGCAAGGCCCCGCGCAGGCCGCTCACAGTCTTTTACACTGGGAATACCGCGCAGGCGCAGAAATTTAAAGGGACCGCGCATTGAAAGAAACAGACCGCGCAGAACAAAGCGCCGCTTACAGGGAACATTGCTGGTGAGCCGCCTTCTTGAACCGCTGCAGTCCGTGTGGTGAAGGGGCTCCCACAGTGCTGTGAGGGAGGGAGTTCCAGGATTTTGACCCAGCGATGATGCAGGAACAGGTGATATATGTCCAAGTCAGGATGGTGTGTGACTTGGAGGGGAACTTGGAGGTGGTGGTGCTCCCATGCGTCTGCTGCCCTTGTGCTTCTCGGTGATGGAGGTCGCGGGTCTGGGAGGTGCTGTTTCAATCAATGCCAGCGAAGAAAAAAGATTAAACGGCCAAACATCTCAATTTCACTTGGTGGAAGCTTACTGTGTGCGAACTCACTGCTGTCTCTCCCTATATAACCGCACTGCACTTCAATGTAATTAGTTGTTTCTGGAAGACTTTGAAAGGCAGCCGAGCGACATGAAAAGACATTATAAAAATCTAAGTTCCCTTTTTGTGCCTTCTGCAACTTGACGAGAACAAAAATAATAATGGGCAGTATATAAAATGTATATTTTTAAAGAATTGCAGGTGCAGGAGCCAATGTAAGTGAGCAAGCACAGGGTTGATGGGTGAACAGGACTTGGTGTGAATTAGGATATGGGCAGCAGAGTTTTGGATGAGGTCAACTTCGAAGTGGTGGGGCGACCCACAACCTGCTGATTCCTGAACTAGAGTTTACCAACATGGTCCCATGTGTCAGCAGGCTAGAGGGAGGTGCATCACAGCTGAATTTGACCTTTCCAATAGGAGTCGCTGAATTGTGATGAGGATTTGGAAGCCCCATCTCCCCATCCTACTCTTGGGGATGTTAATGCTATTGCCTGGCGCAGATCAGCCCTTTGGCCTTCAAAATCGCTGTACTTTTTTGTTGACTTAACTTTTTTTTGGAAAAAAAGGAGTATATTCACACATTCAAAAGCGTGCCAACCCACAAACTCAGCCATCCTGCTGAGCTGTAATACAAGTGGCGCTGCCATTGCCTGTTCTCACATTTCACGAGGTATATAGAAACCGTTCAAAGTTACATTACAACCGTGACCGAGGATCATTTTTAAACTAGTTCGGTGACTGCAACTCCGTTGTCACTTCCTCCAATGTGAGCATGGCAATCAATCTGGGTGTGTTTCAAGGTTTCATAAACTGTATTGTCAGGTGTCCTTATCAGTAGAAGCTGGGCTGATGTGTGAACTGGGGACAGCTGAGCTAGAGGTTTAACAACGAGCTTAAGGGGGTTTGGCAGGTTTTTTTTTAAAAAGTAATTTTTTTTTCTCCAATTGAACTACCACAATTGTGGATAATTTCTTTCTGAAATGGCCAGCTAATCAATGGGTTTGAAATGAAGAAGCTTATGGTTTTGAATGCCGGTTTTCTGATAGTCATTTTTGTCTACCGTATCCTTCTCGATGGATTGGATTTCAACTCCAGCCACAGATCGCCGAACAGGTACGAGATTTTTTTTCTGTGTGACTGTTGCCTCTCTGCTTGATTTGATCGGAAGCTACTTTCTATCACCCTGTTCCTGTACGATTTGACGCCTCTTATTGGTGTTGCTAACATGAAATTAACTCTAACCTTCTTAAAAAGAAAAGAAAGACTTGCATTTCTATAGCGCCTTTAACCACCTCAGGACGTCCCAAAGCGCTTTACAGCCAATGAAGTACTTTTGAAGTGTAGTCACTGTTGTAATGTAGGAAACGCGGCAGCCAATTTGCGCACAGCAAGCTCCCACAAACAGCAATGTGATAATGACCAGATAATCTTTTTTTTTAGTGATGTTGATTGAGGGATAAATATTAGCCAGGACACCGGGGATAACTCCCCTGCTCTTCTTCGAAATAGTGCCGTGGGATCTTTTACGTCCACCTGAGAGAGCAGACGGGGCCTCGGTTTAACGTCTCACCCGAAAGACGGCACCTCCGACAGTGCAGCGCTCCCTCAGCACTGCACTGGAGTGTCAGCCTAGTTTTTTGTGCTGAAGTCTCTGGAGTGGGACTTGAACCCACAACCTTCTGACTCAGAGGAAAGAGCGCTACCCACTGAGCCACGGCTGACACTGTCAGTCAGTCGCCTCTCTGAATTCATTTTCTCTCTCTCTTCAGTCAGTTAATTCATCGCTGAAAATGCAGGAGGCAGGTAGAGAGAATTCTGTGCTGCACTTTATAAAAACTGTCCACAGAGTGAGTATAATGTGTATAAAACAGGAATTCTTACCCCCCCACAGCCCCAAAAAGAGGTGCTCTTTCCTCCCCCATTGGGTTTGATCTGTTACTTGTAAATACTTCCTTTATGTTAAACTTGTGAATTTATTTTTAATACCAGACAATTTTCTGCTGGATCCCATGCCATGTGTTTTATTCTAATGATACGCCAAAAATGTGGGGGGGTTTTTTGCACCGAATTCCTGTTTTACTCTCCGGAGACCTTGACAAACTGGTAACAAGTCAATTTCGAAGAGTGCAAGTCGAGTTAATAATAAACCCGCTTCATGGCTGTGGACTAGTGAGGGAAATGGGCTGTGGGGTTTGCTGTTGAACCTGACAACCGGTTGATTTAAACATTGCAAGTTCTCCAACTTTACCAGGATTCTAGACTGGAACAGACAAAAACAAAAGAAATCTAAACCTTTTTACAAGTGCAGCGTTTGGGTGTCTACATTCTCCTGCGGACACCTCCCACTTCTCTTTGTTTGTTTCCACTTGAATGTTGTCACATAAAACAGCTCCAGGGAACCGGCCGTGCCCCAAAACCCGCAAATGTTGCTTATTTATGTTTTGCTGGTACATTTGTGATGCTAAAAGGACAAACTAACAGCATGAAGCACAGGAACGGTTTAATTTCTGTATTGATTCTGAAGTAGCTGCATAAAAACACATGTACGCAAACATAAAGCAATTTCAGTGCTTTACATAAGAACATAAGAAATAGGAGCAGGAGTCGGCCATTTAGCCCTTAGAGCCTGCTCCGCCATTTAATAAGATCATGGCTGATCTCCAAACTCCTCTCCACTTTCCTGTACTATCCCCATATCCCTTGATTCGCTTAATATCAAAAAATCTATCGATCTCTGCCTTGAATATACTCAACGACTGAGCGTCCACAGCCCTCTGGGGTAGAGAATTCCAAAGATTCACCATCCTCTGAGTGAAGAAATTTCTCCTCATCTCAGTCCTAAATGGCCGACCCCTTATTCTGAGACTGTGACCCCTGGTTCTAGACTCCCCAGCCAGGGGAAACATCCTCCCTGCATCTACCCTGTCAAGCCCTATAAGAATTTTGTAAGTTTCAATGTGATCACCTCACATTCTTCTAAACTCTAGAGAATATAGGCCTAGTTTACGCAATCACTCCTCATAGGACAATCCCCCCATCCCAGGAATCAGTCTGGTGAACCTTCGTTGCACTCCCTCTATGGCAAGTATATCCTTCCTTAGGTAAGGAGACCAAAACTGTACACAATACTCCAGGTGTGGTCTCACCAGGCCCTATATAATTGCAGTAAGACGTCTTTACTCTTATACTCAAATCCTCTTGTAATAAAGGCCAACATACCATTTGCTTTCCTAATTGCTTGCTGTACCTGCATGTTAACTTTCAGTGATTCGTGTACGAGGACACTCGGGTCCCTCTGAACACCAACATTTCCCAATCTCTCACCATTTAAAAAATACTCTGCTTTTCTATTTTTCCTACCAAAGTGGATAACTTCATATTTCTCCACATTATATTCCATTTGCCATGCTCCTGCCCACTCACTTAGCCTGTCTATATCCCCTTGAAGCCTCCTTGCATTCTCCTCACAACTTACATTCCAATCCAGCTTTGTATCATTAGCAAACTTATATAGATTGTGAATAGCTGAGGCCCAAGCACTGATCCTTGCGGTACCCCACTAGTTACAGCCTGCCAATCCGAAAATGACCCGTTTATTCCTACTCTCTGTTTTCTGTCCATTAACCAATCCTCAATCCATGCTAGTATATTACCCCCAATCCCATGAGCCCTAATTTTGTTTAATAACTTTTTGTGTGGCACCTTATTGAAGACCTTCTGAAAATCCAAATACACCACATCCACTGGTTCCCCCTTATCTATTCTGCTAGTTACAACCTCAAAAACTCTTTCACAGATTTGTCAAACACGATTTCCCTTTCATAAATCCGTGTTGACTCTGCCCAATCCTATTGCATACATTCCATGAATTCGTCCTCCACACTATTACTGCAAATTTGGTTTGCCCAGTCTATATGTAGATTAAAGTCCCCCATGATTACTGTATTACCCTTCTTACATGCATCTCTAATTTCCTGATTTATACTCTGCCCTACATTACAACTACTGTTTGGGGGCCTATAAACAACTCCCACCAATGTTTTCTGCCCCTTGCTGTTTCTTAGCTCCACCCAAACTGATTCTACTTCTTGATTTTCAGAGCTAAGATCCTTTCTCTCTACTGTCTTCATCCCATCCTTTATTATCAGGGCTACCCCTCCTCCTTTTCCATTTTGCCTATCTCTTCTAAAAGTTAAGTATCCTGGAATATTTAGTCCCCAACCTTAGCCACATTGCAACCACGTCTCCGTTATGGCTATTAGATCAAACCTGTTAATTTCTATCTGCGCTATTAATTCATCTATTTTGTTGCAAATGCTTCGCGCATTCAGATATAGTGCCTTTAGCTTTGACTTATTTCTCTCTTTCCCTGATGTCACCTTAGTCACTGATGCCTTATTACCTTTGTTACTCTCTCTGTCCCTTCCTGACCCACTCTGCTTATTTTTACCCAAAACTCTACTCTGCTTTAGAGCCTTGACATTTCTCTCGCTTTTAAATTTACTCTTTCCTGAATCCTCCCGCCCCCCCCCCCCCCAACCTTCATTAGTTTAAAGCCCTCTCTACTGCCCTAGGTATTCGGTTCGCAAGGTCAGTGGTCCCAGCCCGGTTTAAGTGGAGCCCGTCCCAATGGAACAGCTCCCTCCTTCCCCAGTACTGGTGCCAGTGCCCCATGAATCGAAACCCCTTCCTCCCACACCACTCTTTGAGCCACGCATTTAAACCTCTAATCTGTTTGTCCCTATGCCAATTTGCGCATGGCTCAGGTAACAATCCAGAGATTATTACCTTTGAGGTTCTGCTTATTAATTTGGATCCTAACTCCGCAAACTCCCTCAGCAGAACCTCATTCCTAGTTCTACCTATGTCATTGGTCCCGGTCCCAACCCTTGTCCCTCCGTCTCCCCCTCCCCCGGTCCCTCCCACTCCCCCCTCCGGTTGATGGTGGAGAAAGGAGTTGGGGGTTATCTTTCCATGTCAGGATGATTCTGGAGTTGTGAACCGTTTTGGCAGAGGAGAGCAGGGCCCGATAGTGCTGGACGTGGTCCAGCCACATCTAACATTGAATAGCTAAACCACTCGGCTTTGCTCCAACGTCATATTGGACCTTAAGTCCAGATTTCCACGACACAAATTTAGTGTTGGTGGAAAGTGGAAACCACTTTGCAATGCTAAACATATTGGGCCAACATTTGCAATCGGGCAACACGGTGGCATAGTGGTTAGCACTGGTGCCTCACAGCGCCAGGGACCCGAGTTCGAATCTGGCCTCGGGTGACTGTCTGTGTGGAGTTTGCACATTCTCCCCGTGTCTGCGTGGGTTTCCTCCGGGTGCTCCGGTTTCCTCCCACAGTCCAAAAATGTGCGGGTTAGGTTGAATTGGCTATGATAAATTGACCCTTAGTGTTATAGGGGGATTAAATATGTGGGGTTATAGGGATAGGATGGGATATGTTAGGGGGAATTAAATACGTGGGGTTACGGGGATAGGGTGGGATATGTGTCGGTGCAGGCTCGATGGGGATTCTGTGTGAGAAAGCAGGGACAGGGTACTGGATTTGGATGATCAGCCATAATCGTATTGAATGGTGGAGCAGGCTCGACGGGCCGAATGGCCTACTCCTGCTCCTAGTTTCTATGTTTCTATGTTTCTAATCGGAGGCTTCCCGCGGGCGGACACCTCCAACCTGCAAAATGTCTACGAAAGTACCTGGGGGCCCGGGAGGTATGGTGGCTTGTGCTCCTGGGCCTCTCCGGGTCCGCGCGGGCAGAGCCCCACGTATCCCAGGGACGCAAGCGGTTCGTAGGCGCTCCTGGGATCACCTGGGCCAGCCCAACCAATGGAAGAGGGGAATCCCCATTCATACTTTTGACAGTTCTGTACGTACGGAACTGTCAAAAGTATGAATGGGGAATCACCTAAAAAAAATACACCAACACTTTAAATACATTTTCAAAAAAAATTACATATTTAAAATTAATTAAAATGCCATTTAATTAAATATTTTAAACAAAAATTTAATTTTTTGAAAAAAATTAAATGTTTTTACGGGGCTAAAAATAAACGTACCTTTTTGAAGAGTATTTTTAATTTATAAATGAGTTATCAAATTTCATTTTTTTATTTTTTTAAACTCTTAAGCTGGTAAAAGCTTTTACCAGGTGTAAGAATTTGACCGGCATTCAACGGGCGGAAGTTGTGCAAAAAGCCGACACTCTGCCCGCAGAGGAATTCTTGACCGATCGCAAGTGCCGGTTTTCAGCGCATGCGCTTCACACGCCTGAAACCGGCACTTGCGCAGCCCCTACGGGCGCGTACACACCCGTGGGGGTCGCAAAATACGGTCCATAGTATAAATATTCTATTGGATTGCTTTCTGAAGTTTTGCAAGAATGCCTTTTGGGGCGTCGAGAATTTTCCGAAGCCTTTTCTGTTTGAAAGTTACGCCTGTATTACGCACCTCCTTTTTTAAGAGATTTAATAATATGGGTCGAATATGTGGTCTCTGGAAGGGATGTGTTGAATGACTAGCTCGTTCCATAACCTGTTTTATCAAATGTTCTTTTTTTTAGTAAATTGAGGGAGATATTTTCCGAAACTAACAGCGTGACAAGTAATGATACTTTTGAAGAGTCCATTCAAATAAAAGTGAACTTTTGGGGTGCCTTTGCAAGCAGTGAAAAAAGTGCTTCAGGGAGTTTGCTTAAAAATGCTGCTAAAGCTGGAGATGGGACAAGTGCACCAACCCAAGAGCAGCTGACCACAACCGAACCACCATTCCCCGGAGACCGGTATGCCACAGATGATACCTACCTTCATTCAGTAAGTTGTCATTTTGTTTTACTGCTTATAGTTAGTTATGTAGATTTGTTTTCATCGTGGGCCCAGTCTGGTGATTGAGAAAGGATGTAAGGTAGTTGAAGAAGATGGTGTAAAGAACATGCACAATGTATTGGAGCAAAAGACTGTCCCGCATCCTCTTATTCACTGCTGTAATATAATCACATGCAGAGCCCATTGTGGGTCTCATTTTAGGTTCTAATAATGCTTTTATGCAATAGTGTCGTGCTTAAAAAATGATCTTCAAAGAGTTCAATAGGCAATGAAAAGCCAGGTTTTAACTCGTACAGCAATTCCTCTTGTGCTATCATTTCTTGGCAATGCCGTCTATCTTTCTTCCTCCTCTTCCCACCTCACAATCTATGTTTCCACAGGCAAGGTGTCATGGAGTATCCACGATGTCCCTACTTTTAGTGATGGCACTTGTGATTCAGCAGGCTCGAGGGGCCGTATGGCCGGCTCCTGCTCTTGTTTCTTGTGTTCTTGTGTTCTTTGTAGACGTTTAGAAATGTTACGGGGGTTCTCTGCGGGCTATAGCAAATATCAGGAAAGTTGTCTGGAGACAGGTTTATAAATTCTCGGGTTGGACTTTGCCAGCTGAGGGGGGTTCGCGGGGGGAGAGGTAGTCGGCGGGTTCCGGTCCTTCTCCCGGCTGCAGCCGCTCTGCGCAAACAACTTTCCGTTTATTGGGCTTGTTAAGCCCGTCGTGCACGTTGCCCGGCCCAATCACTAGGTGCGGGTCTGTTCAGCTCCTCTGATGACACGTTTGCTGCCGGTGTATTTAAGGGGGCCATGTCCACATTTGCTGTCACTTCTGCTTCCACACTCCTGAGTGCTGCTTGATTGTAAAATGTGAGAAGTCGCACAACACCAGGTTATAGTCCAACAGTTTTATTTGAAATCACAAGCTTTCGGAGCTGCTGCCCCTTCGTCAGGTGAAGTGAAGAAATACAAATAGGCAAAGCATATATAGACAGAGAACAATGCCTGAACACACAGGCATTGTTCTCTGTCTATATATGCTTTGCCGATTCGTATTCCTTCACTTCACCTGACGAAGGGGCAGCAGCTCCAAAAGCTCGTGATTTCAAATAAAACTGTTGGACTATAACCTGGTGTTGTGCGACTTCTCACTTTTGTCCACCCCAGTCCAACACCGGCATCTCCGCATCATGATTGTAAAATGACTGCAGAGAGACAGAGGGCTGCGCCACGCTTCAACGATGACTCCCTCCATGTTCTTGTGGAGGCAGTCAGAGGACGCAGGGAGGTTCTATTCCTTGGGGATGGAAGGAGGAGACCTCCGCACCAGACCAAGGCAGCCTGGCTGCAAATAGCTGAGGAGGTCACTGCAAGGTCTGTTGTTGCTCGCACCTGGTTGCAATGTAGGAAGAGATTTAATGATCGCCTGCGTTCAGGAAAAGTGAGTATAAAAGCACACTTACCTTAATTCTGCTGTGTCTGTCATCACATCCCCATCACTCTGCATTGCCAACCCTACTCCCGCACATCCTAACTCACCCCAATATCCCTTGCACCATCACCCATCCCTGTCTCCCTATCTACAGAATCATATCTCCATCTTACTATGCACCCCTCACACTCACCCTTAACGTTATGCAATGACAACTAACAACTCAAAAGGCGGCAACTTGGTATTAGCACCCCACTCCATCATAAACTCCCTCTAAACATCTATGCTATCCATTCTTTACACTCATTCCATCACTCTCACTAAAATTGCACTTCTTTCCCTCATTGCCGGAAAAGAGAGCCCACAATAAGAGGGAGAGGAAGAGAACAGGAGGAGGACCGCCATCATTGGCTGAGCTCACCAGCACTGAGGAGGCTGCTCTGGAGATCGCAGGAGAAGTTCAGCAGCCTGAAGTGGGGGACGGAGAGATTGGCTCATCAGAACAAATTGGTGACAGAATTATTTTCAAGACAGCTTGTTTTGCAATCATGAGTGATTCGATTGGGATCTGATGTCAATAGAAATTGAATGCTCATCATGTGCATAATGGAATGAGTCTGCACTCTACATATCACATATCTAACTCATGTCTTTACTCTCCCACAGGACCATCAAGAGCCCGGCCCCCACTGTCCAGGAGGAAGAGCAGGAGCACTCCTCAGAGGATCCTCCAGCCTCTGAGGGAGCAGCGTCAGCAGAAGTGAGCACACCCAGCACCAGCACAGAGACGCACACCTCGGTGGGTCCTATGCGAGATGGAGTAGTGTTGTCACCTGATGTATCACAAGTGAGCAAGATCAGATGGTGGAGACAGGGACAGCAGTGGAGATTCCTTGTCGGAGGAACAAGTTCAGGAGGCTCTGACAGGGTTTGCAACCACGGTGACTGCGAGTGTGCAGAGAATGGAGGAGTCCATCTCAAGTATGAGCAATGCCATGGCGCGCACACTGGCAACTGTAGGTTCTGCCATGGAAGGGATGGCAACCTCCATGGAGGACATAAATCGCCAGACTCAGGAGAACATGGTAACACTTCTAAATAGATGGTCATCTATGGAGGATAGATGGGCATCTATTGAGGAGAGAAACCAGAGGTTCGTGGACGTCCTTGTTATGAGGAATGTCGGCACAGACATGGGTCCTCGTGGCCCACACTGATGTGCAGCAAGGTGCTCTCCAGCTACTTGCTAGCAGTGAAGTGTGGATAGCCCATGAGAGGGATGATGGTGGGAGGAGATATGGAAGTGGGGGGCTCCTCTCCAAGCGCTCAAGCTTCCCCCCCCTTTGCCAACCCCTCGGTCAGAGCCCCATATACCTCCCCGAACAGTGATGGCCGAGTCTACCCCTGCACAGCCACAGGAGGAGCAGACTTTGGCGGGGTGCTCAAAGGCTCCAAAACCCAGAGGATGACTGCCAAAGGTGTCTAAGCAGGCGCAGCCGCGAAGTGAGCAGCCTGCCTCTACATCTGGTGAAGCCACCGGGGAAGCACCACGTAGAAGCACACGTAAAAGAAAGTGCACACAGAAATAGTCACAAGGGTAGTCACTTGGGTGAATTGCTATAAATGGGTGTTAAGATTCTGTTCTTTTATTTTGTTGTAATAAAGTAATGTTTTCTGAATGTTTGATTTTGTTGCCATATGTGTGGTCACAAATCGAAGTGGTACAGACAAGGGTAAGGGTGCCTTTATTGTCCAGCAATGGTGGTGAGAGTGCAAAGATTGAACAGTTCATTGTAGAGATGCTCTATGGTGTTGCAATGTGGTCATGCCAACCTTCATGTGTATGTGGCAGCCACATGTCTGTGCTGCTTAAAGTTACGTGAATCTGGCATTGATTAGGCCATCCCTGGCATCACGGGCAGCAATGTGCTCGCGTGCTGGTCACACTGGGGCACCCACCTCCTCCAGGTCTTCCTCTTGCTGAATCTCATTCTGCTCATCCTCCTCCTCTGAAGAGGCTGTGTGCTCTGTGCCTTCTTCCTCATGCAGCGCTAATCCTCACTGCTGCACCACGTTATGCAGGGCGCAGCAGTCCACGACAATTCTGGAGACTGAAAGGCTCCACCAGATCTGTCCAGTCATCTGAAGCGCATTTTGAGCAACCCTATTGTTTGCTCTATGAGAAATCGAGTGGAAATGTGACTTTGATTGTAGCGCTCCTCAGACTCGTTTGAGGGACTCCTCAACAGTGTCATTAGTCACGTCTTCAGGGGATAGCCCTTGTCTCCAAGGAGCCAGCCAGAAAGTTTGTTTGGTAGTGGGAAGAGCTGAGGGACAGTGGACTGGCGCAGGATGCAAGAGTCATGGCAGCTGCCAGGGAATCTCGTGCACACATGCATGATGCTCTTCCTTTAGTTGCAGACCAGCTGCATGTTAAGGGAGTGGAAGCCCTTGCGGTTTACAAATGCTGCTGGGTTCTGATGGGGTGCCATGATGCCCTGCACCCATGGGAAGCCTGCCAGATTGACAAAGCCGTGCGCCTCGCTCGGTAACACTGGCTTCATCAGTGAAAAGTGGAAGTAATTGGCGGACTTGTCAAAGAGGGCACCGGTAACCTGCGTGATGCATCTGTGGGCGGCCGACTAGGAGATGCTGCTAATGTCTGCTGCTGATCCCTGGAAGGAGCCTGAGGCGAAGAAGTTGAGGGCGGTGGTGACTTTGACAGCCACTGGTAAGGCGTGTCCACCCGCTCCTCTGGGCTGCAGGTCTTGCGCGAGCATTGTGCAAATGTCTGAGACTACCTGTCGCGAAAGTCTCAGCCTCCTTTGGCACTGCTGCTCAGTCATGTTGAGGAAGCTCATCTTCGGCCTGTAAACCCTGCGTTGGGGGTATCTCCTGCGGCGCAGTGCAGCCCTGCGCTGACGGCCTCTGCCCTGTGCAGCATCAGGTGGTTGAGGAGAAGGTTGGCGCTCTTGTTGGTGCTGCTGGTGTGCCTGGTTCTGCTGCTGCGGATGATCATCTTCCGATTCTGAGGACCAGGATGACAGAGTATAAATCGTTCCCATTCAGCTGTTATATATGGCAGTTGAGGATGAGATGGTAGAAGCAGTCAGTCAATGGGGAGAGAGGTTATTCCAAAGAGGTGACAGGGCATATAGGGGTAAAAATTGAGTCGCGCCCCATTTGGGGTGCTAACCTCGCCGGGGCGCGACTTTTAGTGCCCCGAAAAAATTAGCGGCCCCGCGCCGGAACTTCAGTGGTTGCGCCCCAAGAGGGAAGCGGGGCGCCACTGGAAGCACCCCGCATCCCTCTTGGGGCGCTGCGAGTGAATATCCTGGCGCTACGTGCCGCAGCACCACGCGCTGCGGCACGTCGCGCCGCGGTATTGCAGGCCTTCCTCCCCTTCTTAAAGGGGAGGGACCCTGCGCAGCGCAAACCGGGGCCCAGCTGGGCCCCCAGGGATCGGGAGTGCCGGCAAAAGAGCCCGGCACTCAAGAGAAGTGCCGGGCTCTTGGAGCGCAGCCGGCACTTCACGGTGGGGGGGCTTCACGGGGGCCGGGGACAGCAACGGGGGCAGGTGCTGGCAGGCGGCCAGCAACAAAAATGGCCGCCTGCCACCTCCCCTTTAAATATCGCCGCCCCGGCCGCACGTACGCCTCCCTGAACCCGTCGGACATAGCGTCTGGCGGTAAATCAGGGGGCGCGACTGAAGATCACGGCCGGGGCGCGAGCGGGGTGCTGCGCACGGCGATGACGTCATCGCCGGCGGCGCAGCGCCACAGGGCGCTACCGGCTGCCGCCGCCGCTAACCTCCCACTAAATTTTTCGGGAGGCGTGGGCGGCGCTGCGCCCGGGCGTTAGCTGCTTTACGCCCCATTAGCGCCCTCTTAAGGCGCTAACGGGAGGCGCAAGCAGCTGAATTTTTCCCCCATAGAGTTTACAACATACACTTGCAGCCTCAATAAAGATCAAATGTGTCTTCCCAATTCTGAAATCAGCAGCTTCTGACATTGCAAACTGAACAGATGTGAAAGGTTAGATTTTATACTGCAGTTGCAGCTGTGAACTTTTCAGCTCGATTGAACTCCCGACATACTTACTTGACGTGATCTCCGAGCGAGGTGAACCACGTTGAAAATGTGGGGAAATAGAAAAAGGCCGACAAAATAGTCTTTAACAAGCAGGTAATAAGCAGTTAACTATCCTAAATGCCTCCCCCGCCGCTTGGTGTCGGATCTGTTCTGAAATCGCAGACCTGACACTTTGGAAACTTACATGGAGACGGGTTCGCAGCGGGTTCCCAACCCGCCGTCAATCATTGCGATTTTGACAGCGGACCCGCCTCCAAACCCGCTCTCTAAGCACTGGCAAAATCGCGGCCTTAGTGAAAGTGCAGCAAGTTAAATGGAAAGTGGGTAAAAGTTTACTGCTGAGAGTTGCCTCGCTACTCCCCTTCAAGATAATAGAAGTTGGTTGCAATCAAACAAAAGAAAACTCCTTCTCAAATTTTTGGAACACAAGTTTGCAGCAATGTTTCTGCTGGTCCCAGTGATTTGATCCCAGCTCATCGTGTGAAGCTGCCCAGTGGAGTGGCCCAGCTTATATTTTGGGAGGGGTGCGCACTCTTAAAACCAGATGCACCACAAGTATTCATCTGCTTGCTGCCACTTCCGAGCATCAGCCCTGACCTTTGTTTTTTGTATATATATTCCTGCCACATCTACTATTGTATTCTGCTCCGTCAGTGTAAAATGCAAAAGGGACCGAAATCATTCTGTGAAAACGGCATGTACGCAGCATTGATGTACAGATATCTTTGTTAAGGGATAATACATAAGAACTTAAGAAATAGGAGCAGGAGTCGGCCATTTGGTCCCTCGAGCCTGCTCCGCCATTCAATAAGATCATGGCTGATCTTCTACCTCATCTCCACTTTCCCGCACTATCCCCATATCCCTCGATTCCCTTAATATCCAAAAATCTATCGATCTCTGTCTTTGAATATACTCAACGACTGAGCCTCTGAGTGAAGAAATTTCTCCTCATCTCAGTCCTAAATGGCCGACACCTTATTCTGAGACTGTGACCCCTGGTTCTAGACTCCCCAGCCAGGGGAAACATCCTCCCTGCATCTACCCTGTCAAGCCCTGTAAGAATTTAGTATGTTTCAATGAGATCACCTCTCATTCTTCTAAACACCAGAGAATATAGGCCTAGTCTACTCAATCTCTCCTCGTAGGACAATCCCCCCATCCCAGGAATCAGTCTGGTGAACCTTTGTTGCACTCCCTCTATGGCAAGTATATCCTTCCTTAGGTAAGGAGACCAAAACTGTACACAGCACTCCAGGTGCGGTCTCACCAGGGCCCTATATAATTGCAGTAAGACGTCTTTACTCTTATACTCAAATCTTCTTGTAACAAAGGCCAACATACTATTTGCTTTCCTAATTGCTTGCTGTACCTGCATGTTAACTTTCAGTGATTTGTGTACAAGGACACCCAGGCCCCTCTGAACACCAACATTTCCCAATCTCTCACTGTTTAAAAAATACTCTGCTTTTCTATTTTTCCTACTAAAGTGGATAACTTCACATTTCTTCACATTATATTCCATTTGCCATGTTCTTGCCCACTCACTTAGCTTGTCTATATCCCCTTGAAGCCTCTTTGCAACCTCCTGACAACTTACATCCCCACCCAGCTTTGTATCAACAGCAAACTTGGATATATTACATTTGGTCCCCTCATCCAAATCATTGATATAGATTGTGAATATCTGAGGCCCAAGCACTGATCCTTGTGGTACCCCACTAGTTACAGCCTGCCAACCCGAAAATGACCCATTTATTCCTACTCTCTGTTTTCTGTCCGTGAACTAATTCTCAATCCATGCCAGTATATTACCCCCAATCCCATGAGCCCTAATTTTGTTTAATAACCTCTTGTGTGGCACCTTATCGAATGCCTTCTGAAAATCCAAATGCACCACATCCACTGGTTCCCCCTCATCTATTCTGCTACTTACAACCTCAAAAAAATTTGTCAAACACGATTTCCCTTTCATAAATCCATGTTGACTCTGCCCAATCCTATTATTATTTTCTCAGTGTCCTGTAACTATGTCCTTAATAATAGATTCTAGCATTTTCCCTACTACTGATGCCAGGCTAACTGGTCTGTAGTTCCCTGCTTTCTCTCTCCCTCCTTACTTAAATAGTGGGGTTACATTTGCTACCTTCCAATCTGCGGGAACCGTTCTAGAATCTATGAAATTTTGGAAAATGACAACCAATGCATCCACTATCTCTATAGCCACCTCTTTCAAAACCCTAGGACGTAGGCCATCAGGTCCAGGGGATTTATCGGCTTTCAATCCCTTTAATTTCTCCAGTACTAATTTTTTACTAATACTAATACATGTTCTAGCATGTCCCAGAAAGGACATTGAAGGCGGATAAGCAAAACTGAACTGGACTTTTGTGTAGAGTCTCTTCATTATATGCTGTGCTATTGTTGAAATGCTTGGTATTTGGGGGATAGAGATTCCGTTAGTTTGTACTTGTTTTATCAGCGCATAGAAACATAGACATAGAAAAATAGGAGCAGGAGTAGGCCATTCGGCCCTTCGAGCCTGCTCCGCCATTCAATATGATCATGGCTGATCCTTTATCTCAATCCTGCTCTCTCCCCATACCCCTTGATGCCCCTTGTGTCTGGAAATCTATCTATCTCCTTCTTAAATATATTCAGTGACTTGGCCTCCACAGCCTTCTGTGGTAGAGAATTCCACAGGTTCACCACCCCCTGAGAGAAGAAATTTCTCCTCACCTCAGTCCTAAATGTCCTACCCCGTATCCTGAGACTGTGACCCCTCGTTCTAGACCCCCCAGCCAGGGGACACATCCCCCCTGCATCCAGTCTGTCAAGCCCTGTCAGAATTTTATACGTTTCAATGAGATCCCCTCTCATTCTTCTAAACTTTAGTGAATACAGGCCTAGTCGACCCAATCTCTCCTCATACGACAGTCCTGCCATCCCAGGAATCAGTCTGGTGAACCTTCGCTGCACTCCCTCTATGGCAAGTATATCCTTTCTTAGGTAAGGAGACCAAGACTGCACACAGTACTCCAGGTGTGGTCTCACCAAGGCCCTGTATAACTCTAGTAAGACATCCTTGCTCCTGTACTCAAATCCTCTAGCAATGAAGGCCAACATACCATTTGCTTTCCTAACTGCTTGCTGCATCTGCATGTTTGCTTTCAGTGACTGGTGTACAAGGACACCCAGGTCCCTCTGTACATCAACATTTCCCAATCTATCACCATTTAAATAATACTCTGCCTTTCTGTTTTTCCTACCAAAGTGGATAACTTCACATTTATACAAGTTATACTGCATCTGCCATGTATTTGCCCACTCACTCAACTTGTCTAAATCGCCTTGAAGCCTCTTTGCATCCTCCTCACAACTCACAATCCCACCTAGTTTCGTGTCATCAGCAAACTTGGAAATATTACATTTGTTTCCCTCGTCCAACTCATTGATATATATTGTGAATAGCTGGGGCCCAAGCACTGATCACTGCGGTACCCCACTAGTCACCGCCTGCCACCCCGAAAAAGACCCATTTATTCCTACTCTCTGTTTCCTGTCTGTTAACCAATTTTCAATCCATGCCAGTATATTACCCCCAATCCTATGTGCTTTAATTTTGCACACTAACCTCTTATGTGGGACTTTATCAAAGGCCTTCTGAAAATCCAACTACACCACATCCACTGGTTCTCCCTTATCTATTCTACCAGTTACATCCTCAAAAATCACCAGTAGGTTTGTCAAACACGATTTCCCTTTCATAAATCCATGTTGACTTTGTCTACTCCCGTTGATATTTTCTAAGTCTCCTGTTATCACATCCTTTATAATAGACTCTAGCATTTTTCCTACTACTGATGTTAGGCTAACCAGTCTGTAGTTCCATGTTTTCCGTGAAGACAGAACCAAAGTATTTGTTTAATTGCTCTGCCATTTCCTTGTTCCCCATTATAAATTCCCCCGTTTCTGACTGTAAGGGACCTACATTTGTCTTCACTCATTTTTTTCTTTTTACATACATGTAGAAGCTTTTACAGTCTGCTTTTATGTTCCTTGCAAGTTTACTCTCATACTCTATTTTTCCCCTCTTAATCAATCTCTTGGTCCTTTTTTGCTGAATTCTAAACTGTTCCCAGTCCTCAGGCTTGCTACTTTTTCTGGCAACTTTATATGACTCCTCTTTGGATCTACAACTATCCTTAATTTCTTTTGTTAGCCATGGTTGGGCCGCTTTTCCTTTTGTGTTTTTGCGCCAGAAAGGAATGTATAACTGTTGAAATTCATGAAGTTCCTTAAATGTTAGCCATTGCCTATCCACCATCATGCCTTTTAATGAAGCTCCCCAATCTATCATAGCCAACTCACTCCTCATACCTTCGTAGTTTCCTTTGTTTAGATTTAGGACCCTAGTTTTGGATTGGACTACTTCACTTTCCATCTTAATGAAGAATTCTATCATGTTATGGTCACTCTTCCCTAAAGGACCCCGCACCACAAGATTATTAATTACCCCCTTCTCATTGCACAATACCCAATCTAGGATAGCCTGTTTCCTAGTTGGCTCCTCAACGTACTGGTCTAAAAAACCATCTCGTACACACTCCAGGAATTCATCCTCCACAGTATTATTGCTAATTTGGTTTGTCCAGTCTATATGTAGATTAAAGGCACCCATGATTACTGTATTACCCTTGTTACATGCATCTCTAATTTCCTGTTTGATGCTGTCCCCTACATTACCACTACTGTTTGGAGGCCTATAGACAACTCCCACCAATGTTTTCTGCCCCATGATACTTCTTGGCTCCACCCAGACTCTGATTCTACATCTTGATTTTCACAGTCCGGGTGAAAACGGCCGAGCCAGCAAAAGATGGCGGAAACTCAAGTGTAAGTTACGTCAAGCGTAAATCGAGTTTCCGCCATCATTAATGCTGGTTTAAAAATCATTTTGCCCGAAGCCGGCCGTGGCCCCAGATCGAAATAATGAGGATGGCGAGTTTAGGCTGACTGCAGTCGTTCGAGGAGGCTCTTCAACTTGAGCTCATTTCCTTCGGCGCACAGGCACCAGTTAGGCATGTTTTTAAAGATATTTCATTTGCTAAGAAACGGACTAGTGTACACCAATGAAACTAATAACTGGCCCAGTATAGTTTTTTAAAGTCATTTTCAGTGATTTTAAAATCGGTTTACTCACAACTGGTGGACGAGACACTCTTATTAAAAATGCTTATTTTTTGTGATATAAACCTATTTTCAGCTTTTTTTTTTAAACTGCACCAGGTTACCGTTCCTAAATACAGCAAGGAATTCTTTTTGCAAAATAAACGATTATGTTCTGTTACGCTGCCCGATTGCAGTGGTTCATGGAAGATTTTACGTTTGTGATTACGTTTGGGTGGAGATAAAAAATAATAAAGGGAAAAAGTCTCTGGTGGGCGTAGACTGTAGGCCCCCGAACAGTAGCAATACTGTTGGACAGAGTATAAATCAACAAATAATGGAGGCCTGTAAAAAAAAAAAAGGTACGGTAATAATCATGGGTGATTTTAATCTCCATATTGATTGGACAAATCAAATTGGCCATGGTAGCCTTGAGGAGGAGTTCATAGAGTGCATCCGGGATGGTTTCCTGGAACAGTATGCAATGGAACCAACCAGGGAGCAGGCTATCTTGGATCTGGTACTATGTAATGAGACAGAATTAATAAATTATCTCATAGTAAAGGATCCTCTAGGAAAGAGTGATCATAGCATGGTTGAATTTCAAATTCAGTTGGAGGGTGAGAAAGTTGTATCTCAAACCAGTGTCCTGATCTTAAACAAAGGCAATTACAGTGGCATGAGGGCAGAACTGGCTAAAGTGGACTGGAAAAATAAATTTAAGGGTAAGACAGTTGAAATGCAGTGGCAGACATTTAAGGAGATATTTCATAACTCTCAACAAAAATATATTCCAGTGAGAAAGAAAGATTTTAAGAGAAGGGAGCACCATCCGTGGCTAACTAAGGAAGTAAAGGATGGTATCAAATTGAAAACGAAGGCATACAATGTTGCCAAGATTAGTGGGAGGCCAGAGGATTGGGAAATTTTTAAAAACCAGCAAAGGATGACTAAAAAATAATAAAGAGAGAGAAGATGAATTATGAGAGTAAACTGGCAAGAAACATTAAGTAAACGTTGGTCCCTTAGAGGATGAGACTGGGGAATTAATAATGGGAAACGGGGAAATGGCAGAGACTCTGAACAAATATTTTGTATTTGTCTTCACGGTAGAAGACACGAATTTGGAAAATCATAATGCAGTCAAGCAGAGTCAGCATGGTTTTATGAAAGGGAAATCATGTTTAACAAACTTGCTGGAGTTTTTTGAGGAGGTAACGAGTAGGGTGGACAAAGGTGAACCAATGGATGTGGTGGATTTGGATTTCCAGAAGGCATTCGATAAGGTGCCACATAAAAGGTTACTGCATAAGATAAGAGCTCACGGAATTGGGGGTAATATATTAGCATGGATAGAGAATTGGCTAACTAACAGAAAGCAGAGAGTCGGGATAAATGCGTCATTTTCCGGTTGGCAGTGGGGTGCCACAGGGATCGGTGCTGGGGCCTCAACTATTTACAATCTACATTAATGACTTGGATGAAGGGACCGAGTGTAATGTAGCCAAGTTTGCGGATGATACAAAGATGGGTGGGAAAGCAAGTTGTGCAGAGGACTCAAAGAACCTGCAAAGGGATATAGACAGGCTAAGTGAGTGGGCAAACATTTGGCAGATGGAGTATAATGTGGGAAAGTGCGAGGTTATCCACTTTGGCAGGAAAAATAAAAAAGCAAATTATTATTTAAATGAAGAGAGATTACAAAATGCTGCAGTTCAGAGGGACCTGGAGGTCCTTGTGCATGAAACACAAAAAGTTAGCATGCAGGTACAGCAAGTAATCAAAAAGGCAAATGGAACGTTGGCCTTTATTTCAAAGGGGTTGGAATATAAAAGCAGGGAACTCCTGCTACAACTGTACAAGGTACTGGTGAGACCACACCTTGAGTACTGCGTACAGTTTTGGTCTCCTTATTTAAGGAAGGATATACTTGCATTGGAGGCAGTTCAGAGATGATTCACTAGGTTAATTCCAGAGATGAGGGGTTTGACTTATGAGGAAAGGTTGAGCAGGCTGGGCCTATACTCATTGGAATTTAGAAGAATGAGAGGTGATCTTATTGAAACATATAAGATACTGAGGGGGCTTGACAGGGTAGATGCAGAGAGGATGTTTCCCCTCGTGGGGAAATCTAGAACACGGGGGCACAGTTTTAGAATAAAGGGTCGCCCTTTTAGAACTGAGATGAGGAGGAATTTCTTCTCAGAGGGTCGTAAATCTGTGGAATTCTCTGCCCCAGAGAGCTGTGGAGGCTGGGTCATTAAATACATTTAAGGTGGAGATAGACAAATTTTTGCAAGATAAGGGAGTGAAGGGTTATGGGGAGCGGGCAGGGAAGTGGCTTTGAGCCCAAGATCAGCCATGATCTTATTGAATGGCGGAGCAGGCTCGAGGGGCCAAGTGGCCTGTTCCTGCTCCTATTTCTTATGTTCTTATTATGCAAATACATTTTAACGGAAACTTGAACTGTGACCTAACCAGCGCAATTGGCGCCCGATTTCCCGATTGTGCCCAAATCTCCTCCCACAGGCTTTTCCTGATCAGCTCACGGGCAGTGAGAGTTGGAGAAATGACAAAAGGTGCAGCAGTTATTAATAAAAGAATTTCTTGGCAGCTCAGCTCTGGTCTGATGAGCCTTGCGGTTGTTATTCCAGAGAATTAACCAGGCTTCTGGGAGCCTGAGAATGGATCTTTATGGTGGCTCACGGAGTCTTGTAGATAGTACAGCTACACGAGTGGCCATTTGCTGTGGCTGTTGTGAATCTCATGTTGCACAATTTGCCTATTAATTGGAAGCAGGTGATTATTTTTCTTCATGGGCAGAGAATTGACATTGTGTTTCCAGAGACTGGACATGGTCTGGCAGAGCAGGATAGCACTCGGTGGGAGTGAGTGGGTTTCACTCTGTGTCCGTGTGCTTTTCCTTGCCCACTTAAATGCAGCGGCTTACCCATTCTTGTTGAAACACCTCCTCTGAGGCTCCACTGCTGGTTTCAGGCCACCTAGCCTTGAATTGTTAAATCGCCAGCTCACCCAGCAGGAATGGTGAGATCCTTCCGTTGAATGGCGGACTATCCTAGGCTGGTGGATGTGGGGAGACTTGCAGCAAGTCTGCGATTGTATATTTTGTATAAATCCACGAGTTCTATTGGTGGATTTTTTTTTTGGTATGCCTCGCAGCTAACGTCTGCAGTGTGCGATTGCATGATCAGATACAAGATTTGATTTGTACTGTTGGACCAGTGTGGTAAATTTGGCCTTCCCTGTTTGCTATTCCAATGCTCTTCTGGCCAGCTTCCCATCTTCCATCTTACATAAACTGGATGTGCTCATCCATATCCTAACTGGCACCAAGTTCCGTTCACCCATCACCCCTGTGCTCGCTGACCTATACAGGCTCCCGGTCTGGCAATGCCTCTTTATTTTTATTAAATTTTCATTCTTTTTTTCAAATCCCTCCGTGGCCTTGCCCCTCCCTATCTCTGTAGCCTCCTCTAGCCCTACAACCCTTCGCGATCTCTGCGCTCCTCCAATTCTGGCCTCTTGCGCATCCCTGATTTTAATCGCTCCACCCTTGGCGACCGTACCTTCAGCTGCCGGGGCCTTAAGCTCTGAATTGGCCTCTCTACCGCTCTCTCCTCCTTTAAGACGCTCCTTAAAACGTACCTCAAGCTTTTGGTCACCTGTCCTAATAGCTCCTTATGTGGCTCGGTGTTCAATTTTGTTTGATAACGCTCCTGTGAAGCAGCTGAAAGGTGCTATATAAATGCAAGTTGTTGTTGCTGAGCAGGCTGAATTGTTTAGCTGAAAGATTCCTTCCCTGTTCAATGGGCTATTAATGACCTCCATTCGCTGACTGTATTTAGATTCCTGATGATCTAAATTCCCTACACAGTCATTTTGCTCTCTCTTCTCTTCTTTCCCCCCCCCACCCCATCCATGTGTGTGCAACTTAGAAGCCTGTAGTTAGAAACGACCATGAGTCTAGCCCCTGCAGTGTCCATCTATATGCCATGTCTACCAGCGTCCCTTCATCGACAATCGGGGGGGTGGGGGAGGACAGCTTCAGGCTTGGTGGAACCATACCTGAAACGGATGACTTTTTGGGGGTAAATTGGCTATCGATGCTAAAAATTTGGGGCACAGTAGATTGCTACAGTTAACCTCAGTGCCCTGGGATAGGTAGAGGAGAAGTCGAGCAGGATTCCTGCTCTTGATTGCGAAGGCTGCTTGCTCCTCGATCTAATTTTTTTTCCACAAGTTGGAGGAACCCGATGAAGTCACGCAAAATCTACATAAAATTTGTGAAATCCAATTGGTTCCCTTTTGATTTGGTGACGGCTCAGGGAAAAATGTACAGCACCAGTCCTGAAAAGTACGCCTATACGGAGGTCAAGTGATCACCGGATCGGACACGACTGTGATGCCCCCATGGCCAGATAGCCTGGTGACAGCTGACGAGCATGAAGAATGGTCATTTAGAGGAAATACTGCAGGGCACACACGGAACTGTATCTCAGCAAAAAAAACCCTTGCTCTCCAGACAGAAGGTGAAAAATGAAATAAGCTGTTCATTTAATTCAGTTTTGTAAATGAAAAGTGGCACCTGGGTTTGGGTATTGAGGACATTAACAAAGAGTCACCTGTCAGGTTGCAACTCTCTTGTAAAGACATCTTGAAGTTACTGAAAGTCCTGTTGCCTTAAACCACATTATAATAGATAGGGGCATAGATAGGGTAGATAGAAAGGAACTTTTCCCCTTAGTAGAGGGGTCAATAACAAGGGGGCATAGTTTCAAGGTAAGGGGCAGGAGGTTTAGAGGGGATTTGAGGAAAAACCTATTCACCCAGAGGGTGGTTGGAATCTGGAACTCACTGCCTGAAAGGGTGGTAGAGGCAGGAACCCTCACAACATTCAAGAAGCATTTAGATGAGCACTTGAAACGCCATAGCATACAAGGCTACGGACCAAGTGCTGGAAAATGGGATTAGAATAGACAGGGCTTGATGGCCGGCGTGGACACGATGGACCGAAGGGCCTCTTTCTGTGCTGTATAACTCTATGACTCTTTGACTCTAATACTTGCATTTACGTATTGTATTGCCTAATCACATCAAAATATCGCAAAACCCTTCAGGTAGTGAATTGGTTTTGAAGTGGCAGGTGTCACTCTTTTTATAACAGTAAGTTAATTTTTAACATCTAGTAATTGAGATTTATGAACTAGACTTTTGAAATGTAAAAGTACAGCTAGATTTACATTTTGACTTTGAACTGATGCAAGAACAATTGTTGGTTGTGTTTTATTTCATTTCTTTGAAGTTTTAGCTTTTATCCTTATGAAATATTTCTGCCTGCAATATTAGCCTATCTTTGCTGCCTGTAATGTGATAACTATTCCTTCTGATATGTATACATCAATCAAGCCAATTCATCCAGATTAGTTAACAGAAAGCTATTGAAAGTGCTGACGTGGGATTCGATTAGTTCCAAACATAGAGCTAAAACATTTAATATAGTTTACTTCTGTCGTTTTGTTTCTCTTGCAAATTTTCTCCTGCCTTCAAGGGTGTTGATTCCTTGCTGGTTCTTCGGTACTAGTCTACTGACAGCAGTTGCACTCTTGAGGTCTCATTCATATGGTGACCTGGACTTCCAAAGTCTCTGGAGTGGGACTTTAATTGCTTTTCAGGCATCAGATTGCCACACTGGGTTTTTTTTCCTGTTTTTTTAAACAAAAGTATGTTCAGAAAGATCACACACCAGTTGAAGAGTTTTGTCTTTGGTTTTTCAAAGATGTTTTTGAAGCATAATGGATAGGAAAGGAGAACAATGACAGACAGAAACGTGCACTCGACATATATCTAGAATCTGTCTAGAATTCTCTTCCCTAAATGCCCAATGGAAGGCATTCAAGGAAGAGATAGTTCAGGTACAAACTAGACATATTCCTTTTGAAGGGAAAAGGTAGAGCATCCAAAGCTAATGTGCCCTGGATGACAAAGGAAATAATAGTTAAAATAAAACAATAAAAGGAAGCTTATGACAAATATCAGGAGCAAGATTCAGATAATAACCAGGAAGATTATGGAAAATATAAGAGGGAATTGAAAAAGTTAATATGGGAGGCAGAGAGGTTACGAGAAAAGATTAGCAGGCAACATTAAATCGAACCCTAAAACATTTAACAAACACATATAAAGGGTAAGAGGTTAGCTCGTGAAAAAGTTGGGCCTATTAAGCACCCAAAGGGAAATCTTCATTTAGAGGCAGAGGACATGGCTTAAAATATTAAATGAGTTCTTTGCATCTGTCTTCACAAAGGAAGCGAATGAGGTGAAGGTTACACTAAAAGAGGAGAGGGAAGCTATGGACAGGATAGTAATAGATAGAGAAGAAGTACTAAAAAGATTAGCGTTACTAAGTCACCTGGTCTGGATGGAATGCATCCTAGGTTGCTGAAAGAAGCAAAGGTAGAAATAGCAGAGGCATTGGTCACAATCTTTCAATCCTCATTGGATACAGGAGTAGTGCCGGAGGACTGGAAGTTGCTAATGTTATACCACTATTCAAGAAAAGGGAGAGGGATAAACCAGGAAACCACAGGCTGTCAGCCTAACATTGGTGGTGGGGAAGTTATTGGAAACCATTATCAGGGACAAAATAAACTTTCATTTGGAAAGTGTAGGCTTCGTAAAATTCCCCAGAAACTTGTCTCGAACCGTAAAGGGGGTGAGTTTTGGATCTTAACACGAATTTGGAATGATGGGACCTAAATGAAGGAATTTGAGGTCAAAACCTCAGTTTTGGACATTTTTAAGGATCAGGGAAGAAAAACCCTGAGGAAAATGACTTTGGATAATACTATACCTTTAAAAGGGCCATTGGGAAAACCTGCAGTCACAGAAACAAGACAGGCTGCGGGGAAAGGGTGTGGTGAGGCAGCTTTTGGGTATTGGGACCAAGCCAAGCTGTCTGGGAGATGTTTGCACTGCAATCCAACCAAGGCGGAAGAGCCTCATCCAAAACCTCACAAACACATTCAAAAATGAATAAACCAAAGACCCTTTTGAAATCCCCAGGTCCAAACAGAATGCTGGAAGTCTGAAAACAATTCCTAACAATAAAACTTCCAGCACACAGCTTCACAACCCATCATCCCATCAAAAACCAATTAGCCAAGTATCTACAGGAACAGACTTAACGAGCCCACCAAAAACCTAAGACAAAAGGAGCAAGATTTGGCGCGTAGATAAAGGCCCTGTCTAAATGGGAGACATCGGAAGCCATCAGGACAAGTTAACATAAAGTTAAAGTCATCAGACTTAACGAGCCTGCCAAAACCTAAGACAATAGAATAAACAGGCCTCCGGTTTCCTCCCACAGTCCAAAGATGTGCGGGTTAGGTTGATTTGGCTATGATAAATTGACCCTTAGTGTTAGGGGGATTAAATACGTGGGGTTACGGGGATAGGGTGGGATATGTGTCGGTGCACGCTCGATGGGCCGAAATGGCCTCTATCTGCACTGTGGGGCTTCTGTGATTCTGAACTGAAACCTAAATCACGCCCCCAAGAAGCAGAGAGTTACACAGAGGGGTCTACACACACGACACGAGCAGGAGGAGAGACAAGCAGCCAGGCCACGAGGCAGGCAGACCCGAGGCGAGATCGGAGGCAGGGATGAGGGACTTCAGTTATGAGGAGAGGTTGGAAAAGTTAGGACTGTTCTCCATGGAGCAGAGAAGGTTAAGAGGTGACCAAATAGAGGTTTTCAAGATAATGAGAGGTTGTGATAGAATAACTCGGGGGGGAAAATACTCCCTCTAGCGAGTGGGTCAATAACCAAAGGTCATAGATTCAAAATCATTGGCAAAAGATCTAGCGGGGAGATGAGGAGAATTTTTTTTCACTGAGTTGTCGGGATCTGAACGCGCAACCTGAAAAGGTGGTGGAAGCTGATTCCATAAATAATTTTAAAAGGGAGTCGGACGGGTACTTGAGGATGAGGAACTGACAGGGTTATGGACAAAAAGCGGGGATGTGGGACTGAGTGAAGGGATAATTACAAGTCCTAGTCCTTTCGGACTACCCCAGATCAGGCATATTCCCCAGACGTTTACCTTCAACTAAAGTTTGTGGTAGCCGGATCCTATAAGACGCTTAATTGGGTCTAAAGGTCAGTCTACCTCTCCCTAAAGGAAAGAAATGGTCTAAAGATGTTACCGTCCTCCGGATAGTACTTTTAATAAGTTTAACTAGACTGTAACCTTCCAGATATTATGAGGGTCCGGAATAACCCCCAGAATTCTGCAACTCCCTTGTGAAGAGTGTACAGAAATTGAGTTCGCAAGATGATACAGAAATACTCTTTGAGATTATTCTAAAAATATATAGATTTATTAACGAACCGACATTTAGATAACATTTATTATGGCAATCGTAACTTTAATCGTTCAAAATACAAATAGCTTACATTTCTTATTCTCAGAGATCTTTATTCTCAAATCTTAACTTCGTTACATTTCCACACTTCTACTTATTTCTTAATCCAGAATATCCACCAAAATCAAATCCCTTGATTGCCCGAGAATCAAAAGTTGTAAACTTACAGAGAATGTCTGTAAAGTTGAGAAACGCTTGTCTTACCAGCGACTTCTGACTTTCCATCTGATAAAGCTCTCATTTTTATATCTTTTTTGGGTGGTTTATCCTTTGAAGTTTTCCTGATGATGTAAGCTTAATTATATCAAGTCATTCTTTGCTGACTTTGTTCTATTCTTTATTGATATCTCTGTTGAATGCTTTCTGTCTTTACTGTCAATTCAGCCATTGCATGCATAATTATGTCTCTACCTTAGATGTTTCAAAAACCATCATAAACACAATGACAGCAATGGTTTCTGTTTGATGCAATTCTTAGCAAGTCTTTCTATTGAATTTCTAATACTACTTTAACTGGTTATTATCAGTCGTTGTGACTCCATGGTATTTCAAGTTCAATACAAGCACAATGTAATTGCTTGGTGTATCCATTGAGGTAATATTTTCAAAGTCGTCTTGTTTGTGTACCTTTTACAACTTGTAAATTAAAACCACTTTAACTAGGGTGTTCCATACATTTCTTATTTACTTCAATTGGTTTTTATCAGACCTCGGGACTTCATATTTCAAGCTTAACATTAAAACTATTTGTTCAGCAGGCGTTTCTTTTACTTGATGTCATTTCTTCAAAGCCTTCTGTAGGTATCATATTTACAATAACTTTAACTCAGTGTTTACTTGTTTTCTAGCTATCTCAATTGGTTGTATATTTAATCATGTTTCCTGTTTCTAAGTTTAACATAAAACTATTTTATGACAGGTATTTCTTACTTGATGTCATTTTTTCAAAGGCACTTGGTTTTTTTAATGTCCTGTGCACCTGTTCGATGTGTTAGATTATAACACTTTATTTGGGTCATTCCATTGTTTTTCTCCCAAACTCTAGACATAGAGGAACCTCCCAATGGTTTGCTTCAATAGGGCATTGTCTTTGTCAATATCCCATTCCCATATCAAAGCTTGTGTTCACAGCTTTGTGTTAACAAACCATCTTATCTCATAAGCCTGTATTCTGTTTGCAGCCTGTGTCTGCTAAGGCTTATGTCTTTTAAATCCAGTATGTCTTTTATTAATAATTTCAGAAATCTGTTTTTAGTATCGTGTATTTTTCTGAATCCTGGCTATTCCTTCACATGAGCACGACTGCTCTTTCAAAGAGCCAGCACAGGCACAACGGGCCGAATGGCCATCCTCTGTGCTGTAAGTTTCTACGATTCTATGATCTTAAGTCTTTCATCTAGTGCACACTTCCTGGTTTGTCACACTTCCTGTTTTCACACTTGGGCTCATAATAAATCAACAAAAATCCAAACCGAAGAGGTAGGGAACAGGTAAATCAGAAATTAGAAAAATATAGATAGTGATGAGGATAGTTATAGGCTTCAGGATGACATAGACAGGATAGTAAATGGGCAGAAGCATGGCATTAAAACAGTCAATGAAAAACTACTAAGGACTTGTGAAAACAACCAATCCTGAATGAACTGTCGGGAATGTAAAAAAATTTAACAAAATAAATCACTCAATGCTTTTTGAAAATATTCAAATGTTCAAAATAAAACTTTAAACCAAGTAAAGACATCAATAAAATGATATTTCATTGCAAAGTATTCATTGAATTATAATCTGTATTTTTTAATAACTTTACTATATTTTCTACTTGAAGACATCTGCGTCTCCTTTAAAGCCTTGGCTTCAACTTTTCAGCCCAGAGCCTCAGCTGCGTTAGCCGGAGGCAGATCCTGCAGACTGAACGTCTGCAATTTGTACCGTTTCTCAGGATTCATCAGTAACTTTTAATTAACTCAACTGCTTGAATGTCTCCCTTCAGCTTCTAAAGATAGAACTTGGATTTGTACGGCGTTTTTCACATTCTCGGGACCTCCCAAAATGCTTTACAGCCAATAAAGTATCCTTTGAAGTGCAGTTATAATTGTAATGTGGCTGCCAATTTACATACAGCAAGGTCCCACACATTGTGAGAAGATAAATGACCAGCTAATCTGTTTGTGATGTTGGTTGAGGGATGAACGTTGGCCAGGAGATCGGGAGCACTCCCTCGCTCTTCAAATATTGTCAATGGCCTCGGTTTAACATCTTGTCTGAAGGATGGCACATCTGACAGTACAGCGCTCCCTCAGTACTGCGTGGAAATATCAGCCGAGATTATGTGCTCAAGTCAATGGAGTGAGGCTTTAGTCCACAGTGTTCTGACTCGGAGACGCGAATGCTACCAGCGGAGCCAAGGCTGACAAAGCTTCAAATATTTTCAACAACCTCGACTATTAAGACACTAAGTTAGGTGACACAGTCAGTAGCGTAGATGGGAGCAGAAAGTTGCAAAGGGACATTGATTGATCGATTAAGCGAGCTGGCAAAACTCTGGTCATCCACCTTGGAACTAAGAAGGAAAAATCAGAGTATTTTCTAAATGGTGAGAGGCTAGGAACCGAAGAGGTAGGGAACAGGTAAATCAGAAATTAGAAAAATATAGATAGTGATGAGGATAGTTATAGGCTTCAGGATGACATAGACAGGATAGTAATTGGGCAGAAGCATGGCATTAAAACAGTCAATGAAAAACTACTAAGGACTTGTGAAAACAACCAATCCTGAATGAACTGTCGGGAATGTAAAAAAATTTAACAAAATAAATCACTCAATGCTTTTTGAAAATATTCAAATGTTCAAAATAAAACTTTAAACCAAGTAAAGACATCAATAAAATGATATTTCATTGCAAAGTATTCATTGAATTATAATCTGTATTTTTTAATAACTTTACTATATTTTCTACTTGAAGACATCTGCGTCTCCTTTAAAGCCTTGGCTTCAACTTTTCAGCCCAGAGCCTCAGCTGCGTTAGCCGGAGGCAGATCCTGCAGACTGAACGTCTGCAATTTGTACCGTTTCTCAGGATTCATCAGTAACTTTTAATTAACTCAACTGCTTGAATGTCTCCCTTCAGCTTCTAAAGATAGAACTTGGATTTGTACGGCGTTTTTCACATTCTCGGGACCTCCCAAAATGCTTTACAGCCAATAAAGTATCCTTTGAAGTGCAGTTATAATTGTAATGTGGCTGTCAATTTACATACAGCAAGGTCCCACACATTGTGAGAAGATAAATGACCAGCTAATCTGTTTGTGATGTTGGTTGAGGGATGAACGTTGGCCAGGAGATCGGGAGCACTCCCTCGCTCTTCAAATATTGTCAATGGCCTCGGTTTAACATCTTGTCTGAAGGACGGCACATCTGACAGTACAGCGCTCCCTTAGTACTGCGTGGAAATATCAGCCGAGATTATGTGCTCAAGTCAATGGAGTGAGGCTTTAGTCCACAGTGTTCTGACTCGGAGACGAGAATGCTACCAGCGGAGCCAAGGCTGACAAAGCTTCAAATATTTTCAACAACCTCGACTATTAAGACACTAAGTTAGGTGACACAGTCAGTAGCGTAGATGGGAGCAGAAAGTTGCAAAGGGACATTGATTGATCGATTAAGCGAGCTGGCAAAACTCTGGTCATCCACCTTGGAACTAAGAAGGAAAAATCAGAGTATTTTCTAAATGGTGAGAGGCTAGGAACCGAAGAGGTAGGGAACAGCGCCTTTCACGACCTCAGGACGTCCCAAAGCGCTTTACAGCCAATGAAGTACTTTTAAAGTGTCGTCACTGTTGTAATGTAGGAAACGTGGCAGCCCAATTGTTCCCACAAACAGCAATGCAATAATGGCCATATGATCTGTTCTTTTTAGTGGTGTTTGGTTGATGGATAAATACTGGCCGGACATTGGAGGAGTGGGGGGAGCTCCCCTGCTCTTCTTCGAAATAGTGCCATGGGATCTTTTGCATCCACCTGAGAGGGCAGACGGGGCGTAGAATTCCTGGTTGAAGAGCAATGTGGAGCTAGCAGTAGAAGGGATCCATCGCCCTAAACAGGTATTGGCTTCAACCTGGCACTGGTGGTGTAACTGTGTGCTAAAGTTACAGGCACTACCTGTGTCAACGTGTAACCTGTGTTAAATGTTGCACACAAGTCTGCTTGTGGGTAATTTAGTATCACTGCAAGCTTTTAGATGCCCTCAACAAATGTTCGATTACAATTTTTGTTTTCTCTTTGGGCTTTAGGAGTTCCAATCATTAATGTGGAATAAAGCACGGTCTGGGAGCATGTCAAAAACCTTTAATATACTTTGTGTTCAGGTAGCATCATCGACTGAAATCCCAACACTGTGCTGCAACCTTGTACACGCTCAACCCTCTATTCATGGTTTTAGCCTTTATCAGTTGTTTTATCTTTCTTTCTAGTTGTTGCTCAATTTACGACTGTGACCTCTAAGTTCTGCCAGGGTTGAATACATACCCTACCTAGGGACACCAACATCTAGTTGTGCTTGGTGCCCTGTTTGTGGAGGTGGTCCACAGCAGTCTTTATTAAAGCTGCTCTATGTGGGAATAGTAGAGTTTGTCTATTGTTCCCTAACCTGACTGGGATTCCATTGGTTGTAATTGGTGTTAGCCTAGGGCTGTAATAGGGTCAGCTAGAGGGAAGACAGGGGATTGATTGGAAAGTGAAGCACTCGTTCAGAATATACTCTTGTGGCTCAGTGGGTAGCACTCTCGCCTCTGAGTCAGAAGGTTGTGGGTTCAAGTCCCACTCCAGAAACTCCAGCACACAAATCTAGGCTGACACTCCAGTGCAGTGCTGAGGGAGCGCTGCACTGTCGGAGGTGCTGTCTTTCGGATGAGACGTTAAACCGAGGCCCCGTTCACACTCTCAGGTGGATGTAAAAGATCCCATGGCTCTATTTTGAAGAAGTGCAGGGGAGTTATCCCTGGTGTCCTGGCCAATATTTATCCCTCAATCAACATCACTAAAACAGATTATCTGGTCAATCTCACATTGCTGTTTGTGGGAGCTTGCTGTGTGCAAATTGGCTGCTGCGTTTCCCACATTACAACAGTGACTACACTTCAAAAAGTACTTCACTGGCTGTAAAGCGCTTTGGGATGCCCGGTGGTCGTGAAAGGCGCTATAGAAATTCTCTTTCTTTCTTGATTTTTTTTCTTGAACCACTTGCTAACAAAATGAAGGTTCTCATGGTTTTTAAGTGGATTACTTTATGCAATGTGACAAAAAAACAATTAATTGCGGCACACTTTTAATAATCTTACAATCTTTCTCCAGCAGTAATTCCTAGCCTTTTGGGGAAACTTTAGTGAAGTGCAGCCCCATGTATTTTAAACTTGTTTAACGGATCCACTAAAAATAATAAGAGAGAAGACCGTAAGATCATTCGAGGGTATTGACAACAGTAACTTCTGGGTCAAAGTCCAGAAAAACAGCTGCTGAATATCTAGTCTATCTGCATAATATGAGATCCGCAAGCTGTAAAACCCTCTTATCCGAGGCTCTGCCTGTTCTCGCTGACTCGGGCATCATTGCCACCTCCCGTCTCCCCCATGTTGGTGCGGAATTGTCTTTGCTGATTTCATGAGCTTGGTGGCTCTTTGCATGCAGATGCACACTGATGCACAGTATTTCTGATCTCCCAAATAAACTCGCAACCCAGAGGTTGAGAGTTCACATCCCGCCAGGGCAAGTTGTGAAACTGAATTAAATAAATTGGGTTATTTTTGAGCTAGCACCGGGAAAAAAATGGATTGTTGTAACAACCCAGCCAGTTCTTTTTTTAATTCATTCATGGGATGTGGGCATCGCTGGCAAGGCCACCATTTGTTGCCCATCCCTAATTGCCCTTGAGAAGGCGGCGGTGAGCCGCATTCTTGAACTGCTGCAGTCTGTGTGGTGAAGGTGCTCCCACAGGGCTGTTAGGGAGGGAGTTCCAGGATTTTGACCCAGCGGCGATGAGTGAACGGCGATATATTTCCAAGTCAGGATGGTGTGTGACTTGGAGTGGACCTTGGAGGTGGTAGTGTTCCCATGCACCTACTGCCCTTGTCCTTTTCAGTAGTAGAGGTCACGAGTTTGAGAGGTGCTGCCGAAGAAGCCTTGGCGAGTTACTGCAGTGCATCTTGTAGATGGTACACACTGCAGCCACGGTGCACCGGTGGTGGAGGGAGTGAATGTTTAAGGTGGTGGATGGGGTGCTAATCAAGCGGGCTGCTTTGTCCTGGATGTTGTCGAGTTGCTTGAGTGTTGTTGGAGCTGCGCTCATCCAGGCAAGTGGCGAATATTCCATCATACTCCTGACTTGTGCCTTGTGGATGGAGGAACGGCTTTGGGGAGTCACTAATGTCCTTCTAGCCCACACTACATGCAAGCCATTTACAAACGGTCGCTATGCAAGAAGAAAGCATAATTGTGGGAGCATCACCACCACGGACTACAGCTGTTCAAGGAGCAGGCTCCCCATGACCTTGAGGCAATTAGAGATAAGCAATAAATGTGACACTGTCAGCTTTGGCCATATGCTGAGAACAAATAAAACTAAACTCCCATATTGCATGCAAAGTGATTTTAGAAATTTGGAAACTTTGCCTACAAATAAATGTCACAGAAAAGATTGCTTGAAAGTTTTTGATTGAAGCAGGACCAGACTTGTCTCTATGGTAAGTTTTGTTTAACTGTAATTTACGCAATTTGTTATTAATATGCCATATAAAACTTTAGTTTCTATTTTAAACCATAAACACTACGTAAAGCCCCACGATACTTTCAGTAGCTTTTATTGGGCTGCCTTGAGGTCAGGGTGTGTAATATAGTTGTGGTGACACACTCTGTAGCTCTTCAATATCTATTACTAATACTTTACTTTCAGTGATGGAATATCTGAACTGAATTGAACTGAAAGCGGTACATAAGAACATAAGAAATAGGAGCAGGAGCAGGCCATTCGGCCCCTCGAGCCTGCTCCGCCATTCAATAAGATCATGGCTGATCCGATTGGCCTCAACTCCACTTTCCTGCCCGCTCCCCATAACCCTTGACTCCCCTGTTGCTCAAAAATCTGTCTATCTCAGCCTTGAATATATTCAATGACTCCGCCTCCACAGCTCTCTGGGGTAAAGAATTCCAAAGATTCACGACCCTCTGAGAGAAGAAATTCCTCCTCATCTCCATCTTAAATGGCCGACCCCTTATGCTGAGACTATGCCCACTCGTTCTAGATACCACCACTAGGGGAAACATCCTCTCAGCATCTACCCTGTCAATCCCCCTCAGAATCTTATATGTTTCAATAAGATCACCTCTCATTCTTCTAAACTCCAGTGAGTATAGGCCCAACCTGCTCAAACTTTCCTCATAAGACAACCCTTCCATCCCAGGAATCAACTTACTGAACCTTCTCTGAACTACCTCCAATGCAATTGTATCCCTCCTTAAATAAGGGGACCAAAACTGTACACAGTACTCTAGGTGTGGTCTCACCAGCGTCCTATATAGTTGTAGCAAGACTTCCCTACTTTTATATTCTATCACCCTTGAAATAAAGGCCAACATTCCTTTTGTCTTCCTAATTACTTGCTGCACCTGCATGTTAACTTTTTTGGGGAAAAATTCAGTTGGTTTGCGTCTCCCATTAGCGCCTTAAGAGGGCGTTAATGGGGCGCAAAGCAACTAGCGCCTGGGCGCGGCGATATCTGCGCCTCGCGCGAAATTGACCAGGCATTTTGCGGCGGCGCTAAACACTACCACCACGATCTCCTGCGCCGGCAGATCGTGACGTCAGTCGAGTGCGCAACGCCCCGGTAGCACCCCAGACTGGATATTGATTGGCGCCCCCTGCCTTACCGCCTGCCACTAGCAACGACAGGTTGAGGGGAGCTTTTTGCAGTCAGGAAGGGACTGGGGGAGCGCTATTTAAAGGCGACCGCTTCCTGCCTTTTTTTGTTGGTGACATTTTTGCACCACGCATTCTGAGAGACAGAGAGAGACTTCTGGCAAACTGAATAACTCGGGCAGTAGACAGGGCTTTAAACTAATGAAGGGAGGGTGGGAGGATTCAGGAAAGAGTAAATTAAAAGCAGCGAGAGAAATGTCAAGGTTCTGGAGCAGAGCAGAGTTTTGGGTAAAAATAAGCAGAGTGGGTTAGGAAGGGACAGAGAGAGTAACAAAGGTAATAGGGCATCAGTGACTAAGGTGACACCAGGGGGAAAAAAAGAAATAAGTCAAAACTAAAGGCACTATCTCTAAATGCACAAAGCATTCGCAACAAAATAGACGAATTAATAGCACAGATAGAAATGAACAGGTTTGATCTAATAGCCATAACGGTGACGTGGTGGCAAAGTGGCCAAGGTTGGGAACTAAATATTCCAGGATACCTAACTTTTAGAAGAGATAGGCAAAATGGAAAAGGAGGAGGGGTAGCCCTGATAATAAAGCATAGGATAAAGACAGTAGAGAGAAAGGATCTTGGCTCGGAAAATCAAGAAGTAGAATCAGTTTGGGTGGAGCTAAGAAACAGCAAGGGGCAGAAAACATTGGTGGGAGTTGTTTATAGGCCCCCAAACAGTAGTTGTAATGTAGGGCAGAGTATAAATCAGGAAATTAGAGGCGCATGTAACAAGGGTAATACAGTAATCATGGGGGACTTTAATCTAAATATAGGGCTGGATTTTGAAACTGGGGTCAGGTTGGGGTCGGGAATCACACATTCTGGCTTGTGAACCCGCCTCCATCGAGATGTGGCCAACCCACTGTATTTTCCCTTGATTGACCTTGTTGAGCCCGCCCAGTGGGCTCAGCAGGCCAATTAAGGGCCACCCGGCAACAGGTGACGTCACAGATTGACATTTCATCTGTCAAGAGCTTTTGACAGATGAAATATCAGCGTTTGACAGCTCTGTGAAGCTGTCAAACACTCACAATATGATTTTTAACTTCAGTCCTTCCTCTCAGGCTGAGTTAGAAATCATTCCAGCACAGAAAACAGAAGGCTGCAGTTTTTGACAGGTCCACGGCTTTCCTGCTTTCTGTGCCGGTGAGATTTCTAACTCCCGAGAACTGAAGGGCTGACACCTGCAGGAGGAAGTTAAGGTAAGTAAAACTTTTTCCAACACTTAGCACTTACCTTACACACTTACCTCTGCACACATGCACCCATCACTCACCTGCCCACCGGACATATCGACCCCTCCAACCCCTGCAGACCCACGGCCCGCCCCGATTACTTGGCGTGGTAGCCACCTGTCGGGAAGCCCACACTTTTCTTTTTAAAATAGGGATTATGCAAAAAACTGCCTGTTAACTACCTGTTAACAGGCAGTTAATTGTCACTAATCCCTTCCCGCCTCGGGGAGTCGGGTCTCAGCACAAGGTCGGGTACCCGCCGCCAGAGAAACTGGCATGGAGGCGGGTTGGGCGGATCGGGTCGGGACCCCCGAATCTGCAACTTTAACCCCCCCCCCCCCGCCTCCAAACCCGACTCCACGGGGCATTGAAAATCCAGCTCATAGACTGGGCAAACTGAATTTGCAGTAATAGTGTGGAGGATGAATTCATGGAATTTATGCAAGATACTTTTCTAGATCAGTATGTTGAGGAACCAACTAGGGAACTGGCTAGTTTAGATCTAGTATTGTGTAATGAGAAAGGGTTAATTAATTAATAACCTTGTAGTAAAGGGGCCTTTAGGGAAGAATGACCAAAGTATGATAGAATTTTATATTGAGTTTAAAAGTGATTTATTTAAATCCAAAACTAGGGTCTTAAATCTATAAAGAAAGCAAACTACGTAGGTATGAGGGGCGAGTTGGCTAAGGTAGATTGGGAAACTACATTAAAAGGTATGATGGTAGACAAGCAATGGCTAGCATTTACAAAATTAATACATAATTTACAACAAATATACATTCCTTTAAGGCACAAAAACCCCACAGGAAAAGTGGTCCAACCGTAGCTAACAAGAGAAGGTAAAGATAATATTAGATCAAAGGAAGAGGCTTATAATGTTGCCAAAAGGAGTAGTAAGCCTGAGGATTGGGAGGATTTTAGAATTCAGCAAAGGAGGACCAAGAAATTGATAAAGAAAGGGAAAATAGAATATGAGAGTAACCTAGCGAGAGACATAAAAACACATTGTAAAAGCTTCTATAGGTATGTAAAAAGGAAAAGATTAACAAAAGTAAATGTGGGTCCCTTACAGGCTGAGACAGGAGAAATTATAATGGGGAATAAGGAAATGGCTGAGAAATTAAACAAATACTTTGTGGCTGTCTTCATGGAAGAAGATGTGAAAAACTTCCCAAAAATAGTGGAGAACCAAGAGTCTAGCGAGAATGAGGAACTGAATAAAATTAGTATTAGTAAAAAAATAGTACTGGAGAAATTAATGGGACTGAAAACCGATAAATTCCCTGGACCTGATGGCCTACATCCTACATCCTAGGGGTTTGAAAGAGGTGGCTTTAGAGATACTAGATGCATTGGTTGTCATTTTCCAAAATTCCATAGATTCTAGAATGGTTCCTGCGGATTGGAAGGTAGCAAATGTAACCCCACTATTTAAGAAAGGAGGGAGAGAGAAAACAGGGAACTACAGACCAGTTAGCCTGACATCAGTAGTAGGGAAAATGCTAGAATCTATTATTAAGGATGTGGTAACAGGGCACGCAGAAAATAATAATAGGATTGGGCAGAGTCAACACGGATTTATGAAAGGGAAATCGTGTTTGACAACTGTAACTAGCAGAATAGATAAGGGGGAACCAGTGGATGTGGTGTATTTGGATTTTGAGAAGGTCTTCAATAAGGTGCCACACAAGAGGTTATTAAACAAAATTAGGGCTCATGGGATTGGGGTAATATACTAGCATGGATTGAGGATTGGTTAACGGATAGAAAACAAAGAGTAGGAATACACGGGTCATTTTCGGGTTGGCAAGCTGTAACTAGTGGGGTACCACAAGGATCTGTGCTTGGGCCTCAGCTATTCACAATCTATATCAATGATTTGGATAAGGGGACCAAATGTAATATATCCAAGTTTGCTGATGATACACGAATCACTGAAAGTTAACATGCAGGTACAGCAAGCAATTAGGAAAGCAAATGGTATGTTGGCCTTTATTACAAGAGGATTTGTGTATAAGAGTAAAAACATCTTGCTGCAATTATATAGGGCCCTGGTGAGACCACACCTGGAGTATTGTGTACAGTTTTGGTCTCCTTACCTAAGGAAGGATATACTTGCCATAGAGGGAGTGCACTGAAGGTTCACCAGACTGATTCCTGGGATGGGGGGGATTGTCCTACGAGAAGAAATTGAGTAGACTAGGCCTATATTCTCTAGAGTTTAGAAGAATGAGAGGTGATCTCATTGAAACATACAAAATTCTTACAGGGATTGACAGGGTAGATGCAGGGAGGATGTTTCCCCTGGCTGGGGAGTCTAGAACCAGGGGTCACAGTCTCAGAATAAGGGGTCGGCCATTTAGGACTGAGATGAGGAGAAATTTCTTCACTCAGAGGGTGGTGAATCTTTCGAATTCTCTACCCCAGAGGGCTGTGGAGGCTCAGTCGTTGAATATATTAAAGACAGAGATCGATATATTTTTGAGTATTAAGGGAATCGAAGGATATGGGGATAGTGCAGGAAAGTGGAGATGAGGTAGAAGATCAGCCATGATCTTATTGAATGGCGGAGCAGGCTCGAGGGGCCAAATGGCCGACTCCTGCTCCTATTTCGTATGTTCTTATGTTCTTATGCTTGCTCTTATAATGAGGTAGACTGTTTATACAGTATAATTCTAGTCCACAGGTGCTGAACTATGTTTAACTTTCGCCCACAGTTCATGATTTTCAAAGGTAGATGTCCCCTTTTCAACATCAGCATTATATCACATCATATACACTGTTATTTAATGTTAGAGTTTTAAACTACAGAAGTCTTGTCTATGTTTAACTTGGGTAATATTACACAGCATGACACAAACAAGGACTATCATAATCCATTGTACAGAACACTACAGTTTATCATGTGATCAAGTAATCATGGACTTAAAAGATTCTCCAACTTGCCCTACCATTCTGCATCTTGTGGATATTCTCGCTAAGTATCATTTCTCACTAGCTTTCAGTTATTGCAATTTCATTGTGATCTCCACCCTGAATTTTATACATCCAAATCGTATGACCCTCTTTACTTTAATTTCATTCCCTCTAATAGGTACCAGTACATTTAACTCTATATTGTCGCATTAAAAATGTCAGTTTTGCAATGGAGTATGTGTCAGTGCCTTTATTAAAAGTAGTCTCACTCTCCTGAGCCACATTAACCATTTCATGTCGGCTGTTGTAAAATAACTGAGCATGTCTGAGACCTATTCTTCAGTGCATCTTCACCATGCATTTCCGCATGCTAGTTGCCTCATGTGCAACATATCACATTTGCACACACACCAGTATCCCAAAATCATACCACACTTGACATCAGTTACAAGCCATTCCTGGGATATTAAGTTATCTTACGAAAAGATCGGAGGTCTTTTCTCATCTCCACCCTGCATGGTCCCAATGTCTAGGGTAGTGACCAGGCTATCAAATACATTTTCCTCATTGTTCAGTATAGGCAAAGACACAAACATCTCCAAGAGAAACCTATCAATTAATGATTCTCACCTACACTTTCCTGACTTTCAATAGAATTTACCTTGATACCAAATTGAAATCCTTTCATGAATCATGCCCGTGTGTTTTATGTTACTCAGGATGCACTCACACATCTTTTCCTAACCGCTGTTCGAGTTCCTGAAATTCACCCATAATCACCTAGGAAAATGATTTTAGAAAAATTCCCATTATATTACCATTTCATCTCATGCATGAGCCCTAGAGAAACTTTACCATCCAATACAGCATGATCATTACCAGTTAACTTCTTATTGTAATTCCAGAGAGCAATTCAGTCTGCAAGATGAGGGATGTTAGTTACCTTTAACACAACAGTCTCCCCAAAAAACTTACATATTACATAGGATTACATAGGATATACGGCACAGAAACAGGCCATTTGGCCCAACCAGTCCATGCCGGCGTTTATGCTCCACACAAGCCTCCTCCCGTCTTTCCTCATCTAAATCTTTCAGCATAACCCTCTATTCCCTTCTCCCTCATATGCTTGTCTAACCTCCCCTTAAATGCATCGATACTATTCGCTTCAACCACTCCCTGTGGTAGCGAGTTCCACATTCTCACCACTCTCTGGGTAAAGAAGTTTCTTCTGAATTCCCTATTGGATTTCTTGGTGACTATCTTATATTGATGTCCTCTAGTTATGCTCTTCCCCACAAGTGGAAACATTCTCTCTGTATCCACTCTATCAACATTTTTCATAATTTTAAAGACCTCTATTAGGTCACTTCTTTCTTAACACGCAGTTTGAGCGGAACCACATAGACTGGACCTTTTCAAAAATAAAATTTGATTATCAGATAAATTTCCCTTCCCGAGTGCTTGAACAGCATCGCTCATCCATTTATCAAATCAATTTAAATTTCACAAACAAATTATGTCCAGGCTCGTGATTTAACAAAAGAAAACAAAAGTAACAATTGCGTTTGAATGCAAACCGTTTATCTGCCTCCCTCGAGCTATGTGTCTTGGAAAATAACAAACGATCCCAATTGGTTAAAGTCTTCAGTTCAATTTTGTCACCGCACTACGACATTCAAAATCCATCAATGTCTGCAGATAAGAACTTAAATTCTGAACATTGCTGGAGCTCCCATTGCACTTTTCCAGCAAAGTTCAATCTCTGCAACACCTTGAACTCATTTCATATCGAAGAACCCCGCTTGGTAATCTTCCACCATCAACACTCATCTGGCCCTCTGTTTAAAAGAAAAAACAGAAAATCCATTGTGGCTTTACTGCCAGCCCAATGGGTTAATTCGTCATTTGTCAATTTCTGATTCCCTTCTGTCAGTGTGGGGAAACATCCATTCAAATTAAAAAAAACTTAACATTTAAAAATGTCCAAAATGTTTACAGTCAGTAATGCAAAAGTTGTTGCTTAGTGAATTAAAACAAAGTTAATCTGATACCAGAAAGTAACAAAAAAACGCACAGCCACTTGTGAAAAGTGTTAACCTTTTTTGCATTTCAAAAGAAGACACACCCAGACATTATCAATCAATGTCAGCTTGCGCCACACAACTTCTCACAGCTTTCGAGCAAATTTAGAAAACTTTTGCCAAATAAAAAAAAAACTGTTACTTTTGCAAAGTCTTTGTGCCTATAAAACTTGCAAAGATCCTGATCAATTCAATTCAATTCAGCAGGGAAAACATCAGACATCATTATCATACACATAGTAGTAGCATTTCTCCCTTTATCTCTCTTCTGGTCACACATTCTAGTACCATTAAGACGATTAATCAATCACCTCAAAGCATTGAAAATGGTCAGAAATTAAAAGAACTATTATTGAAGTGATTTGCCTCATTTCCAGAATTAAAGGCGTTCACACAATTTACAACAACCAGAATTTCACCATGGCCATAATAAGGGTCTGGCTTTTCACAATTTAGTTGGTAAGTTAACCTCAATAACTCCAATTTAATTCAGACCTCTCTTAGGCAGTCCTCTTAGGTAGTCCCTCGGAATCAAGGATGCTTCCACATTAAAAATGAGTTCTCAGGTGACTGATGAGTCCAATGCAGTCTCTGTCACAGGTGGGGCAGACAGGTAATTGAAGGGGCGGGTGGGTGGGGTGCTTGGGTTGACGTGCGCTCCTTCCGCTGTTTGCGCTTGGCTTCCGCTTGCTCCCGGCGAAGAGACTCGAGGTGTTCGGCGCCTTCCCGGATGCTTCTCCTCCACTTTGTGCGGTCTTGGGCCAGGGATTCCCAAGTGTCAGTGGGGATGTTGCACTTTTTCAAGGAGGCTTTGAGGGTGTCCTTGAAGCGTTTCCTCTGCCCACCTAGGGCTCTCTTGCCGTGTCGGAGCTCCGAGTAGAGCGCTTGTTTTGGGAGTCTCGTATCGGGCATGCAGACAATGTGACCCGTCCATCGGAGCTGATCGAGCGTGGTCAAAGCTTCGATGCTGGGGATGTTGGCATGAGCGAGAACACTGATGTTGGTGCGCCTATCCTGCCAATGGATTTGCAGGATCTTGCGGTATCTTAAACTCAGCACACATTCCAGCTTGAAAAAGAGGGAGGAGCCACAGTCACATTCACACATGCTTTTAATAAAACAATGGCCCGTATTTTCCGACCCCCACGGGTGTGTACGCGCCCGTAGGGGCCGCGCAAGTGCCGGTTTCAGGTATGCGAAGCACATGCGCTAAAACCCAGCACTTGCGATCTGTCAAGAATCCTCTTGACAGATCCTCCGCCTGCCCGGGGGAAGGGCCTCCGCGGGCAGAGGGTTCCGCTTTCTGCACAACCTCCACCCGCTGAAAACCTTTAAAAATCTTACGCCTGGTAAAAAGCCTGCGTAAGGCCTGCTTTTACCAGCATAAGAGTTTTAAAAAAATTTTAAAATAAAATTTTTCACTCATTTATAATTTAAAAATATTTTTGAAAAAGGTAAGTTTATTTTAAGCCCCGTAAAAAAACTTTAATTTTTTTTCAAAAAATTTAATTTTTGTTTTAAAATATTTAATTAATGTAATTTTAACTAATTTTAAATACGTGATTAAAAAAAAGAATTATTTAATGTTTAACTGTTTTTATACTTTTTACACTTTTATCTTTCATACTTTTGACAGATCTGTGCGTAGAGACCTGTCAAAAGTTTGAAGGGGGATTCCCTTCTTTGATTGGTTCCCCATGGCCCACGTGATCCCAGGGACGCTTGTGAACCGCCTGCGCCCCTGGGATACCTGGGCCTCTGCAGGATCGCAAGTCTCGGACCTACGGGGCCAGCAGGTAAGTGCGTAGATTTTTCCGATCGGAGTCATCCACACGCAGGAAGCCTCCGATCAGAAATTCAGGGCCATTAACATTCACACTGAAAACAAAAAACCAGTAGATCAGTAGAAAAGAGACATGAGCTTCCCTTTTCTCCTTTATTCCATCAAAAACTGTTTATCCTTTATCCCGTAAGCCAATTTTCAATTTCCGATTGTTTTCTACTGAATCCCATTCTGTACTGATGCAAAATTTCAAGCTCACAGTCCGTCTCCTGACCCAACCCTGTTGCCTCCTGCAAAATTCTTAACACTTTTCGCTGGAATATGGGAGGAGTGTAATGACAGAGTACAGGGTGAAGGGAATGCTGACTATTCAGCTGAGAGTCCCAATCCTTTTCTCAGTTCACCCTTCGGAACTGCTGTAACTGCCTCCCTCAACGTTTTCAACATTCCGACTTCACTTCCGCATCCCTTTAGATTATGCTTACAACTCTCACATTTTAGCTTTTCACTGAACATCTCATCAGTTCTGAGACAGCCCATTCCTACAGAAACTTTAAATGCTTCTGAGCAAGCTGCTCCCATTCCTTTTATCAGTTTCTCATCCACGGCTTCCTTCACCGAATTAATGAGCAACACCTCAGACTGTTCTTTCACGAGCCCGAGGCCACTAACTTTCTGTTTCTGCTTCTGTTCCTGTTCTAGTTTCTGTATTTGTTTCTGAAGGCCCTGACTGCATCAAACTCCTCTTTAAGCTTCTCTATTTCTGCCTTCAAGACCCTACTTTCAGCCTGTGTCTGAGCATGCTTTCGCCACAAAGCACCTAAACCCAGACAAAGCCCTTGTAATACGTATGTTCTCAGTCTCCTTTTATTTAGTTTCTGCTGAAACAAGAACATTTTCTGTCTACTGTCTTTTTGTCTCTGCAGACACATGTTCACCAGTGCCTGCTCAATCTCCTTCCAGCTCCCGTTTAAAATTTCCTTGGAAAAATTGTAAGGTCCCCCCTTACTTTTAATCCAATCAGAAATTTTCAAAGGGACCGACTTGGTCGAGAAACCGACTATTTTGTTTGATTCCATCCTATTCCCTAGATTGCGATTCCCAGGAGCTACAGGAAACTCTTTATTATCCGGCACCGACGGGACCGGCGTGGTGCCGGTTGATCAAAAAGTCCGGATTACAGAGAGGTATACTTACCAAGGTACGAGAGCCCCGTACACGGCCACGGGTGCAGGAGCCCCGGTTACACGGCACTTGTGCTGGAGTCCCTGTTGCACGGTCACAGGTGCAGGAACCCCCGGTTACACGGCCACTAATATATAGTAAAACTTACCTGCACCTACTCCTGAATTTTGCCGGTTAAGAGAGATTTCCGGATATTTAGGTGTCGGTTAGAGAGTTTCCTGTAGTTATACCCACTATCGATATAACATTATACTCACCGTCCAGTATTCGTTGGACGAGTTCATGGCACCAAATGTTAAGCAACCTCCGTTCTCCTCTGGTTCACAGCAACACGTTACGAGTAAGCACGAGACTTTGTAATGGCGTATACGGAACAGACTTTATTGATGCTCCGAAAGAAGATCGGTCTTCAACAGTATACAGAGAGTGGATATTCGGTTAGAATCATAGAATGGTTCCAGCACAGAAGAAGGCCATTCGGCCCGTTGAGCCCGTGCCGGCTCTCTGCAAGAGCACTTCAGCTAGTCCCAATCCCCCGCCCTTTCCCCGTAGCCCTGCAAATTTCTTTCCTTCAGATACTTGTCCAACTCCCTTTTGAAAGCCGTGATTGAGTCTGCCTCCACCACCCTTTCAGGCAGCGCATTCCCAATCCTAACCACTCGCTGCGTAAAATCTTTTTTCCTCATGTCGCCTTTGGTTCTTCTACCAATCACCTTAAATCTGTGTCCTCTGGTTCTCGACCCTTCCGTCATTGGGAACAGTTTCTCTCTATCTACTCTGTCCAGACCCCTCATGATTTTGAACACCTCTATCAAATCTCCTCTCAATCTTCTCTGCTCTAAGGAGAACAACCCCAGCTTCTCCAGTCTATCCACGTAACTGAAGTCCCTCATTCCTGGAACCATTCTCGTAAATGTTTTCTGCAACCTCTCTAAGATCTTCACATCCTTCCTAAAGTGCGGTGCCCAGAATTGGACACAATACTCCAGTTGGGGCTGAACCAGTGTGTTATACAGGTTCATCATAATTTCCACGCTTTTGTACTCTATACCTCTATTTATGAAGCCCAGGATCCCGTATGGTTTTTTAATTGCTTTCTCAACCTGCCCTGCCACCTTCAATGATTTGTGCGTGTATACCCCTAGGTCTCTGTTCATGCACCCACTTTAGGTTTGTATCCTTTAGAATATATTTCCTCTCTTCATTCTTTCTACCAAAATGTATCACTTCTCACTTTTCTGCATTAAATTTCATTTGCCACGTGTCCGCCCATTCCACCAGCCTGTCTATGTCCTCTTGAAGTCTATCACTCTCCTCCTCACTGTTCACTATACTTCCAAGTTTTGTGTCATCTGCAAATTTTGAAATTATGCCCTGTACACCCACATCCAAATCATTATTATATATCAAGAAAAGCAGTGTTCCTAAAACCGACCCCTGGGGAGCACCACTGTATACCTTCCTCCAGTCTGAAAAACAACCGTTCACCACTACTCTCTGTTTCCTATCACTTAGCCAATTCCGTATCCATGTTGCCACTGTCACTTTTATTCCATGGGCTTCAACTTTGCTAGCAAGCCTATTATGTTGCACTTTGTCAAACGCCTTTTGGAAGTCCATGTACACCACATCAACTGCATTGCCCTCATCAACCCTTTCTGTTACCTCATCAAAAAACTCGATCAAGTTAAACATGATTTGCCTTTAACAGATCCATGCTGGCTTTCTTTAATTAATCCACACTTGTCCAAATGACTGTTATTTTTGTCCCTGATTATTGTTTCTAAAAGCTTCCCCGCCACCGAGGATAAACTGACTGGCCTGTAGTTGCTAGGTTTATCTTTACACCCTTTTTGAACAAGGGTGTAACATTTGCAATTCTCCAGTCCTCTGGCACCACCCCCGTTTCTAAGGAGGATTGGAAGATTATGGCCAGCACCTCCGCAATTTCTTCCTTCACTTCCCTCAGCATCCTAGGATGCATCCCATCTGGTCCTGGTGACTTATCTACTTTAAGTACAGCCAGCCTTTCTAGTACCTCCTCTATATCAATTTTTATCCCATCCAGTATCTCCTCTACCTCCTCCTTCACTATGTCTTTGGCAACATCTTCTTTCTTGGTGAAGACAGAATCAAAGTATTCATTTAGTACCTCAGCCATACCCTCTGCCTCCATGTGTAGGTCTCCTTTTTGGTCCCTAATCGGCCCCACCCCTCCTCTTACTACCCGTTTACTATTTATATGCCTAGAGAAGACTTTTGGATTACCTTTTATGTTAGCTGCCATTCTGTTCTCATACCCTCTCTTTTTGCCCCTCTTATTTTCTTTTTCACTTCTCCTCTGGACTTCCTATATTTAGCCTGATTCTCAGATGTATTCTTGACCTGACATCTGTCATAAGCGCACTTTTTCTGCTTCATCTTACTCTCTATCTCTTTCATCATCCAGGGAGCTCTGACTTTAGTTGCCCTACCTTTCCCCCTAGTGCGAAAGTACCTCGACAGTACCCGAACTATTTCCTCTTTAAAGGCAGCCCATTGTTCGATTACAGTTTCGCCTACCAATCTTTGATTCCAATTTACCTGGGCCAGATCCGTTCTCATCCCACTGAAATTGGCCTTCCTCCAATTAAGTATTTTTACTCTAGATTGCTCCCTGTCCTTTTCCATAGCTAATCTAAACCTTATGATACTGTGATCACTGTTCCCTAAATGTTCTCCTACTGACACTTGCTCCACTTGACCTACCTCATTCCCCAAAACCAGATCCAGCAATGCCTCCTCCCTTGTTGGGCCAGGAACCTACTGATCAAGGAAGTTCTCCTGAACACACTTCAGAAATTTTTCCCCCTCTCTGCCCTTTACACTATTACGATCCCAGTCTATATTAGGATAGTTGATGTCCCCATTATTACTGCTCTATAGTTCTTGCACTTCTCTATAATTTCTCTGCAAATTTGCTCCTCCATATTTTTCCCACTAGTTGGTGGCCTATAGAATACACCTAGTAGTGTAATGGCACCTCTATTCTTTCTTAAATCTAGATTCTGTCCTTGACCCCTCCAGGACATCCTCCCTCTCCAGCACTGTAACATTCTCCTTAACCAATACTGCCACACCATCTCCTATCTTTCCTTCCCTATCTTTCCTGAACACTTCTGGCTTCCAACCTATCACAGACCTTCCATTTTGTTCTTGCCTCCTCCCCGCTTTCCCTGCCTCTGTACTTGCTTAAAACCTGTTACATCTCTTAACATTTTCCAGGTCTGACGAAGGGGAATCTAGAACTAGGGGGCATAGTTTCAGAATAAGGGGCACCCATTTAAAACGGAGAGGAGGAGGAATTTCATCGCTCAGATGGTCGTGAATCTTTGGAATTCTCTGCCCCAGAGAGCTGTGGAGGCGGAGTCATTGAATATATAAGATACAGGCAGTGACGATGCGGCCATTGAGTTTCTGAGCACGGGACTGCGCATCTCTCTTCAGATGATGAAATTTACAAAGGCTATTACTGGCAAGACTCCCTCCTTATCACATCAACCCATAGGCCTTTTCATTGACATGAGGTTTTGAATTGAAACATGAATTATCTGCTTGACCTGAATACCAAATTGTCTTTTGCTTGTTAGAAATGTCCCGAAAACATAAGAGAACGAATGGCAAAGATATCTGAGTATGAAGGTGTCTTCTTGGAAACAATACCCATCCTGCAATGGAGTAAACATGCTACAGAACAGGAGTACAAGAGGCTGAGAAGATATAATGGAGCTCATGGATGGGATGTGATCAGTTACGAAGGTAAATGTTATCTTTTTGTATTGAATAATTATATAATATCAAACAGTAAAACTACAAATATCAGCAGTAGTACATATTGCAAATAAATTAATGGACATATAGCAACTGCTCACTAACCCACTGCTTGATTGCTGGGACCTGCATTTTTCAGTTCTCACATTCTCTCTCAATGCAGAGAAAATACCCTTTATAAAATGATGCAGGCAGTATTCTCTCACTAGCACTCATTGATTTAGCACAACCTCAGATATGATGAGCATTCGTGTTGTAACCTACTTTCTATTCTCAACAATGCACGCTGTAAAATGGCTCCTTACTTGCTTTCAAAGAGCCTGATGCTGAATCTGTGTATAAAGGTTGACCAATATTGCTCATGCATTTAAACAGGCAGACACATGATTAGAAGGGTAGTTATAATCTGAGATTACTATGTGCAGTTAAATCCTAAAGTTATGTTGTCAGGGATGAATTATTTCAGGGCATTTGCTTAATGACCAGCTTTTGACTTGAGCATTATGATTCTTAGTCACTTCAGGGTAAATGGTAGAGCTTATAGTCTGATAATAAAATAAGAATTAGGAGCAGGAATAGGCCATACAGGAGTCAGCCCACCAGTGTATATTTATATTGTCCCTACACATTAAAGTGTTCACTGAAGTTACAAAATAATTGGAGAAAGGAAATCCTCTCCGCAGGATGTACATTTTAGTTTAGTATTTGCATCCAATCTTTGTAAACGAAAGCTACTGTTTTTTTTTAAGAGACAATTGTATTTCTTTTTTGCGATATTATGCAGCAAATTGTAGTCGTAGGTTAACCTCAATCGTATGTTACAGACCTGAAGGACGCCCTGAGCTATCTTAACACCTCTGCAAACACTTTCATGTTTGATGACTGGGAGAAAAGACCAAATAAGACTTCAGCCTGCATTCGCTGTGCTGTGATTGGAAATGGTGGAATACTGAATGATTCCCGGAAGGGAGAGGAAATCGATAAGCATGACTATGTATTCAGGTATGCTTCGATTTGCATCTCAATGGGACTAATGTCAAATAAGGATTGAATGCCTGTGTGCCAAGATGAAAGGAACTGGTTAGTGAAATAGGTCAAAACACTGTCCATTTATCTCTTGGCTCTAGGTTGTAAATCCAAGCCAGACCAACAGAATGAAAGTCGTCATCTTTTTGCTGAATTTAAAGGTTTTGAATGAAATGAATCTGGACATGGGAGTCCAGTTCCTACTTGCAAAACTGTCCAAAATTTGAACAAATGTAGACTAAATTGTCAGTCTCCGAGGCTGGTTGGTGTGGGGAATGGAATTGTTCTTGTGGTGCAGTTGGAATATCTTCAGATTTAGTTGTGCTTTCTTGCATTCTGCCAACAAATCCAGTTTTGATTTTTTTTAAATTAATAATTCTGGTGACTATTTTACAGTTTCTATTTAGGCAACCTTGTTTAAAATCTTTTATTGTCTGACGACAGTGATTCATACGAATGTGCGGCTCTGTAAATGGGGACGACTATTTTGCACAGCACGGAGTTTATAACACTATCCCAAGCCTAGGTGGTGGTGCTGGGAAATAGAATAAATAACACTCCAAGTCAAGTATGTATGAAGTGTGTGTATTTATGTGTTCACCATGGCCTATGAGCTGGGACACTACCAGGTTTGAAGCGTGAAAGGGAAGGTCAGATAAATGATGAAGTAGCGATTAAATGATGGCAAACTTGTAGAAGCCTGTAGATTGTAAAATAAACAAAAGGGTTCGGGAGGCCAGGAGAAAATCTAGGGAGTTAAAATGGTGTGTTTTCCGTTTGTCTAATTCTTTGTTTATTTCTGCTGTTTTTTATATAGAGCGAATGGCGCCATTATTAAAGGATTTGAGAAAGATATAGGAACTAGGACATCATTTTATACATTTTCCACAAATACAATGAAGAATTCTCTATCTGCATATCGTAAAGTGGGATATACTGGTTTACCACAATCTGAGGTAAAGTATTCTCCCAGATCAAATTGTGCACTTTCGATAGTCTCCAAAATGAGCAACTGGTCTTTAAAATACTAAGAGTCGTGGATGTAAATGTGCTATTTGATTTTCACTATGGGCACAGTACTGAAAGGGACATGGGTTTTAAATTAAGCAGCAACAACAACTTGTGTTTAAATAGCGCCTTTAACGCAGTAAAACGTCCCAAGGCGCTGCACAGGAGTGTTAGAAGACAAAAAATTTGACACCGAGACACATAAGGAGAAATTAGGGCAGGTGACCAAAAGCTTGGTCAAAGAGGTAGGTTTTAAGGAGCGTCTTAAAGGAGGATAGAGAGGCGGAGAGGTTTAGGCAGGGAATTCCAGAGCTTAGGACCTAGGCAACAGAAGGCATGGCCACCAATGGTTGAGCGATTATAATCAGGGATGCTCAAGGGCAGAATTGGAGAAACGCAGATTTCTCGTGGGTGGGGGTGGGCGGAGGTGGGCGGGGGTGGTTGTGGTGCTGGAGGAGATTACAGAGATAGGCAGGGGTGAGGCCATGGAGGCATTTGAAAACAAGGATGAGAATTTTGAAATCGAGGCGTTGCTTAACCGGGAGCCAATGTAGGTTAGCGAGCACAGGGGGTGATGGGTGAATGGGACTTGGTGCGAGTTAGGACACGGGCAGCCGAGTTTTGGATGACCTCAAGTTTACGTAGGGTATAATGTGGGAGGCCAACCAGGAGTGCGTTGGAATAGTCATGTCTCGAGGTAACAAAGGCATGGCTGAGGGTTTCAGTAGCGGATGGGCTGAGGCAGGGGTGGAGACGGGTGATGTTACGGAGGTGGAAATAGGCGGTCTTAGTTATGCCGCGGATATGTGGTCGGAAGCTAATTTCACGGTCAAATATGAAACCAAGGCCTCAAATGAGATTAGAGATTAAAAGCAACAATTATTTCCATTCCAGAAAGTAGTGGAGTGGACTGCTCGTTAATTGTGTCAATTCAACCCTCCACACTGGAGCTGGATCAGTATTTGGTTGGAATAAAATTGGTGTTTTAGGGATAAGTATAGACTTGAGTTGATCAAAGATTCTACTTGACATACAATGGGAGGTTGCAGCAGCCAGTCAGGGCTGAATAGTGGAGATGGATGAATTATTCTCAAAGCCTGCACGATTTATTGGTTGAGAATAGAGGATTATGTATGCAGAATTTTCGATGGGTGAAATGGAAGTAAAGGGATTAGGAAGCCCTAAGAAATGGTAGGGAACCTGGATGGATAATAAAAGTGGAGCAAGTAGAAGGCAAGGGAGACACCAAAACAAGATGACAAAACTTCTACCTGACAAAAGCATCTGTTGGAGAGATGAACAGAGGTCACTACCTGTGATAGACAATAGATTGACTTTGGCCCATTTGATCTGGCTTTCTTCTGTGGTCAGATTCTTTCAAGAAATTCTGAGGTCAGAATTGCAAGAAAAGTTGAAGATGGCAGAAAGAATAATGACAGAATTTGGTTAACAAGGAGGACATTTGAACTTGAAAACAAGAAAACTATCTAATAGCTGGAGACTGGACAGGCACTGGGAGCTGACAGAATAACAGCAGGATCGAGCAATCAATGGTGGTAAAGAGAAGATAAAGAAAGAACTTGCATTTATATAGCGCCTTTCACAACCACAGGACGTCCCAAAGCGCTTTACAGCCAATTCACGAAGTGTCGTCACAGTGGGGAACCAGTTTGCGCACAACAATGTGCCACAAACAGCAATGAGATAATGACCCAATAATTTTCTTTTAGTGATGTTGGTTGACTGATAAATATTAGACAGGACACCGGGGAGGAACTCCCTGCTCTTCCAATAGTGTCACAGCATTTGAGAGCGCAGACAGGGCCTCAGTTTAACGTCTCATCCAAAGGGTGCACCTCTGACAGTGCAGCACTCCCTCGGTACGGCACTGAAGTGTCCGCCTCAATTAGCTGCTCGAGGCTCTGGAGTGGGACCATAGCCTTTGACTCCGAGGCAAGGATGCTACCACTGAGCCACGGCTGACATCTTGTACAATAGCAAGAGACACAATCCTAAGAGACAATAAGGGGTCGCCCATAAAAGACAGAGATGAGGAGAAAGTTTTTCTCACAGAGGGTCGTGAGTCTTTGGAACTCTCTTCCTCAGAGGGCGGTGGAAGCAGAGTCTTTGAATATTTTTAAGGCAGAGGTAGATAGATTCTTGATCAGCAAGGGGGTGAAAGGTTATCGGGGGTAGGCGGGAATGTGGAGTAATCAGATCAGCCATGATCTTATTGAATGGCAGAGCAGGCTCGAGGGGCTGAGTGGCCTGCTCCTAATTCGTATGTTCGTATCTATGTTCGTATAATCCATCTGGTTTGGATGCAAGAAAATAATTCTACAGACTGGAGGAAAATCCCCATAAAGCTATCCCAAAAGGAGGCCAATCAGAAAACAACAACTAATATTGGGGCGTCATTACAGCCTGCCTCAAGAATGGTATATAATATGATGCTGGATAGATGCAGAAAGTGGGTTTAGAAATGTTCGAACATACAAGGAGCAATCTTTGTATTTTGCAATATTGCACTGTGAACAATGAAGGTGTTGACTATCATTCATTTTTGTTTATTTTGAAAAGACCTTTCATGGCCTTGACAGACCCACCCTTGCACTCTGGCAAATTTGACACCATTATGGAGTTCAGGAAGTAAGGTAGAAAGAAAGAACTTGCATTTTTATAATGCATTTCATGACCTTCGGATGTCCCAAAGTGTTTCTCAGTGAATTAAATACTTTTTGAAGTGTAGTCACTGTTGTAATGTAGGAAACGCAGCAGCCAATTTGCGCACAGCAAGCTCCCACAAACAGCAATGTGATAATGACCAGATAATCTGTTTTAGTGATGTTGGTTGAGGGATAAATGTTGGCCAGGACACCGGTAGAACTTCCCCCCCCTCTAATTCAAAATCGTGCCATGGGATATTTTTATGTCATCTGAGAGGGCAGACGGGGCCTCGGTTTAACGCCTCATCGGAAAACGGCACCGCTGACAGTGCTGCACTCCCTCAGCACTGGATTATGTGCTGAAGTCTCTGGATTGGGTCTTGAACCCCCAACCATCTCTACAGAGGCGAGCGTGCTACCCCTGAGGCACGGCTGACACCGTAGTACATAGAGTACAGAAACGTCATTAAGCAACGGAATGCTGTGTTGAAGTTGAGGACTGAGCTGTAGATTGGGTTGAAATAACACTGGTGTCTAGCGGGAACCTTTCATCCTCCCTGTTGTGTGGACTATTTGTAACTCTGATAGTGTTGTTGAGTGAAACAAACAAGATGAGAACCGTGGACAGTAACCACCTGGAGATCTAGATTCTGGGGATGATATGCCATTAGTGACCGGAACTGAGGAAGAAATGCAAAGATAAACAGACCAAGAAAGTTGGGAAACCCAATTGGACTATGATCTGAGAGAAAAAAAACCATAATCACTACAGTTAGAATGGATAACACCAATATTCTTCTTCTTGGGCAGTCCCTCAGAACCGAGGATGACTTGCTTCCACATTAAAAATGAGTTCTCAGGTGACTGATGAGTCCAATGAGGAACCTACAGTCTCTGTCACAGGTGGGGCAGATGGTGGTTAGAGGGGCGGGTGGGTGGGGTGCTTGGGTTGACGTGCGCTCCTTGCGCTTGGCTTCCGCTTGCTCCCGGTGAAGACGCACAGACACCAATATTACCATCATGCTCATAAGGGAGACATTATAAAACATCAATCATTTCCACAATACGCGGCAATGACAATATTGGGGGAAATGAGAATCAGCTGGAGTTGGCTAGTTCTGGAAAAATAAATATTTAAATAAAGTCATTGTTCTGTTGTATAAATAGAATACAGGCCAAAGAACCAATATTTTACTGAAAATAAACCACTCCTGTCACAGCCACTAGAACTCGCTTGTGATGTGTGCACTCTGCAGCAATGCTTGTTTCCTATAAACTAGAAGTGCCTGACATGTATTCTCTGCGGTTAGTCACTGTAGTTTAATATCCATTTGTAACTGAACCACCTCAGGTTCATTCTCCACGTAACTCTCTTCTCTTTTTTTTGTAGGAGACGAGGTATGTCTTTCTCCCAGACCACAACCGAGACTACTATCTGGTAAAAGCTGCAATAACAAACACACCCATAGAGAAGGGGCATGACAAATCCAAAAGGTAAGGTTTTTTGCGTGCTCTCGTTCTTTCTCTTGCATCACTCACTCGGAGAACTGGTGACTGTGAAGCACAAGGGTCAGATAGGTCGTCATAGTCTGATTAGAGGAAGGAACATTGCTTTCTTAGCTGAGTGTGCACAAAGATTGTTCTGAGAAGTTTTAAATTTGCGTAATGGGCTAACCCAGAAAACCTTGTAAGGTGACTGGATTATCATCAATAATGTGGGTGAAATCAGTGTTTCTAGACCTGGTCACGGTCACTGCAATGCAAACATGCGCACAGGCACACAGACACACACCATCCAATCTAGTTCTGCCCGAACATAACTTGTAAGCATAACCCCAGGCACACTCTAACCTACCCCGTTGTGCCTATTTAAACACAATCTAATCCCTTTATTATTTTATAAACTGCGATTAAATCACTCCTAAGCCTACAAATATATAAACAAGCATGACTTTAAAATGTGGACGGACTGACTGACTGACTTCTGCATGCCCTGGTCCGATTATCTCCCCGTCCACTAACCCTGCTTCACCTGAGGCTCGAGCTTGGTCTTGGTTTCCATTGTACAATGTCACAGGAGATCAACCAGTGAATATATAAATCTGTCTCGAGCACATTAATTCCAGGAACGCTATTGAATGGTAATTGAGAGGCGCTGTGGCTCCCTGCGTAAGTGTGTGGCTTTATCATTGTAGGATGGCACCAAGATTGAGATTCCAATAAGAGAAGTCCAGTTGGCTGTGCTTGGAAGGGGGGTGGAAATGTCAGCCTGGGACCTTGCTCCTGACTTTGCGTGTGGTACATGCGCGTGTAAGTGTAGATATGAGTGTTTCCCTCCCGCTCAGTTGAATAACCTGCTACATTCATTGTCTCTGGTCACACATGAAGAATGGTCACTTGGTAAGGTACTGGAGGCTTGTCAGTTCCTGTGGAGCCATGACTCAGTATCTTCAGGAGTGGGGAAGAGAAATGTGCGTGTATTGGGGGCAGAGGGGAAATTGAAACTGAATTTATTCGTAGTCGCGGATGGAGGTCTAAAGGTGATGACTAATATTTGGGGTTTTCTGTTTCTTGTGTTTTAGTCCACCTACGTTTTTCGGAGAAAATGTTGGTCCTGAAAAATTCAAGATGTATCACCCAGACTTTATCCGATACGTTCGAAATAGGTAAAAGGAGTTTTTAACTTTTGCACTGTAAGGAGTGAGAATGATTTCAAATACACAAGTCAGACACTTAAAAATATATTGCTGATTAACTGTTGCATATCCACTTACCACAAACACTGAGATTACAAAGGATGCTTTGCTGCAGATGATGCACAGATTACAGTCGAGTGAGTTAAACCCTCCAGGTGGCTCCCTTCTTCAACTTCCAACTCACAATACAATTTCTCGCTTCTTAAACTTAACTAAAAGACCATTACATCACCTCCTCCTCCATGACCTCTCACCCACTCTCGATCTCCAATCTGACTTCTTATGGTCTCGAGTTGTACAGCAAAACATCAGTGGTTTAGGGTTAGCATGACCACAAAGGAGCCATGCCACCAAAACAGCGATATTGAGTTTTAAGTTAGGAGGGACAAAGCAAATCTAAAGGTAAACGTGTGCAGGCCTGGCCCAGAAAAAGGCTGCACCTGACCTTTGGTAAAGTACGACTGTCAGTCTTTCAATTTTAAAGTTTATAAACTGCAGAAATAATCTAAGATATTGGAATACAAGGAATAATTTTGTGTAAAATGGTTTCCCTTACTATTTCTCAATCTTAATCCATAACCAAATGTTCGATTTCAATATGTGGTAACACCAGTATGTTCAAATACTGGTCTATTCTAGGGGGCTGTCTTTCCAACTGCATCTTCATACCATATATGAAGAGATTTTGTCACGATGGAGTTTTCATAATTGGTAGAATCCAAAATTCAAGTCTGACCTTTTACACTAAGTCGGTCGTGGTGAACTAGCAGGTGCATGTGTCACATCACTGCCCCAGCACATGGACTGGAATATACAACAATCCATAAGGCACCCATTAAGAGTTTAATTTGAAAAAGTGCCATTCTTATGGTGGCTGAAAACTTTGAACAAGGTCAGGTTTTCAGAATCTGACTCTTGAAGTCAAATCTGCAGTCAAAACATTGAGGAGTTACATAGAATTACATAGGATTTATAGCACGCAAACCGGCCATTCAGCCCAACTGGTCTGTGCCGGTGTTTATGCTCCACATGAGCCTTCTCCCACCCTACTTCATCTCACTATCAACATAACCTTCTATTCCTTTCTCCCTCATGTACTTATCTAGCTTCCCCTTAAATGCTTCAACTACTCCCTGTGGTAGCAAGTTCCACATTCTAACCGCTCTCTGGGTAAAGAAGTTTCTCCTGAATTCATTATTAGATTTATTAGTCTTCTATTTATGGCCTAGTTTTGACTCCCCCACAAGTGGAAGCATCTTCTCTACGTCTACCCTATCGAACCCCATCCATAATGTTAAAGACCTCTATTGAGTAGAATGGGACTATATTCTCTGGGGTTTAGAAGAATGAGAGGTGACCTCATTGACACGTATAAAATTCTTAGAGGGCTTGACCGGGTAGATGCTGAGAGGCTGGTTCCCCTGGCTGGAGAGTCTAGAATGCAGGGACATCGTCTCAGAATAAGGGGTCGGCCATTTAGTACTGAGATGAGGAGAAATTTCTTCACTCAGACGGTTGTGAATCTTTGGAATTCTCTTCCCCAGAGGGCTGTGGAGGCTCAGTCGTTGAGTATATTCAAGACTGAGATGGATAGATTTTTGGGCACCAAAAGATTCCAGGGAAATGGGGATAGTGCAGGAAAGTGGAGTTGAGGTAGAAGATCAGCCATGATCTTATTGAATGGCAGAGCAGGCTCACAGGGCCGTATGGCCGACTCTGCTCCTATTTCTTAAGTTGCCCCCTGAGCCTTCTCTTTTTTAGAGGAAAGAGCCCAAACCTGTTCAGTCTTTCCTGATGGGTATAACCTCTCAGTTCTGGTATCATCCTTGTGAATCTGTTTTGCACCTTCTCCAATGCCTCCTATATCCTTACTGTAATATGGAGTCCAGACCTGTTCAGAGTAAACTCCATTAAACTGATTAGCGGAACTGTAATCTTTGCTTGACTGCACACCTCTACGCTGGGCCTATACGTAACGGGGACGACTGAATCAAAAAGAATTACCTGCAAACCAGTAACGGTGTGTGATTCTTAATCCCTGTTTGTGCAGCCTTGATATTCTGTATTTGAATTATAATTGAAATAAGCTTTAGTATATTAAAATTCATTTTTTTTGCTGTTGTCCAGAGAAATTCTGGGCCACATTTCAAACCTGATCATTTTCCGATATAAATTGCTTCAGTTTGCAAATACTCTGAAGTGTTGGGCCATTTTTGAATGTAATACTATCTCTACAGGTTCCTATGGGCGAACATTCTGAAGTCTAAGCACCGTAACATTTATCGCCCATCCACTGGAGCAACGATGCTCATTGCTGCGATCCATTCCTGTGACCAGGTAAGAGGATAACTTTAATTTTTCTGTTTCAGACAGCAGGACTCCTAACATTCCTAAATCTTTCAAAATACAATTCGCTTCCTCGAAGAATGACACAGGACAATTGAAACTAACTCTGAGCCAAAAGGTCGTGGGGTCAAGTCCCACTCCAGGAACTTGAGCACAACATCTCGGCTGACGCTCTCTAGGTGCGCGCTTTCGCTTTCTCTCTTTTTCTCTTTCTTTTTCTTTCTTACCCTCTCTCTTTGTCTCTCTGTCTCTTTGTCTCTCTGTCTGTCGGTCTCTCACTCTGTGTGTGTCTCTCTCTCTCTCTCTACTCTGTCTCTCTGTCTGTGTCTCTCTCTCTCTCTCTCTCTCTCTACTCTCTCTCTCTCTCTCTCTGTCTCTCTCTTCTCTCTTTCTCTCTCGTCTCTCTGTCTCTCTCGTCTCTGTCTCTCTCTCTGTCTCTCTTACTCTCTTTCTTTCTCTCTCTGTCTCTCTTTCTTTCTCTCTCTGTCTCTCTGTGTCTCTGTCTCTGTCTCTCTGTGTCTGTCTCTCTCTCTCTGTCTCTCTCTACTCTGTCTCTGTCTCTCTGTGTCTCTGTCTCACAACTGCAGCTTTTTTCATTCCATTCAATTGTCATTAATGAATCCTCCATTCATGCTCTAATATTTCATGATTGTTCCATTACCACCTCAGACCAAAATCTTGCCTTTTATCATTTCAATATCACCTGCTCCCATTTGATCAGACACTCGATGGTCTGATTTTTATTTGTCACTCAGCCAACTTTCTCCATTCTTTCTCTGATTTACATTGATTATCTTGTCAAAGTTCCATTACAGAAGTATACACGGGCTTTGGGAGGCCTACTCAATGTTGGTCTCTGCTGTGTCACTATCATGCTGTAAAGTTGACTCCCAAAGCCTGCATTATAACCAAGATATACAGGACTTCATATTATAACGTGCATTATAAAGCTTGTCCATTTTCCTATAGTAACTGTAGTGAGATTTTGGATTAGATACTAGTATAAGGACGATCAGCCATGATCTTATTGAATGGCGGAGCAGGCTCGAGGGGCCGATTGGCCTACTCCTGCTCCTATTTCTTATGTTCTTATGTTCTTATGAACACATTTCCAGGCTGGGAATCCCAGTTGAGTTGCAGCCCCATTGAACTGGTCTTACCCAGGAGAATCGCATTCCATTGAGGTAACCGTGACCGGTTCTGAATGAGATTTCCCCGAGCTTTATAATGAGGATTGCTTGAGTTAGTTCACCCTCTAGGATGTGTTAAATTACTTTCTAGATGCCTGCGGAGTTTGTATCTGTGAGATTCAACAAACATCTATTTCAGCCAGACTTGAATTTTCTGCTTCATGTACCCAGGCAGCACCAACACCTGATTAAATAACTCTCCATCACTTACACAAGTCCAGACTACACACAGACTAAGATTAGTTGGAGCGACAACAGGGAGTGCTTCTTATGTAATTTTACAACTAAGTTTCAGCAGTAATTTAATGTCACATCTATTATTAACCATTTAAAATTAAGATCCTCCATGTATATAGTTTGTAGTAAGCTTTGATTCCTAAACATTTTTCCCAAGATGACTCTGCATCTGTGTTTGTCTAATCGTGTATTATTAAAAGCTAACTACAACATCACTCCATCTTAACTGCAATCATCTAGGTCCTCGATAAGAAATAAAATCTTCTAAACACAAAATCCATCTTTTTCCATCCCGTGAGCAGGTTCCGACTCCGTGCTGCATGTAACCATTTTGCAACAATTTTCCCTGAAGTGATTGATGATCTGGAGATGCCAAGCACCTCTGTCCCTCCCCATATACACAATGCTTTTGTAGAATTATTACTGTGTTGGCTGTGGCTCAGTGGGTCGCACTCTCGCCTCTGAGTCAGAAGGTTGTGGGTTCAAGTCCCACTCCAGAGACTTGAGCACATAATCCAGGCTGACGCTCCAGTGCAGTGCTGAGGGAGTGCTGCATTGTCGGAGGTGCCATCTTTTCAGATGAGACGTTAAACCTAGGCCTTGTCTACCCTCTCAGGTGGACGTAAAAGATCCCATGGCACTATTTCGAAGAACAGCAGGGCGAGTTCTCCCCGGTGTCCTGATCTACATTTATCAACAACAACTTGTATTTATATAGCGCCTTTAATGTAGTAAAACGTTCCAAGGCGCTTCACAGGAGCAATTCTCAAACAAAATTTGACACCGAGCCACATAAGGAGATACTGGGGCAAATGACCAAAAGCTTGGTCAAAGAGGTAGGTTTTAAGGAGCGTCTTAAAGGAGGAAAGAGAGGTAGAGAGGTTTATGGAGGAAATTCCACAGCTTAGGGCCTTCGCAGCTGAAGGCACGGCCACCAATGGTGGAGTGAAGGAAATTGGGGATGCTCAGAAGGCCAGAGTTAGAGGAGTGCAGATAGCTCGGGGGTGGGGGGAGTCGTTGTGGGGCTGGAGGAGATTACAGAGATAGGGAGGGGCGAGGCCGTGGAGGGATTTGGAAACCAGGATGAGAATTTTTAAATCGAGACATTGCTTAACCGAGAGCCAATGTTGGTCACTGAGCACAGGGGTGATGGGCGAACGGGACTTGGTGTGAGTTAGGACACGGGCAGCCGAGTTTTGGATGACCTCAAGTTTACGTAGGGTGGAATGTGGGAGGCCAGCCAGGAGTGCGTTGGAATAGTCAAGTCTAGAGGTAACAAAGGCATGGATGAGGATTTCAGCAGTGGATGAGCTGAAGCAGGGGCAGAGTCGGGCGATGTTACAGAGGTGGAACTAGGCGGTCTTGGTGATGGCGCAGATATGTGGTCGGAAGCTCATCTCAGGGTCAAATATGGCACCAAGGTTGCGAACAGCCTGGTTCTGCCTCAGACAGATGTTAGGGAGAGGGATGGAGTTGGCGGTTAAGGAACTGAGTTTGTGGCGGAGACCGAAGACAATGGCTTCGGTCTTCCCAATATTATTTGGGGGAAATTTCTGCTCATCCAGTACTGGATGTCGGACAAGCAGTCTGACAATTTAGAGACCGTGGAGGGATCGAGAGAAGAGGTCGTGATGTAGAGCTGGGTGTCGTCAGCGTACATGTGGAAACTGACACTGTGTTTTCGGATGATGTCGCCGAGGGGCAGCATGTAGATGAGAAATCGGAGGGGGCCAAGGATAGATCCTTGGGAGACACCAGAGGTAACTTTGCAGGAGCAGGAAGAGAAACCATTGCAGGTGATTCTCTGGCTACGATTCGGTAAGATAGGAATGGAACCAGGCGAGTGCAGTCCTACCCAGCTGGATGATGGTGGAGAGGCGTTGAAGGAGTATGGTGTGGGTCAACCGTGTCAAAGGCTGCAGATAGGTCAAGGAGGGATAGTTTGCCTTTGTCACAGTCACATAGGATGTCATTTGTGACTTTGATGAGAGCCGTTTCGGTACTGTGACGGACGGAAACCTGATTGGAGAGATTCAAACATGGAGTTCCAGGAAAGATGGGCACGGATTTGGGAGGTGACAAAACGTTGGAGAGGAAAGGGAGGTTGGAGATGGGGCGGTAGTTTGCAAGGACGGAGGGGTCAAGGGTTACTCTTTTGAGGAGAGGGATGATGATGGCAGATTTGAAGGAGAGGGGGAGAGTACCTGAGGCGAGAGAACCGTTAACATTATCAGCTAACATGGGAGCCAGGAAGGGAAGTTGGGTGGTCAAAAGTTTAGTGGGAATAGGGTCGAGGGAGCAGGAGGTGAGTCTCATTGACCAGATGAGCTCGGTGAGGGCATGAGGGGAGATGGGAGAGAAACTCGGGAAAGATGCGGGGGGAACCTTGGATGAAGTTTGGTCCAGTGGGCTAGGGGAAGGGAGGGAAGTGGCAGAGGCAGCTGATCGGTACGTCTCAATCTTAGAGACAATGAAGTCCATGAGCTCCTCGCACCTGTTGTTGGAGGTGAGGATGGAGGGGACAGGGAAGAGGGGTTTAAGGTGGTTTGCAGTAGAGAAAAGAAGCCAGGATTATCTTTGAATTCCAGGATGATCCTGGAATAGTGAGCAGTTTTGGCCGAGGAGGGCAGGACCCGAGGATAGGAGGACAGTGAACTCAGGGGAGAGAGAGCAGGATGAATTGAGATGGAGGATTAAATCACTGAGGATGAGAAGTCACTCTGTGCAGAGGCTGAGGGAGAAAAGCAGTGAAGATATCTCGGTGAGAACATTTTTACGGTACTTGGGTGGGTGGTAGAGAATGAGGATTTTAAATGAGAGGTGAGAGGTGGGAACAAGGTGAGATGCTCAAAGGAGGAGAAAGTGCTGGAGGAATAGGGGAACAGACCAAGGTGTGATTTGGTGATGAGAGCCACACCGCCACCACGGCGGTCCGGGTTGGGCAAGTGGTGGAAGGTATAGCCAGGCGGGGAGGCTTCATTTAGGGGGAAGGTGTCATCACCCCTCAGTCAGGTTTCCGTCTGGGCCATGATGTCGATGCAATTGTCCACGATAAGCTCATGGATGGCAAGGGCCTTGTTCACAAGTGAATGGATATTCTGGAGGGAGATATGGAGAGGGACGGTGATGGCTGATCTGCTGGCAAGATCCACAGAGTCAGCACTGGGAGGGGTGACGTAAGAAAACTACTAGGCACTTGGTCTAAGCATTAAACAAAGCTTTAATCAACTGTTTTACAACATGGAGGTCTAGTTGTGTCCTTCACTAGTTCCTGTTAAGAATGTCCCGCACAAGCTGGGCCCGTGCCCGAGTATTTATACTCTCCCTGGACAGCGCCACCAGCAGGCCGCCCAGTATTATTTCATTAGTCATTTCCACATGAATGACAAGATTCATGTCAAGGGGTGAGTTGGACGGGGAGGAGATTGACAAGATTAGCCCCCAGCGGGCGAGCTGGGCCGGAAGGTCGGCGAGAGAGTAGGATGGGGCAGTTGGGGTTGCTGCTCGTAAGGAGGCAACGACGAGTGCCTCGAATGACCCTTTGGAGGATGCCAAGAGAGGCACAGAGGGAAGCTGTGGGCTTATCTAAGAGAGAGTCGAGCCTGGGATGGCAGCAAGAGAGTAGGAAGGTCGAGGCGTACTGAAAGGTTGGAGATGGGATTTGGATGGACAGAGTACCCAAGTGACGACAAATGAAAGGAGTTATGATGTCAGGAGGGAGGGGTCTAGGAGGGTATTAAGATAAGAAGTAAAAAAGTGGAAGGAGAAGTGATGGGCTCGGGTCTGGAGTGGCGACCAAAATGCGCACGCGAATGGACACGGGAAAACTCAAGTTACATAGGCCTGGTTATGTAGCAAATTATTAGGATACATATATCCTGGTAGTAAACAGGGAATAGAGAGAAGGCAATTTAGTATACTGTATTCGCTGCTCACGATGTGGACTCCTCTACATTGGGGAGACCAAACGCAGATTGGGTGACCGCTTTGCGGAACACCTCCGTTCAGTCCGTAAGGGGGACCCCGAGCTCCCGGTGGCCTGTCACTTTAATTCACCGCTTCACTCCCACTCTGACCTCACCGTCCTCGGCCTAATACACTGTTCCACGGAAGCTCAGCGTAAGCTCGAGGAACAGCACCTCATCTTTCGTTTAGGCACGCTACAGCCCTCTGGACTCAATATCGAGTTCAACAATTTTAGATCATAACCTCAGCTCCAATCACATTTATATTTTATTTTATCCACCCTTTTATTTGTCCCCCCCACCTTTTTTTTCCTCCTAGAAGCTGGCAGCTGTCCTTCATTCTGCCAGTAGATTTCACACTTCATTCAGCCTTAATCTGTCACATTAACACCACCTCTAGCCTTGCATATCTCTTAATGTCTCTTAATGTCTCTTCATCTCCTCCTTTGTTCCTTTATCCCCTCCCCCTTTTCCCAGCTTTACCCTGGCCTTAAATCTATTTGATTTCCAGCTCTTCCCAGTTCTGATGAAAGGTCATCGACCTGAAACGTCAACTCTCTTTCTCTCTCCACGGATGCTGCCTGGCCTGCTGAGTTTTTCCAGCGTTTTCTGTTGTTATTTCGGATTTCCAGCATCTGCAGTATTTTGCTATCGTAATAGAGAGAAGGCGATAGGAGGGAGTCCAGAGTTAAAGTCAGCGGTCCCGTGATGGGATAAAGTTGACGTAAATAGGGTGGAGTCAGCATGGAGCACCGACGAACTGTTGTCCAAGTTTGGAGACTGGTGTGGTGGGCGAGTGAAGTCCAGAAGCTATTTGAAGGGCAGCGTATCGGAGGACACACTGATTGAGGTATTTCTGTGGGGATGAAGATCCAGGAGATGTGCAGAATCAGCTGTGGGACAGAAAGAGGATGGCAAAGTTGGGGGTCACCATAAGATCTAGAAGCGGCGGAGAAATTTACTTTTTTAAATTTATTCCTGGGATCTGGGCGACACTAGCAAGGCCAGCATTTATTGCCCATCCCTATCTGCCCTCGAGAAGGTGGTGGTGAATCGCCTTCTTGAACCGCTGCAGTCCATGTGGTGAAGGTACTCCCACAATGCTGTTAGGGAGGGAGTTCCAGGATTTTGACCCAGCGACGATGAAGGAACAGCGATATATTTCCAAGTCAGGATAGCATGTGACTTGGAGGGGGACTTGCAGGTGGTGGTGTTCCCATATGCCTGCTGCCCTTGTACTTCCAGGAGGAGGCGGGTTTGGGAGGTGCTGTCGAAGAAGCCTTGGCGAGTTGCTGCAGTGCATCTTGTAGATGGTACACACTGCAGCCACGGTGCGCCGGTGGTGGAGGGAGTGAATGGTCATTCGGCCCAGGAGAGTGAAGCTCTGGCCAGGAACCAGACTGTAACTGAAGCTGAAAAACCAGTCGGCCAGTCAGAGGCTCAGCAGGGAACAGCAGCGGTGGGGGAAGGGCTGTAAGCTGATCAAAGTTACTTTAAAATATAAGCGAGAAGTCGCACAACACCAGGTTATAGTCCAACAGCTTTATTTGAAATCACAAGCTTTCGGAGCGCTGCTCCTTCGTCAGGTGAAGTGAAGAAATACAAATGGGCACAGCATATATAGACAGAGAACAATGCCTGTGCAGAGAACAATGCCAGACGACTACAGTTAATCTTTCTAACTGCCCTTTATCACACCTCGGCAGAGAGACAGTCAGAAAGATTAACTGTAGTCGTCTGGCATTGTTCTCTGCACAGGCATTGTTCTCTGTCTATATATGCTGTGCCCATTTGTATTTCTTCACTTCACCTGACGAAGGAGCAGCCGCTCCGAAAGCTTGTGATTTCAAATAAAACTGTTGGACTATAACCTGGTGTTGTGCGACTTCTCACTTTTGTCCACCCCAGTCCAACACCGACCGGCATCTCCGCATCATAATAAGCAACAGAGCAGCAGATCAGAGACACGACAGCTGAGTCTTGCGATGTAGTCCAGTGTGGTCCAGTGCAGAAGCAAATCTTGATGTCCAGAGAAGTCCAGGAATTTGAGAAGAGATCCAGGAGCTCGATGAGAAAAGCAGAGAGCAGGCATGGTCGAGGGATGGGCAGTGGTGGTTTAAACTAGCAGTTAACTTGTGGTTCGGGCTAAAATGCACCCACTATTAGAGGCAGAGGAACTTGTACAGTGGAAGAGAGGAGATTGGGAGAGAAAGGGCAGAGGATGGCCAAGGATAGAGCTATACAGCGAGGAGCTCCCGAGGGAGTGGCCAGCCCAGGAGCCATCTGGCATCCTTCAACCAACATCATTAAAACAGATTATCTGGTCATTACCACATTGCTGTTTGTGGGAGCTCGCTGTGCGCAATTTGGCTGCCGTGTTTCCTACATTACAACAGTGACTACACTTCAAAAAGTACTTCAATGGTTGTAAAGCACTTTGGGACGTCCTGAGGTGGTGAAAGGTGCTATATGTTTAAGTAAATATATGAAGTACGTTTAGCTGTATTGTGTGAAAAGTGGTTTTTTAACTGAAATTGAGTGCATGTGGCCAAAAACAGTGTCGCCGTAGCCACACCTGTAGCTAGGCAGCAATTTCTACTGGTCAACCCTGGTCTAGATAACAGAAGATGCTCAAGGCCTTGTTAGATTGATAATAGTCCAGGAGCATGATTTCTGTGAAAATTCTTTAGTCTCCCAGTTTGAAGTCTGCTCTCCTTTTTCCTGACTATATTGGCAAAGTTTCCCAGAGCCAGGCAGGACCAATTAAAATACCAGCTGACGGTCAAACCCACCCCAGCACAGCGGCCAGTAGACTGTCCCGCCCTTGGCTTCTGACCCTGGATTTGTAAAATTCGGGGGGACTGGAATTGATTGGTGCATTAACAAGTCGGCTAAAAGATCCCATAAGGTGCAGGGCAGGGTTTGAAATCGTGGCACGAGTGCGACATAAAAAGCTTTTCTACACTGTTGCTTTAGTGTGGGAGTTGGGGAAGGGCTTTGTACCCTAACCCTGGTGGGTTGTAACTGTGCCCAAGTTGGATGCCTTTGCCATGTCGAATCGTATCTGGAACCATTAACCCCAATATTCCCATGCCAGTGTATAAAATTATGAGGGGCCTAGATGGAGTGGATAGGAAGGACCTATTTCCTTAGCAGAGAGGGCAATAACCAGGGGGCATAGATTTAAAGTAATTGGTCGAAGGATTAGAGGGGAGTTGAGAACTTTTTTCACCCAGAGGGGTGGTGGGGGTCTGGAACTCACTGCCTGAAAGGCTGGTAGAGGCAGAAATGCTCAACACATTTAAAAAGTACTTGGATATGCCCTTGAAGTGCCGTAAACTACAGGGCTACGGACCAAGAGCTGGAAAGCGGGATTAGGCTGGATTGCTTTTTATTGGCCGGCACGGACAGGATGGGCCGAATGGTCTCCTTCTGTGCTGTAAATTTCTATGATTCTATATAAATGCAAGTCTGTCTTTCTTTTTTTTTATTCTTCCCCTGTCACGAGCAGAAAAAATAGCAGAGATTTCGATCACGTCGTCGGCAATAACAGCAACTTGCATTTATGTCGTTGATCATCATCGAACCAAATCAGGCCAGGGTTAAAAGCTGCTACCGTAATGACAGTAGACGATACGACCAGTGACTGGCCAAAGTGCTCATGCAGTGGTTAAGTAACCCGGTTGACTCCAGAAAATGTTGACTGCTTTGGGCGGATGAGTGTCTGGAGGCAGGCGAGTGGGACCCTTGGTGGAGGAAATGCCATCAAAAGGCCAGAGGAGCTAATCCTCGAATTAGCCAATGATATCCACAGCCTGCAAGCCGTGACACAGCTGCAGTACAGAACAAGTCACTGAAAGAGCGACCATGGACCGTTCGAGACACAACACCAGGGTCCATGCCCCCTGCCTGAAGAGGTGTAGCGGACAGTCACAGGAGCGCTTGGCGATAGTCAACTGATGATAATTGTCATTGAGACATGTCCCAAGGCACAGCTAGTAAATTGGGGCCTTTGTTTTGCTTCATACTTTCATCTTCATGCATGGAACTCCTTGAAGTTTTAGGTTATGTCGCATTTTCATTTTGTAATGTTCATTGGTTTAAAATGTTTCCTGTTCTATTCACTTCCAGGTTAGTGCTTATGGATTTATCACCGAAGACTACGCAAAATACTCAGACCATTATTTTGACCGGTACTACCATAAACTGAACTTTTATTCGAATCATGACATGAGAATGGAAATGAGGCTATGGAAGAAGCTGCACAATTATGGGATAATGAAACTCTACACCAGAGAAAAGGGTGAGAGCAAGACACGGAGATGAGATTGATTCTAACTGAGATACGGATATCTGATTTTGAAGAATAATAAGTGCCTGACCTTGTTACCTTTTGGGAACTGTGGTGGTTATTCTCTGTCCTTTCACCTCTACTACCTGGGATTTGAATCTGATCTGAAATTGACGAGGTGAAACTATCATCTCTGATCGAGTTTTTTTTTGTGAAGTGAGATTGAAGTCTCTTGTTTTGTGCTGAGGTTCTTCTTCGCTGCTGGGACATGGGGAAAGAAGGTGGAAAGCAATGGAGGAGGGAGAGGGTGGAGAGCGATGGAGGGGGGAGAGGGTGGAGGGGGGAGAGGGTGGAGGGGGAGAGGGTGGAGAGGATGGAGGGGGGAAAGGGTGGAGAGGATGGAGGGGGGAAAGGGTGGAAAGCGATGGGGGGGGAGAGGGTGGAGAGCGATGGGGGGGAGAGGGTGGAGAGCGATGGAGAGGGGGGAGAGGGGTGGAGAACGATGGGGGGTGGAGAGCGATGGAGGGGGGAGAGGGTGGAGAACGATGGGGGGTGGAGTTGTACATTAAGGCACTTCCTCTCAGATTCCAGGGAATTAAACCTCTTCTGTGAATCAAGTCTCCAATTTGTTAATGAAGAACTGACAATTAGATTTACATCTTAGCAATTACACCATTTTGCATATTTGCCAATCTGATGTTTTCTGTTTTATTGGCCTGGAAACTGCGGTTGGAGGCGTACCTCCAGAGTACTCCACCGACCTGTGGATCCGGGCCTCCAGGAAGATGGCAGTACAAAGGCCCATGGATCCCAGGGACGCAGGTGGTTCGGAAGCCTCCCTGGGATCCGTGGGCCCGGTCCTCCAATGATAAAGGCAGATTCCATTGCAATCATTTACGAATGATATGCAATGGAATCCCCAAATAATTATACAATGTACAGAATTCTAATAATTATAATTATACTGAATTGAAATTTTATTCATGAGTCCCTTTGTTACACTAACCTCAATAAAAATTTAATTTTTTTGATCAATAATTTTAAACATCTTAATCCAAGCCAATATTTGCATAAACAGATTTAAAGTTTATGTGCATCATTTTGGATTTTTAGATGTTTTATTTAAGCCTTATATATATACCCTTACGCTGATGAAAGCAGGCCCTATGCCCGCTTTTACCAGCCGTAAGAGTTGCGTGCGTAATTGCTGGGCAAATAGCCCAACTCTGCGCCAGCAATACTCATTTTTCAGTCGGTTTGGATGATCTGTCAAGGTGTACCATGACAGATCGCAAGTTCCGGATTTCATGCATGCGCCGTCGAAGACACAGCAATTTCAGGACCATTATGTTTGTACTTGTCATTTTTATTTCTGTGACAGAATTTCCAAAATGGAAGCTGTTGCTTGTTATCTCCTAAAGCAAGCCTAGTCCGGTGGTGATTGGCAGGTGAGCATTTGGGGAGTGGCGGTGGAGAACCTAGCAGGCCATGATGGAGGGTTGAGGCACCACAACAGTGCCCTTCTCCGCTGCAATAGCTGACTCAAGTGCCTGGCAACTGATAAAGTGTAAACTGGCTCCAAACGTTTTCTTGAATGCGCCAAATAAGAATGTGCTAATACTGTATTTAAAAGACACGTTGTGTATGTACTTTTATCACTGGAGGATTGATTTTATAACGTGTTTGGAATATTTATGCTGTGGCGTTGTGGCTAAGAGCACTAATGTTGTAATGATAACTGATGCACAAGATGCCTTGGTTAATGGGTTGATGACCTAACGAAAATCAAGAGCCAAAAAAAAGACCATTTAGCTCATCAAGCTCATTCTCTCATTGACTCCCCTTCACCCCAGGGGGCAGATTTTCACTCCAGGCATGGAATGGATGGGCAGTGAGTGGAAGGCCAGCCCATTGCTGCCGGTGGGAGGCCTGGTGCATATTGAGGGCTTGTCCTCATTGCCATGGTGTTGCACGCCCCTGAACGGGCAACGTGCCAGCTCTGGTCCGCCGCAATATTAGGTGGTTTGGAGGCTTGTGGGGGGCAGCCCAGGGCGGCAATGGCCCGTGCCATTCTTGTGGAGCCCGGAGAAACACTCCTGATTATCCTGGCCGCACTACATTAATTATTGACTTGCATTCTTGGGAGGCCTCTTGCTCTTCACTACAGGGCCTGGTGCAACTGGGTAAGCGGGTGCAAGTCGCACATCTCCGCCTAGTGGTCACTTCTGAATTGTATGGGTGCACTATGTCCATCATGGGACCTCTCTTTGCATACAGCATTGAGACTCCCACCTGATTCAGGCAGGTGTCTGGGACACGCCGCAGAAGGTCGCAGTAAATATGGTGCTGGAGCTTTCACGGGGCAGGAAGTGGTGCAAAGTGATATTAAATCCGCTACTGTCTCATTTCCACCGGCCGAGTGGAGTCACAATCGGCCCTCACCCGATCCTTACCGAGTTCCTTCATTTCCATCTGCGAGCTCCCCTGACTTCAATATGAGTTTTCAATTAGTGAAAATCGCACAACTTTGCAACTTCTCACTCAGGTGTGTAAATGTTTTTGTAAATCTGTATTTTGGGGTCTATTTCTGGGTTGCCATTTGAAAATGTGTTTTTTTTGTCGTTTATGCACTTTTTTTCGGGAAGGGGGTAAATTTGCTGCATTCAGATTAGATGTCGGAGTTGAAATTCAATATTTTTCCAATTTTTGCACAGTGCCAACACCAGGCACTTCAGCTCAAGTACTGTACCTGTAAAAATTAGGGTAAAGCTCCCACTGCTCTGCCTTAACCATGTGCCTTAACTCTAATTTCAGAAGAGCACTATTATTGCACAATGATTTGAAGGTCTTGCTCATGCTAAAGCTGTCCTCTCTGTCCTCGCTGAGTGAGGCTGGTAATTTTGTCCGTGATTAATGAGTTTGCCAAATTGTGCAATAGAAACTGACGGATTGGCTTCCATTGAGGTCTCATTTTTCGCTGCGGATTCCATGGCTGTGGTTCGACTCTTAATACCTGAAATGTTGGGGCCTCAAACATTTCGTTCTCGCATGAGGGAAGAAACTCCTCAAATTTAATGCCAGTTGGAGGAATAAGTTTTCCACAAATAGACAAAATTCAGCACCCCACTCACAACCATATTGCAGAAATGTATTGAATATATAGAGGTTTATTTTGTCTGTTGCTTTATATCTAATTTCTGATCAATAAATTCTCAGACTTTGAAGTTATTCTGAAAGTCTCGACTTTTACTCTTAGCTTTTCACCTGACAACTGGAAGACTTGCCAATTTGTGAAATGTCCTACAATGTGCTTTATGTGAGACAACCTCTCTCGGTTACACACGGGATTGTGTCCAGTACTGTTTTCTGTTCTCTCCTTACCAGTTCATCAAAAGAGAAGTTACACAACTGTCGAGTGTTATTAGATTTGTTGAAGGCCCCCACCCAACAACATTTCCTGTTTGGATTTGTTTAGTAACTTGCTTTGAGATACAGACGCAGTATAATCTAAAGTACGCTTCAGTGAAGGTGTTGACAATGGTTTGGAGTTCGGCCTCCGAGTGAGCGCAGACGCAAGCACCGTCTGCATACTGTAATTCGATGACAGAGGATGGGACGACCTTAGATCTGGACTGGAGGCGACGGAGGTTGAACAGTTTCCCGTTTGTTCTGTAGATTAGCTCCACTCCAGCGGGGAGCTTACTGAGGGTGAGATGGAGCATTGCAGCCAGGAAGATCGAGAAGAGCGTTGGTGCGATGACACAGCCATGCTTGACCCCGGTCCGTACATGAATTGGGTCTGTGGTGGATCCGTTAGTCAAGATCACGGCTTGCATGTCGTCGTGAAGCAGGCAGAGGATGGTGACAAACTTTTGAGGGCATCCGAATTTGAAGAGGACACTCCATAAACCCTCACGGTTGACGGTGTCGAAGGCCTTTGTGAGGTCAAAGAAGGCCATGTACAGCGGTTGGTGCTGTTCCCTGCATTTCTCTTGTAGTTGACGCGCGGTGAAGATCATGTCCATTGTGCCCTTTAGTGGGCGGAATCCACATTGCGACTCTGGGAGGAGCTCTTCAGCCACTGGGAGAAGGCGATTGAGGAGGATTCTTGCAATGACTTTCCCTGTGGCAGACAGCAGGGAAACTCCTCTGTAATTACTGCAATCGGACTTGTCACCTTTCTTGAAGATGGTCACAATTACGGCATCTCTGAGATCCCCTAGCATGCTCTCCTCCTTCCAAATAAGAGAAATGAGTTCATGTATTCGCGCCAATAGTGCTTCTCCGCCATGTTTTAGTGCCTCCGCGGGGATTCCATCTGCTCCTGAAGCCTTGTTGTTCTTCAGTTGTCGGATAGCCTTTTCAACCTCATGCCGGGCTGGGGTTGTGCTGAGGTGGTGACGGGTAGCATGCTGCGGGATGGAGTTGAGGACACTTGCGTACGAGAGCATAGGCCTTACACTAAGCATCCGTAAGACAAAGGTCCTCTACCAACCTGCCCCCGCCACACAGTACTGCACCCCGATTATCAAAATCCATGACGAGGCCTTGGACAACGTGAACCACTTTCCATACCTTGGGAACCTACTGTCAACAAGGGCAGACGTCGATAACGAAGGCCAGCACCACCTTCAGTGTGCCAGTGCAGCCTTCAGGTCGCCTGAGGAAGAGAGTGTTTGAAGACCAGGACCTCAAACCCAGCACCAAGCTCATGGTCTACAGAGCAGTAGTGATACCCGCCCTCCTGTATGCTTCAGAGACATGGACCATGTACTGCAGGCACCTCAAAGCACTGGAGAGGTACCACCAACGCTGCCTCCGCAAGATCCTGCAAATCCATTGGCAGGATAGGCGCACCAACGTCAGTGTTCTCGCTCAGGCCAACATCCCCAGCATCGAAGCTTTGACCACACTCGATCAGCTCCGATGGACGGGCCACATCGTCCGCATGCCCGATACGAGACTCCCAAAACAAGCACTCTACTCGGAGCTCCGACACGGCAAGAGAGCCCCAGGTGGGTAGAGGAAATGCTTCAAGGACACCCTCAAAGCCTCCTTGGAAAAAGTGCAACATCCCCACCGACACCTGGGAATCCCTGGCCCAAGACTGCACAAAGTGGAGGAGAAGCATCCGGGAAGGCGCCGAACACCTCGAGTCTCTTCGCCGGGAGCAAGCGGAAACCAAGCACAAACAGCGGAAGGAGCGCACGTCAACCCAAGCGCCCCACCCACCTGCCCCTTCAACCACCGTCTGCCCCACCTGTGACAGAGACTGTCAGTCCCGCATTGGACTCATCAGTCACCTGAGAACTCATTTTTAGTGTCGAAGCAAGGTCATCCTCGGTTCCGAGGGCCTGCCTAAGAAGAAGAAGAATCAAAAGTGCAAGGAAATTAATACCTTTTAGGGTGTTGGTTAACTCGGTATTCACCATGAGACAGCGATAACCAAAGCAAACAGACAGCTGACATATTGCCAAATCTGTTGAATTCAACTCTCAAGGTTAGGCTGAGGTTCTACAGTTTTCTGTTGAGGTCAAATCCAGAGTACTTCGTACAATTCTAGTTGCGAACAATAAACAACAACAACTTGCATTTATATAGCGCCTATAATGTAGTAAAATGTCCCACGGCGCTTTACAGCAGTGATATCAGGCAGTATTTGACACCGAGCCACATAGAGATATTAGGACAGATGACCAAATGCTTGGTCAAAGAGATAGCTTTTAAGGAGTGTCTTAAAGGAGGGAGAGAGGTACAGAGGCTGAGAGGTTATTGGGGGGAATTCCAGAGCTTGGGGCCTAGGCAGCTGAAGGCACGGCCACCAATGGTGGAGCGATGGAAATCTGAGAGGCCTGTGGCCAACACAAGAAAATACACTAAAAGAGGGCAATCCAAGCCCTAGAGGTGGCACAGAGCTTTGCAATGAACCAGATGCCCCAGTATTAGTGACGCAAAGTCTAAGGAACAGCTTAATAAATTGTCTTCAGCTTCAAAAATGAGACATTGCAGAGTGCTCCCTATATAAGTGTACAATGAGATATTGTAGGGGTGTCAAACCCATTGGAGCAGAGACTGAATGAAGACCTTGCAATCCATGAGTGGCCTGCATATGACTCCACAAATGGAATCCGCCATATACCAAAAAATTGGAAAACCTTCATGTACAGAAATTCAAATCTTGTCCGTAATAATTGCCTGGCCCCTGTATCTCACCTTTTTTTGCACTTCATTTCCTGGTCAATTCCATTGTCCTCTTCTACTGGAGAGATGAGAGAAGCTGGGATTGTTCTCCTTGGAGCAGAGAAGGTTACGGGGAAACTTCATGGAGGTGCTCAAATTTATGAATGGTTTTGATGGAGTAAATAGGGAGAAAGTGTTTCCACTGACAGGAGGGTCGGTAACCAGAGGACACAGATTTAATGTAATGGGCAAAAGAACCAAAGGGGAGATGGGATTTTTTTTTTACACAGCGAATTGTTATGATCTGGAATGTGCTGCCTGAAAGGGCGGTGGAAGCATTTGGATTTTCAGAAGTCATTTGATAAGGTGCCACACCAGAGGTTATTAAACAAAATTAGGGCTCATGCGATTGGGGGTAATATACTAGCATGGATTGAGGATTAGTTAACGGACAGAAAGCAGAGAGTTGGAATAAACGGGTCATTTTCGGGTTGGCAGGCTGTAACTAGTGGGATACCGCAAGGATCAGTGCTTGGGCCTCAGCTATTCACAATCTACATCAATGATTTGGATGAGGGGATCAAATGTAATATATCCAAGTTTACTGATACAAAGCTGGGTGGGAATGTAAGTTGTGAGGAGGATGCAAGGAGGCTTCAAGGGGATATAGACAGGCTAAGTGAATGGGCAAGAACATGGCAAATGGAATATAATGTGGAGAAATATGAAGTTATCCACTTTGGTAGGAAAAATAGAAAAGCAGAGTATTTTTGAAATGGAGAGAGATTGGGAAATGTTGGTGTTCAGAGGGACCTGGGTGTCCTTGTACACGAATCACTGAAAGTTAACATGCAGGTACAGCAAGCAATTAGGAAAGCAAATGGTATGTTGGCCTTTATTACAAGAGGATTTGAGTATAAGAGTAAAGACGTCTTACTGCAATTATATAGGGCCCTGGTGAGACCACACCTGGAGTATTGTGTACAGTTTTGGTCTCCTTACTTGGATATACTTGCCATAGAGGGAGTGCAACGAAGGTTCACCAGACTGGTTCCTAGGATGGGGGGATTGTTGTATGAGGACAGATTGAGTAGACTAGGCCATATTCTGTAGAGTTTAGAAGAATGAGAGGTGATCTCATTGAAATATACAAAATTCGTACAGGGCTTGACAGGATAGATGCAGGGAGGATGTTTCCCCTGGCTGGGGAGTCTAAAACCAGGGGTCACAGTCTCAGAATAAGGGGTCAACCATTTAGAACCGAGATGAGGAGAAATTTCTTCACTCAGAGGGTGGTGAATCTTTGGAATTCTCTCCCCCAGAGGGCTGTGGGGGCTCAGTCATTGAGTATATTCAAGACAGAGATCGATAGACTTTTGAATATTAAGGGAACCAAGGGATATGGGGATAGTGCGGGAAGGTGGAGTTGAGGTAGAAGATCAGCCATGATCTATTGAATGGCGGAGCAGGCTTGAGGGGCCAAATCGCCTACTCCTGCTCCTATTTCTTATGCTCTTATGTAGGTCATGCAGAATCTGTGGAGAGAGAAACAGAGCTAACGTTTCAGGTCGGTGACCTGTCATCAGACCTTCCACAGATGCTGCCGGACCTGCTGAATGTTTCCAGCATTTTCAATTTTTATTGCAGATTTCCAGCCTCTGCGGTATCTTGTTTGTGTTTTAGTTAAAAGAAATGGCGACTCATCCATGGGTTGGTCTTGTGTTTTTGAGAAGCCCAGTCAGGAAACTTATAAAGTGTAAAATGTACATCAAAAGTTATCTCTTTAAAAATAAGCTTATTGCTGTGTCTTGGTGCTGTAAGTGTCGGTTATTTATGTTTCCAGTGAATTTTCTTCTGCAGCAAAACAAACCTCAGAATTTAAGCTGCGTTTACAAACCGTCGGCCGCCCCCTCGTCTTTCCCCGAATCAACTTTTGACTTGGGGGTAAAAAGGCCATATTACAGACTGTTCTGATAAGACGCCTGTTGCAGCTTTTGTTGGTTTCAAAATATGTACTTTATAAACTTCAGAAAGCACACTAAGCTGAGAGAGAGAGAGACAGATGTATACAGAATATCTTTCCTCATTCTAATTTGAGCTCTTTTTAAATTAAAAAAAAATGAACGAGTTAAATTTAGAAAGCAAAGCCTCTGATTATCACCAATGTTTCGTTGATAGTTTAGGAAATGTAAACATACTAATTACTGGCGCCAGTGAGACAGACAGAAGAACAGTCGGGAAAAGGGGCAGATGGACAGTGTGAGATAGACACGCAGAGACACTTCCAGGAACCAATCACAGAATACCACAGTTAATATTTGCAGTTACCTCTTTGAGAATTTACGAACCAGAGTGTTCCGATCAGGGAAGGTCCCAGCGTGCTGTCAGGGCCGTGCCCTTCCCTTTCCCTCACTGCTGACAGACACCAGGAGTTCACCAGTGAGCCAAAACTCATATTTCACCCTCCAGTTCTGCTAAACCTAAGGCTCCGCCTCCACCATTTTGCCAAAGCCCAGCTTTACCCTCCATAATGATGCCGGATCAAAGTATCCCCCCAATAGTGCCAACCCCCAACAGCCCCAGTGCTGTGCTACCAAACTTCAGGACCCTCACCCAAGTTGTGCCAAAGCCCAGGACTATGCCCCAGTATAACCGAAGCACGCGCGTGCCCCAACGCAACTAAACCCCACTCCCCTTCTCAGTACTGCTGAGCACAAGGTATCTCGCTCCAACTGGTACATTGTGCATGCTCGCTTGTTATGGATTCTCAGCTTTAAAACTGGTAAGAGATAACAATTAAACACATAGGTAAAGAAATATATGGCATAAAAGCCACTCATTTACATTTTTCGCAGAATAATGGGCAGAGTTGCGGAATTCTATTCCCAAAGCAGCCATAAAAATCCCAGTATCCCATTTAATGAAATTGAAACTTGACTTATTCAGTCGCTGTAAATCAGTGAGCCTGATGTTATCCCCTACATGTCATCAGCATCCCTATTGTTATAGACGTGTGTCCTCTCAGTATTTTCTGAGCTGTCCCTCCAAATGGATCCCGCAGAATTTTCCCTCCGGAGATTGTTTAAGTATGGGAGGGGATTATACAATCTATGGGAGGATGTGGGTTTTGAAGGGCCAAACGGCTTGCAATCTGAACAATACGATCATTGGTGAGAACGTTGATTTAATTACCGGCTTTTGACAAAACATAAAGGTGAGAAGAAATAGTTTGCAACCAAATGATCCCAACACCATGTACATTTCATTCCTTCGCACCTTTTAGTTTGTTTCTCAACTCATCATTTGGGATTTATAGTGTAATAAAGGGTTACGGGCTACCCTTTATCATGGGGTACGGTAGCATAGTGTTTATGTTACTGGACTAGTAATGCAGAGAACTGGACTACTGATGCAGAAACTATGGGGGCGATTTTGCCAGCCCTGGGGAGGCGGGTATGGAGGCGGGACTGCCGGGAAAATGGCCGAATCTGGGAGCGGGTACCCATCCCGCCTCCGGGCCATCTTCCCAGGAGGCGGGTACCCGACCCGCGCCGGGTCCCGTCTCCTCGAGGCGGGAAGGGGATTAGTGCCAATTAACTGCCTGTTAACAGGTAGTTAACAGGCAGTTTTTTGGCTAATCCCTACTTTGAGCCCTAAAGTGTGGGCTTCCCGACGGCTCCAAATCTCGCCAGGGTCAGCGAGGCGAGCCGTGGGTCTGCGGGGGTCGGAGGGGCTGAAATGTCCAGTGTGCAGGTGAGTGATGAGTGCAAGTGTGGAGCGCCAAGTTTGTGAGGTGAGTCTAAAGTGTTTTAATAAGATTACTTACCTTTGATTCTTCCTCCAGGCTTCATCCCTTTAGGCTGCGGAGCTGCCTCATCTCACCAGCAGAGAAAGCAGAATGGCCGCTGCATTCTTAACTGTAGCAGCCTTCTGCTTTCTGCTCAGGAAAGCTTTCTAAGTGAGTCTGTGTCCAAGGTCTCAACTTGGAAGACAGATTGTCAGTGTTTGACAGCTTCACAGAGCTGTCAAACGATGACAATTCATCTGTCAAAAAATCTTGACATTCGCTGACGTCATCTGTCATCGGCCTTCCCTTAATTGGCCGGCTAAGCCTGCTGGGCGGGCTTAACAAGGTCAATCAAGGGAAAATAGCGTGGGTTGGCCAGACGTCGATGGAGGCGGGACTAAAACCCGACAAGCAGCTTTCCCGCCTCCATCACGTCCCCATTGATAAAATCACCCCCATTGAGTTCAAATCCCACCACGGCAGCTGGGGAATTTAAATTCAGTGAATTAAATAAAACTGGAATAAAAAGCTAGTATCATTGTTGTTAAAAACCCATCTGTTTCACTGATGTCCTTTAGGGAAGGAAATCTGCCGTCTTTACCCGGTCTGGCCTATATGTGACTCCAGACCCACAGCAATGTGGTTGACTTTTAACTGCAGTTCAAGAAGGCGGCTCATCACCACCTTCTCATGGGAAATTAGGGATGGGCAATAAATGCTGGCCTTACCAGCGACGCCCACATCCCGCAAACAAATAAAAAAATAATAATAGCAAACCAGTAATTGCTTTGAAAGTTTCGAATGCACCCAGTCAGTGAGTTGGCAGAACAGTGAAAGAGCTGCAACTGCTGCAGTTGTTGAAGTTGTTCCTTTGGAATGGGAAGTTGACCAAGCGAGGTTCCATAAATTGCTTATACATAGATACATAGAAGATAGGAGCAGGAGTAGGCCATCCGGCCCTTAGAGCCTGCTCCGCCATTTAATGAGATCATGGCTGATCCTCCAATTCAGTATCCCGTCCCCGCCTTCTCTCCGTAACCCTTAACCCCTTTTGCCTGTAGAAATATATCTAATTCCCTCTTAAATATATTTAATGAGCTGGCGTACACTGCCCTCTGTGGCAATGAGTTCCACAGGTTCACCACCCTCTGAGTGAAGAAATTCCCCCTCATTTCTGTCCTAAATGGTTTAGCCCTTAACCTTAAATTATGTCCTCTAGTTCTGTTCTCACCCGCCAAGGGAAACATTCCTTCTGCATCTAGTCTGTCTAGACCTGTCAGAATTTTATACACTTCTATGAGGTCCCCTCTCAATCTTCTAAACTCCAGTGTGTACATCCCTAAACTACATAGTCTCTCCTCATAGGTCAATCCCGCCATTCCTGGTATCAGCCTGGTGAATCGCCGCTGCACCCCCTCCATGGCAAGAACATCTTTCCTCAGATGAGGCGACCAAAACTGTACACAGTACTCGAGGTGTGGTCTCACCAGTGCTCTGTGCTTCTTAAAACAAATTTATTTTGCGCTAATTAAGAGTCTACTTGGCATTCGTAGCAAACAAAACTGTTTTATTCAATCGAGACATTTTCAAAAATCATTGATACAAATGGTGGAGGCTGCAGAGAGGCAGGGCAGGTGGTTTCATTCAAAAGCAGTGGGGAGGGAGAGAGGGATTGAGGAGGTTGCGAGCTCCCCATCAGCCCCCGTGCAGCTCCGTTTGACAGACGAGCCCACAGGTATCCTGCGGATGAAACAGCAAAGCACAGCACTGGGCACCCAGCTCTGAGGACTGGACCTTTTCACAGCACATCCATTGCACCATCAGCAGATTCATTGACATTTACACCCGACAGGAAGACAAAGAACAACTCCCAAAAATTCAGCCCAAGTGGCCCATTTTGCTTCACTCGATCAGGTGACCAGGTTTTGTCCTTTCTGTCCCAGGTTGTCCGACTTTAGAACTAAAGAAATTTTTAAAAAAAACTCTCAATCATTTTCTTTGAACTTGTTTGTGGGATTTCCTGTCCCAGCATTAACGGTAGGCGGGTGTTTTGGGTGGGTGAGAGAGGGATTCACATTGCTGGACTGAACTGCCACTCTAGCCCCCTCGCCAACTGTTATGTCCTGTTTATTTATTACAGCTAATGCAGGATCTGGTCAGCTTAATTATTGTCGCTATTACCTATTTCCTAAAAGAGGTGTTTGGGATAAAGGGGTTTTGAAATGAATGCAGAAGCCGAACAACGCCCCAGTAAATGCAAAGCTCATTGACTTGAGCAGCTTCACTCTCTAGTTGTGGAAATCTTGATTTCTTGTTTCTTACTTTTTCCTTGGCATCTTTTCTTCTTTAACCATAGCTTCAAATTCTGCAAGAAAAAATAAGACGTGATTAGGAATCTTATGTTTCCTTCATTTAAATTGTTCATTCTCATTCCCTCACAGCTGAGGGTATTTGATCAGCTGAGTGGCCGAGTGGCTCAAACAGTCAATGCTTCAGGGAACAAGCAGGTCACAAGTTAGTTATCAGCCCTGGCTCAGTGGCAGCACTCTCTACATTGAGTCAGAAGGGAGACGGAAATTCTCCCGTTAATTACAGAGGGAGATGGGAATTCCCCCGTTAATTACAGAGGGAGATGGGAATTCTCCCGTTAATTACAGAGGGAGATGGGAATTCTCCCGTTAATTACAGAGGGAGATGGGAATTCCCCCGTTAATTACAGAGGGAGATGGGAATTCCCCCGTTAATTACAGAGGGAGATGGGAATTCTCCTGTTAATTAAAGAGGGAGACGGGAATTCCCCCGTTAATTACAGGGGGAGATGGGAATTCCCCCGTTAATTACAGAGGGAGATGGGAATTCTCCTGTTAATTAAAGAGGGAGATGGGAATTCTCCCGTTAATTACAGAGGGAGACGGGAATTCTCCCGTTAATTACAGAGGGAGATGGGAATTCTCCCGTTAATTACAGAGGAAGATGGGAATTCTCCCGTTAATTACAGAGGGAGATGGGAATTCTCCTGTTAATTACAGAGGGAGATGGGAATTCTCCCGTTAATTACAGAGGGAGATGGGAATTCTCCTGTTAATTACAGAAGGAGACGGGAATTCTCCCGTTAATTACAGAGGAAGATGGGAATTCTCCCGTTAATTACAGAGGGAGATGGGAATTCTCCTGTTAATTACAGAAGGAGACGGGAATTCTCTCCCGTTAATTACAAAGGGAGATGGGAATTCTCCCGTTAATTACAGAGGGAGATGGGAATTCTCCCGTTAATTACAGAGGGAGATGGGAATTCTCCCGTTAATTACAGAGGGAGATGGGAATTCTCCCGTTAATTACAGAGGGAGATGGGAATTCTCCCGTTAATTACAGAGGGAGATGGGAATTCTCCCGTTAATTACAGAGGGAGACGGGAATTCTCCCGTTAATTACAGAGGGAGACGGGAATTCTCCCGTTAATTGCAGAGGGAGATGGGAATTCCCCCGTTAATTACAGGGGGAGACGGGAATTCCCCCGTTAATTACAGAGGGAGACGGGAATTCTCCCGTTTTTCACTATTTCAGATTTTCACCCTCTTGGATTATTGGCCCGAAAATTAGACCTAATACGCGAGAGTACGCACTGTGTACTCTCGCATGTTAGGTCCCGAAGTGCCGGTTTCCTGCATGCACTGCGCATGTGCGGGAAACCGGCACTTCGTGTATGGCAAAGGGGGCGGTTCCTAAGTGAACCGCGTGCGCGCTACAGGTTGTGCGCATGCAGTGCACTTAGTTTTTTTTTCAGGCTTGAACGCGCAGGTAAGTGTTGAAGATTTTACACATAAAGAAAGCAGGCGTAGGACCCCCTTTTAACAAGGTAAGTAGTTAATTAAGTGTTATTTTAAATTTTTTTCAACAGGTTTATCTTTTTTAGAGACTTTAAAGAAAGGTAAGTTTATTTTTATAACTTTTAAAAAGATTTTAAATTTTTTCAAAAATTTAATTTTTTGTTTAAAGTGGTTAATTTATTTAACTATACTTATTTTATTAATGTGATGGCTTTTATTTTAAATTTAATTGAGGTTTAGCTGTTCTTTTGGGGGCTTGTAGTATTCATAGCTTTGACAGCCCTTGCTGTCAAAACTATGAATGAAAGATGGTGTGCTGCCATTGGCTCTAACTGAATCACGTGATCCCAGAGCTCGCACGAACTAATTGCGCCTCTGGGACACGCAAGCACTGCACGGTTGCAACAGGGAGAGGCCCTGAAACTGAAGTTCGTGTGGGCCCTGAAACAAAAAGGTAGGCGCGGAGTGCGATATCGCGGGGAATCCTTACCCCCGCAGGGAACCATCGATGTTTAATTTCTGGGCCATTGTGTTCAGGCGCACACGGCCCCGAGAATGCGGCAGCACTTTGAGGCGAATTTCTGCAGTGCCTCCGCAAAATTCTGCAGCACAATAATGTCGATTCTGTGGAAAGGCTGTGCTGAATCTGGGGTCCTCTGAATCGCAATATAGCAGATCTAAATACTGCCTCAAAACAATGCTGAACTGCAGGCTCTCGTGTGTTTTTAACTGTTTAGAAGCGTTTATGGTACTTAGCCTCTGAGTCCCTGTGTGCTGCTTAGCTTTTCACTGTAATAGTTGACCCTTAAGAGCAGGGGAGTTCTCCCCGGTGTCCTGGGCCAATATTTATCCCTCAACCAACATAACAAAAACAGATTATCTGGTCATTGTCACATTGCTGTTTGTGGGAGCTTGCTGTGTGCAATTTTGGCTGCCACATTTCCACATTACAACAGTGACTACACTTCAAAAGTACTTCATTGGCTGTAAAGCGCTTTGCGACGTCCGGTGGTCGTGAAAGGCGCTATATAAATGCAAGTCTGTCTTTCTTCTTTCTTAACACCTAGCTGTCTCACCTGACTTTTCACCACATGTTAAATGGCATCTACCCATTAAGTAGTAGCCGTAAGAATATAGATATATTTTAACACTGTTCTAATACAGAACAGTCATGCAGACAGGTTTCAACTGTGTTCTCTCAGTGTCTGTCCTTTCCCCTCAATGACGCTGATAACATTGGGGAAGGATGAATTTCAGGGCTGAAGACATTGTACCGTGAGGATAGGCACAGATAGATTATTAAATAAATAAGCTAGTTGGATAACATTGAGCTAAACGGGTTGTTAGGATTAAAATACGCAGGCCTTAGATCACAGCGTGGGGAGTGTAAGGAAGGAGAGTACTGCAATATAAAAATACAATAGTTTGCTATAGAGCACACATCGAAGGTTTGTACCACAAAGCTATGGCTCGGGAAAAGCAATGATAGGAAGTAACAGTACGGTATGAAAAGATTTGAGGCCCCTCATCCCTATCTGACAATCTGTTCAAAGAACTGGGGGTCATAAAACACCCAATAGTGTTGCATGTAGCAGGAAGTAGAAAATCGTATATAAAGAGGTTCAATATTTGACTCAACAGGAACTTTGCTTTGCCCCCTTCAAGACCAGCCACGTGAATAGGCCTGGATAAACCATTCTGGCGATTTACCCCTCGAGGTTCCCTGCACGGATGGTTTCAGATGGGAGGCTAAATGTGCACCATGCCGAATGGAATGTTAAATGATGAATGTTTTGAAGCAAGAATAATTGAAGTTAATTCTCAGACATGTTACTGTCTCCAGCTTTACAAATCTGTTCGAAGGATAAGGAACCAATGATCTCAACAGTAGCTAACCAACAACAACTTGCATTTATATAGCACCTTTAATGTAGTAAAACTTCCCAAGGTGCTTCACAGGAGCGATAATCAGACAAAAATTGACACCGAGCCACAGAAGGAGACATTAAGACAGGTGATCAAATATCCCGTATACTAATACAGGTAATGCTGGAAACATTTAACTGGTCTAACATTTCCATGCAACGTAACTCATTGAGCAATATATCCACAGATCATTGAGGTGAAGGAGTCACGTGACTTGATACGCAACAAAAGCTTTCGGCCCCAGACCGCGAACCCCTTTCCGGGTCTGTGACTTACGAAAAGGCTGCTGAACTTGAACTCTTCTTTAATGCGCTTCGTTGTGTAATGCTTCTGGTGATTGACAGTGACTGACATGCTGTACATCATCTTCTGGTACCGATACTTAAGCCCACCCCGCTCCCGCCCCTCTCAAGAGAAAAAGCAGCCGAGGTTTGTAGACGTGTTCCTGCACAGTCAGAAGTGCTTGCATGTGATGGTTTCGAATGATGACTCATTGCTGAAGCACAAGTTGCGGGCTTGGAAATTGTACTTGGGAACTTCGAAAGCCCTGGCCACGTTGGTCTTTCACCCAGAATAAATCTCTATTGAGGTAGAGAGCAGAGGAGTTGACATTTTGGGCAGGGACCATTGTCACATCCTGTTTACTAATACCTGGTGTTCTGAATAGGGTTAACATCTCTGGTTTGAAGTATTTCTGGCAGTTTCATCACCTGTAATCCTGCCTCCGATCGCCCTGCCCAGTCAAGCAGCACTTTATTCCCATCTCTAATATTTTTATAACTAATAAACAAAATTATTCAAAGAAAATGAAAAGAAAAACACAATATTTTTCTGCCTCTATAATTTTTCACCCTGGTTGCTCACAACAGTGTCCAGGCGATTTATCGTGAATTCCTGGGGACTCCAGGATAATCCTGGAGGGCTGACAACCCCGACCGGAGACCAATCTCCTGATCCACTCTGATTTGCAGCTGATTTACTCATCGTGCTACTTACACTTGTTGAATTGGTGTGCCTTCCTCGTGGTATTCCTTTGAGGCATCTTTTATTTTGTCATATTCGCAACAATAGCAATGCTTGCAAGCTGTAAATCATACCTTTAAAGTCAATTCTTCCATCTCCATCTACGTCCGCTGCCTGGAGTATAGCATCAGCTTCTTCATCTGACAGAGGGAGAAGTGGAACAGTGGTGGGAATTGTCGACAGGATGTATCTGCAACACAACGTGCGGTAAGCAAAGGTGTTACGTACTCCTTAAGGTGCAAAGTGGGAGACAGTTAAAAGCATGAAGGGTGAAGGCGCTAACTTCACCGGGGTGCTGTAAATTCAGTGGTAGCGCCCCAAGCAGGAGGCAGGGTGCGACTGGAAGCGCTCCCCCTCCTTCCTGGGGCGCTACCACGGAATATCGCGGCACTACGTGCAACAGGGCCACGCGCGTCGGCACGTAGCACCGCGGTATTGCAGGCCTCCTTCCCCTGATTAAAGGGGAGGGGCCTAGCGCTGGGCGCACCGGGGCCCTGCTGGACCACCGGGGAGCGGCGTGCCGGGAAAGCAGCCCGGCACTCGAGAGGAGTGCCGGGCTGAGTGATCGCACCCCGAATGAAAGCGGGGAAGGGGGCAGGTGCTGGCAGGCGGCCAGAAAATAAAATTGGCCGCTTGACACCTGCCCCTTTTACATATTGCTGCCGCGGCTGCAAAAATGCCACCCTGACCCTGTTGGACATATCGTCTGCCGATAGGTCAGGGGGCGCAGCCGAAGTTTGCGGCCGGGGCGCGAGTGGGGCGCTGCGCACGGTGATACCGTCATTGCCTGAGGCGCAGCGCCACGGGGCGCTACCGGCTACCACCACCGCTAACCTCCCGCTGAATTTCACGGGAGGCGTTAGCAGCGCCGCGCCCAGGAGCTAGGGGTTTTGCGCCCCGTTACGGGAGGCGCAAAGCAACCCAATTTTTCCCCCGAAGTCTTTCCAAAGCAATTTTCTACATTTTAAGAGTTTAATTTTGTTGATTGAAAGCTGCTTTAGGCAAGAGTCCATGTGAAGATAACTACCTAAGTGAATTCCACTTTAAAGTTTATTTTTGCAGGTAAGACTTAAAATGTGATTCATGTTGCAATGAGTAAGATGCACATCACTGTGTGAATGTGGTAAAGAAGGAAATGATTTGCATTTATGTAGCGCTGTTCATCCCAAAGTGCTTTACAGCCAAAGAAGTACTTTAGAAGTTGTTGTAATGTAGGGAAGCCCAGCAGCCAATTTGCACACAGCAAGATCCCACTTACAGCAATGAAATAAATGACCTTTCAGTGGTGTTGGTTGAGGGAGAAATGTTGGCAGGACACCAGGAGAACACCCCTGTTCTTCTTCGAATTGTGCCATGGGATCTTTTACGTTCACCCGAGAGGGCAGACGGGGTCTCGGTTTAACATCTCATCCGACAGACGGCACCTCTGACAGTGCAGCACTCCCTCAGTGCTGCGCTGGAGTGTCAGCCTAGATATTGTGCTCAAGTCTCTGGAGTGGGACAGGAACCCACAACCTTCCTGATTCAGAAGGCGAATGTGCTACCCTCTGAGACACGGCTGACACCTAATATTGATATAAATGGAAGGTAGTGTGTTAAGAGCATTTTTTAATATTTCGGTGATTCATGATTTATGAATGCCTTAATGTATCTTTCGTAATTCGCAGCTTTGATTTTCATGATAGATTGTTTTCCATTGGAACTGACAGAGGTATGTAACAGTGAGCAACAGTGGCGTTGGGCTTGGAGTGTTTTCATAGCATGATAATATCAGATCTCAGAAGTTATAACAAACACCTTAAGAGGCCCAACCCTATTTAAATACAGAAATTCACAAGAAACCTTTGGCCCAAACAGTTCCCCATCCCCCCCCCCAACCCCACCAAAGACAGGAAGAATTATAGGTTGTCATGGTAATTAACAAAACCCGAGCAAAGTCATTGGAACACCCGGGTTTGAAATGTGAAGCTTTCCGGGAGAACAATTGATTTAATAACAATGAGGAATGAGCAGCCGGTCAAGATCACCCGCCTTAATGAACCTTTAATGCTTCGCAAACAGTTAACAAGCTACAATATCAAAAAGTTTGTGAATCTAGCTGCAAAGTGCACAATTTGTGTGGATAACAGCTCAGTTGATAAAAGCCTGACTTACTGATTAGACCCTGCGTGTGTAGGTTACCCTGTGCTGGTAATGAGTGGCTTGGTGGATGAGGACAGCTGTTAAATATGTTGAGGTGGCACCAAACATAGCAACATGTCACTCAAAATCTCAGGCGCATGAAAAACCGCTGGTAAGTACTGTATTAACCACATTGTCTGTGATTTGCATAACAGCATATCCATATATAAGAAATAAGAACAGGAGTAGGCCATACAGCCCCTCGAGCCTCTCCGCCATTCAATAGGACGACGGCTGATCTTCGACCTCAACTCCTCTTTCCCACCCGATCCCCATATTCCTCGATTCCCTTAGAGTCCAAAAATCTAGCGATCTCAGCCTTGAATATACTCAACGACTGAGCATCCACAGCCCTCTGGGGTAGAGGATTCCAGAGATGTTACAAGATTGACTGACATTTTTATTAAAGGACCCACTGTCATGCTGCTAAAGTGCCGGGTGTCTATTTTAAACAATGCCTGCCTGTTCAGGTGGATGTAGAACACTCCATGGCACTAGAAGAGCTGGGGGGGGGGTCTCTCCGGTGTCCTGGCCAACATTTACCCCTCAACTAACATCATTGAAAGAGATTAACCGTCATTCACCCCACTGCTGTTTGTGAGAGCTTGTGCACAAATTGCTGTTTGCTCACAAAACGACAGTGACTACATTTCAAAATAATTAATCGGCCGGGAAGCACATTGAGACTTCCTGAGGACATGACAGCTGCTTTCTATAAATCCAAGTCTTTCTTTCTTTCTGGATGGATTTGAAAAGGGAAAATCCTGCTTGACCAACCTTGGTGAAGAGGTAACAGAGAGAGTAGACAATGGTAATGCAGTAGATGTAATTTATCTAGATTTTTAAAAGGCCTTCGATAAGCTACCCCATAATAGACTAATGAACAAGGTCAGAGAATGTGGAGTCAGGGGACAAGTAGCAGAATGGATAGCTAGCTGGCTTCAAGACAGAAAACAGAGAGTAGGGGTAAAGGGTCGCTATTCACAGTGGCAGAAGGTGGGTAGTGGTGTTCCACGAGGATCAGTGCTGGGACCACTGTTGTTCACAATTCACATTAATGATTTAGACTTTGGAATCAAAAACACAATTTCTAAATTTGCGGATGATACCAAATTGGGGGGGATAGTTAATACTGAGGAGGACTGCAACAAATTACAGGAGGACATTAATAAACTTGCAGAATGGGCAAATAATTGGCAAATGAAATTCAACACAGATAAATGTGAGGTATTACATTTTGGTAGGAAGAATAGGGAGGTCACTTATCACTTGGAGGGTGCGAGTCTAGGTGGGGTAGAGGAACAAAGGGATCTCGGAGTACAAATACACAAATCACTAAAAGTTGCGTCACAGGTTAGCAAGGTCATAAAAAAAGCAAACCAAGCACTAGGGTTTATTTCTAGAGGGATAGAATTGAAAAGTAGGGAAGTTATGCTAAACCTGTATCGAACCTTGGAGTACTGCGTGTGGTTCTGGTCGCCATATTATAAAAAGGATATAGAGACACGGGAGAGGGTGCAGAGAAGATTTACAAGGCTGATACCAGAAATGCGAGGGTATACCTATCGGGAAAGGATGAACAGGCTGGGTCTCTTTTCTCTTGAAAAAAGAAGGCTGAGGGGTGACCTAATAGAGGTCTTTAAAATTATGAAAGGTTTTGATAGAGTGGATACAGAGAGAGTGTTTCCACTTGTGGGGAAGAGCATAACTAGAGGCCATCAATATAAGACAGTCACCAAGAAATCCAATAGGGAATTTAGAAGAAACTTCTTTACCAAGAGAGTGGTGAGAATGTGGAACTCGCTACCACAGGGTGTGGTTGAGGTGAATAGTATAGATGCATTTAAGGGGAGGCTAGACAAGCATATGAGGGAGAAGGGAATAGAGGGTTATACTGATAGATTTAGATGAGGAAAGACGGGAGGAGGCTCGAGTGGAGCATAAACGCCGGCACAGACTGGTTGGGCCGAATGGCCTGTTTGTGCTGTATATCCGATGTAATCCTATGTAATGATAGTGTTACATCATCAATCATGTCTGTTCTAAATGAAATATCATTTTAATAGTTTTTTTCTAACCTACATTTTTGTTGAAAGCCATGTTAAAATAGCTTGTACTGCAGCAGATATATTAGACATGAGTTATTATAGTTTTCCACACAGGGATAATTTTGAAAGCCATTTTTGAAACCGAATGAATCTATTATATGGGCCATCTTGAATCTATTAAGGTGTCAGCTTTGGCTCAGTGGGTCGCACTCTCGCCTCTGAGTCAGAAGGTTGTGGATTCTAGTCCCACTCCAGGGACTTGGGCACCTAATCTAGGCTCACACTCCAGTACAGTGCTGAGGGGGTGCTGCACTGTCAGAGGTGCTGTTGTTCCGATGAGACGTTAAACCGAGGCCCCGTCTGCCCTCTCAGGTGGGCATCAAAGATCCCACGGCACTATTTCAAAGAGGAGTTATCCCCGGTGTCCTGGCCAATATTTTATCCCTCAACCAGCATCACTAAAAACTGATTATCTGGCCATTATCACATTGCTGTTTGTGGGAGCTTGCTGTGCGCAAAGTGGCTGCCGCGTTTCCTACATTACAACAGTGACTCCACTTCATTGGCTGTAAAGCGCTTTGGGACGTCCTGAGGTGGTGAAAGGCGCTATAGAAATGTAAGTTCTCTGGTCTTTCTTTCTATTGAGGTTGGACTAAGTTTTGCCGGTTCATTTCAGCTCAGCCCTTGGCTGACACCCACTGGCCGGTTCAGGTAAGTGCAGTTCCAGCGTTTTATTCACAGTTTATTTCGGATCAAACATTTGGGAGCTGGAGAAGGAATCTGTTCCCAAAGTTCCAGATTTAAATTTGGACTTTCATTCACCTGAACAGGATCACCTTTAGTTTCACATTCCACGCGGTAAGACAGACACTAACGCAGCATTCCAATTCACAGTGATCAGCAACTAACATCTATTGCGAGACAGAGTCTGATTGAAGGCTTTACCTCTGAGCCTCAGCTCGCTGGGCATGAGGGAAATGTCGTGGTCTGTCAGAGTGGTGCCCATAGCATGGGCAACCTGCTTCACATGAACATTGAAATTCGAAGAAGCCATCCTCTCTGATTTGACCGGCTAAAGCAGAAACGAGAGACAATAATTCAGTAAAACAGTAAATAACACGATAGGCAACACAGGTGGGTTAAACGACAACTTGTGGCATCTTCTGCCTCATCGGAAATAAACGAGAACGACCGGGCCAACCGGCGTATTGAACTCAACTTGGGTTCCTTTGATTTAAAATGACAGTGAAGGGAATGATAAAAATCATGTCATATTTTAATGCAGGTCCCAGAAGGTTTATACAGTTGTGATAAACGGGTATCTCGTTTGCCAATAATAATTAGGTTTGAATCGGAATTTCTGTAGACTCAAATTTAACTAAAAAGCCAATGCTTTATTTCCCCTCTTGTGCAATCATTCAATCAGTGACTGGATTAAAGGAAACACTGAACCGAAAACGCACATAAATTAAATGGAATTCTGAAGCGGTGCTGGATTCAATTAGGCAGTGGGCTGACTGTGCTCAGTGAACTGAGAACCCAAAAACCAGATCATTAGGAGGACTTTATGCCCGGCTCACAGACTTCTTGCAACACGAGTGAATGGGAAGTGGTGGCACAAATTGGAATTTTTATGCTCGGATAAGATGCTGAGATCAGGCATCCACTTTTGTTGAAAATTTCAACTCGACTTTCACTGGAAAAAAAAGTTCGCTGCGTTTATAAAAAAAAAAACCACAATGCTGAATTTCAGGAATAACATTTTACAAAATAACATTGTGCATGAACTGGGAGGGTGCAAACCTTTACAGAACAACATTCCTGTGAACATGCTTTCACATGGAGTGCTGAGGCGAATAGCACCGATGCATTTAAGGAGGAGATAGATACGTACATGAGGGAGAAAGAAATAAAAGGATCTGCTGATAGGGTTAGATGTCATTGGGTGGGAGGAGGCTCGTGTGGAATCAATGGCCCGATTTACAAAGCCAAGTATCCCATACGCTTTCTTACCTGCCTTATCAACTTGCCCTGCCACCTTCAAAGGTTTGTGAATCTTCTTCTTCTTGGGCAGTCCCTCGGAACCGAGGATGACTCGCTTCCACATTAAAAATGAGTTCTCAGGTGACTGATGAGTCCAATGCGGGACCTACAGTCTCTGTCACAGGTGGGGCAGACGGTGGTTGAAGGGGCGGGTGGGTGGGGTGCTTGGGTTGACGTGCGCTCCTTGCACTGCCTGCGCTTGGCTTCCGCTGGCTCCCGGCGGACGGGTCACATCGTCCGCATGCCCGATACAAGACTCCCAAAACAAGCGCTCTACTCGGAGCTCCGGCACGGCAAGAGAGCCCCAGGTGGGCAGAGGAAACGCTTCAAGGACACCCTCAAAGCCTCCTTGAAAAAGTGCAACATCCCCACCGACACCTGGGAATCCCTGGCCCAAGACCGCACAAAGTGGAGGAGAAGCATCCGGGAAGGCGCCGAACACCTCGAGTCTCTTCGCCAGGAGCAAGCAGAAGCCAAGCGCAAGGAGCGCACGTCAACGTTTGTGAATATGCACCCCCAGATCTCTCTGTTCCTGCAACCCCCCCCCCTCAAAATAGTAGCATTTAGATTATACAACAACAACTTGTATTTATATAGCGCCTTTAACATGGTAAAACGTCCCAAGGCGCTGCACAGGAGTATTTTATAAGACAAAAAACCAGCACGTACCACACTTACTTCCCTTCTTTTCCTTAATGTTCCTGCTCTGATCACACCAATCAGATTCCCGATCATGTACCGTCTTCCTAGCACTGTAACTGAGCTTTGTTCCGGCTTCAATAACAACGCCATTCTTTTATTTTAATCCTGACAGTGGGCTTTGAGCAGGTATTAATTCTAGTTTTCTTTTCTCACTAGATGTATTTGACCAGTCATGGTGGACAGTTGAAGAAGAATATGGAGGAGAATGACAAAGGACGGGTCAACCGGAAGGTACGAAGAAACGTCACACAAAATAGTTGTCGAGCTGGAAACGAGGAAACACTGACTCGAGTTTTTAACCTAGCAGTGATTGGCCAGGTGATCAGGAGCTGTTGTTTCCATAGGGCTGTGTGTTAAGACATTACGCTCTGTTGATACTCATGGAGCAACTATTCCAATGCTCTCCTGGGCGGCCTCCCATTTTTCCCCACCTTCAAAGGTTTGTGAATATGCACCCCCAGATCTCTCTGTTCTTGCGCCCCCCCCCTCAAAATAGTAGCACTTAGATTATACAACAACAACTTGTATTTATATAGCGCCTTTAAAGTAGTAAAACCTCCCAAGGCGGTGCACAGGAGTATTAGAAGACAAAAAAAATTTCACCGAGCCACATAAGGATAAATGAGGGCAGGTGACCAAAAGCTTGGTCAAAGAGGTAGGTTTTAAGGAGGGTCTTAAAGGAGGAGAGAGGGGTAGCGAGGGGGGAGAGGTTTAGGGAGGGAATTCCAGAGCTTAGGGCCCAGGCAACAGAAGGCTCAGCCACTGATGGTTGAGCGATTATAATCAGGGATGCTCAAGAGGGCAGAATTAGAGGGGCGCAGATATCTCGGGGGGTTGTGGGGCTGAAGGAGATTACAGAGATAGGGAGGGGTGAAGCCATGGAGGGATTTGAAAACAAGGATGAGAATTTTGAAATCGAGGCGCTGCTTAACCAGGAGCCAATGTAGGTCAGGGGATGGGTGAATGGGACTTGGTGCGAGTTAGGACATGGGCAGCCGAGTTTTGGATCATCTCAAGTTTACGTAGGGTGGAATGTGGGAGGCCAGCCAGGAGTGCGTTGGAATAGTCAAGTCTAGAGGTAACTAAGGCATGGATGAGGGTTTCAGCAGCGGATGAGCTGAGGTAGGGGTGGAGATGGGCGATGTTACAGAGGTGGAAATAGGCGGTCTTAGTTATGCTGCAGATGTGTGGTCAGAAGCTCATTTCAGGGTCAAGTATGACACCAAGGTTGCGAACAGTGTGGTTCAGCCTCAGACAGATGCTAGGGAGAGGGATGGAGTCAGTGGCTAGGGAACGGAGTTTATGGCGGGGACCGAAAACAATGGCTTCAATCTTCCCGATATTTAATTGGAGAAGATTTCTGCTCATCCAGAACTGGATGTCGGTCAAGCAGTCTGACAATTTAGAGACCGTGGAGGGATCGAGAGAAGAGGTAGTGAGGTAGAGCTGGGTGTCATCAGCGTAAATGTGGAAACTGACGCTGTGTTTTCGGATGATGTCACCAAGGGGCAACATGTAGATGAGAAGTAGGAGGGGGCCAAGGATAGATCCTTGGGGGACACCAGAGGCAACGATGCGGGAGCGGGAAGAGAAGCCTCCCCATGTTGTTTCTCCCAAAGTGCATCACCACACTTATCCGCATTAAATTGCATCTGCCATATGTCTGCCCATTTCACCAGTCTGTCTATCTATGTCTATCCTGCTCAATATTTACTACGTTGCCAAGTTATGTATCATTCGCAAAGTTCAAAATTGTGCTCCCTATACCCAAGTCCAGGTCATTTATATATAACCAGAAAAGCAATGGTCCTAATAACGACCCCTGGGTGACCCCATTGCATACTTCTCTCCAGTCAGGAAAACATCTGTTCACCACTACTCTCTGCCTCCTTTCCCTTAGCCAATTTCGTACCCAAGTTACTACCATCCCTTTAATGCCATGTGCTTCTATTTTACAAAGAAAGCTGTTATGTGGTACTTTTATCAAATGCCTTTTCAAAGTCCATATATACATCTACTGCACTACCTTTATCAACCCTCTCTATTACTTCATCAAATAACTCAATCAGGTTAGTCAGACACAATTTGCCTTTAACAAATCTGTGCTGGCTGCCCCAGATTAACCCATGCTTCTCCAAGTGAGAATTAATTTTGTCCTTGACAATGGTCTCTAAGAGCTTTCCCACCACTGACGTTAGACTGATTGGCCTGTTTGAACAGAAACATTTTTTTTGGATTCATTCATGGGATGTGGGCATCACTGGCAAGGCCAGCATTTATTGCCCATCCCTAATTGCCCTTGAGAAGGTGGTGGTGAGCCGCCGCCTTCAACCGCTGCAGTCCGTGTGGTGATGGTATGAAGGGATAATTACTAGTCCTAGCCCCTTTAGGGCTACCCCAGATCAGGCATATTCCTCAGACGTTCACTTTCAACTAAAGTTTGAGGTAGCCGAATCCTAAAGACGCTTAATTGGGTCTAAAGGTCCGGACTATCTCTCCCTAAAGGAAAGGAACAACCTGAAAATGTTACCGTCCTCCATATAGCACTTTTAATAAGTTTAGCTAGACTGTAACGTTCCGGATATTATGAGGGTCCGGAAAACTCCCCCAGAATTCTGCAACTCCTCACCAAAGAGTGTACAGAGATTGAGTTTGTGAGTTTGATGCAGAAGTATTATGTGAGACAATTCTAAAAATATATAGATTTATTAAAGAACCGACATGTCATTTACAGTTGGTGAGTCAATCGCAACATTAAAAGTTCCAAAAAGAGAAAGCTTTACAATCTTATCAGAGATCCTTACTCTCAAATCTTAACTTCGCTACAGTTTTACAGTTCTTAGTTTTATTCAGGATATCCACCAAAATCAAATACAATACCTTTGATCCCCGTGGTACAAAGAGTTGGAGACTTACAGAGCTGCCTCTAAAGCCTGAGAATCGCTTTTCCCCTTTACAGCGAGTCTACTATCCCATTTGAGAGTTCAATATTTATACCCTTTTCCAGTGGTATTTCCTTTAAGGTTTTCTGCTGATGTAAGCTAATTATCTCTAGTCATTTTTCTGCTGATCCCTGCAATTCTTACAGTCACCTCAGCTGGTAGCATTACAGAATCGTGTCTCATCTCTAGGTGTTCTAAGTTTACCATAAAAAACGGTAGTAACAGCAGGTGCGTTTTTTACTTGATGTCATTTTTACGAAGGCAGATGTTTGTGCTTCTTTACGAAATGTAAATTAGAACACCTTAACCAGGGTGAACTATTGTCTTGTTCTCAAAGGTCAGTCTGTCAGGAGCCTTTAACCTTCTGTTTCAATAAGGTTATTGATTCAGTGTCAACAACTATCTTATCTCTATAGCCAGAATGCTATCACAGCTTTTTCAGTTAGGTTTCTAGATTTTCAGACCCAGTTTGTCATGTTTTAATAAGGCCAGAATTCTTTCATAGAATGGTGTATTTTCCTGAATAGGTTATATGGCTTATTCCTTCACAGGTACTCCCACAGTGCTATTAGGGAGGGAGTTCCAGGATTTTGGCCCAGCAACGATGAAGGAACGGCAATATATTTCCAAGTCAGGATGGTGTGTGACTTGGAGGGGAACTTGATGGTGGTAGTGGTGTTCCCATGTGCCTGCTGCCCTTGTCCTTCTAGGTGGAATAGGTCACGGGTATGGGAGGTGCTGCCGAAGAAGCCTTGGCGAGTTGCTGCAGTTCATCTTGTAGATGGTACACACTGCAGCCACGGTGCGCCGGTGGTGGAGGGAGGGAGTGTTTAAGGTGGTGGATGGGGTGCCAATCAAGTGGGCTGGTTTGTCCTGGATGGTGGTGAGCTTCCTGAGTGTTGTTGGAGCTGCACTCATCCAGGCAGGTGGAGAGTATTCTATCACACTCCTTACTTATGCCTTGTAGATGGTGGAAAGGCTTTGGGGAGTCAGGAGGTGAGACACTCGCCACAGAATACCCAGCCTCTGACCTACTCTTGTCGCCACAGTATTTATGTGGCTGCTCCAGTTAAGTTTCTGGTCAATGGTGATCCCCAGGATGTTCATGGTGTGGGAATGTCAAGGGGAGGTGGATAGATTCTCTCGCTTGTTACAGATGGTCATTGCCTGGCACTTGTGTGGTGGGATTGTTACTTGCCACTTATCAGCCCAAACTTAAATGTTGTTCAGGTCTTGCTGCATGCGGGCACAGACTGCTTCATTATCTGAGGAGTTGCGAATGGCACTGAACACTGTGCACTCATCAGCGAACATCCCCATTTCTGACCTTATGATGGAGGGAAAGTTACTGATGAAGCAGCTGAAGATGGTTGGGCCTAGGACACTGCCCTGAAGAATTCCTGAAATGATGTCGTGCAGTTGAAATGCCGTTTCTTGCTATCACGTGGAGTGAATCGAATTGGCTGAAGACTGGCTTCTGTGATAGTGGGGACATCAGGAGGAGGCCGAGATGGATCATCGACTCGGCACTTCTGGCTGAAGATGGTTGCAAACGCTTCAGCTTTGTCTTTTGCACTCATGTGCTGGGCTCCACCATCATTTAAGGATGGGGATATTCATGGAGCCTCCTCCTCCTGTTAGTTGTTTAATTGTCCACCACCATTCACGACTGGATGTGGCAGGACTGCAGAGCTTTGATCTGATCTGTTGGTTGTGGGATCGCTTAGCTCTGTCTATAGCATGCTATTTCTGCTGTTTAGCATGCATGTAGTCCTGTGTTATAGCTTCACCAGGTTGGCACCTCATTTTTAGGTACGCCTGATGCTGCTCCTGGCATGCTCTTCTACACTCCTTATTGAACCAGGGTTGGTCGCCTGGCTTGATGTTAATGGGAGAATGAGAGATATGCCGGGTCATGAGGTTACAGATTGTGGTGGAATACAATTCTGTTGCTGCTGATGGCCCACTGCGCCTCATGGATGCCCAGTTTTGAGCTGCTAGATCTGTTCTGAATCTATCCCATTTAGCACGGTGGTAGTGCCACACAACACGATGGAGGGTGTCCTCAGTGTCTCCACAATGACTGTGTGGTGGTCACTCCTACCAATACTGTCATGGACAGATGCATCTGCAACAGGTAGATTGGAGAGGTAGCTTTTTCCCTCGTGTTGGTTCTCACCACCTGCCGCAGGCCCTGTCTGGCAGTTATGTCCTTCAGGACTCGACCAGCAGTGGTGCTACCGAGCCACTCTTGATGATGAACATTGAAGTCCCCCACACAGAATACATTCTGTGCCCTTACTATCCTCAATGCTTCTTTCAAGTGGTGTTGAACATGGAGGAGTACTGATTCATCAGCTGAGGGAGGGCGGTAGGTGGTAATCCGTCGGAAGTGTATTTGCCTATGTTTGACCTGATGCTGTGAGACTTCATGGGATCCTGAGTCAATGTTAAAGACTCCCGGGGCCACTCCTTTCTGACTGTATACCACTGTGCTGCCACCTCTGGTGGGTCTGTCCTGCCGGTGGGACAGCACAGGACATACCCAGGGATAGTGATGGGGGAGTCTGGGACGTTGGCTGAAAGGTATGAGTCTGTGAGTATGACTATGTCAGGCTGTTGCCAATTTTGGCACAAGTCCCTAGATGTTAATGAGAAGGACTTTGCAGGTCGACTGGGCTGGGTGTGTCTTTGCCATGTCCTAGGTCGATGCCGGGTGGTCCGTCCGTTTATTCTTATTGTTTTTCCTAGTGGTTTGATACAACTGAGTGGCTTGCTAGGCCATTGCTGGAGTCACATATAGGCCAGACCAGGTAAGGATGACAGATTTCCTTCCCGAAAGGGCATTAGTGAACCAGATAGGTTTTTACGACAATCATTTCAAGGTCACCATTACTGATACTAGTTGTATTTATTTATTATTAATTAATTAATTGAATTTAAATTCCACAGCTGCTGTGGTGGTATTTGAGTTCATGTCTCCGGATCATTAGTCCAGGCCTCTGGATTGCTAGTTCATTAACATAACCACTATGCTACCGTTCCCAGCAATCATCCAGTCCTCTGGCACCACTGCAATATTCAAGGAGGATTAAAGATTGTAGTCAGAGCTTAAGCTATCTCCATCCTAGCTTCCCTCAGCAACCTACGATCCGTCCCATCCGGCCCGGGTGACTTGTGACTAGACATAGGAAGCAGCATGCTATAGACCGAGTTTAGCAATCCCACAATCAACGGATCAGATCAAAGCTCTGCAGTCCTGCCACATCCAGTCATGAATGGTGGTGGACAATTAAACAACTAACGGGAGGAAGAGACTCCATAAACATCCACATCCTCAATGATGGCGGGGCGCAGCACACGAGTGCAAAAGACAAGGCTGAAGCAAGTGGATGATCCATCTCGGCCTCCTTCTGAGGTCCACACCATCACAGATGCCAGCCTTCAGCCAATTCGATTCACTCCACATGATATCAAGAAACGACTGAGCGCACTGGCTACAGCAAAGGCTATGGGCCCCGACAACATCACGGCTGCAGTGCTGAAGACTTGTGCTCCAGAACTAGCTGCCTCTAGCCAAACTATTCGAGTACAGCTACAATATTGGCATATACCCGGCAAAGTGGAAAATTGCCCAGTTATGTCTTGTCCACAAAAAGCAGGACAAACCCAATCCGGCAATTACTGCCCCATCAGCCTACTCTTAATAATCAGTATAGTGATGGAAGGGGTTGCCAAAAGTGCTATCAAGTAGCACTTGCTCTCCAATTACCTGCTCACCAATTCTCAGTTTGGATTCCACCAGGACCACTCAGCTCCAGACCTCATTACAGCCTTGGTCCAAACATGGACAAAAGAGCTGAATTCCAGAGGTGAGTGAGAGTGACTGCCCTTGACATCAAGGCAACATTTGGCCGAGTGTGGCATCAAGGAGCCCTAGTAAAACTGACATCAATGGAATCAGGGGAAAACTCTCCACTGGCTGGAGTGATACCTAGCATAAACAAAGATGGTTGTGGTTGTTGGAGGCCAATCATTTCAGCCCCAGGACATCGCTGCAGGAGTTCCTCAGGGCAGTGTCCTAGGCTCAACCATCTTCAGCTGCTTCATCAATGACTTTTCCTCCATCATGAGGTCAGAAGTGGGAATGTTCACTGATGACTGCACAGTGTTCAGTTCCATTCGCAATTCCTCAGATAATGAAGCAGTCCATGCCCGCATGCAACAAGACCTGGACACCATCCAAGCTTGGGATGATGAGTGGCAAGTAATATTCAAGCCACACAAGTGCCAAGCAATGACTATCTCCAACAAGAGAGACTAAGCACCTCCCCATGACATTCAATGGCATTACCATCACCGAATCCGCCACCATCAACATCCTAGGGGTCCCCATTGATCAGAAACTTAACTGGACCAGCCACATAAATACTGTGGCCGGAAGAGCAGGTCAGAGGCTGGGTATTCTGGGGCGAATGACTCACCTCCTGACTCCTCAAAGCCGTTCCACCACCTACAGGGCACAAGTCAGGAGTGTGATGGAATACTCTCCACTTGCCTGTACGAGTGCAGCTCCAACAACACTCAAGAAGCTCGACACTATCCAGGACAAAGCAGCCCACTTGATTGGCAGCCCATCCTCCACCACCTTAAACGTTCACTCCCTCCACCACCGGCGCACCGTGGCTGCAGTGTGTACCATCTACAAGATACACTGCAGCAACTCCGTCAAGGCTTCTTCAACAGCACCTCCCAAAACCATGACCTCTATCACCGAGAAGGACAAGGGCAGCAGGCACCTGGGAACACCACCACCTGCAAGTTCCCCTCCAAGTCACACACCATCCTGACTTGGGCATGTACCGTCGTTCCTTCATCGTCGCTGGGTCAAAAACCTGGAACTCCCTACCTACCAGTACTGTGGGAGCACCTTCACCACACGGACTGCAGCAGTTCAAGAAGGCAGCTCACTACCACCTTCGCAAGGGCAACTAGGGATGGACAGTAAAAGCTGGCCTTGCCTGCATCCCGAGAATGAATAAATAATTTTTTAAATGAGACCGTATTCTGTGTTGGTCCTACAACATGCATGACATTACATTTGTGTTATTTGCCAGACTCACCCTTCCTACCTGAACTCAGCAGTGTGAGCACTGTGAGTGGTCCTAACCCAGGAGTGTGAGCCCTGTTTGTTCTCTGAAGCAATAGTGATAGCACTGTGAATTCTGGAGCCTGCCTGTGACAATGACTGGATCAAATTACACATTGCAGAGACCTTGAATTACTCTCCAGCAGACAGGGTCAAATTGCACATTCCAAACAAACCGTTGGGTGTGTCTTGTCGTCCAAGGGGACCAATCAGAAATCTGATCCAATCCACTTGTGGTGCAAATAAACGCAGCCCAGTTTGTTAGATAAACAAGAAATCTAGACCCATCTTTTGTTTTTTGTTTCTTTACTTGTCCCATTACCACCCCATTTTGCCTCACACCATCATCCCTTTTGTCATTTAATCTCTCCTGCCTTCCACCCTATTACAGACCTTCCCTTTTGTTCTTTCTTCCCCTCCCCCCTTTCCCTGCCTCTGTACTTGCTTAAAACCTGTTACACCTCTAACTTTTTCCAGTTCTGATGAAAGGCCATCAACCTGAAACGTTAACTCTGTTTCTCTCTGCACAATTGCTGCCTGACCTGCTGAGTATTTCCAGCATTATTTAAGAAATCTCCAATATCCAGTGAGTACAAGGCTTCTATGTAAAATTAGTCTTTTGATCCATGTGCAGGAAAAAAACTGCCCCTAATTGGCTATCTCATCAGATGTGAGAAGTTGCACAACACCAGGTTATAGTCCAACAGCTTTATTTGAAATCACAAGCTTTCGGAGCGCTGCTCCTTCGTCAGGTGAAGTGAAGAGATGCATATAGGCACAGCATATATAGTCAGAGAACACTGCCAGATGATTACAGTTTAACTGTAATCATCTGCCAGTGTTCTCTGACTTTCTATGCTGTGACTATGTGCATCTCTTCACTTCACCTGACGAAGGAGCAGCGCTCCGAAAGCTTGTGATTTCAAATAAAACTGTTGGACTATAACCTGGTGTTGTGCGACTTCTCACATTTGTCCACCCCAGTCCAACACCGGCATCTCCACATCATATCTCATCAGAGGCAGGTGATGGATGAGTGGGAATGGAAAATATTGCACAGATGCAGTAAAGGGTGCTCTGCTGGGGTTCGTATTCAGGCATACATTTCTGGCAGAGTAGACAGAGCTTTCGCCTGCATCTAACCATGCTATAGTTGACCAGCAGTACCTCACCTTGGTGCAGATATTAGTTGCCTGAAATGCTGTGCTCCATTCTCTAACACTAAAATACATTCTCAAAATAAAAAACCATGCCCTTCTGAAATTGACTGTTGCCTGTGGTTGAAATTGAATGAATACTTAAAAAAATGTAATCAAGGGGATCAATTAGTATTAAAACATAAATTGCATACTTCATCACTGCGAGTGCTGGCTTCCACTGATCAAACATCACAATGATATTTATACGGCCCGGATTTTGCGGTCAGCGGCGAAGTGACTGCACTCGTTGCGGACCTCAAAGAAAGCTGCCCACAAAGATATAGCGACCTCTGTGGTGTTGCTTTCACCTTTCCTGGTGTTAATTTGATTCTGGCACCAAGTCTAGAGGATCTCCAGCATCCAGCAACAGTGGTGCAATCAAGCAGGGTAAGCAGCCAATCACATTGAAGACTTCTCACAGACAGCAAACCAGGAAGTAAAATGCACTGATTATCCTTCACTTTTAAGAAATTTTACAGAAAGCGAAATAAAAATTGGGACATACACATAGGATTAAGGTAGAAGCTGAAATATCATAAACAAACTTAATTTTTTTTATTAAAAAAAATATTTTTTAATCATAATGGAAAAATTTGACATTCCATAAATATAAAATTAGTTTTTCAGGGCCAGAGAGGTTATTCAGCAGTAATTATGACTTCGTGCGCTGTTAAAACCCCAGTTACAACTCATTGAACAAGGCGTAACTTTGTCGGGGGGTTTTAACAGTGATATTAAAGCGTAAAAACTGAAGTTCTCGTCAGTCAGTGATTTCAAAATGATTGCCGTCTGTGGGGTCGTCACCAGTGCGCCCTGTGGAGGAGCAGGGAATCACTGACAGCAACTTCTGGATTTCCGCATTTAACTGCGCATGTGTGGATGCCAGAAGTTGCTGTCAGTTTGACAGGGTAATGACGGCGAACGCTGACAGTTTTGCTGTCATTACAAGCTCAAAATCCGGGCCTATAGGGTTAACAATGAAAGACAAACACTCCATGTTTTACTATAAGGAGTAAGAAATCCACTATAACAGGAGTACCGTCCCAGTGTCAGCTTGATGCAATGGTAGTTATTTCAGCTTTGAGTCACAAAGTTGTGGATTTAAACCCCATCCAAGACTTGAGCACATAAATCTAGACTGACACTTCAGTGCAGTACTGGCAGAGTGCTGCATTATCAGAGGTGGTGCAGTCTTTGAGATCACACAGTAAAGCAAGGCTCCGTCTACTTGTACAGGTGGATGAAAAAGATCCGATGGCATTTTTTCAAAGAAGCAGCGGGGGAGTTCTCCCAGGGTCCTGGACAACGCTCATCCCCTGGTTGGCACCACCAAAACGGGCAGCCTGGTCATTCAGCTCATTGCTGCCTGACCTGCCGAATATTTCCAGCATTATTTAACAAATCTCCAATATCAGTGGGTACAAGGCTTCTATGTAAAATTAGTCTTTTGATCCATGTGCAGGAAAAAAACTGCCCCTAATTGGCTATCTCATCAGATGCAGATGATGGATGAGTGGGTATGGAAAATATTGCACAGATGCAGTAAAGGGTGTTCTTTGGGAACTTACTGTGCGCAAATTGGCTGCCATGTTTGCGTACACAACAACAGGGACTATACTTCAGAAGTCATTCATTGGTTGTGAAACATTTTGGGACATCCTGAGAATGCGATAAGGCGCTATTTAAATGCAAGCAATGTTCCCACTAAGCTGCATGCGCGCACGGCCACCCAGTCATCTGCAAGGTCCCTGCACAAGCCGCTCACAGGCTTTTACATTGTACATACCGCACGTGCGCAGAAATTTAAAGGGACCGCGCACTAAAAGAAACAGGCCGCGCAGAACAAAGCGCAGCTCACAGGGAACATTGAGTGCGAGTGCTTTCTTCTTTTTTTTTTGGCAACTGGCATTTTCACACCACAAGCAGAGTTTGACAGTAATAGGAAGAAAAAAAAGCAACAACAGAAAACCCCAGCAGAGGCTGGAAATCGAAGAATTTTCTGTTTTTGTCTCAGTGCTTCCAGCATTTGGAGTTTTTGATTCGAATGTCTACCCTGAAGACCTTCTGTTCCTCCCAGATTTGACGGAAGGTCCACACCTGAAATGTCAACTCTTGTGTTGTCTCCACAGATGCTGCCTGACCCACTGGGTGTTTCCAGCACTCGCTGTTTTTGTTTCAATGCAGCTTTTCCCCTGCATCTGATAACAAATTGATGTATCGTAAAGCGGAAGATACAAACATGAGGCAATAAGTAGCTTTTATTTTTTGTACATGGTGCAAATGTTACTGTTACTCCAGGATGAATTGAAGTTAATTTTAATTACAATGTTTACTGTATTTTTTAAATAAAACAATCTGTGCTTTTTATTGATCTTAAATGCGAGCTCATTGCAGTGTTATTATGCTGTATGCTATGCTACATGTTATTCAATATAGATACTATGACCCTAGTTCAGATTTCAAGGCACTAAATCTGAGCAACTGTATATTTAAAATGTATCCATCTATATGCAGAAGCCTTATTTTGTTGAAAGTTGAAACTATTTTGCTTTCCTATCGCACAGTACAGAATACATTCAGCAGATACTTGTTAACAGGCCGGGTTAGACATGCATTTCTGCTTCAGTCTCACTAATGCACGGGTCAATTTTGCTGATTCGGCTGAAATAAAACAAAGAACATCCTTTTAGCACTTACCCTGGCTGAAATTCAAACCTATTGAAAACAGCAGCCAAGTGCACCACATGCTCCACCTTTCCCACGCAGAATTTTTTTTTTACATCATTTAAACATTGGACTTAAATCCTGAGATACATACGTTCAAAAAAACAGCCCCGTAAACAGCAGACCCGCCTGAGCTTTAATTTCATGAGGTAAATGCACTCTGGAAATGCAAGCTACTTTTATACACCATTAGTTGCTGCTAGTGATTCGGCTATTTGTGTAAAGTGTAAACTTCTGCTAAATAAACGCCTGCTTGCATGAATCCTACGTTTATAGCGTACAGGAGTCGGCCCATGATATCACAGTTAGTCCGATTAAGTACTTTGCAACATTCTGTATATAAAAAGCAAGTCACAATGAAGATAGCAATATAAACCAATCACATTTCATAATTTAGACCATTTTGCTGCTTCACTCTAAAGGAGCACTGCAGCACTTGCAGGGACGGTATGGAGATAGGGTTGAGAGGGCAGCACTCTCAGAGGGGCAGCACAGGTGCTACGTGCCAAACAGCCTCCTCCTGTGCTACAAAATGCTACGACACTACTTAGTAATAATGCTGTTATAATAGGTTCAACTATTAATGTGGTAACATAATTAAAAGTAGCGACGCAGGTGAATAAGGCCATAAAAAGGCAAACAAAGCACTGGGGTTCATTACTGGAGGGATAGAATTGAAAAGCAGAGAAGTGATTGTTAAACTTGTATCGAACCTTGGTTGGACCACACTTGGGAGTACTGTGCACAGATCTGGTCTCCATATTATAAAAAGGATATAGAGGCACGGGAGAAAGGTGCAAAAAAGATTTACTAGGATGATACCGGAACTGAGAGGTCATGCCTAGCAGGAAAGATTGAACAGATTGGGGCAATTTCTCTAGAAAAGAGAAGACCGAGGGGTGACCTGATAGAGGTCTTCAAGGTTATGAAAGGGTTTGATAGGATAGACGTAGAGAAGATGTTTCCACTTTAAATTAAATATAAGACAGTCACTAATCAATCCAATGGGGAATTCAGGAGACACTCCTTTACCCAGAGAGTGGTGAGAATGTGGAACTCACTATCACAGGGAGTGGTTGAAGCGAATAGCATAGATGCATTTAAGGGGAAGCTAGATAAGCACATGAGGGAGAAAGGAATCGAAGGTTATGTTGATGGGGTGAGATGACGTAGGGTGGGAGGAGGCTGGTGTGGAACATAAACACTGGCATGGACCAGTTGGGCCGAATGGCCTGTTTCTGTGCTGTAAATGCTATGTAATACTTTGTAATAACATACACAAAGATCACTACTGCTTAAACCACTCTGTGGCAAGTATGTAAACCCCCAAAATGGTGGAGCAGTAATGGTCGTGAAAACAGAGTTTAAATTTCTGTGCTAATATTTCCAGGCCATTTTTGCATCATGGACAAACACATTACAATCTTTGAATTTGAATTTATCCTAGAATACGCTCACCTCATTACCTTTATCTCTGTGACATTTATCATTCATTATAACATAATGTTACATCTGGGACCAGCAGAAAACATTAGATTAGATTCTTCTTTTTCGTCCTGTCCCCACACAAACCAAAATTAATAGATAATCCCCGCAATAGAATTAAAGCAAAATAAAGTAATAAAGTTAAAATAAATTAAAGTCCTCAAAAGTATTCCATGTGGTGTTACAATGTTGTAATAACATGTTCCCCATCTCACTGTTCCGCACACACACACACGGTTAACTGAATATCCCTGATAAGACAGTTTAACAATACCTATGCCAAGTTATCACCTAAAAAGGGATCCATTGTACTTGGGCTTTAACCAAGGGTCAACACTCCAAACGAGATGATGCGCAGTCTTTTCCATCAGGCATTTGATAACCAACACTTTTGCATAGAGACCGTCACAAACAAACAAACAAAAGGCACTCAAGGCTGTGCAATGTAACGGATTTTCTGCGAGTAGATCAGATCGACAATGTACAGAATGAAGTTGACGTAAGTGAAGATGGCAATGATCAGCTGGCTGTCCCAGGGGCAGTCCCCTCTGGAGCAACTCCATGGCCTCTCCATGGAGCCGTACTTGTTGTCGAAGCAGAAGACTGGCCAGACCACTGCGGCGCTCAGGTACAGCAAGGTGGCGAAGAAGGTGTAAAGGACCACGACCCTGTCGAAGGGGCACCTTAGCATCCCAGTCCTGCCGGAGACGTTCAGGGCGATGACCAGGGCGGTGAGGATGAAGCAGAGGGAATAGACCCCCACGCACCACTGGGTCGCTACATAGCGGCCGTACTGGCTGTCATTCAGCAGGGCTCCAAAGATGATGCAAGCCACGTAAGCCTGGACCACCTTGAGGAGCCCAGATGCCGTGGCCATGTAGCCACCGAGGTGGCCAGGTTTGGCCCGGGTGAGGTGGACCTCCACCGCGTAGGCGATGCTGGCGACGACCGAGGAGGCGGTGGCCGAGATCCTGAAGTTCCTGGACTGGCAATCCTGGCAGTCCAGGTCCACGAAGTAGATGGGGTAGACCACCGTGGCCGTCACGTACATCAGGGCGGCCAGCATGGCGAAGGAGATGGTGAAGTTGTCCCAGGAGATCCTCAGGCAGCTGTGGAGCCGGGTGAACTCGAAGGAGATGATCAGGACGCTCAGCGCCAAGCAGAAGCACCAGACGAACATGCAGAAGTGGCCGTAGGCGGCGCCGAAGCCTCCATCGTGGGTGATCAGACTCAAGGTGATGCATCCGAAGACGATCTGCAGGGAGCGGACCAGCCCGAGGGGCGAGAGCAGAGCCGAGGCGTTGAGAAAAGGACCTCCCGTCTCCATAATCCGCCCAATGACCCCGCACCCACTCGCTGGACCCTGCCCCACAGAGTCCCCTTTCAGCCGGACCTCCTCCGGTGGACCGAGATCTTACGCAGGATAATAATCAGGCTATTTTGGAAGCTGGGCTTGGTGACATTGCTGCAGCTGCTGTCTGTTCTGGTCCCGGTATTTGGCCATTTGGCTATAAATAGAGCGGCATGTCAGTGAGTGAGGACTCTCCGATCCCAGCCTGGTGCATCAGCGAATTCCTCATCGCACCGTTTAATCCCATGAATGTCCGATGGGGCTGCAATTCACTCAGCCCATTGAACGCCAAAGGGAATTCGTGTTGACATGGCTTTCAAAAGAGACACCGCCTTCTTGAAAGAAAAAAAAAATGATTGGCAGTCTTTCTGTATATAGGAGGAAGAGCCTAGCTGATTGGGGTGAGGGTTGTCGCACTGGAGGGCCTTCCAGAGATAAGGAGGGATGAGGCCATGGAGGGATTTAAACAGGAGGATGAGGATTTTAAACTGGAGGGGTGGGGAGGAGGCTAAGTGCCAATGTAGGCTCACCAGTACAAGGGAGGTGGGTGAGCAGGACTTGGTGTGGAGCAGGAGATGGGCAGCAAGGGTTACCCACTCTGGTTGGAGGCATTATAGAATCATAGAAGTTTACAGCACGGAAGGAGGCCATTTCGGCCCATCCTGTCCGTGCCGGCCGACAAAGAGCTATCCAGCCTAATCCCACTTCCCAGCTCTTGGTCCGTAGCGCTGTAGGTTACAGCACTTCAAGTGCACATCCAAGCACTTTTTAAATGCGATGAGGGTTTCTGCCTCTACCACCCTTTCAGGCAGTGAGTTCCAGACCCCAACCACCCTCTGGGTGAAGAAATTTCCTCTCAAATCCCCCCTAAACCTCCCACCAATTACTTTAAATCCATGCCCCTGGTTGTTGACCCTCTGCTAAGGGAAATAGGTCCTTCCTATCCACTCTATCTAGGCCCCTTATAATTTTAGCCACCTCAATAAGGTCTCCCCTCAGCCTCCTCTGTTCCAAAGAAAACAAACCCCAGCCCATCCAATCCAATCCATTCCTGGAGGTTTGATCACAGTGGCAGTCTGACCACATGACATCTGGCCATGTGATGCCTGATCACATGACACCTGATCACATGACTTGTACACACTTATTGTACTTGCCTCACAAAGCGTGGTTTCCCTGTAGTTGAGTATCTTTGCCCGTGGTTTCATGCCTATAGCTGTTGTGCAGCAGGTTCCGAGAGCCCGTGAGTAGGCAAAGAGGGGAACCGAAGGTGGGGGAGCGATTCGCAGAGGGGAAACCAGAGGTGGGAGGAACTTTGATTCCAGCAGTAACTAATGGTAACTCATTGAAATTGCACCAATAACTAATAGTAATACTGGTGAAACTCAGATTCCCCTCATAACCAATAGTAATACAATAACTCACTGATAGTCTATATGTAACTGGTAGTACATAGATACATAGATACATAGAAGATAGGAGCAGGAGTAGGCCATCCGGCCCTTCGAGCCTGCTCCGCCATTTAATGAGATCATGGCTGATCCTCCAATTCAGTATCCCGTCCCCGCCTTCTCTCCGTAACCCTTAACCCCTTTTGCCTGTAGAAATATATCTAATTCCCTCTTAAATATATTTAATGAGCTGGCGTACACTGCCCTCTGTGGCAATGAGTTCCACAGGTTCACCACCCTCTGAGTGAAGAAATTCCCCCTCATTTCTGTCCTAAATGGTTTAGCCCTTATCCTTAAATTATGTCCTCTAGTTCTGTTCTCACCCGCCAAGGGAAACATTCCTTCTGCATCTAGTCTGTCTAGACCTGTCAGAATTTTATACACTTCTATGAGGTCCCCTCTCAATCTTCTAAACTCCAGTGTGTACATCCCTAAACTACATAGTCTCTCCTCATAGGTCAATCCCGCCATTCCTGGTATCAGCCTGGTGAATCGCCGCTGCACCCCCTCCATAGCAAGAACATCTTTCCTCAGATGAGGCGACCAAAACTGTACACAGTACTCGAGGTGTGGTCTCACCAGTGCCCTGTACAGCTGCAGCAAGGTATCCCTGTTCCTGTATTCCAACCCTTTTGCTATGAAGGCCAGCATACCATTTGCCTTCTTGACCGCCTGTTGCACCTGCATGCTCGCCTTCAGTGACTGGTGTACAAGAACACCCAGGTCTCTCTGTACTTCCCCCTCTCCCAATTTATTGCCATTTAAATAATAATTTGCCCTCCCGTTCCTGCACCCAAGGTGGATAACTTCGCACTTGTCCACATTATAGTGCATCTGCCATTTATCCGCCCAATCACCCAGTCTGTCCAAATCGCTCTGGAGCTTCCTGGTCTCCTCCTCTGAGCCCACCCCCCCTCCTAGTTTAGTGTCGTCTGCAAATTTGGAAATGCTGCATCCGACTCCCTGATCCAGGTCATTAATGTAAATTGTGAACAGCTGGGGACCCAGGACAGATCCCTGTGGTACCCCACTTGTTACTGCCTGCCATTCAGAAAATGAGCCGTTTATTCCAACTCTCTGTTTTCTATCTGACAGCCAGTTCTCTATCCACGTCAATACTTTCCCCTTTATCCCATGAGCTTCAATTTTCCCTGCTAATCTTTTATGTGGGACCTTATCGAAGGCCTTTTGGAAGTCCAGGTACACCACATCTACTGGCTCTCCCCCATCTATTTTACCAGTTACTCCCTCAAAAAATTCCAATAGATTAGTCAAGCACGATTTACCCTTTGTAAATCCATGTTGACTCTGTCCTATCCTGTCCCCATTTGCTAAGTGCTCCGCTATTTCATCCTTAATGATGGACTCCAGCATTTTGCCCACAACTGATGTAAGGCTTACAGGTCTGTAATTACCTGCTTTTTCCCTACCCCCCTTTTTGAATAGTGGGGTAACGTTAGCTACCCTCCAATCCATGGGCACTGTTCCCGAGTCTAATGAATTCTGAAAAATCATACTTAGTGCATCCGCTATCTCTAGGGCCACCTCCTTCAGTACCCTAGGATGCATGTTATCAGGCCCTGGGGATTTGTCCGCCTTCAATCCCTTTAGCTTCCTTAACACCATATCCTTAGAGATATTGATTTGCGTCAGTTCCTCCTTTGCCAATGTCCCTATTTTTCCCGATATCCCAGGGAGGTTTTTTGTGTCTTCCTTCGTAAAGACTGACCCAAAGTATGCATTTAGTTGGTCTGCCATTTCCTTATTTCCCGTTATATATTCCCCCGTATCTGACTGCAATGGGCCAACTTTGGTTTTCACCAGTCTTTTCCTCTTGATATACTTATAAAAGCTTTTGGAGTTAGTTTTTATATTTTCCGCCAGCTTGCTTTCGTAAGCTATTTTGCCCCTCTTGATTAAGCCCTTTGTCCTCCTTTGCTCTATCTTAAACTGTTCCCAATCTTCCGCTCTGGCGCTTTTTTTGGCTATTTTATACGCCCTATCTTTGGATTTTATGCTGTCTCTAATTTCCCCTGTTATCCACGGTTGAGTCACCTTTTTAGATTTCCTTTTATGCCAGATTGGTATAAACAATTTTTGCAATTTTGTCATTCTATCTTTAAATGCTTGCCATTGTTTATCTACCTCCAGTCCTCCCAGGAACGTTGTCCAATCAGACCTACTCAGTTCCCGTCTAATGGCATCATAATTCCCCTTGTTTAAATTCAGGACCTTAGTCTCTGAGTCAATTTCTTCGCTCTCCATTTCGAGTGAGAAATCGATCATGTTATGATCGCTCTGACCCAAGGGTCCCCGTACAACAAGATTACTAATTAGTCCCTTCTCATTGCACAGTACCCAGTCCAATATAGCCTGTTCCCGAGTTGGTTCCTCGACATATTGATCCAGATAACCATCCCTTAAACACTCAAGGAATTCCTCCTCATCATTATTTTTACTGATTAGGCTATTCCAATCTATATGTAAGTTAAAGTCACCTATGATGACAGCTGTGCTCTTATTGCACGCTTCTCTAATTTCCCTCGTGATGCCCTCCCCAACCTCTATTTTACTATTTGGAGGCCTATATACCACTCCTATTAATGTTTTTCGCCCCTCGCTATTTCTTAGCTCCACCCATATAGATTCTGTATTAACTGAGTTAATATCCTTCCTTTCAATTGCATTTATCCCCTCTTTTACCAGCAATGCTACCCCTCCTCCCTTTCTTTTTTGTCGATCCTTCCTAAATACTGAATACCCCTGTATGTTAAGCTCCCAGCCCTGCTCACCCTGCAACCATGTTTCCGTAATCCCAATTAGATCATAATTATTAACCTCTATTTCCACAGCTAATTCGTCTACCTTGTTCCTGATGCTTCTCGCATTAAGGTATAAAACCCTCAGGCTTTTTTTATGCTCACATTTTTTATGAATTAGTTTGGCCCTTTGTTTTTTGTTCCTCACCCTTTTACCATTTATTTCTGTCTGCCTTTCACTTTCCTCTATTTCACTACATAGGTTTCTAGCCCCCTGCCATACTAGTTTAAATGCTCCCGAACTGCTTTATCAAAAATTACCCCGAGAACATCAGTTCCATCTTTGCACAGGTGTAGACCGTCCCTTTTGTATAGGTCACACCTACCACAAAACTGGTTCCAATGCCTCAAAAATTTAAAACCCTCCCTCTTACACCACTGCTCAAGCCACGTATTTAGCCTAACTATCCTGTTCTCTGTACTCTTACTAGCACGTGGCACTGGTAGTAATCCAGAGATTACTACCTTCGAGGTCCTACTTTTTAGCTTGGCTCCTAACTCCCTAAATTCTACTTGTAGGACCTCTTCCCTTTTTTTAGCTATGTCGTTGGTACCAACATGTATCACGACAACTGGCTGTTCCCCCTCCCCCTCCAGAATGTTCTGCACCCGTGCCGAGACATCCTTGACCCTTGCACCAGGGAGGCAACATACCATCCTGGAGTCTCGGTCGCGACCACAGAAACCCCTATCTATTCCCCTTACAATCGAATCCCCTATTACTATAGCCCTGCCACTCTTTTTCCCTCCCTTCTTTGCAACAGAGCCAGTCATGGTGCCATGAGCCTGGCTGCTGGTGCCTTCCCCCGATGAGTCATCCCCCCCGACAACAGCACCTAAGGCGGTGAACCTGTTGCTAAGGGAGACAACCCCAGGGGATTTCTGCACTACCTTCCTGCCCTTGCTCTGCCTTTTGGTCACCCATGTACTATCTACGCTGGCCTTAACCTGCGGTGTGACCAACTCACTAAATGTGCTATCCACAACCCTCTCAGAATCGTGGATGCTCCAAAGTGAGTCCATCCGCAGCTCAAGGGCCGTCATGCGGTCCCACATGAGCTGCAGCTGGACACACTTCCCGCACACATGGTTGTCAGGGACACAGGAAGCGTCCCTGATTTCCCACATGTTACAGGAGGAGCATGACACAGGTCCGAGCTCTACTGCCATGACTTAACCCTTATATTACTCTTTAATTTTCTAGTTTTAGTTTATTTATTGACTTTTGTTTTCCCGAAGCTTACTTAGACCAATGTATACTGTACTCCTCTTATTCCTTTTTAAACTAACCAAATCCCACTAGTTTTAGTTTTACTTTCTAGGAAGGTTTGAGGAAAGTACTTACCAGTTAGTCTTACCTCCCTGGTCTTTCGCTGACTTCCCGGTCTTGTGTCCCCTTGGTCCTACGCCGACTTCCCGCTCCTCCCGGTTCCTGCCCTGCTGAAAAGAAACTGAGACCAAAAAATTTGTGACCTCTGTTTTTAGACTGCTAAAAGACTAGTAGGTTAGAGGAGGAGGGCGGGTGGGGGTTCCTACTCTGTAGGAACTCGGGTTTAAGCCACCACCCTCCTTAAATGCCGTTCACCTGGGTGCTTCCCACCTGGTCCGCTTCCGGTCTCGTCTCTCCCGACAACAGCCTGTGAAAGAAAAGCCCGCGAAAGTGAGTTTAACTACTCACTGTGCTGCTGCTCTCTCCGCTCCCGACACTGGCCTCTGCAAAAAGTAACAGGTGTAATGCCCCGATTATCTACCTGTAATGGGTAGTCATCCTATAACCCACCGATAGTCACCCTGAAAGGGTAGCCAGAATCCCCCTGCACTGCACAAGATGCGGTCAGGCTTCCCAGTCAATGCCACTTTTAACTGGCCCGATCTCTCTATTACTGTACCTTGGACTCCAGTTCCGTGTGAAGGCGATGACTCTGAACTGGGAGCCTCAGTCAGAGTCGATCTGTACTTGGACTTCACACGTCAAAACCGGCCGGCTCAGACCAACCTGAACCAACCCGAGAGATCGCACAAAGGGCAGCGGGCTCCGTGTTTGGGGCACTTCTCACAGGGCACATCGTCCTAAACTCAGCTCAACACCAACATTTCTAACTCCCTCCCTGAGCTCGGACTCAACTAAAGAGAGTTTTCATAGAATGATAGAAGTTTCAGCAAAAGAGGAGGCCAGTCAGCCCCTGGTTCTGGCGCTCTCTCCTGTAACCCCATCCCGCTTCACCCCCCACCCCTCCCAGATCATTTTATATTCCTCCTTTTCAAATATATATCCCATTCCCTTTGAAATGAAGTTTTAATCTCTACCTCAATAGCCAGATGTGATGAAGTATCCCACAGTCTAATAGCTCTCAGTTCATGAACTTTCCCCCTGCCTTCCCCCTTGTTTCTTCCAGTGAGAATCTTTGGTCTCCGGCCCCTTGTTCCCCATTCGTCCACCAGTGGAAATAACCTTTCACTGTTTCCCCACAGTAAAGTCCTCAGGTTTTACCGGCTGCTCCTCTCTCGAGGCTGCTCCCACTCACCACCTTGCTGCTGCTTCCCCTGGCTCTGTGGGCTCCACCCTCGAGCCCACTCCCCTCGATGTCAGACTCCCCTCGATGTCAGACCCTCCCCTCGATGTCAGACCCGCCCCTCAATGTCAGACCCCCCTCGATGTCAGACCCCCCTCTCGATGTCAGACCCTCCCCTCGATGTCAGACCCTCCCCTCGATGTCAGACTCCCCTCGATGTCAGAGCCCCCTCGATGTCAGAGCCCCCTCGATGTCAGACCCTCCCCTCGATGTCAGACTCCCCTCGATGTCAGAGCCCCCTAGATGTCAGAGCCCCCTCGATGTCAGGTCCTCATGAGTTCATAGACTTCCCAAATGCCGACACCCGCGATTCCCGAGCCTCCTGATTCCCGGCCCCCCAGCCCCCTGCCGACTGCGCTCCATCCACGCGGTCTCGGCTCCCTGTGACGGTGGTCGGGTGACATCTCCGAGCCACGGGGGCGCGGTACGGCGGGAAATTGACATCGCTGATCTCCCGGGCTGCTGGAGGCACAGCTCGGGAGCGGTACTCCCCGATTCTGGGAAGCTCCCGGTCATTCCAGGAGGGTTGGGAACCAATGTTGTAAGCTGCACTTTGATCTGCGCAGCCTGTTTCTTTTGGTGCGTGGTCCCTTTAAATTTCCACGCATGCGCGGTATTTACAATGAAGAAACCGGTGAGCAGTCTGCGTGGGACCTTTCCCATTACTGCACAGCCACGCAGCTTAGAGGGAACATTCTTGGGAACCCTAAGGCAGCTTTGCAGCGGAAAGGGAGGTTGGAGATGGGGTGGTAGTTTGCAAGGAAAGAGAGGTCAAGGAATGTTTATTTGAGAATTTCTGTTTTTAATGCTGGTTTCCACCATTCACGGTTCCCTATTTACTAGGCTTTGACTGACAATCACTCCCAATACATGGTAAAGTAAGGAAAGATCGATAGTCATATATAGGTTTATATGTATAAAATGTGCCATATGGGGAGTGGAGGCGTGTCCCCATAACCATCGCATTCCAATCTCGGTGTAATGAGGGATGGAGAGGGGGAGATATTTCTTGCAACATCCTGGAATCAACATTACTGACTCAGCTGTTCAGCCGCCCTGTCAAAAATTTAAGGAATCTGGAAGGAATAAAGAAAGACTGTGAATGCTGGAAATCTGAAATAAAAATAGAATCTGCCGGGAGTTTTTATTCACTGAGAAACCAAGTTGAAAGGCAAAAGGCAGGGTACCACCAAGGTTAAAAAGAGAAAAAAGACCATGTAAATTAGGAACTGGTGATGAGACGACACCAAGCTGAGATTATAAAAGTTTAAAGGAGGAAGGAAAGACTGAAGGAGGTTAATAGTTTGCCAGTTTTGAGTTCTGGGAAAGGCAGCGACGACAATAATCTTGATTTCAAGACCGTGAGAATCTGCAGAAATGGAATGGCTTTTGTTTGGAACTTACGAGGAGCACGAGCTGAAAGTTCAGGGGAGCACTGACTAAAACAGATATAAAGACAAGCAAGGTTGTGCTGGAGGGAGGGGTTAAAGGTGAGGGAGGGGTCACCTATCAGACAAGCTGTTCAGGAACGCAAGAAGAGCCCCAGATATAACCCGTCTTTTGGATGGATTTGGGGTATCATAGAGAGTTAAGAGGTCTTTTTATTTATTTCGGGGATGTGGGCGTCGCTGACAAGGCTGGCATTTATTGCCCATCCCTAATTGCCCTCGAGAAGGTGGTGGTGAGCCGTCTTCTTGAACCGCTGCAGTCTGTGTGGTGAAGGTGCTCCCACAGTGCTGTTAGGGAGGGAGTTCCAGGATTTTGACCCAGCGACGATGAAGGATCGGCGATATACTTCTAACTCAGGATGGTGTGTGACTTGGAGGGGAACCTGGAGGTGATGGTGTTCCCATGCGCCTGCCGCCCTTGTCCTTCTAGGTGGTAGCAGTCGCGGGTTTGGGAGGTGCTGCCGAAGAAGCCTTGGTGAGTTGCTGCAGTGCATCTTGTAGATGGTACACACTGCAGCCACGGTACGCCGGTGGTGGAGGGAGTGAATGTTTAAGGTGGTGGATGGGGTGCCAATCAAGCGGGTTGCTTTGTCCTGGATGGTGTCGAGCTTCTTGAGCATTGTTGGAGCTGCACTCATCCAGGCAAGTGGAGAGTATTCCATCACACTCCTTACTTGTGCCTTGTAGATGGTGGAAAGGCTTTGGGGAGTCAGGAGGTGCCCGATTTTAATCGCTCCCCCTTTGGCGGCCCTGCCTTCAGCTGCCTTGGCCCTAAGCACTGGAATTCCCTTCCTAAACCTCTCAGCCTCTCCCTCCCCCTTTAAGATGCTCCTTAAAACCTAGCTCTTTTACCAAGCTTTTGGTCACCTGTCCTAATATCTCCTCATGTGGCTCAGTGTCAAATTTTGTTTGATAATCGCTCCTGTGAAGCGTCTTGGGCCGTTCTACTTCGTTAAAGGTGCTATATAAATACAGGTGGTTGTTATACATTTCTTTCTGCCTCAGGTAATTATATATTACAGAAATGCCAGGTAATTCTTTCCATCACATACTAAGAAACTAATACTGTGCGCGGATAATTCACACACACACATGAGAAGTTTACAGTCTGCATATCTGCATTAGAGAGCTGCTCTGGTCTCAATGAACCTGGAATGTAATGGCAGTCCAAATATGTTAGGAATGGAGACTTGATTCCTTTCCTTAAGAGTTGCTTTGCCTTTCAGTTGGAATTCCAATCTGTCCATAGCCATTTGCTCAGACATACCTGTCTATCAGTGGAACAATGGGTTTCCAAGGCTGGAAAAGAATCCACATTCCAATAAATGGACCAAACCCAGTCAACTTTTTAAGGTTATGCTACAACTGCAACTTGGTGCAAAGCACAACCACTCTGTACCAATGGTGCAGTTATACAACAACAGCAACATGCATTTATATAGCACCTTTAACGTAGTTCACAGGAGCGTTATCGGACATAATTTGACACCGAGCCACAGAAGGCGATATTAGGACAGGTGACCAAAAGCTTGGCCAAAGAGGTAGGTTTTAAGGAGCATCTTAAAGGAGGGAAGAGAGGTATAAAGGTGGAGAGGTTTAGGGAGGGAATTACAGAGCTTAGGACCTCGACAGCTGAAGGTCCGGCCACCAATGGTGGGGCAAAGAAAATCAGGGATGCACAAGAGACCAGAATTGGAGAAACTCAGTTCTCGGAGGGTTGTCGTGCTGGAGGAGGTTACAGAGATGGGAAGGGACGAGGCCATCGAGGGATTTGAACACAAGATTGAGAATTTTAAATTTGCGTGGTTGCTGGACCAGGAACCAATATAGGTCAGCGAGCACAGGGGTGATGGGTGGACGGGGCTTGGTGCGAGTTAGGATACGGGCAGTAGAGTTTTGGATGAGCTGAAGTTTACGGAGGGTAAATGCAGCCTGAATCCAGTGTCAGGGCCTAATCTGACACTGGGACAACACAAAGTGAGACTTCCAGGTGGAGGGAGTTTCACTCCACTTCGCTTCGGAATCAGCTTGGGCCTTCACACCCGATATACGCTCCAGAGCGGCAGCATCGATGTGAAGCCAAAACCACACTGCACTGACACTAAACTTGTAGTGTGAATGTGCTGTTGTGAGCCTCACTCAGAGGCTGGGAATACCCAATTCCAGGCAGATCTCCTTGTAGCTTGACCAAAGTATCTCAGGGTGTAGCAACTCAGAGGAGGCTTAATGCCAGACACGCCGTACACATTGATAAGATACTGAAATACCAAGCAGGTTTAATCATGGATAAACTCTTTCACAGTTGTGGTAAATACATCCAGTTATCAAAACCAGCTCAAATAGCGCAGTCACTTTGAAACAATTCACGGAAAAGTTAAATAGGCAGACCAATTGTTTCATTTGCTTTGAATTTGGTGGCCGTGCCTTCTGTTGCCTCGGCCCTAAGCTCTGGAATTCCCTGCCTAAACCTCTCCGCCTCGCTACCTCTCTCTCCTTAAAACCTACCTCTTTGACCAAGCTTTTGGTCACCTGCCCTAATTTATCCTTATGTGGATCGGTGTCAAATTTTTTGTCTTATAATACTCCTGTGCAGCGCCTTGGGACGTTTTACTACGTTAAAGGCGCTATAAAAATACAAGTTGTTGTTGTTGAATTGGGTTTCTTTTCAGGCATTTTAAGTAGCAAATAATAGACTCTTCTCAGCAACTCGATAACTCCTGCTGGTTGCAATTGGTTTTGGAATTATGCAGGTGCGTTCATCTGCAGAGATTGTGTTTTGCCCCCATGTCAATCGTGGCTCTGTTACAATTGTAATTAACCAGAATACCAGGAATGTCCGAGCCTTCTGTTCCTCGCACTGTTTGATATACAGCATTGTCAGTGAGAAGCCAATCTGCAAGCTCAAGGCAATTGCTCAATACAATGGACAACCAGCTACATTAACACAGATACAAAGGCCTGTCGAAGACCACCAGGGGGTAGACAAGGGCTGTCTGAGATATCCTGATTAGATTGTGAGGTGAGTTCATTGCCTGCTACTTGTTTCTAGCACTTGAGTCATTATTTTCCTCAGATGCAAATATCTGTTAATAATCTACAGTTTTTTTGTCTTCCTGATATCCTTAAGGCAGGCGCAGAGAGTTAAATCCAATTTTCCAGCATGAGTTTGCAGAACCCCTTTGAGATTGGTACCTTTCTTAAAAGAACTTGGGGGAAAAATTCGGTCGCGACCCTTTACATCATGTAAAATAGCACTGGCGAGCGCTAAATTCAGTTTTAGCGCCCCAAGAGGGAGGTGGAGCCCTAAATCAAGCGTTCCACTCCCTTCTTGGAGCGCTAACCCCAAATATCGGGGCGGAGACTTCTGCAGCGCTGCACACTAGGCCGTGCAGCGCTGCCGCGTTCAAAGGCTCCTTCCCTCCGTTGAAGGGAAGGGTCATCGCCGCAGACTCTGCAAAACAAAGGGCACCTACCTGGACCACCAAGGGAGCGGCGAACCCGTGCGATCAGCTCACTCAGAGTACCGGGCTGATCAATCACGGGTCCAGGGCGATGCGCACGGCGATGACGTCACGATCTCCGGGCGAAGGAGATCGGAGCGCAACGCTGTAGCGCCGCCGCAAAACTCCCGCCAAATGTCAGCGCCGCGCCCGGTCACAAAGCCAATTGCGCCTCGTTAGCGCCCCCGGGGGGGTACTAACGGGGCTGACATCGACTCCTGCCATATTTGGCGGGAATTTTGCGGCGGCGCTACAGCGTTGCGCTTGATCTCCTTCGCCCAGAGATCGTGACGTCATCGCCGTGCGCATCGCCCCCGGTAGCGCCCTGGACCCGAAATTGTCTTCTGCCCCCTGCAGCAGCGTCGGGCGAAAACACCGACAGCAGCAGGAGGCGCGCATCGGGCGGCCGGCCGCTTCGGGGGCGATGATTAAAGGCGAGGTGGCCGAGCTAAGTAAAAAAAAAACTTACCCTTTTTGCTCTGATTTTTTTCTCGGGTTCCTGCCCGCAATCGATCAGCCCGGTACTCTGAGTGAGTGCCGGGCTGATCGCGCGGGTTCGCCGCTCTCTTGGTGGTCCAGGTAGGTGCCCTTTGTTTTGCAGAGTCTGCGGCGATGGCCCTTCCCTTCAACGGAGGGAAGGAGCCTTTGAACGCGGCAGCGCTGCATGGCCCAGTGTGCAGCGCTGCAGAAGTCTCCGCCCCGATTATTCGGGTTTAGCGCTCCAAGAAGGGAGTGGAACGCTTGATTCAGCGCACCACCTCCCTCATGGGGCGCTAAAACTGAATTAAGCGCACACCAGTGCTATTTTGCGCCGGGCACTAAATTTAGCGCCCAAGCGATGTACCGAATTTTTTCCCCCTTTCTTTTTTTGCTAGTCAAATTAAAGGTTATCTTTGAAGAAGGAGATGCATTTTAAATTCTGTGTTCAGCTTCCCAGATGAGTGTGTTGTTGAAAAATGTTGTGGCAATAATGCTAGCAAGGATCGGTGCTCCAGCACCTGTGGATTAGCTACAGGAGGCATATCGCCCTTTGTTCCCACAATTCATAAGCAAATGGAGATTCATTGTAAATTCTGATTTATGATAGACGAGTTGCTCGAATTTCAAAGGTTAAACATCCTTCTAATCCAGGGACCTTCTCATGTTCTTCCGTTTTCTACTCATTCTGCTACTACACTAGAAGGGGTGAACACAGCTCCATAGGCAAGAGATTCCGTTTGAAGACTGTGTCTTCCTAGGACGTTGCGGAGAAAAGTTGGAACAGCTACAGTCTATCCTGAAACTGTCCACCCAGCTTGTATGTAATATAAATTGGATGATTCTAGTATCTTGCCTGTGTTTTTGTTTTGTATCTTATTTTATCCCAAATGCGTCTGGAAAAGTAGTTTTAGCTTCTATAAAATGATCCGACAGTGTAATATTTTTCTCAGTGGTAGCACAGTAGTAGTGACTCCCGCCTCTGAGCCAGAAAGTTGTGGGTTCAAGTCCCAGACCAGAGACTTGAGCGCAAAAATCTTGTCTGACACTCCAGTGCAGTGTTGAGGGAGTGCTGCACTGTCGGAGGTGCCGTCTTTCGATAAGTCATTAAAACCGAGATCCCATGGCTCTATTTCGAAGAAGAGCAGGGGAGTTCTCCCTGGTGTCCTGGCCAATATTTATACCTCAACCAACATCATTAAAACAGATTATCTGGTCATTGGCTGCCATGTTTCCTACATTACAACAGTGACTACACTTCAAAAGTACTTCATTGGGTGTAAAGGAATTGAGAATTGGTTAACAGACAGAAAACAAAGAGTAGGGATAAACAGGTCTTTTTCAGGATGGCAGGCTGTGACTAGTGGGGTACCACAAGGATCGGTGCTTGGGCCCCAGCTATTCACAATCTATATCAATGATTTGGATGAGGGGACTAAATGTAACATTTCCAAATTTGCTGATGTTCCAAAGCTAGGTGGCAGTGGCAGTTGTGAAGAGGATGTGAAGAGGCTTCAAGGGGATCTCGACAGGCTCAGTGAGTGGGTGAGAACATGGCAGATGGAATATAATGTGGATAAATGTGAAGTTATCCACTTTGGTAGAAAAAACAGAAAGGCAGAGTATTTCCTAAATGGTGAAAGATTGGGGAATGCAGATGCTCAAAGGGTCCTGGGTGTCCTTGTACATAAGTCACTGAAAGTGAATGTGCAGGTGCAGCAAGCCATTAGGAAGGCAAATGGTATGCTGGCCTTCATTACAAGAGGATTTGAGTACAGGAGTAAAGAAGTCTTACTCCAATTATATAGGGCCTTGGTGAGACCACACCTGGAGTACTGTGTACAATTTTGGTCTCCTTACCTCAGGAAGGATATACTTGCCATAGAGAGAGTGCAACGAATGTTCATGAGATTGATTCCTGGGATGGCGGGACTGTCGTATGAGAAGAGATTGTGTAAACTAGGCCTGTATTCTCTTGAATTCAGAAGAATGAGAAGAGATCTCATTGAAGCATAAAAAATTATTACAGGGCTTGATAGGATGGATGCTGGGAGAATGTTTCCCTTGGCTGGGGAGTCTAGAACCAGGGGCCACAGCCTCAGGATAAAGGGTAGGCCATTCAGGACTGAGATGAGAAGAAATTTCTTCACACAGAGGGTGGTGAATCTTTGGAATTCTCTACCCCAGAGGGCTGTGGAGGCTCAGTCATTGGGTATATTCAAAACAGAATTCGATAGATTTCTGACTAGTAAAGGCATCAAGGGATATGGCGCTAGGGCCGGTGAATGGAGTTGAGGCAGAAGATCAGCCATGATCTCATTGAATGGCGGAGCAGGCTCGAAGAGCCGAATGGCCTACTCCTGCTCTTATTTCTTATATTCTTATATTAAAGCGCTTTGGGACGTCCGGTGGTCATGAAAGGCGCTATATAAATGCAAGTCTCTCCTTTTATGCTCCAAGAATAAAAGGGGGTGCCTTCAGTTGACTGAGGCATTGAGCCAATAGATGTCAGCTCAAAGCTTCAGATAAAGAGGAACAAGGTGTGACTTGAAGGCCTGGCAGCAGGCCCACCACGGCACCATGTTACGGGAGGATGAAGAGCCAGCTGTCGTGGTGCATGTAGGTACCAACGATATAGGTAAAAAGCGGGAAGAGGTCCTACAAGCAGAATTTAGGGAGCTAGGAGCTAAATTGAAAAGTAGGACCTCAAAGGTAGTAATCTCTGGGTTGCTACCAGTGCCACGTGCTAATCAGAGTAGCATGAACAGGATAGCGAGATTAAATACGTGGCTTGAGTAGTGGTGCAGGAGGGAGGGATTCAAATACCTGAGGCATTGGAACCAGTTCTGGGGGAAGTGGGACCTGTACAAAAGGGACGGTCTGCACTTGGGCAGGACTGGAACCGATGTCCTCGGGGTAATATTTGCTAAGGCAGGTCGGGAGGATTTAAACTAATATGGCAGGGGAATGGGAACCTATGTAGCGAAACAGGGGGAAGTAATATGCAGTCAGAAACAAATGTTAGAAGGGTGAGAAACAATAAGGGTAATCCGAGTAAACAAAGGCAAGAAACACAAAGGGCCATACTAAATCATAAGTCTAAAAGGACAAAGGGTGTTAATAAAACAAGCCTAAAGGCTCTGTGTCTTAATGCAAGGAGTATCCGTAATAAGGTGGATGAATTGACTGTGCAAATTGATGTTAACGGATATGATGTGATTGGGATTACAGAGACGTGGCTCCAGAACAATCAAGGCTGGGAACTGAATATCCAGGGGTATTCAACATTCTGGAAGGATAGAATAAAAGGAAAAGGGGGTGGGGTAGCATTGCTGGTTAAAAAGGAGATTAATGCAATAGCTAGGAAGGACATTAGCTTCGAGGATGTGGAATCAATATGGGTTGAGCTGCAGAACACCAAAGGGCAGAAAACGTTAGTGGGGGTTGTGTACAGACCTCCAAACAGTAGTAGTGAGGTGGGGGAGGGTATGAAACAGGAAATCAGAGGTGCATGCAAAAAAGGCGCAGCAGTTATCATGGGTGACTTTAATATGCATATAGATTGGGCTACTCAAACTGGAAGCAATACGGTGGAGGTGGATTTCCTGGAGTGTTTAAGGGATGGTTTCCTAAACCAATATGTTGAGGAACCAACTCGAGGGGAGGCCATCCTGGACTGGGTGTTGTGTAATGAGGAAGGACTAATCAGCAATCTTGTGGTGTGAGGCCCCTTGGGGAAGAGTGACCATAGTATGGTGGAGTTCTACATTAGGATGGAGAAGGAAACAGTTAATTCAGAGACCATAGTCCAGAACTTAAATAAGGGCAACTTTGAGGGTATGAGGCGTGAATTGGCGAGGTTAGATTGGCAAGCGATATTTAAGGGGTTATCAGTGGAAGGGCAATGGCAGACATTTAGAGATCGCATGGATGAACTACAGCAATTGTACATCCCTGTCTGGCGTAAAAATAAAAAAGGGAAGGTGGCTCAACCATGGCTAACAAGGGAAATCAGGGATAGTATTAAAAGCAAGGAAGTGGCATACAAATTGGCCAGAAGTAGCAGCAAACCCGGGGACTGAGAGAACTTTAAAACTCAGCAGAGGAGGACGAAGGGTTTGATTAGGGCAGGGAAAATAAAATATGAAAGGAAGCTTGCGGAGAACATTAAAACGGATTGCAAAAGCTTCTATAAATATGTAAAAAGAAAGAGGTTAGTAAAAACAAACGTAGGTCCCCTGCAGTCAGAAACAGGGGAAGTCATAATGGGGAACAAAGAAATGGCAGATCAATTGAACAAGTACTTTGGTTCGGTGTTTACTGTGGAGGACACAAACAACCTTCCGGAAATAAAAGAGATCAAAGGATCTGGTAAGAGGGAGGAGCTGAGGGAAATCCTTATCAGTCGGGAAAAGGTGTTGGGGAAATTGATGGGACTGAAGGCTGATAAATCCCCAGGGCCTGATGGTCTGCATCCCAGAGTACTTAAGGAGGTGGCCTTGGAAATAGTGGATGCATTGACGATCATTTTTCAACATTCCTTAGACTCTGGATCAGTTCCGAAGGAGTGGAGGGTGGCTAATGTAACCCCTCTTTTTAAAAAAGGAGGGAGGGAGAAAGCAGGGAATTATAGACCGGTCAGCCTGACATCGGTGGTGGGTAAAATGATGGAATCAATTATTAAAGATGTCATAACAGACCATTTGGAAAGTGGCGACATGATAGGTCCAAGTCAGCATGGATTTGTGAAAGGGAAATCATGCTTGACAAATCTTCTGGAATTTTTTGAGGATGTTTCCAATAGGGTGGATGGGGGGGAACCAGTAGATGTGGTGTATTTGGACTTTCAGAAGGCCTTCGACAAGGTCCCACACAAGAGATTGGTGTGCAAAGTTAAAGCACATGGGATTGGGGGTAATGTGTTGACGTGGATTGAGAACTGGTTGGCACACAGGAAACAAAGAGTAGGAGTAAATGGGTACTTTTCAGAATGGCAAGCAGTGACCAGCGGTGTACCGCAGGGTTCGGTGCTGGGGCCCCAGCTGTTTACATTATATATTAATGATTTGGACGAAGGGATTAATTGTAATACCTCCAAATTTGCGGATGACACTAAATTGGGAGGCAGTGTGAACAATGAGGAGGATGCAAGGAGGCTACAGAGTGACTTGGACAGGTTGGGTGAATGGGCAAATGTATGGCAGATGAAGTACAGTGTGGATAAATGTGAGGTTATCCACTTTGGTGGTAAAAATAGGGAGGCAGACTATTACCTGAATGGTGGCAGATTAGGGAAAGGGGAGGTGCAACGAGACCTGAGCGTCATGGTACATCAGTCACTGAAGGTGGGAAGGCAAGTGCAGCAGGCAGTCAAGAAAGCAAATGGCATGATGGCCTTCATAGCAAGGGGATTTGAGTACAGGAGTAGGGAGGTGATGCTACAGTTGTACAGGGCCTTGGTGAGGCCACACCTGGAGTATTGTGTGCAGTTTTGGTCTCCTAACTTGAGGAAGGACATTCTTGCTATTGAGGGAGTGCAACGAAAGTTCACTAGATTGATTCCTGGGATGTCCAGACTGACATATCAAGAAAGACTGGATCAACTGAACTTGTATCCTCTGGAGTTCAGAAGAATGAGGGGGGATCTTATAGAGACGTTTAAAATCCTGACTGGTTTAGACAAATTAGATGCGGGCAGAATGTTTCCAATGTTAGGGAAAACTAAAACCAGGGGTCACAGTCTAAGGATAAAGGGGAAGCCATTTAAGACTGAGATGAGGAGGAACTTCTTCACCCAGAGAGTGGTGAATCTGTGGAATTCTCTGCCACAGAAGGTTGTTGAGGCCAGTTCGCTAAATATATTCAAAAGGGAGTTAGATATAATACTCACATCTAGGGGGATCAAGGGGTATGGCGAGAAAGCAGGAATGGGGTACTGAGGTAGCATGTTCAGCCATGAACGCATTAAATGGCGGTGCAGGCTCGAAGGACCGAATGGTCTACTCCTGCACCTATTTTCTATGTTTCTATGTTTCTATGACCAATGAAGCCCCACAGTCAATGGCGAGTGGTTCCACATTAAAGGACGCTCATTCCTTTTGGTCGTACCTAGGTTTATCAGAGCAGAAATAAATCAAAGCTGTGCCTCTCCCAGAAGTCCCAGCCTTCTCAAGAAAACAAAACTGCGATTTTTTAAAAAGCTATTTGAAAAGGAAAGTAACAGACACTGGATGCAAGTCATCTCTTGCATTCAAATCACAACTTTATGCGATTAAGTGTCTTTTTAAAATACCTTGAAGTTAATCACAAGGCGCAGAATGAATACATACCGGGGGGTCAGTTCTGCTTTTAGAATTTTAGCCAAGACAAACAAGGTATAAAAAAAGGAGGCAATAAACATGATTCGCGTATTTTTGAAATGTGATAATTTGGAAACGACAAACAGGACTCCTGTGGGGGTAAAGAAGGAGAATGTTCACTGTTTAAATCAGAGGGGAGAATTTCTTCATATTTCTTAAAACATGTTAATTTATATTTGAAAGAAAAAAAGATCAAAATCATCAATCAAATAATCTGGTGACTGGTGTAATATACTTTTGTTGTTGAAGAATATAAGCATTTCGGATGAGACGTTAAACTGAGGCCCCGTCTGCTCTCTCAGGTGGACGTAAAAGATCCCATGGCCACTATTTCGAAGAAGAGCAGGGGAGTTATCCCCGGGGTCCTGGCCAATATTTATGCCTCAACTAACATCACTGAAACAGATTTTCTGGTCATTATCACATTGCTGTTTGTGGGAGCTTGCTGTGCGCAAATTGGCTGCCACGTGTTCCTACATTACAACAGTGACTACACTTCAAAAAAGTATTTAATTGGCTAGGAAGCACTTTGGGACGTCCGATGGTCGTGAAAGGCGCTATAGAAATGTAAGTCTCTCTTTTTTATCTTTTCATTTGAACATATTTAACTTCAAATTATACCACGATGGAGTTTCAGCTTAACATCTCAATAGAAGCCTCGCCTGCCCTCTCAGGTGGACATAAAGGATCTCATTGCTCGATTCGAAGAATAGCTGGATGTTCTCCTGGTGTCCTGGCCGACGTTTGCCCCCATAAGCAAAACCACCATAAACAGATTACTGGTCATTTATCTCATTGCTGTTCATGGGACCTTGCTTGCTGTGCGCAAATTGGCTGTTGTGTTTGCCAGCACAACAACAGTGACTACGCTTCGAAAATAGTAATTTATTGGCTCTAAAGTGCTTTGAGACACGGACAGGAATAACTTAGCATGGGCCACCACTGCAGAGGTGAGGGAATTATCAAAAGCATTTTGCGCAAGTTAAACTTCTGAAGTAAATATCTTTGAGGCGTGAAAGGTGCTTTATAAATGCATGGCTTTGTTTTTCTTATGACACGAATCATACTTTAAATTTTCAGCGATTGCTGATTGAGAAGAGGGCGCAGTATCACAGATATTGATGCATGGTCCTGAGCGCTCAGAAGAACAACCTAATTCGAGGGCGTTTAACGACAGCAGGGAGGTATTTATGAAGATTCCCACTATTCCAGCAGATGATGTACACAAAAAAAAACTGTGTGAGAGCATATCATACCAGCCAGCCCGAGGCAATTTGTAGAACTGGTGCAAATCAACCGCACCAAAATATAATTAGTTTTCGAAAGTAGCAAATTTTGCCCGTGTGGTTTGGAAGGAATGTAATCAGCTATCTTTTGGATTAGACAGGAATAACTTAGCATAGGCCACCACTGCAGAGGTGAGGGAATTATCAAAAGCCCCGTCTACCTGTTCAGGTGAATGCAAAAGATGCCCTGGCATTATCTGAAGAAGACCGGGGCGTTCTCCCCGTGCGCCCGGCCAACATTCTTCCCTCCACCAACGCCACCACCACAGGTTAACTGACCATCCACCCCTCTCGCTGTTTGTTGTGTCCTGCCTTGTGCTAGTTGGTTGCCGCTTTTGCCTACAAAATAATGGCAACTACATCTCAGAACGTACTTCCTTGGCTGTGAAACTCTTTGGAAGGCCCCTGGAATCATGAAAGGCGCAGTATAAACACCCCCAGTGCTTTCTTTCTCTATAATACTGTCTTACCATTTGAGAAATTAGGAGAAACTGCATATTTCACTTCTGACCTGAGTTCCAGATCCTAGAATTGCTTAGCCTCCAGCATTGAATTATTTTGGTTGAAGCAGAAACTATCAATAGTCAAGATTAGATTGGATAGGTGTATGAAGGAAAAGGGGATGAATATATATATACAAAGACATACTTGCTCTCGAGGCAGTACAAAGAAGGTTCACTCGGTTAATCCCCGGGATGAGGGGGTGGACATACGAGGAGAGGTTGAGTAGATTGGGACTCTACTCATTGGAGTTCAGAAGAATGAGAGGCGATCTTATTGAAATATATAGGGCCGAAACTTGATCCCGGGACGCGAGAGTACGCAGTGCGTACTCTCGCGTATTCCCACTCCAATTGCCGGTTTTCTGCATGCCCTGCGCATGCGCTGAAAACCGGCAATTGCTCTTCTGAAAAGGGGGCGGGTCTTGGGTGCATCGCGTGCGCGCTACAGGCTGCGCGCACGCTGTGCACTTCATGCTTTGGACGCGCAGGTAAGTACTGAAGATTTTGGAAATGTAAAAAGGAGGAGTAAGACCCGCTTTTAAGAAGGTAAGTAGTGAATTAAGTATTTTTTTGAATTTTTTTTTACAGGTATATCTTTTTTATAGACTTTAAAGACAGGTAAGTTTATTTTTATAACTTTTTAAAAGATTTTAAATTTTTTCAAAAATTTAATTTTTTATTTAAAATGGTTAATTTAATTAACTATACTTATTTTATTAATGTGATGGTTTTTTTTTTATTTAATTGAGGTTTAGCTGTTATTTTGGGGGGGTGTAAGATTCATAGATTTCACAGCAGGTCTGTGAAACTTATGAATGGAAGATGGTGTGCTGCCATTGGCTCTAACTGAGTCACGTGATCCCACAGCTCGCACGAATTCACTACGCCGCTGGGATACGCAAGCCCAGCACAGCTGATGTCTGGAACATCAAGTTTGTGCGAGCTGGATCTGAAAAAGCACAAGTGAGGTGAGACATCGCGGGGAAGGCTTACCCCCGCGGGAACAGAGCGAGATCAATTTCTGGGCCATTAGATTGTGAAGGGGCTTGATCGGGTGGATGCGGTAAGGATGTTCCCAAGGATGGGTGAAACTAGAACTAGGGGGCATAATCTTAGAATAAGGGGCTGCTCTTTCAAAACTGAGATGAGGAGAAACTTCTTCACTCAGAGGGTAGTAGGTCTGTGGAATTTGCTGCCCCAGGAAGCTGTGGAAGCTACATCATTAAATAAATTTAAAACAGAAATAGACAGTTTCCTGGAAGTAAAGGGAATTAGGGGTTACGGGGAGCGGGCAGGAAATTGGACATGAGGCTGAGTTCGGATCGGTCGAGGCCCTGTGGGTGGCATAGCGGGCCCAGGGGCTGAGTGGCCGGGTCCTGCTCCTACTTCTTGTGTTCTTTAGATTTGAGGTGAGGATCAGATCAGCCATGATCTTATTGAATGGCGGAGCAGGCTCGAAGGGCCGATTGGCCTACTCCTGCTCCTATTTCTTATGTTCTTATGTTCTTAATATATATATGGAAACAAGGGCGGGTTAATGTGTTTAGGACTATTTGCTCTCGTGGAGAGTAAATGCCAACACAGATTGGTTGGGATTCTGTGCTGTAACTTCTGTGTATGACTATGTGTCCAAGCTTCCAACAGACTGATGATGTTCCAAGCAACAAACTCTAGTACTGCATTGAGATTAAATGTCTCAAAGATATTTACTTCAGATGTTTAACTTGCGCAAAATGCTTTTGATAATTCCCTCACCACTGCAGTGGTGGCCCATGCTAAGTTATTCCTGTCGGTGTGAAACTGCATCAGCGACTCCAGTAAAATATCCCCCATTGCACTGTTCAAACATCATCAAGGGCACTACTCTCCGCATCCACAGGAGGGCAGTGATAGATAACCCTTCATCTCACCACACCCAGCAGTTTCAACAAAGCCCTGGGATAAAGTTAGTCAGGAGAATTCCATTTACAAAAATAAGAGCTTTCCGTTTTGCTTTTCTCATCTTATCCCAAGAACGGTGTGTGGGGGTTAGGGCAGGTGTGATCAAAAGGAGGAAGAAAATAAATTAAAATGAGCGGGGAGCTAAAGACCAACTTTATTGCAGTCCCTGGCACAGTTTCTGCAAAAACAGCACTCAAGGTACACTTGTTTAAAATGCATCAACCAGTGCTGCAAACATTTTTTTTAAACTTTCAGAAAGAAAATTGCTTGAACCTTGCTAAGAATGTTTCCACCTCATTCCTGAAGAGCTGAGTGTTTTCAATGGTGATCCAACATCCATTGATACTGATCACTAAATGTTGTCAGGTTAATTTGCCAATTTTCACAGGCCCATCGTGCCTGTGCCTTCTCTTTGAAAATGCTACCCAATTAATCGCGCTCCCCCCCCCCCCCTGCTCTTTCCCCATAGACCTGCAAATGTTTCCTTTCCAAGCATTTATCCAATTCCCTTTTGAAAGTTACTATTGAATCTGCTTCCACCGCCCTTTCAGGCAGCGCATTCCAGATCACAGCAATTATCCAGCCCCACGCACCCTAATATGCAAAATAGATTATTGTATTAAGCCCCAGTTTCAAATAGCAAGCATGTATAACTTACACTAATTTAATTTGGATGCAATTAACCCTTCACGGAACATATCGAGCATTCTGAGAGCAATAGTTTCTTCTGTGTGCTGCTTGGCTCAGTGGGTAGCACTCTCACCTCTGAGTCAGAAAGTTGTGGGTTCAAGTCCCACTCCAGTGACTTTGAGCGCATCATCTCGGCTGATGTTTAATAAGAACATAAGAAATGGGAGCAGGAGTCGGCCATTTGGCCCTCGAGCCTGCTCCGCCATTCAATAAGATCGTGGCTGATCTTCTACCTCATCTCCACTTTCCTGCACTATCCCCATATCCCTTGATTCCCTTAGTATTCAAAAATCTATCGATCTCTGTCTTGAATATACTCAACGACTGAGCCTCTACAGCCCTCTGGGTAGAGAATTCCAAAGATTCACCACCCTCTGAGTGAAGAAATTCTCCTCATCTCAGGTCCTAAATGGCCGACCCCTTATTCTGAGACTGTGACCCCTGGTTCTCGACTCCCCAGCCAGGGGAAACATCCTCCCTGCGTCAAGCCCTGTAAGAATTTAGTATGTTTCAATGAGATCACCTCTCAATCTTCTAAACTCTAGAGAATATCGGCCTAGTCTACTCAATCTCTCCTCATAGGTTTGTGCAGATCTGAGAGAGAGCTGTAGTGTCAGAGGTACCTCCTTTCAGAGCAGACGTTAAACCGAGGCCTCATAGCTCAACCAAAACAGATTGTGGTCATTATCTCATGGCTGTTTGAGGGAGCATTTCTGTGCGCAGCCTGGCTGCAGCATTTAACTACAAGGTGAACAGTGGCTGCGATTCAAAAGTCCTGAAGACGTGAAAAGTGCTGTACAAATGCAAAATTGTTGTTTAACCGAGGTAGCAGGTAGAATTTACCACAGCGGCCAGTAAATACGCAGGAGGCCGATCAAATTATCAGTAACTCCGTTACAGTCGCCTTTAATTGCATTAGCTTTTTGTGCGTTTGCGATTTATTTCAGTTGAGGTTAAGGAATTTGTACATTTCCAACACAATATTACTGCATTTGAAGATGTATTTTAGTGGATACTGTGCTTTAAGGCAGTGTTTCGTTACCAGTTGTACTGTATTTGTGGTGATTGGTGTACTTCAGGGCTCCACACCCCTGCTAACGTGCCAGAGTTATTAATGATGTCTTATGTTTAATTAAATTATAGGGTTTTAATGCTTTCAAATTAATTTGGAGTGTTTAGCTCAAACTAAAATGAGTTCAAAACAATTATATCACAGGTTGCTATGTAGGGTAACATATAGGCGGGAGTGCGTTTCCAGTATATCAAGGAGTTCACACGACCCACAAACCGTGAAAACAAGCCAGGCTGGAGCTGTTTATTAACATCACCTGAACGCCAGGATTTCTTACTGACTTGAAACACACTTATATCGTTGCTGTTTTCTTTGTGCATGCAGTTTCCTGCCCCGTCTCCCGAAGGCGCCGACTCTAGCCGGGGTACGGCTCCACCAGTACCGGACACTCTCTGGTACTTCGCCCCAAATGGCCGTTCTTCATGCGAGTGAGTGACAGCAGCCAGTTTCACCACGGGCGTGGGGGACGGGGTTACATAGAATCTACGACACAGGAACAGGCTATAGAGCGTCAGCAGTGGCTCACTGGAGTAGCACTCTCGTCTCTGAGTCAGAAGGCTGCGGGTTCACAGTCCCACTCCAGAGACTTGAGCACAAAAATCGAGGCTGGCAGTCCCACCGAGGGAGTGCTGCACTGTCGGAGGTGCCTTAAACCGAGTCTGCCCTCTCAAGTGGAGGTAAAAGATCCCCGAGCACTATTCGAAGAAGAGCAAGGGAGTTATCCCTGGTGTCCTGGGCCAATCCCTCAACTAACACCTAATAACAAACAGATTATCCGGTCCGTCACCACATGGCTGTTTGTGGAACCTTGCTGTGCGTAAATTAGCTGCCGCGTTTCCTACATTACTACACGTCGAAAGTACTGTAAAGTGCTTTGAGGCACCCTGAGGTCAAGAAAGGTGCTGTATAAATGTAAGTTAATTGTGTTTCATTTGGTCCAACCAGTGTTTATGCTCCACACTCCTCCTCCCACTCTAACTACCTCTTCCCACCGCCCCCCACCCCCCACCCAGCCAGTATCCCTCTATTCTTTTCTCCCTCATGTTTGGATCAATCCTCCCCTTAAATACATCGATGCTAACCGCTACAACCACTCCAAGTGGCAGTGAGTTCCACATTCCCACCGCACCCTGTGTAAAGAAAGTCCTCCTAAATTCTTATACTGATGCCCCCCCCCCCCCCCCCCCACTTTGTTGTGAACTCGCCCACAAGTGGATTGTAAAGCCACCTGTCTTCTACTGGAGTCACTTTCCAGCAAGGGGTCACTCGATAGTAGTCAGGAGGGAGAACCCTGGCTATAACCTTTTCCCTTCCGAGCCTAGTGCAAATCATTTTTGTAACGTGTACTCAGAGCTTTGATAAAAATAGGCATGAGGGAAGTTGTTGTTTGGTGAAGCGATCCCATTTCAGCTCCCATAATAGTTTATGATTAAAGGCATCACCCAGCATCATACTGAGGTACACATCAGGGTCCAGGTTTGATTCCCAGTCGGTTCTGAGTCAGCTAATCTCCGCCAGGTTGGCTTTTACAGTGCTACAGTGGGTGTCAGCAGCTCTGAACTAGGGATGGAAAAATCAGCTCAGCTTCCCACTCCATATCCCTATCAGGTGATCCCTGGGGTGTAGACGCCAGGTGAGATTAGAATTGGGTGAGGTAATGGAGAGCACCCAGCATCTGTGGAGCTGTAGCAAATGCCAACGCCATTGAGGAGAAGCGAAAAAAAACAGTCATTTAATTTCAACCTTTCCCACAATTAAATTAAGACGTTCAAACTGAAGTGATATCATTCCCTGTGCTGCTGTACCATGTGACCCATAGGGATCTGATATTGTACCATGTGACCCATAGGGGGTCTGATATTGTACCATGTGACCCATAGGGGTGTGATATTGTACCATGTGACCCATAGGGGTCTGATATTGTACCATGTGACCCATAGGGATCTGATATTGTACCATGTGACCCATAGGGATCTGATATTGTACCATGTGACCCATAGGGGTGGGATATTGTACCATGTGACCCCATAGGGGTGTGATATTGACCATGTGACCCATAGGGGTGTGATATTGTACCATGTGGACCCATAGGGTGTGATATTGTACCATGTGACCCATAGGGGTGTGATATTGTACCATGTGACCCATAGGGATCTGATATTGTACCATGTGACCCATAGGGATCTGATATTGTACCATGTGACCCATAGAGATCTGATATTGTACCATGTGACCCATAGGGGTGTGATATTGTACCATGTGACCCATAGGGATCTGATATTGTACCATGTGACCCATAGGGGTCTGATATTGTACCATGTGACCCATAGGGGTGTGATATTGTACCATGTGACCCATAGGGGTGTGATATTGTACCATGTGACCTATAGGGGTCTGATATTGTACCATGTGAACCATACTGCACTAATATTACACCACGTGACCCTTACTTAGATTTAGACTTTGGAATTAAAAACACAATTTCTAAATTTGCGGATGATACCAAATTGAGGGGATAGTCAATACTGAGGAGGACTGCAACAAGAGGACATTAATAAACTTGCAGAATGGGCATATAATTAGCAAATGAAGTTCAACACAGATAAATGTGAGGTATTACATTTTGGTAGGATGAATAGGGAGGTCACTTATTACTTGGAGGTTGCGAGTCTAGGTGGGGTAGAGGAACAAAGGGATCTCAGAATACAAATACACAAATCACTAAAAGTTGCGACACAGGTTAACAAGGCTATAAAAACTGCAAACCAAGCACTAGGGTTTATTTCTAGAGGTATAGAATTGAAAAGTAGGGAAGTTATGCTAAACCTGTATCAAACCTTGGTTAGACCACACTTGGAGTACTGCGTACAGTTCTGGTCACCATATTATAAAAAGGATATAAAGAAAGACTTGCATTTATATAGCACCTTTCACAACCGCGGACGTCTCAAAGCGCTTTACAGCCAATGACATACTTTTGGAGTGTAGTCACTGTTGTAATGTAATAGAGGCACTGGAGAGGGTGCAGAGAAGATTTACAAGGATGATGCTAGAAATGCAAGGGTATACATATCAGGAAAGGATGAACAGGCTGGGTCTCTTTTCTCTTGAAAAAAGAAGGCTGAGGGGTGACCTAATAGAGGTCTTTAAAATTATGAAAGGTTTTGATAGAGTAGATACAGAGGGTGTTTCCACTTGTGGGCAAGAGCATAACTAGAGGCCACCAATATAAGATAGTCACCAAGAAATCCAATAGGGAATTCAGAAGAAATTTATTTACCCAGAGAGTGGTGAGAATGTGGAATTCGCTACCACAGGGGGTGGTTGAAGCGAATAGTATAGATGCATTTAAGGGGAGGCTGGATAAGCATATGAGGGAGAAGGGAATAGAGGGTTCCGCTGACAGAGTTAGACAAGGAAAGACGGGAGGAGGCTCGAGTGGAGCGTAAACGCCGGCATGGACTGGTGGGGCCGAATGGCCTGTTTCTGTGCCGTATATCCTATGTAATCCTATACTGCACTGATATTGTACCATGTGACCCATACAGAATAATTATGGCTAGACTTGTTGTCTGTGGTGAATGTTAGTTATTTTGGCAGTAGTCAGACTTTTCGCACGATTACCACCAGTCTGCAGTTTTCATAATGACTTCAGTGTGCAGTGACTAAATACCAATTAAACTACTAACCAGGGAGCCAGCCTGACTACAATATGCTAAGCTACCATTTCCACATGTTGTTTTGTACAGTACAAAGCATGTTTGAAGTAGGACTAAACATGGTGTTGGTGATTTGCTCAGTCACAAATCTGAGTTTGCTTATCTCTCATGTATTCAGATCATTGAGTGGGTCGCAATATTCCAATTCCGAATGGTTTGAGAAGTCCTAACTCATACTATATCAATGTGAAAGTGCATTATAAAACTGTCAACGTTTACCAGCCATACCAGTTACACCCGCAGGTGATGTTGTGGTCAGTATTTACAGTGTTAAATGCCTGTCACATGACTTTAGCTCCAATCCCAGCCCTGGAACTAGATTTTTTTTTTGTCGAATCAGCTTGCGTGTCATCACAAAGCCACTGAGCGGTAGCACAGAGTGTCAGATTGAGGTCCAAAGATGGGTCTAACGTCAACTTTAATGATCCTTCCCAATAAATACTGCTCTTCGAAAGAGCCGGCGCAGACTCGATGGGCTGAATGGCCTCCTTCTGTGCTGCACCATTCTATGGTTTTAAACATGATGCAAATCTTTTATTAAAGCTGCTTCCTATCCTCCAGCATGAATTGTACAGCCACCTCTTAAAGCAGCCTCTGACTAAGAGTCTCGGCTCAGCTGCCTATTTGTTAACCCTCCCGCCGGCTCCATCTTTGGTCCGTGGTTAAAGTTATCTCCCTCCCTCCCCCCCCCCTCCCAAACAAAAGACAGGCTTGCATTTATTTATCGCCTTTCACAACCCAGGACGTCCCAAAGCGCATTACAGCCAATGATGTACTTTTAAAGTGCAGTCACCGCCGTAATGTAGGAAAAGCGGAAGCCTATATGTGCACAGCAAGCTCCCACAAACAGCAATGAGATAAATGACCAGTTCAATCCACTTGAACCCACAACCTTCAGAGACGAGAGTGCTACTACCACTGAGCCACGGCTGACAGGACAAGACAGAAGAGTACATGTCCATAAGACACTTATTCTAACTAGACAGAACAATAACCCACCTTTTCGATATTCCTGACTGGGTCATAGAGTCATAGTCATAGAGTTATACAGCACAGAAAGAGGCCCTTCAGCCCATCGTGTCTGCGCCGGCCATCAAGCTCTGTCTATTCTAATTCCATTTTCCAGCACTTGTTCCGTAGCCTTGTATGCTATGGCATTTCAAGTGCTCATCTAAATGCTTCTTGAATGTTGTGAGGGTTCCTGCCTCTACCACCCTTTCAGGCAGTGAGTTCCAGATTCCAACCACCCTCTGGGTGAAAAAGTTTTTCCTCAAATCCCCTCTAAACCTCCTGCCCCTTACCTTGAACTATGCCCCCTGGTTATTGACCCCTCTACTAAGGAGAAAAGTTCCTTTCTATCTACCCTATCTATGCCCCATATAATTTTGTACACCTCAATCAGGTCCCCCCTCAGCCTTCTCTGCTCTAAGGAAAACAACCCCAGCCTGTCCAGTCTCTCTTCATTAGAAGAGAACTTTGCCTATTGGTTCTTCAGAGCGATCTTCTCCCACTCTGCCTCTCAGTGCTTGCCATGTCTGCTCTCTCTCTCTCTGATTTCTTGTGAATCAAAAAGGAGTCCGTATCATGCGGGAAAAGCCCCTTTTCTCAAATTGTCCTGCAGGCCTCTGAAGTCCAATGTATCCTTTCATTTGGACTTCCCTATTGACCCTTCCTGTTCGCGCTGTGTCTTGGAATCTTCCGCCTTTTGCCTTCCAGTCCCATAATTGACATCTGTGGCAGCCAATGAGGCATCAGTGTGTGCATCAAAATAATATTCTATTTAAGTAGGTGGTTCAAGAAGGGTAAAAGGCAAAATACTGCGGATGCTGGACATCTGAAATATAAACAGAAGACGTTGGAAATACTCAGCAGGTCAGGCAGCATCTGTGGAGAAATACTGCCTGATCTTCTGAGTATTTCCAGCATTTTCGGTTTATGTGTGCAAGAAAGGCAGTTTTGTGTTACGGAGATCCTGGCAGCAGCTTTCTGTTACCATGCTCAGGGATCTGTCATCTCCCATTATAATTGTTCAAAGGGGTTTGAATTCTGACTCTCTCTTGCTAATGATAAGCATTTCTTAACATTTTACCCAATGTAGACAGGTCAGAATAAACTTCAGCAAGGTCTCATGTGGAGTCACTCAAACTAACTAAAGGTAAACGTCAGTAAAGCCTCAGGTAAAAGAAAGAACTTGCATTTCTATAGCGTCTTTCTCGACCTCAGGACGTCCCAAAGCGCTTTACAGACAGTGAAGTACTTTTTGAAGTGTAGTCACTGTTGTAATGTAGGAAACGCGGCAGCCAATTTGCTCACAGCAAGCTCCCACAAACAGCAATGTGATAATGGCCAGATCATCAATTTTCTTGATAGAGGGATAAATATTGGCCAGGACATCGGGGATAATTCCCTTGTTCTTCTTCAAAGTAGTGCCAAGGGATCTTTTGCATCCATCCGAGAGAGCACACAGGGCCTTGGTTTAACACCTCATCCAAAAGACGGCACCTCTGACAGTGCAGCACTCCACTGGCATGTCAGCCTAGATTTTTGTGCTCAAGTCTCTGGAGTGGGACTATGAACCAACGACCTTGTGACTCAGAGGCGAGAGTGCTGCCCACTGAGCCACAGCCGACACTAACATAATCCCGTCAGCGGCTTCATGCTGGTTACTTATGATATAAAAGTAACTATGCTAACAGGCAAGCTTGGAGCTTTCCTATCAGTTAGGGATATTTCTGACTGGTCCAATAGAAATACCTATTGAAAATGAACAGCTGCATTATATATCAGCTATCTCCATCCACTATCTTACAAGGAACTGATAATGGTTCTTTTTTGCACATTTGGGGAGTTTGCACAAGGGACGCCGACAAACATGGTATTCGGTGAGGTGAGAAAACCACAGGTTGAAAAAGTGGCCGAAAGTTTCCAGAAGCAGGAAAATTTCGCACTGCATTGAGCACCCGCTCTGAAGTTGCCTTTACGATCGAGAGCGTCTTGGCAAGGTGGTCAGCGTCAGATATGAAGGCGTTCATGTCTACGCAAGACAGTCACTGGATGCCAGTTTAAAATGAGCCACTGTGAGCGCGCTTGCATGGGCTGACTGGAAGCAAGGGTTCCTAGGAACTGTTATCAATGCAATGTTTTACATTGGGAATGTTTTCAACATTAAGCAATATCCAACCCTGGGCTACCTGTAGGCCTATTTAATGTTAGAACGTAAGAACATAAGAACTAGGAGCAGGAGTAGGCCCGGCGGCCTCGCGAGCCCATAAGATCATGGCTGATCTTCGTCCTCAACTCCACTTTCCCGCCTGATCTCCAGATCCCTTGATTCCCTCACTTTTGCTTTATATAAACAGATGATGCTCGTGGGGGTGCTTTTTGCAATGCTCAACAAGTCGCCAAGGAATGGAACCCTTTTCTCCTTTTGTGTAGCAGCTCCTCTTCGGTGGTACCAGGAGTTGAGTGGGCTGCCCTTAGCTTCATGATCGCATTTTTGTTCCCAGACCACTTTTGTCCAGCGGTTTTAAAGCAAAGGCAGAAGGTGCAAGGGAGAGGTGAGGCACGCCCAAATATTCAGCCCAAATTCTCTCCCTTTAAATCGGTATGGTTCTGCGTCAGAGGAAGAAAGAGAAAAAGACTTCCACTTGCCTGGAGTAGAGCCAACTGTAACAGGGCAGATATTTCACAAAATTGCCCTTCATGATTGCTGGAAGACTCGGGAGAATTTCCACAATGAGTAATTCACAGATTCTCCACAACCGAATCATCCTCCAGTAACCCTGGTGCATCAAGAGACAACTAACTCTGCTTGAATTCCTGCGTACAACTGACAGAAGGAATGGCAGCGTCTGGGAGAGAGGCAGACAGGGGATGCAGTTCCTGAAGCTTTGCTGCTGGCATTCTGTGTGGATCTCTGAGCCGATATAAATTGCTACGGTCCAGCTGTAGCAGCTCTTGAGTTCTTGGCATAAACACGGAGCTTTGGTTGAACTCCAGCAACTGCTGTGGCGCTTGTAGAGAGGTGAAGTAGTGGGCGGGACATTATGGTTCCCAAGCTGCCGGGCCCATTCAAAAGTCAAAGACGCTTAATGTAGGAAGTAAAGTTCGATAGATGTTCTTGTTTGAGAAACTTCAAGCAACCTTTCCTCAAGAGATGAAATGAGTTGGGTTCCAGCTTATCACAGAGCAGATTGCACGTGCCTTGTGGAAAGGAACACACTTGTGCGGTTAAATGGCCTTTTCTTGCTCCATCTTTTCTTATAACCAGGTTGTCAATCCTAAGAACATATCTCTCCATGATTGGGGAGGGTGGACTCTGACATGGTGTAGGCATCCTCATCAGAGCAGGGGAGTGGGACTAACTGGATCGCTTTTCGAAAGAGCAGGCGTAGACTCGATGGGCCGAATGGCCTCTTTCTGTGCTGTACTATTCTATGATTCTATGAATTCTGTTGATCACCATAGCTTTAGACTACAGAGTCGTGAGATGGATTTTCTCTGCAGTCTGCCAAATAAGGTTATAATATTCCTCCAATGGGGGAAGATAAGTCTCATAGAAAACGAAAGTAACCAATGGGGTCAAGTAGGCTTGAGGTATTGCACTCTTCTACTGTCTTTTGCTCTTTTGGATATGATAACCAAGGAGCTGATTGTTTATAACTGAAGAGAGTTTGCAACCATTTTAGAACAAAGGTTAAGGGATAATGTCATAGTCAGTTTGTTCAACAGACTGTATCCCTTGACGGTATGTGTGGAATGGACTGGGAAGGGAGGCAGTGAGGGTTGAATGTGTCAGCAAATTGAAGAGAGAGCTGGGCAAGTACTTGGAGAAAAAACTGGTGGAAGGGTATGAGAGGTATCATGGAATATGCGACCGACCAGATGGACTTGTCCATTCTCATCTAAAAAGAACTTGCATTACTGTGGTGCATTTCACGGCCTTAGGTTGTCCCAAAGTGCTTCACAACCAAGGCATTATTTTGCAATGATGTCACTGTTGTTATGTAGGCTAATGTGGTAGCCAACTTGTACACGGCAGGGTGCAACAGTGACTAAAATGAATAATCAGTTCATCTATTTTAGTGGTGTGGTCGAAGAAGGAATGTTGGTCAGGGCATGGAGAAAGCTCCCCGGCTCCGCTTCAGTTAACGCCAGGGGATCTTTTACATCCACAGGCAGGCAGGGCCTCGGTTTAACGTCTCATCCGAAAGATGCTCCTGTATACTTAGTGCAGAGGCTGACACGGCAATCACTGTCCAATTCTGTTTATATTTGGCTACAGTGAGTTGGTTGCTGCTGGTCTTTAGATGAGAGGTTAACCGTGGTGTCATTGAGCCATGTCATGTTCTTCAGACTGGATTTGCCCCGCCACTTGTGGTAGTAAATTAATTGCTGGTGGTGATACTGCCTCTACCATCGAAAGACTGCGTCTTCACTACATGGCTGGGATTCCAGCATTTAAATACGGGCCTGTTTGTTGAATGGATTTTGCATTCTGTGAGGCGTATCTCCGTCAACAGCTGCACCAATGGGAAAAATTGGTTTGTGAGCGGTTAGGGGGCAATTAGCTGTAGAGTAAACCCCAACTCCTTGATCTGCTCCTTCCATCTCTCCCCAGCATTAGCGAGCTACCACTATAGAGCTCTGTGTGACGGTATCGTTGTTTTAACATTACCATCATACATTAAACTGGTGACAGCAGGAGCGTCACATTTGAAGATTACAGTGCCTATTACACGTTAGAACCCCTGCGACTACACCTCATTGTCTCAGTTGTATCTTGCTATGTCTTTGATGTGGTACCTTCCTGGCTGACTTAATTAACTTTATCACACCTCGGCAGATAGTCAGGATGATTTAATTTATTGGTCTGCAATTGTAAAGTACACATGCTTTGTTTTCTATCTATATATGCTTTGGCGATTCTGTATCTAATTTACTTCACCTGAGGAAGGAGCAATCGATAGCTCCGAAAGCTTGTGATTTCAAATAAAACTGTTGGACTATAACCTGGTGTTGTGCGACCTCTCAATTTTATTACAAGAGACCCATTGGAGGAGACCAAACCCAGGGGCCGTAAATATAAGGTAGTCACTAATACATCCAATAGGGAATTCAGGACCCATAATGGTTCGAATGTGGAACTCGCTGCCACAAGGAGTAGTTGAGGCGAACAGCATAGATGCGTTTACGGGGAAGCTCGATAAGCAGATGAGGGGGAAAGGAATAGAGGGATATGCTGATAGGATTAGATGAAGAGGGGTGGGCGAAGGCTTGTGTGGAGGATAAATGCCGGCACAGACCAGTTGGGCCGAATGGCCTGTTTCTGGGCTGTACATTCTATTTAATTCTATGTAAGACAGGGGGGTGTACGCTCGGTACCTGTAAAGTGGTCCTGGAAGTGAAAATGCAACAAGTCTTGTGTCTTCCAGTGTTCACATACCAACACAAAACACACCGAAGTGGTTGTCATAAGATTGTTTGTTTTAATTCCATTACAAAAAAAACATGCGATTAGGAGACAGTATTTACAATTTATAAAGAAACATATTTAGCTCTCTGCCTGCATAACACTTATAAATATGATTTACATAATAAAATAAATATGTAAAATTACCAACTTAGCATGGGTTTTAGTTTGTTAAAAAATACACAGCATTATAGTTTGCATCAGTTTTGACCTTGTTTGAATCCCGCTGTCCTGTTTTACGCTGTTAACTAAAGGGAAAAGGAATCCGTTTTTTATCTTCTTGATCTGTGAACCAATCTATGGAGACCGTCAGTCGCTTAGAAAGACCTGGAGTCTTTTCTTTCACCTTTCATTGAACAATCCAGTGCTTTCCACCACTTTGAATTTTATTTGTGTCCTTGCAGGTTTTGTTGTGAGAGGTTGTGAGGTCCCGTTAGAAAAGCCTGCCCTGCTCCTCCACTGTGTGTGGACTTTTAATATTTTTTTTTTCCCCCCCCTCTCTCATTCAAAGTTCCGTCAGTTCCCGGTGTGCAGATATTTTAGCTCCCGCTGCTCAGCATCCCGAGTAGTTTGCTCACCTCCATGCCTTGCTGCTGGGCCATCTTCTGTATATCGAAACCCATGTGCATTAGGAACTGTATAACAGTCATCTCCTGACCTGTGTACTGGTCTCTGATGGTGGGACAGGTAGGGTTACAGTGTGGCCAGTGACAGCCATCAGTCAGATGGATGGGGCAGCCCTTCAGTGAATTCTTGCCGTTTTTGTTACCATCTTGGAGGCTCCGATCCCAACAGTGCAGTGCCCGGGGTAAGGATATCCCTTTCACTTGAAGGTTCAACCAATAGCTGGAAATGAAACGTGAAAAGTAACGTTGTGCTTAAAATGAAACATTTATACATTTCCCATCAACAGCTTCAAGTGATACTTCTCACTTCCAGCCTCCGACCTTTCAATCCCATCACATTTCTATTTTATCAATGCTGAGCAGGCCTTTCTTGTATTCCTTACAGGAAGAAATATATCATCTTCCTCACTGTGTAAAATCAAGACACATAGAATTACAGCACAGAAACAGACCATTCGGCACAACTGGTCAGTGCCGGTGTTTATGCTCCACACCAGCCTCCTCCCACCCTACTTCATCTAACCCCATCAGCATAACCTTCTATTACTTTATTCCTCATGTACTTATGCGATGGGTTTTTTTTGTTGAAGATACCAGTTTAATTATTGTGACTGTATTTAGCATTTGGAATGCACTGCCTGATAGGGCGGTGGAAGGAGATACAATAGTAGCCTGCAAAAGGGAATTGAATAAATACTTGAAGGATAAAAAATTGCAGGGATATGGGGAAAGAGCGGGGGAGTGGGACTAACTGGATTGCTCTTCGAAAGAGCCGGCGCAGACTCGACGGGCCGAATGGCCTCCTTCTGTGCTGTACTATTCTATGAGTCTCTGATTATCTGGCTTCCCCTCATTGTATTGTCTGCTACTCTAAATCAACCTCTCCCTGGATCTCAAAATGATGAACTCCACTCCCTCAGTCATGTCTTTTTCTTGGAATCAGCAGGTTTATAAAACTCAGACTTGGTGTCCCCCTTAACCACTACTTCCTGGTTTATCTCAATTTCCCTCCTACCGTTGTCAACGTCGGTGCTGTCTTGCATTATAGAGCCTGGCACTTCATCCAGGTTTCTGCTTGTTTAAATACACAGTATTGCACTGTTTTCAGGATGTATAAAATGTCTCATACATCATAAAGGACTTCTTGTTTGTTCCATTTTTGCATCAGCATGAACTCAGTTGGTAGCACTCTCACCTCTGAGTCAGAACGCTCGAGGTTTAAGTCGCACTGCATAACTGGGGCTTGTAATGTAGGCTGAGAGTTCAGTGCAGCCCTCGGGGAGTGCTGAATTGCTGCCAGTTCACCTTTCCAGTGAGATGTTAAACCAAGGCTTGTTCAGGTGACTGTAACGGATCCCATGGCGCTATTCGATAAGGCGTTCTACCAGCGTCCTGGTCAAAATTCTTCCCTCAACCAACACCACCAAAATCAGATGAAGTGATCATTCATGAACTTTACTGTTCCTCACAACCTGCTGCATACACGCTGGCTGTTACACTGCCGACATAACAATAGTGATTGCATTTCAAAAAGTAAATTGATTGGTCGTGATGCACTTTGGGATGTTCTGAAGATATGAACCAATGCCATATAAATGCAAATAATGCTCAGATTAAAACAGCCATTCTCCCAGTGGATCGTTACTAAAGGAGCTATCGATCTCCTGTGGGTTATGCTCACAGGTAATCTGAGGGATCGTTGTGGAGCAGCTGCTAACCTGGCCAGGGCCTTTAAGACCAAGCCAATAATTATAGCTACTTATAAACTCTGAAGGCATTCAGCGGGGCAGTTGAATGGTTTGGGAATTTTATGCTCCACACCAATGACTGGGCTTCTTTCTCTCTTTTTTAAATAGATCGTTTTGCATCTCTAACAAAGTGTGACATCTGGATAGTGAGGGCTGGCGCGTGACATCTGGATAGTGAGGGCTGGCGCGTGACATCTGGATAGTGAGGGCTGGCGCGTGACATCTGGATAGCGAGGGCTGGCGCGTGACATCTGGATAGTGAGGGCTGGCGCGTGACATCTGGATAGTGAGGGCTGGCGCGTGACATCTGGATAGTGAGGGCTGGCGCGTGACATCTGGATAGTGAGGGCTGGCGCGTGACATCTGGATAGTGAGGGCTGGCGCGTGACATCTGGAAAGTGAGGGCTGGCGCGTGACATCTGGATAGTGAGGGCTGGCGCGTGACATCTGGAAAGTGAGGGCTGGCGCGTCACATCTGGATAGTGAGGGCTGGCGCGTGACATCTGGAAAGTGAGGGCTGGCGCGTGACATCTGGATAGTGAGGGCTGGCGCGTGACATCTGGATAGTGAGGGCTGGCGCGTGACATCTGGATAGTGAGGGCTGGCGCGTGACATCTGGATAGTGAGGGCTGGCGCGTGACATCTGGATAGTGAGGGCTGGCACGTGACATTCAGAATGTGATAGGCACGCATTAGACGCAAGGATTAGAGAGAGAGAGAGAGAGAGACAGACAGAAGGACAGAGATGGGGAAAAGAATCTACTCCTTTTGAAGAATTTTCCCCTGCATTTCCACCTTTTCATCGTCTCCTCGTCTGAAGTCAATAACTCATGTTGGGGCACCATTCACAAGGTCACTGGCTAGTAATCAGAAATGAGAACCCTTGTAGATCTTACTCGTCCCTGGACCAGAGACGCTAAGTGCCCTCACCACTTTTCACTGGATGTAGAGCATAGAAACGGAGAATGCGAATATAAGATATTGAACATTTCGGGAAGAAGATAGGAGCCAAATCCAGTTATATATCATCATACTTGCATTTATATAGAATCTGAACACACTGAAACATCTCAAACTGTCTCACACAGAACTAATAGCTTCGAAAGTGCAGTTACTGTTGTTATGTAAGCAAAGTAAGACCAGTCAAAGAATAAAATGCCACCCAGTGTGCTTTAGTTGCCTCTGTGCATTTCTCCCCGAATTTCTGCTGACTATCCACCTGTAAATTACCTTGGGACGTTCCCTTATTATAAAAGGAGCTGTATAAATGGAAGTTGTTGCTAATGCAATAATGATAGACTAATTTTTAACAAAGCGATTCAATGTTATTGTTAAAACATTTCTGAGCAAGAGAAGCAGAGGACAGGGAAGGAAAGGGTACAATAGGAGCAGAGGGTGTTTCAGGAGAGATTAGGGTTTGGCACATTTCAAGAGGAATTCCAAATGGAATAATGATTAAGCGAAGTTAAGGACAAGGGTGGAAAGGGCCAATATCTAGAAGCAGGATTCAGCGATTTGGATTATAAAGGAAAGGGTGCATTGGATCAAGAACCTTTTCTCCTTTGCTCCCTATTTCTATCTTACCTTTTTGTGATTACTTCATGAGACAAGCACGCAGGTGCAAAAACAGCCCTAAAACCAAAACAAAGTATTTAAATCAATGATATTATAATAGAAAATTCATGCACAATTCACATCTGCCAAACCTGCGGTTTCGGCTCTCAAACAAATGCACAAGTTTACTTTAAGCGTGCCCTGATTTCTGGTGATTTCTTTTTAGTTCTTATCTAGTCTTTTTACGCAGCGAGTGGTTGTGATCTGGAACGCGCTGCCTGAAAGGGTGATGGAAGCAGAGTCAATAGTAACTTTCAAAAGGGGAATTGGATAATTACGTGAAGGGGAAAAAAAATTGCAGGGCTGTGGGGAAAGAGCAGGGGGAGTGGACTAGTTGGATAGCTCTACCAAAGAGCCGGCACAAGCACAATGGGCTGAATGGCCTCCTTTTGTGCTGTATGATTCTATGATGATTTACTGAGGCTGACAGTGTAAAGTAATGGATTTAATGTACACAAACAGGTATAGCAGGCAATTAGGAAAGCAAATGGTATGTTGGCCTTTATTACAAGAAGATTTGAGTATAAGAGTAAAGGGGGGAGAAATTCGGTATCGCCCCGTTTGGGGCGCAATTATTGGCCAGGCACAAAGTTTAGCGCCTGGCACTAATTATCGCCTCTGACTGCAAACTTGGCTTCTATCGCCCCTGAAGGTGATTGGAGCGCTAAATCAGGCGCTACACACCTCTCTTAAGGCGCTAACGCTGAGGAGTGAGGCGCTAACTCAGAGCGCTGGCGAAGCTCAGGTGATGTCAGTCAGCAATGGAACACAGATACACTGGCGCCGGCCAGTTCTTAAAGGGAGGGTCGATCTTGCTCTCCATCCACACCCTGCTCATTGCAGCCTTGAATCTCGGCCTGGAGAGAACTGTACATCAATTCTGCTGGAAAGAATAATGAGAGGCCCAGGGAAAGAGCTCAGAGTGCAGCCCCCATAGTCTCTTCTAAATCAATGCAAGGAAGGTCAAATCAAAATGAACCTGCAAAATGCTGCTCAGTACCCAAAACTCCTTCACAAAGCATTGAATCTCTCCAGAAGTCTCTCTCTCTCAGAATGTGTGGTGCAAAAATGTTGCTGACAAAAAAAGTCAGGAAGCGGCCGCCTTAAATAGTGCTCCCCCAGTCCCTTCCCGACTGCAAAACGTTCCCCTCAACCTGTTGTTGCTAGTGGCAGGCAGTAAGGCAGGGGGCACCACTCAATATCCTGTCTGGGGCGCTACCGGGGCGTTGCACGCTCGACTGACATCACGATCTGCAGGTGCAGGAGATCGTGGCGGTAGTGTTTAGCGCAGCCACAAAATGTCTGGTCAATTTTGCGAGCGGTGCAAACATCGCCGCGCCCGGGCGCTAGTTGCTTTGCGCCCCACTAGGGCTCTCTTAGGGCGCTAATGGGAGGCGCAAAGCAACCGAACTTTTCCACCAAGATGTCTTACTGCAATTAAAATAAGGCCCTGGTGAGACCACACTTGGAGTATTGTGTACAGTTTTGGTCTCCTTACCTAAGGAAGGATATACTTGTCATAGAGGGAGTGCACAAAGGTTCACCAGACTGATTCCTGGGATGGGGGGATTGTCCTATGAGGAGAGATTGAGTAGACTAGGTCTATATTCCCTAGAGTTTAGAAGAATGTGAGGTGATCTCATTGAAACATACAAAATTCCTACAGGGATTGACAGGGTAGATGCAGGGAGGATGTTTCCCCTGGCTGGGGAGTCTAGAACCAGGGGGCATAGTCTCAGGATAAGGGGTCGGCCATTTAAGACTGAGATGAGGAGAAATTTTTTCACTCAGAGGGTGGTGAATCTTTCGAATTCTCTACCCCAGAGGACTGTGGAGGCTCAGTCATTGAGTATATTCAAGACAGAGATCGATTTTTGAATATTAAGGGAATCAAGGGATATGGGGATAGTGCAGGAAAGTGGAGATGAGGTCGAAGATCAGCCATGATCTTATTGAATGGCGGAGCAGGCTCGAAGGGCTAAATGGCCTACTCCTGCTCCTATTTCTTATGTTCTTATGTTCTTATTTGAAATGACGAGATTGCATAAGTACGCTGGATTTATGCCTGTGTATTTACTGATGTGAATGAACCTTGTTTGGCACAGTCTCCCAACAAAACAAATTGAGGTTGAAACGATTAACTCATTTAAAAAGCAGCAGGATAAATATATGTTTGGGAACGGATTGCAGACTATATGGATAGGTGTAGACTTAGATCACAAGATAAATATAGGTGAGGAAGGCAGTCCAGCCTATTATAGCTCAACTATCTAGAAATACCTAGATTTTGAAATTCTAGCAGTCCCACGCCACCAGCGGAACAGCGATGGAGTGGGACCCCATCTGCCCGTTCTCAAAGAAGCAGACCCTGTCCCAAATCATTACATAGTCAAAGTGCCATCCACACCTCTCAGGGTGTATCAGAGGCACCCACCCTGATCCACTCATGGAAGGTGGTCCAGCCCACAGCCATTCTGCTAGGGGAACACCCAAGGTCCTGCCTGGGTTAAAGCCAGAAGTCAAGCAAAATAATCTTCTGCTCTTACAGGAGCTCCCAACCTTCTAAATTAAGGGATTTATTACCTTTGTACTGGCAAAGTCTAGGGGCTTCCCAGGGACCTCCTCAGAACTCGTGCAAGTGCTCAGCTGGAGACTGTTCCGTTTAGGCCTCCCAAGAGCGTAAGTGGAAGAATTCCCGGGTTAGCCCGGCAACTCCTCCAGACAGCGCCCCATTGGCATGGGAGGTGGGGGCAAGGTTCAGCCCCACCCCTGCTGAAATTTAGGGCAGGTGTTAAAACGGGGCAGAAACCCAGCAATCCACCCTCGTTCGTCCTTCACCCTCTCTGATCCCAGGAACTTGAGGCCTGTAAGTTTCTTCATCACAGCATTCAACTGTCTGTAGGATAGCAGCTTATAAGGAAGGTATGGCGATGGATAAATATTCTAGAGCTTCACCCCCTGTGAGGTGGACATAGTTTAGTTCTTTTTTGAGGAATGTTTTTCAATCTCCCTTCGTTGATGCCTACATACAGCAACATAAAGAGGAGCCCCACCCCTAACTCATCCTCACCCATGTGACCCACCAGCCAGTCAAGCATGGCACACCCTTTGTTCTTCATGCATGAACTTGTTCATAAAATAGGCATTAATGTCTCCTAACAACAGCAGGTTACTGCCATGCAAGGGAACTTTTTAACGCCCAAGGATTTAACACGCTCACAGTGTCGCAGAGCTGACAGAACTTACGGAACATCTTTAAGAGTGTTTTTCAGTTCTCTTCCCAGGTTCTGAATGTAGTTCCACTGTCCTTCTTGAACAGGTTGCCCAGTGAGATGCACATTATCGACTGTAAGCTGTGCTTCATCGAAGAGCCACTGCACCACGAACAACGGACCTGTGGAAAAAACAAATGAAGTTAGGTTTCTTGGGACTTTTCTCCACATCCCCCTCCCTCCCATCCCTTCGGAAATATCTCGCCCTCCAGTGAAAGCATGTGGATAAACGTTAGGAGGGGTTGGGATTAAACTGGGATTTTCCAATCAAGTGTCGCAAAATCTTAAAACCATTATTTATAAATGCACTGGGACTCCAACCACTGAGTTATCTGATTTCTTAGATTTCTTAGACCTTTCCAAAATAACAGCAATTCAAATCATATAGCAACACGGTGGCATAGTGGTTAGCACTGTTGCCTCACAGCGCCTGGGACCCGGGATCGAATCCGGCCTCAGGTGACTGTCTGTGTGGAGTTTGCACAGTCTCCCCGTGTCTGCGTGGGTTTCCTCCGGGTGCTCCGGTTTCCTCCCACAGTCCAATGATGTGCGGGTTAGGTTGATTTGGCTATGATAAATTGACCCTTAGTGTTAGGGGGATTAAATACGTGGGGTTACGGGGATAGGGTGGGATATGTGTCGGTGCAGGCTCGATGGGCCGAAATGGCCTCTATCTGCATTGTGGGGATTCTGTGATAGCGCAGAAGGAGGCCATTCGGCCCATCATGCCTGTGCCAGCTCTTTAAAAGAGCTATCCAATTAGTTCCCGCTCTTTCCCCATTGCCCTGTAATTTTTCCCCTTCAAGTATTTATCCAATTTCTTTTTCAAAGTTACTACTGAATCTGCTTCCACCACCCTTTCAGGCAGTGCATTACAGATCATAACAACTCGCTACGTAAAAAAAATTCTCATCTCCCCTTTGGTTCTTTTGCCAAATATCTTCAATCTGCGCCCTCTGGTTACCGACTCTCCAGTGAAAACAGTTTCTCCCTATTTACTCTATCAGAACCCCTCATCATTTTGAACAATTAACCTTGACAATCTGTCCTCGGATTTTCAGAAGGTCTTCGATAAGGTCCCACACAAGAGGTTGGTGAACAAAATTAGGGCACATGGAATTGGGGGTAATATACTAGCATGGATTGAGAATTGGTTAACAGACAGAAAACAAAGAGTAGGGATAAACGGGTCTTTTTCAGGATGGCAGGCTGTGACTAGTGGGGTACCACAAGGATCGGTGCTTGGGCCCCAGCTATTCACAATCTATATCAATGATTTGGATGAGGGGCCTAAATGTAACATTTCCAAATTTGCTGATGATACAAAGCTAGGTGGCAGTGTCAGTTGTGAAGAGGATGTGAAGAGGCTTCAAGGGGATCTCGACAGGCTCAGTGAGTGGGCGAGATGGAATATAATGTGGATAAATGTGAAGTTATCCACTTTGGTAGAAAAAACAGAAAGGCAGAGTGTTTCCTAAATGGTGAAAGATTGGGGAATGCAGATGCTCAAAGGGACCTGGGTGTCCTTGTACATAAGTCACTGAAAGTGAATGTGCAGGTGCAGCAAGCCATTAGGAAGGCAAATGGTATGCTGGCCTTCATTACAAGAGGATTTGAGTACAGGAGTAAAGAAGTCTTACTCCAATTATATAGGGCCTTGGTGAGACCACACCTGGAGTACTGTGTAAATTTTGGTCTCCTTACCTAAGGAAGGATATACTTGCCGTAGAGGGAGTGCAACAAAGGTTCATGAGATTGATTCCTGGGATGGCGGGACTGTCGTATGAGAAGAGATTGAGTAAACTAGGCCTGTATTCTCTTGAATTCAGAAGAATGAGAGGGGATCTCATTAAAGCATACAAAATTATTACAGGGCTTGATAGGATGGATGCTGGGAGAATGTTTCCCTTGGCTGGGGAGTCTAGAACCAGGGGCCACAGCCTCAGGATAAAGGGTAGGCCATTCAGGACTGAGATGAGAAGAAATTTCTTCACACAGAGTGTGGTGACTCTTTGGAATTCTCTACCCCAGAGGGCTGTGGCGGCTCAGTCATTGGGTATATTCAAAACAGAAGTCGATAGATTTCCGACTAGTAAAGGCATCAAGGGATATGGCGATAGGGCGGTGAATGGAGTTGAGGCAGAAGATCAGCCATGATCTCATTGAATGGCAGAGCAGGCTCAAAGAGCCGAATGGCCTACTCCTGCTCCTATTTCTTATATTCTTATGTTCTTATGGACTGAACACTTGGAGTACATGGCATCAAGTAATGGCATCGAAGTCCAGAACTTGCTGCTGACGATATTAGATAGACAAATGCTTAACATGTTTCAGTAGCATTCCTCTGACCTGAGGTGTTAGCTCATTATTTTAAGCGGGCAGTGCTGGTGAGGCCACATTTATTGCCTACCCCCAGTTGCCCTAAACTGAGTGGCTTGCTAGGTCACTTCAGAGGCATCAAGAGTCAATCATACAGTATAGGACTGGAGCGATATACAGGCCAGAGAGAGTAGAGGCGACAGGTTCCCTTCCCTGAAGGATATTAATGAACAGTTGGGTTTATACAACAATCCAACATTTTTTTAATCATCATTTTTTTATGGCGTTAGCTCACAAATTACTGATTTATTGAATTCAATTTCCCAATTTGGAATTTGAATTCACAACCTATAGCTTACTAATCCACTACACTATGGTACCCGGAGTGAAGGTGTTAGCTTGTCTAAAACAAATGGGTTAACGCTTCTGTTAATATAGCAGAAAGAGGAAGGTCGTATGTAGAGTTCTACAGATCCATATTCATAGGACATTCCGCCCCTCTTCCCTTTGATGCAAAGCTACTATTCCCACAGTTTTCAGATCAATAGGGCCCATTTACCATTGGGAAATTGGAGGGCTATTTGGGGCCCTTGCTACCAGGGTTACTCTAGATAACAAGAGGATGTCCTATGGATCAGATTTACTTTGATGGAGTTTATTTTTTTAAACTTACTTCTTAAAGTTGGATATATTTTATATCCAAAGAAGCAGTTCCACTCTTCCCCTTCTCTGAACTGTAGCTTGCAACGTTCAGGTACAACTCCATTCCAGTACCTGAAAGCATAAAGGATGATTTTAGTCGTTTCACACTGGTTCATAAGCCCGAAAATTCAGATCAACCCACAGAGAGGAGACAAGGATCCCCTCTTACTAAATAGAGGAGTCTGTGTGGGAATCAGCCTGACAGAACTGAGAAGAACTGCAACCCACAAGCAATGAAGCCGCCTCAGGAGTGGAATCTGAACCATATCAGACTGGTTCCCAAATGCTGTTCATGGATCAGAAGGACAGGAGGAGGCCATTCAGCCCCTTGAGCCTGTTCCGCCATTCAATGAGATCATGGCTGATCTGTATCCTAACTCCATTTATCTGCTGTGGCTCCATATCCCTTAATACCCTTGTTCCCTTCTATGTTGCATTTGGTGCAGTTATTAATTGCATAATTTTTCTGTCAACTTTTCAGGTTCAATAAAAGGTGGATGACATGAGATGAATTGGCGGAAACGAAGACTTGGAGCCATTAATAACTAGTCCCTCTTCAACAGTGTGAGCCTGTTTGATGTCTGTAATTAGCAAATGTGTTGCAGTCAATGGGGATTTTCAAGGTACCTGTAATATAAACTGCAAAAGCAAAATACTGCGGATGCTGGAAATCTGAAATAAAAACAGAAAATGCTGGAAATACTCAGCAGGTCAGGCAGCATCTGTGGAGAGAGAAACAGAGTTAACGTTTCAGGTCGATGACCCTTTGTCAGAACTCATAAACAGTTATGTACTGTTACCTACTACAGTAGCTACTACAATAGCATGATTTACCTTTGTGGAATCTTGCCTCTGTGCTGAGAGTGCCTTCTTGAGACTCCACCCCATGATCTATCGCAGCAAGTGTATCTCCTGCTGTGGTTATATTGGCCCAAAAATTCGGCCGTTCTCGGGTGAGTACTCAGTGCATACTCATCTGTATTTGTTCCCGAAGTGCTGGTTTCCTGCATGCGCGGGAAACCGGCACTTCCGGTATGGCGAAGGGGGCGGTTCCTAGGTGAACCGCGTGCGCACTAGAGGCTGCGCGCACGCAGCACACTTAGGTTTTTTTTCAGGTTTCAACGCGAGGGTAAGTATGGAAGATTCTACACAAGTAAAAAGGAGGTGTAAGACCCCTTTTGAACAAGGTAAGTAGTTAATTAAGTATAATTTTAAATTTTTTTCAACAGGTTTATCTTTTTTAGAGACTTTAAAGAAAGGTAAGTTTATTTTTATAACTTTTTTAAAATATTTAATTTTTTCAAAAATTTTTATTTTTGTTTAAGGTGGTTAATTTATTTAACTATAGTTATTTTATTAATGTGATGGGGTTTTTTTTAATTTATTTGAGGTTTAACTGTTCTTTTGGGGCTGATTTCAATTCACAGATTTGACAGGTCTTCCTGTCAAATCTATGAATGAAAGATGGTCTGCTGCCATTGGCTCTCCATGGCCCACGTGATCCCAGGGGTCGCATCGCACTAACTGCACCCCTGGGACACGCACACACTGCGCGCCGGCACTAGGGAGAGGCCCGGGACCCGAAGTTCCTGCGGGGGCAAACAAGGACGGCAGACGCGGTATGTGATATTGCGCGCGATCCCTACCCCCGCGGCAAGCCTCCGAGTCAAATTTCTGGGCCATTATCTTTAGAAATATTCTCAAGGGATAAAGCAAGTTGTCATAGAAACAGAATGGTTGAAAGTATATATTCCAGGGCCCTTTGCTCATTAAGAATGATTTAGAGATAGTAAAGAGTAATCCTCATTGGTCAGAAGTGCCTGTGATAATGTATTGTAGTACACGGGTGTTTTAACCTGTTGTAAGTGAGACGGCCACATTCTCCTGATTGGCAGGAGACTATCAGGCCAGAAGATGCTCAAGCAGCTTGGGTCATTAACTTGGGAACAATGTATTCACATCTCTGTTATCATGGAATTGCTGTTGTCGGCCAAGGGCTGACCGAGAAATAAATCAGAACCGGTAAGCCCACATTTTCTATTCAGCAGGTTCCCACGATGTACAGAAGCTCACAGGGGGAAGGGATGATAGCAAAAATGTCTCACCTTATTCCTTTCTTGATTGCTTCGGTGGGGGCGCATGATATCGTGTCGATGCAATCAGTTCTTTGGTATTGTTTGTTGTCCAAGAACCAGCCTGAATCAGCCAGACCGCGAACCTGCACTCCGTGGACTCCCAACTCTTCAAGCTGTTCAGCCACTCTGTCTACATTCAGGAGGACCCCGGTCCCACCAGCACTAAACAAACAGACAACCACTCCAGTTAATAACATTACTTTGAAAGAAAGAAAGAAAGAACTTGCATTTATTTGAATCCTGCCTTTCACGACCACAGGACGTCCCAAAGCACTTTACAGCAAAATAAAGTACTTTTGAACTGCAGTCACTGTAATAATGAAAAGAGAGAACTTGCATTTATATAGCGCCTTTCGTGACCACTGGATATCCCCAAAGCGCTTCACAGCCAATTAAGTACTTTTGAAGTGTAGTCACTGTGATATTGTCGGAAACGCAGCAGCCAATTTGCGCACAGCAAGCTCCCACAATGTGATAATGACCAGATAATCTGTTTTTGTTTTGTTGATTGAGGACACCGGGGATAACTCCCCTACTCTTCTTCGAAATAGCACCATGGGATCTTTTATGTCCACCTGAGAGAGCGGTTTAGCGCCTCATCTGCAAGACGGCATCTCCGACAGTGCAGCACTCCCTCAGCACTGCACTGGAGTGTCAGCCTAGAGTTTTGTGCTCAAGTCTCTGGACTGGGACTTGAACCCACAACCTTCTGACTCAGAGGCAAGAGAGTGCTACCCACTGAGCCAGAGCTGACACTTAATGTAGAAAACACGGCAGCCAATTTGCGCACAACAAACAGTAATGTGATAATGACCAGATAATCTGATTGTTAAGTATTGGTTGAGGGATAAATATTGGCCAGAATTTCCCTGCTCTTCTCCGAAATAATGACGTGGGATCTTTCACGTCCACCTGAGAGGGCAGTCGGGGCCTCGGTTTAACGTCTCATCCGAAAGATGAAAGAATGGCAATAATTCTTCCGAACCCAAGTTTCAAATGAGTTTGAGCTAAGCTAAGAACTACAAGGCCTTATTTGTTAATCTCTTGTCAAGATCATTTAACACAGCTTCCCCAATAAGGGAACAAACATCCATATACTGTACTATAAAATACACGTCAATTGTTCATTCTTCCATAATCACTTCTGACATTTCATGGGTACATCTGTCCAGTGTATCACCACATACATTGCTTCCCTGCGTCATGCAGTGTTTGCTGCAGGACAAGCATATTGCAGAATTCTTAATTAACAAAGGAGAGAATCATTGAATAGTACAGCACAGAAGGAGGCCATTCGGCCCATCGAGTCTGCGCCGCCCCTTTCGAAGAGCAATCCAGTTAGTCCCACTCCCCCCCGCTCTTTCCCCATATCGCTGCAATTTTTTCTCCTTCAAGTATTTATCCGATTCCCTTTTGAAGGCTGCTATTGAATCTGTTTCCACCGCCCTATCGGGCAGTGCATCCCAAATCCTAGCCTCTCGTCGCGTAAAAAAGTTTTTCCTCATGTCGCCTCTGGTTCTTTTGCATTGGTTTGAAATTCCATCTCAAATGATCACGTCCCTCAGTTGTAGAATAACATTTGTCTCTTGCATTGTTGATAAAATTCCTTCTTTTTGGCAGCCCCAGGGACTTTCCCTGGAATGAGCCGATGTGGTATCCAAAGTCCAAACGAGTCTGAGAAACTCTAAATTTGATCTAAACTGTGTCAGTTTTGAATTGATAAAAGACTGCATTGCTCCACCCTGACAGTGCATCCACTATCCTGAGCCATTTGGAGAGGATGCTCCATCTGAAAAAGCTCCGATAACTAATGAGAGAACCCCATTGCCGATGCTGCACATCAGCACAGCAAATGTACAGCCCAAGATGCCAGGAAACATGAACCACTGCAGACAGCAATCGGTGTAGAGGCAAAATGCAAAAATATTGTAACCCAGTTTCTTTAAAGAAGGATTGTTGCCGCTGTGAAGTTATGGACTATCTCTCCCTCCCCCCCCCCCCCCCTCACTTTATCGACTTACAACAGAATGGTGTACTGCTGATATAAAGAGATCATGTGAGTGGTGAGAAGACACCATATGCACCGAGCTCTTGTTGACCATACCCTTTCAGTGGGTTCTACTGTGAGCTGGAATGTTAATGGGTTGGGACGGGGAGATGGGAGGGAGATGCCGAACAGCTTCAAACTTCATTCATTTAGTCTGTGTTTTTTTTTAATCCACATCTGGAGACTCATGGGACCCACAAAGAGGTAATTAGGACCACATGGACCACGAAAATAAAAGGCAACAAAGACACACACGCTTTGAAGTGCCCGTATGAAAAATGTAAGCTGAACTATGGACAAGATTGTTATCATTATTTAGGCTGCAATGAGTTGTTTAAATATTGGTTATGCAACAGAGCAAGAACGGTTGGATAGCACAACTGGAGGCAAACGGCTTGCAGCATTTGCACTCCCGAGCTGGGTCTGCACGTGAAAATATCCATATTCATTCAGCATTAGTTCAGACCGTGCAACTCAAGCTTGTTGGACGAGTCTGTCCTGAAGGGTGTGCTTAACTCTTCAGACCAACCGAGTGCTGCTGGGAGTCTCTCGTTGCCATTAGACAATTAGTACATTCTGCTAATGTCACAGTAATAGCTGGGTGGAGTAAGGCTTTAAAGAAGCATCGTCTTCATGGAAGAGAGTTCTGTTCCGTTTTTTAACTTGTTTATAAACAACATAAGACGATGGTGTAAATCACGATCACACCACGTGTGTGTGTGTGTGTGCGAGAGGTCATTGCAGCAGTAGAATGGAGCTTGGCTCTTCATTTTGCAGCAGTTTTGTGGTGGGGGATAATGCACCTGCGAATAGGCTGAAATTTCTCCATTTATTCACATTCACATCCTTTTATCTAAAAGCAAACTATTACTATTATAACAGTCAGTTCACTTTTTAAGGTTCTGAGTCTGAGAAAGGGATTTGTATTGAAGGTTTCCCATGTCAAAAGAGCTTTAACAATGCCTAAGGACTATAACGAATATATATATATTAAATAATATAATAGTTGGCTTCTAAGAAAGACAGACAGACTTGCATTTATACAGCGCCTTTCACAACCTCAGGACGTCCCAAAGTGTTTTACAGCCAATGAAGTACCCTCCATTACAACGGTGACTACACGTCAAAAGTATTTCATTGCCTTCGGGCGTCCTGAAGCCGTGAAAGGCAGGCTGTAGAAATGCAAGTCTTTCTTTAAAAGAAGCCAACTATTTTATATATATATTTTAGTGTTTAAGCTCTTTAGACATGGGGAAATCTTCAATACAAATCACTTTTCCAGACTCAGAACCTTAAAAAGTTGGAAAAAAATTCATCCAGTCCAATACCTGCAAAAAGTGTGTTCCCTACTATTCAAAACCTCCATCGTGTTACTAAATTATATGCACAGAACTTCGCCTTGGAACTAACAAGACACCTCTACTAATCACACAAACTCTCTTGGATCCATGCACTTCTCTTTGACAATTTATTTGGAGCACACAGAGGTGAAATGAGAAAAGCTCATTCCTCTAGTTCAGCCCAACCTTTCAGCCCGTGTCTCAGACCTGCCAATGAGCAGTAGTGATACCCGCCCTCCTGTATGCTTCAGAGACAGGGACCGTGTACAGCAGGCACCTCAAAGCACTGGAGAGGTACCACCAACGCTGCCTCCGCAAGATCCTGCAAATCCATTGGCAGGATAGGTGCACCAATGTCAGTGTTCTCGCTCAGGCCAACATCCCCAGCATCGAAGCTTTGACCACGCGCGATCAGCTCCGATGGACGGGTCACATCGTCCGCATGCCCGATACGAGACTCCCAAAACAAGCGCTCTACTCGGAGCTCCGACACGGCAAGAGAGCCCCAGGTGGGCAGAGGAAACGCTTCAAGGACACCCTCAAAGCCTCCTTGAAAAAGTGCAACATCCCCACCGACACCTGGGAATCCCTGGCCCAAGACCGCACAAAGTGGAGGCGAAGCATCCGGGAAGGCGCCGAATACCTCGAGTCTCTTCGCCGGGAGCAAGCGGAAGCCAAGCGCAGGCAGCGGAAGGAGCGCACGTCAACCCAAGCACCCCACCCACCCGCCCCTTCAACCACCGTCTGCCCCACCTGTGACAGAGACTGTAGGTCCCACATTGGACTCATCAGTCACCTGAGAACTCATTTTTAGTGTGGAAGCAAGTCATCCACTGACTAAGAAGAAGAAGTCACTTCCACCTCCCTCCCGCCTCATTACCTCTACACCCTGTTGAATAAGTCAGTCCATTTCATTACTGAACGCTTCAACTAAGCCCCATTCCTTTCACCAGCTGGCATTACATCATAGGACCTTACTCGGGGCCTGTACCTTCTTGCTTACATCATGTGGCCATAACTCTTCTTACGAGAAAAAAGGGCAGCAAAGCGAGAGGAAGAATAAAAAAAACAGCTGAGGTACATTCTCAGTAATTAAAGGAAGGACTGGAGTCCTGCAATGAAATGAATGACGACCGCTGTGCTCCAGTCCCCTTTTAAGAAATATCAAAACAGCTCTCCTGGCTCCTGTTCAATGTGTGTGTACCAGCTGTTGTGGGAAGCATTAGGTTGGAAATTCCATGCGCACATCAATCAGTTGATGGAATGATGTCACATAGTGCGTACGTTCGTGGGAGTGGCATCACCAGGCCCAAGAAACTAAAAAGCCTTATAGATTTTGCACTGAATTATCAAATGGGAGTCTTAAAAGGAAAATACAAATCGATGTGATCAATCGTTGATTGGTTTCAAAGGAACAAAGGATTACATTTTGTTCCCTTTTAAGAAGTTATCATTGCTTCTTGTTGATATACATGTATATTAAACTGTCGATAAATGAAATCAAGATGGTGTACTCCTTTACTTTTCTCAGTTTGACTGATGTTCTAATCTACACTTGAGGAGCTGCGAGCATTAGTTTACGGAGCTTTTGTGGTGTTTTAATGAAGACGCTGCACTTCATGAGCAAGGGCGATTCGGCGTTGGGAGTTTTGAATTAGATGAACAAAAGCCTTCTCTTATATTTCAAAAGCCTTTGTATCTAATTGTGTAATAGTAATAATAGTGATTACGACACGGCCACATAAAACAATGTTTTCCCAAGGAAAGGGTTACCAGACTGTTAATGGCAATTCCACAAGAAAAATAAATATAATCAAGAGACTGGGTGGCACAGTGGGTAGTAGAGCATCCTTTAATCTGCGGGACCTTGCTTTGAATCCAGCCCACAATGTTGGGACAACCTCTCCTCTTTCCAACAGTTGTTAAAAGGTCCCAAAAGAAATTGGGAGGGTGTGCCGACATAACCTTCCTGCCTTGATGTTGTTTCAACTATTTTCACCAGCTTGCTGGTGTTTCCTATGGGGAATATAGCAGAAACACAGCTCGTTGAGTTTCCCAGTTATTATATGCAGCTCCCAATGTAGAACCGAGCCCTACTGACTAGATCCCAGGTTCAACCCCTGCTCTGTGGCTGATCTCAACCAGGGAATTGCCCGTAAGCGTACGGATGCCAGATGAAGAGAGATCAGCTCTGATGCCTCCGCAGTTGAATACCTTGCCAACACTCCCCATTTAGATTCTCACATGAAGAACCACTACCTGGGCAAAGTACTGAAGGGTGTTGGGTGTCTGTGGAACAGGTTGGAATGAGCCAGCACCTAGAGGAGAGGGGTGTTAGGGAAGGGGAAGGGAGGAGAGGAGGAGAGGAGGAGAGATCTGGGGCAAAAAAGGAAATGAGATGTGCCAAATATCCCTTAAAACTCCAAAAATATAGGAAAAAAGATGATCGACAATAAAAGCAGAAATAGAATGAGCGAGCACCTAGAGGAGAGATGGGGGGGAGGGGAGGGGAAGGGAGGAGAGAGGGGAGTGTGGGAGGAGGGGAGGAGAGGAGAGCGGGGGAGAGGAGAGGGGAAGGGACGGGAGGAATGGGGAGGGGAAGGGAGGAGAGGGGAGAGGAGAGGAGAAGAGAGGGGAGAGGAGAGGAGAGGAGAAGAGAGGGGAGAGGAGAGGGGAGGGGAAGGGAGGAGAGGAGAGAGGAGTGGGGGAGAGGAGAGGGAAGGAGAAGGGAGGGGAAAGGGGAGGGAAGGAGAAGGGAGGGGAGAGGGGAGGGAAGGAGAAGGGAGGGGAGGGGAGTGAGGGAGAGGGGTGGGAAGGGAGGAGAGGAGGAGAGGAGAAAAGAGGAGAGAGGAGTGGGGGAGAGGAGAGGAGAGAGGAGTGGGGGAGAGGAGAGGAGAGAGGAGTGGGGGAGAGGAGAAGAGGAGAGGAGGAGAGATTGGGGAGAGGAGAGGGGAGTGGGGGAGAGGAGAAGAGGAGAGGAGGAGAGATCGGGGAGAGGAGAGGGGAGTGGGGGAGAGGAGAAGAGGAGAGGAGGAGAGATCGGGGAGAGGAGAGGGGAGTGGGGGAGAGGAGAAGAGGAGAGGAGGAGAGATCGGGGAGAGGAGAGGGAAGGGAAGAGAGGGAGGGGAGTGGGGGAGAGGAGAGGGATGGGAAGGGGAGGAGAGGAGAGGGGAGTGGGGGAGAGGAGAAGAGGAGAGGAGGAGAGATCGGGGAGAGGAGAGGGGAGTGGGGGAGAGGAGAAGAGGAGAGGAGGAGAGATCGGGGAGAGGAGAGGGAGGGGAAGAGAGGGAGGGGAGTGTGGGGGAGAAGAAAAGAGAGGGGAGGGGAAAAAAGGGTGGGGGGAGGAGAGGAGAGGTTAGGGGAGAGGAGAGATGAGACGCTGTCGGAGGAGGAAGGTAGGATTAACGTTTCAGGTTGATGACCTTTCGTCAGAACCAATTTCCAGCATCTGCAGTCATTTGCTTTTCATGACTGTCTATAAAATAGTTCATAAACAAGAAGTATTTATTGTCTACAGACACACACACAACTCAAGTCAGTCAGAAATGCCAACGATCAGCTGGGCGAGCTTCAGAATTTTGCCCGTAAATGAAATGCGCCCGTCTTCCAGGGCAGTGAATCCATCAGCTTTGCTTTGGTGTTTCTGCCAAAATTCCGCAAAGAGCAAGCGGCGATCAAAGGAGATCAATTATTTTTGCACTCAAACGTTGGCACGGGCATCGCTGAGCATAGATCAAGCTAGAAGGTAATGTGTTGGATAAACTGGAATCCCTTTGACATCAGACTTCAGCTCCCACTGCCCACTCTCCCCGCCCCCACCCCATCCAGTTCAGATATTAATTCACTGAACACAGACCCAAAGCACAACCAATGCATTCTGAGACACCTTGTAAAGCCAGGTCGTCGAGAATGACTAAGCAGACCCCCCTACAAGCCAAGTTCATCCCCGCCACCCCCTCAATGCTACAGACCTTCCCTGACCCACGCCCCATGACTTGCATCACCTAAACAAAAGGACTTGCATTTATTTAGCGCCTTTCACGACCTCAGGAAAGCCAATGAAGTACTTTCTTTTTGAGGCGCAGTCACTGATTTTGCCAGCCCTGGGGAGGCGGGTTTGGAGGCGGGACTGCCGGGAAAATGGCAGAATTTGGGGGCGGGTGCCCAACCCGCCTCCGTGCCATCTTGCCAGGAGGCGGGTAGCCGTCCCGCACCGGGTCCCCGTCTCCTTGGAGGCGGGAAGGGATTACAGCGAACTTATCTGTCTGTTAACAGGTAGTTAACAGGCTGAAAATAGGATTATCCCCATTTTGCCCTCAGAAGTGCGGGCTTCCCGAAGGCTATGTACCCCGCTAGGGTCACCGAGGCGAGCAGTGGGTCTGCAGGGGTTGGAGGGGTCCAAAAGTGTGGTGTGAAGGTGAGTGATGGGTGCAAGTGTGGAGAGGTGCGTATCTGAGGTAAGTGGAAAGTGCAGGCTTCAATCGGTGGGTATGCGGAGAGTCTCGCACCTCCGCGGTAGAGATGACAGATGGACGTTGCATTCTCCAATGCAACAACCATCTCATTTCTGCAAAAGAAAGATGTTTGATGAGGTCTTGAATTCAAGAACTCATCAAACTACAGAGAATGTCACTGTTTGACAGCTTCACAGAGCTGTCAAACGATGACAATTCATCTGTCAAAAATTTTTGACAGATGAAACGTCATACGTGGACGTTCTCTGTAACCGGCTTTCCCTTAATTGGCCTGCTAAGCCCACTGGGCGGGCTGAACAAGGTCAATCAAGGGAAAATAGCGTGGGTTGGCCAGAAGTTGATGGAGACGGGACTGAAACTCGACAAGTGGGAAACCCGCCTCCAAAAGCTCCCCATTGGCAAAATCCAGCCCTCAGTCTCGTACTTTTACAACCCACATGAGCAGCAGGTGTAACTGGCTTCTGACTCATCCTCCCTCCTAGCATTCCATTTCAGACAGTCAGGTTTGTTGGAAATGGACATTATAAAAATTGGGTGACTTTACTTTTCTTTCTCCAAGCTCAATCTTGCCTCAAATGACTGGACAAGCTATTTTGCTCCCTGAGTTATCTAACAACAATCATTGTTGACAATTGTTTACTGTGTTGCCGTAGCAACTATACATCCACATTGCCACTTATACTACACTTCCATTCGTGTACAGACAGCAATCCTTTTGAGCCTGACCACCACAACTCAAAGAAATTTGAAATTATAAAGACCACAGCGTGTTACTCAAGCTGGAGTAGAAATTCCTCTCGTTGCTATGTTGTCAATATCTTTGTTGAAGATTTCCTTTGTTCAGTATTTCCATGTCAAGTGATGGCACGAACTAAGAGAACATGTTTACAATTTCAATGGAAATACCCAACAGGGAAAACCTACATCAATGTGTTCATGATGTTGCTACACACAGCACCCGGAAGTTTTCTACTCCCGCTGACTTTTATCCACAGTGATTTGTCACACACAGACTAATAACTTGACATGTGCAGTGAATTATTATACACAGACTTACAATAGTTGGGACAAATCCAAGCCGGCCAATTACCACCCCATCAGCTTACACGCAATCATCAGCAAAGTGATGGAAGGTGTCGTCGACAGTGCTATCAAGCAGCACTTACTCATCAATAACTTGCTCACCGATGCTCAGTTTGGGTTCCGCCAGGACCACTTGGCTCCAGACCTCATTACAGCCTTGCTCTAAACATGGACAAAAGAACTGAATTCCAGAGGTGAGGTGAGAGTGACTACCCTTGACATCAAGGCAGCATTTGACCGACTGTGGCATCAAGGAGCCCTAGTAAAATTGAAGTCAATGGAAATCGGGGGAAAAACTCTTCACTGGCTGGAGTCATACCTAGCACAAAGGAAGATGGTTGTGGTTGCTGGAGGTCAATCATCTCAGCCCCAGGACATTGCTGCAGGAGATCCTCAAGGCAACGTCCTTAGCCCAATTATCTTCAGCTACTTCATCAATGACCTTTCCTCCATCATAAGGTCAGAAGTGGCGATGTTTGCTGATGACTGCACAGTGTTCAGTTCCATTCGCAACTCCTCAGATAATGAAGCAGTCCGTACCCGCATGCAACAAGACCTGGACAACATCCAGGTTTGGGCTGATAAGTAGCAAGTAGCATTCATACCACACAGTGCCAGGCAATGACCATCTCCAATAAAAGAGAGTCTAACCACCACCCCTTGACATTCAATGGCATTGCCACCATCGAATTCCCCCACCATCAACATCCTGGGGGGTCACGACTGACCTGAAACTTAACTGGACCAGCCACATAAATTCTGTGGCTACAAGAGCAGGTCAGAGGCTGGGTATTATGCGAAGAGTGTCTCACCTCCTGACTCCCCAAAGCCTTCCCACCATCTACAAGGCACAAGTCAGGAGTGTGATAGAATACTCTCCACTTGCCTGAATGAGTGCAGGGCCAACAAAACTCAAGAAGCTCGACACCATCCAGGACAAAGCAGCCTGCTCGTTTGGCACCCCATCCACCACCTTAAACATTCACTCCCTCCACCACCAGCGCACCGTGGCTGCAGTGTGTACCATCTACAAGATGCAATTCAGCAACTCGCCAAGGCTTTCTTCGACAGCACCTCCCAAACTCATGACCTCTACCAATTAAGGATCAGGGCAGCAGGTGCATGGGAACACCATCACCTCCAAGTTCCCCCCCAAGTCACACACCATCCTGACTTGGAAATATATCGCCCTTCCTTCATCGTCGCTGGGTCAAAATCCTGGAACTCCCTCCCTAACTGCACTGTGGAAGTACCTTCACCACACGGACTGCAGCAGTTCAAGAAGGCGGCTCACCACCACCTTCTCAAGGGCAATTAGGGATGGGCAATAAATGCTGGCCTTGCCAGCGATGCCCACATCCCGTGAATCATAGAATCATAGAAATTTACAGCACGGAAGGAGGCCATTTCGGCCCATCGTGTCCGCGCCGGCCGACAAAGAGCTATCCAGCCTAATCCCACTTTCCAGCTCTTGGTCCGTAGCCATGTAGCTTACGGCACTTCAAGTGCACATCCAAGTGCTTTTTAAAAATGGTGAGAGTTTCTGCTTCTACCACCCTTTCAGTGAGTTCCAGACCCCAACCACCCTCTGGGTGAAGAAATTTCCCCTCAAATGCCCTGTAAACCTCCTAGCAGTTACTTTAAATCCATGCCCCCTGGTTATTGACCCCTCTGCTAAGGGAAATAGGTCCTTCCTATCCACTCTATCTAGGCCCCTCAAAATTTTATACACCTCAGTAAGGTCTCCACTCAGCCTCCTCTGTTCCAAAGAAAACAAACCCAGCCTATCCAATCTTTCCTCATAACTAAAATTCTCCAGTCCAGGCAACATCCTCGTAAATCTCCTCTGTACCCTCTCTAGTGCAATCACATCTTTCCTGTAAAGTGGTGACCAGAACTGCACGCAGTACTCTAGCTGTGGCCTAACTAGTGTTTTATACAGTTCAAGCATAACCTCCCTGCTCTTGTATTCTATGCCTCGGCTAATAAAGGCAAGTATTCCATATGCCTTCTTGACCACCTTATCTACTTGGCCTGCTACCTTCAGGGATCTGTGGACCTGCACGCCAAGGTCCCTTTGTTCCTCTACACTTCTCAGTGTCCTACCATTTATTGTGTATTCCCTTGCCTTTTTAGCCCTCCCCAAATGCATTACCTCACACTTCTCCGGATTTAATTCCATTTGCCACTGTTCTGAATAAATTAAAAAATTAACAATCCACCTTTATCTGTGTATCTACACACCAAGGTCTCTCTGCTCCTCTACCTCATTTAAAATCTGACCATTTAAGGTGTGTTTCCACTTTCTTACTTCCAAAATGTATTGTTTCACATTTTTCCATGTTTTGAACTGTGTCTGTTAGCTATCTGTCCATTTTATGTCTTTCTGCAATCTTTCATAATTTGCCATATCCCCTAATTTGATGCCAACAGCAAATTCCAGTATTGTTCCCTCAATCCCGAAGTCCAAGACATTTATGTATATATCGTAGATAAGAGTGGCCTCAATGCAATACCCTATGGAACACATCTCACCACATCTTTCCAGTCAGAGAAACTTCCCGTTACCCCCACATTTTGCTTTCTGCCTTGTAACCATCTCTCTATCCCTGTGAGCACATTCCTTTTAGTTTCATATGTCGCTATCTTTGCCATAGGTCTCTATGCTTTTTTGAAAATCCACATAAACTACATCCACCGCATTTCCGTAATCTAACCTCTCTGTTATTTCTTCCAAGAATTCAATATGTTGACCAAGTATGACTTGCTATTCAGAGATTTGTATTGAATGGCCTTGAATGTTTAACTAACATTTACCAATTTCATCCTGGATTATAAACTCCAGTAGTTAACCAACAATGGATGCGAGACTGACTGGCCTATAATTTCCTGGTTTATCCTTGTCTCTTTTTTTTCTAAAAAAAGGGCAGTCACTTTTGCTACCCTCCAGTTCTCTGGCACAATTTGCCTTTCCGCAGAATTTTGGAAAATTATAGTCAGAGCCTCAGCTATTTCTTTCCTAACTCTCCTCAGGATCCTCGGATGTAAACCATCACATCCAATTGATTTGTCTACCTTAAGTTTTGAGTAACTGCTTTCATATCATTTCTCTTTGAATTGCAACCTTCGCTAACTGTTCCACACCCACCTCTGCTGGTTCTGCAACCACAGTACTGGCCTCCTCTGTGAAAACGAAGACAAATTCTTTACCATTTCTGCCATTCCCTCACACACCTCTACAAGCTTGGTACCTTGATCACTCAGCAGCCCTACCCCTATTGTGCCTATTAGTCATCAATACACTTCCTTTTTGCCTTACTGGAATATACTTAATTTGTACTCTTTCTGTCTCCTGTTTAAATATTTCCTGTTAAATACAGTTCTGTTTGCCAATTTTTCATTCCCTTTAATCTAGGCAAGGTCCCTTTTTATCTTGGTATAATTTGCTTTTTCCAGTCAAATACACATGCCTTTCACTTTTCTTGTTCCTTACTATTCTTACATTCAGCGTAATTATATTGTGGTCACTGTTTCCCAAATTTTCCCCTAACTTAATGTGGCCTACTTTCTCCATTTCATTACACAGAAACAGGACAAATGGTGCTTCCTTCCTTGTTGGAGTAGCAACATATTGCCTGAGAAAACTGTCCTGAACACGCTGTAAAAAGCCTTTCTTCTCTTTCGCAAACATTTCCCTCGTCTATTTTTGGATAATTAAAATCTCCTACAATTATAAATCGACTGTTAATACATGCCCCTTCCTGTTCTTCCTTCCTTATCCCTCCTGAAAGTTTTACATCTAGGTATATTTCGTTGCCAATCCTGACTTGGCTACAGTCACATTTCAGTTATTGGTTTATGTCATGAATGTCTATTTTAATCAATGATGTTGTTTTCCCAATTTTAGACTTGGCAGTGCAGTCAGTAACTATATCGTATGCAGGAGTGAATTGTCTAACTCTGGGAACAGTCGTTACAATATTACCAAGGTATTCTAACCAATCAGAAGTTAAGGAATACGTCACCAAATTACAATTACAAATTACAATGGGCCGTATTTTGTGACCCCCACGGGTGCGTACGAGGTGTGTACGTGCCCGTAGGGGCCGCGCAAGTGCCGGGTTTAGACATGCCAAGTGCTGAAACCCGGCACTTGCGATCTGTCAAGAATTCTCTTGACAGATCCTCCGCATCCGCGGGAGACGGGCCTCTGTGGGCGGAGAGTTGCGCTTTTTGCACAACTTCCGCCCGCTGAATGCCTGTCAAATTCTTACGCCTGGAAAAAGCAGGCGTAAGGCCTGATTTTACCAGCATAAGAGTTTTAAAAAACAGAAAAATAGCATTTGATCACTCATTTATATATTAAAAATACTCTTCAAAAAGTTAAGTTTATTTTTAGCCCTGTAAAAACATTTAATTTTTTTTCCAAAAAATTTAATTTTTGTTTAAAATATTTAATTAAATGGCATTTTAATTAATTTTAAATATGTAATTTAAAAAAAAAATGTATTTAATGTGTTGGTGTATTTTTTAGGTGATCCCCATACACGTACAGAACTGTCAAAAGTATGAATGGGGATTCCCCTCTTCCATTGGTTGGGCCGGCCCACGTGATCCCAGGAGCGCCTACGAACCGCTTGCACCCCTGGGATACCCGCACGGCCCCGGAGAGGCCCAGGAGCGCAAGCCTCCGATCGCAAATGTTGGCCCAATATGAGAGAACAAGGATAGGAGAAAGGCAACTAGATTTCCTGTGTTAGGTTAACTGTTCTATATGCAAGATTAAAGCTGGATGGCACGGTACGTTCGAACACCAACACTTAGTGCCACACAGCATTGGGAATGTAGACTTGATCTCCTATTCTACTGAACTGCCAGTCTCAATCACATCAGTGTCATGAAGGAAGAGACAAACACTGAAGCTCTAGGCTTTACAATGATATTACAATGGTCAAATCTCAGTACCACGCACAAGTATGCTTTCATTGTATGTAATTTCCATTGAATTATTTTCTATATGATTTGGTAAATGCGCATCAAACCATAAAAGTGTGTTTAGTCACAGTGTGTGAACACACTGAGGTTTTAATATGCTGCCCATTCCTGCGGCACACAGATCACAAAGTTTGCCAACACAAGCAAAGAGCATTAGGTTTTGCTCAGTGGGTGCAGGAAGAAGCTTCAGTACGTTGTTAGTGAATCTTTTCTATGGTGCTGCGATTGGAGGCGGCTTTCTGTGCCTACAAACCTCACACTGTTCGGTTCTGATAAGGTTAGCACGAAGCCGAGGTTCCATTCTCAGTTTGTGGTGATTTAGCTGATTTCATCAAGTTGATTTCACCTGCTATGGTGACGCTGTACCCCAATAGTGGGTGAGGTCACAACTTAATTGTCCTTCAGGCTTAAAGTCATAACCCTTTTGGGGTATTTTTTTTGTAAGTGTGATTGGTAAAGATTACAGGCGTTCTGGCCTTGTATCAAATGAATGCCATTGTTGTATTTCTTCAAGTGGGAGACGGATATTTAAATGCGTGTAAGACGCACCATTTTTTATAATAGCAAATTTCCGGTGGCACTGCTCATAGAGCAGGCACTGTTTTATAAGGTCAAGAAACATTATACCACGTAATATGTTCCTTTAAAGCTACAAAGTATACTTGTTGTTAAGTAAACACTGGGTAAGTCGATACAGAGCCCAGTTAAAAGGCTGAAGACTTCCTGGCTCCAATATTTTGTGTTCCTGGAGAGTTGCTTTTTGTTTCTTTATACTTTTGTTTTGAAATGCGACATAGAACGTTGTTTTTGTTAGGCAAGGGTATTAAGGATTACGGAACCAAGGCGGGTAGATGGAGTTAAGATACAGATCAGCCCATGATCTAACTGAATGGCGAAACAGGCTCGAGGGGCTGAATGGCCTCCTCCTGCGCCTATGTTCCTAACAGAAAGAAATGTGCACTAGTCGTACTGTTTTCATAGTAGTTGGTAGCTAAAGTCTATATAAAGCCTACATTGTTTGTTGACTGCTATTATAAGACCACTTTAAATCCATTGCAGCTTCTCCACATTTTCCCCATGAAATGGCAAGAAATTTCAAGCTCCCCAGCAATAGTTTCAGCATCCTGTCTGGGTTTTTTTTTTACCTGCACTGCCTTCCTGAACAGTTACTCAATTTGTTGAATGTTCATGCTGCAAGTGGGAGGAAGAATGACAGAAATATGCAGCAAAACATCAGAACCAACCAAACCATCATTACTGTGTGTGGTGGAGCCCTCCTTGCACATTGCAAATTACATCCTCTACTTGACAAAGGTGGCTTAAGAAATCCATTGCAACAGTTTGCAATTGCAAAGTTGCAAGGATGTTTAAACATATGAATAGCCCATTTACCCAGTCATTTAGCCCACGCTACAATCCATGTGACCATTCAGCTCCACTGTTTCAAACTCCAGCTAAATGGATAATGCTGAAGGTTGATTTGCGAAACAATTGAGTCATAAATAGCCTTATAGCTTCATAAATTCTTTGGACATTGGTCTCACGTTCACCTTATCTCAGAAAAGCAATAATGGTGAGCTCACCTAATGGTTAAGCTGGTTATGGCAGTGAGTAGCTAAGCTGTATATAGAGTAGGATGAACATTGGTTCAGTCCAAGGTTCCCGAGTCAGCAGATTCAAACAGCAAGAAGTAGGGGAGGGTTTGCAGGGTCTTATCTGTGGGTTAGAGAGGGAGAAGTCATCCAGCTCTCCCACTCCTGTTTTCTATCTGGGATCATTGCTGGAAGTGTGCCTGTGAACTTAGGAACAGGAGGAGCCATTCAGCCCCTCGAGCCTGTTCTGCCATTCAATGAGATCATGGGCTGATCTGTATCTTAACTCCATCCACCTGCCTTGGCTCCATATCCTTTTATACCCTTGTACAGACATTTGGGTTAGCTATGTTGTGCCCTCGCCCCACATTGGATGAATAACCTGCCAACACACTCTGTCTAGGTTTGTGCATGAGGAATGGCAATTTGTCTGTGACAACAGAGCTGTGGAACTATATCCCAGAAAGGAGTTAATACCTTCAGAAGAAGGGGGGGAGGGGCACAGACAGGGAAGGAAGTTGATAGAAAGAAAGAAAAACAATGACCGCTAACTTTTTGATTGATTTGCAGCAATGATTAATTAATCCACATCTTCATTTAATCTTATCAAGGTAGGATGAGATGGTATGGAATTTAATCTTTAATGACCGTGGGCAGAGTTTGAGATCCAAAATAGGATTTGATCCTAGCCAAGATAATTCCCACTGCAGGGACTGAACACAGTTTTCTACATGGAATTCACTTTTATCTCAAGGAGCATTTGATCTTATCAGAGTACATCTCAAAGAGGAAGGAGTCTCGGCATTGGGACCCCGAAAACCCAAACAACATACCTGGTTCCTGCTAGCAGGAGAATCTTTGCATTCTCAAGGCCTTTAGTCAACAGCTCTTTGACAACTTCTTGTATTATCAGTGCTCCCATGAAAGCGTATTCACCTTCAACAAACAATAGGCAGAGGACGGTGAGTGCACACTACACTGGGATAGGCTCGTACAGTAAAATCCTACGTTTTAGTTTGTCTCCACTCCCTCTCCTGAAGGCACTGACTAATGCAGGGTACCAAAGACCAAAGTGGCTATTCTTCCTACTTGACCCCTCACGGTGAGCGCTGGTAGCTATTTGATCTCAAGAGACATCAAAGCCAAATCCAATTATGTCCTGACACAACATTCACACACACAGACTTTCCAATAGGGACCATTGGATAGCAATCGGGAGCAGGAAGCATGGGACTATATCCAGTGGAGCAGAGCAGGCTAAAAGAGCTTTAATGTAGATTTTTAACAAAGTTTGAAGGGTTTTGATAGAGTGAATAGGGGAAAGACTATTTAACATTGTCACCAAGAAAGTGAGAAGAGAGATTAGGAAAAATGTATTTACGCAGAGAGTTGTTGCTTTGCCACAGGGAGTTGTGGAGACAGATATTATTACATCTTTTAAGGGAAAAGTAGATAAATATTTGAAGCAGAGGAAGATTATAGGGGCTATGTGGAGAGAGCAGGGCAGTGGGATTAGTTTTGAATTGCTCTAGCAAAGAGTTGGCACAGATATAATGGGGCTTTTTATGTGGGTGTTGCCAGCAAGGGCAGCATTTGCTGCCCATCCTTAGTTGCCCTGAGAAGGTGATGGTAACTGGGCGACTTGCTAGACCACTTCAGAGGGCAGTTAAGAGTCAACTGGAGTGGAATATAGGCAGGACCAGGTAAGGACAGCAGGTTTCTTTTCTGAAATGGCATTAGTGAACCAGTTAGGTTTTTACGACAATCTGACAGCTTTACGGTCACTTTTACTGAGACCAGCTTTTTTTATTTTGATGGTTGAATAGTCTACTTCAGTGCTGTAAACTTCTTTGGTTCTACGGGCTCAGTTTACGGAACCTCCAATACCTTCACCAAAATGGCCATTCTTCATGTGTGACCCTTCGCAATGACCGCTGGCAGGCTATTTTACCTTGGAAGACAACACAGTCAAGTCTGATTCTGCTCCAACGAAACATTCACGCACACACATACACACACACACAGGCTTTCCGATAGCGGTCACTGGACAGCAATCAGGAGTCGGAGCCTTAGCTCAAGGACACAACGTTCAACAGTAATGCCCTTACCACTGCCCTGGCCATGATCAGCTAACTGAACTCGGATCAATTATCAAACCCGAGACCGTCCAAATGTGTGTGGCCCAGTACTCATTGAGCCATTTGGGCAACTCCAGTTAAGTTCTACAGGGATGAATTCTGCTTAAAACGACATGAGGAGGCAAATGAAAGCTTACTTTTCTCAGATTTCTGGGATGCGCCACTCCAAACATCACTTGAGCAATAAGGGATGAAACTGAAATGGAAAACAGAAGTGCATTTAATAGATGTGCTTGATAAAATGATTCAAGTGGAAATAATATTTTCAGTGTAACATAGGATTACAAGTTGCTTATGAGTGGGAATAGATGTAGATCACACACTCATGCCTATGATTCCCCCACAGAGACAGTCCCAGATTTCAGCAAACTGACTGCGGGGGAGGGGGTGGAACTGAGAAACAGACCTCTGGCCCTTCACCGCAGGGAGAGAAGGAAGATCGAGAGGACCATTCACCCTGGTACTTGCTCTCCTGAACCTCTTAGTGTCTCAAAAGCAGGACTGACTCGATGTCAGGGAGCGAGTCACCACTGCCTTCTGTCCTGGATGGTGAGTGGTGCAGAGGATCGAAAGACAGAGGCAGAAAAATAACCTGCAAATGATGCATGAGATTATTTCTCCCGCCCTGTCCTTATGCTATTTATATATATTGTGTGGCTTTCAGGTAACACAGGAGTTGTTGGAATGATTACATGGCATACTTTGGTGTGTTTTCTACCTTTTTGCAGATAGCTCTGCTTATATAACCACTACAGGGAGAACTAAATATAATTTAATCCTAGCATAAGAAGTCATAACATCGGCAAAGTCTCAATGAGAATGCAAGCAAATTTATAACAAGTTCCCATTTGGTTCCCTAGATGGGAATGCTGTAGTCAACAACAACAACAACTTGTATTTATATAGCACCTTTAACGTAGTAAAACGTCCCAAGGCGCTTCACAGGAGTATTATAAGACCAAATATTTGACACCGAGCCACATAAGGAGAAATTAGGGCAGGTGACCAAAAGCTTAGTCAAAGAGGTAGGTTTTAAGGAGCGTCTTAAAAAGAGGAAAGAGAGGTAGAGAGGCGGAGAGGTTTAGGGGGGGAGTTCCAGAGCTTAGGGCCCAGGCAACAGAAGGCACGGCCACCAATGATTGAGCGATTATAAACAGGGATGCTCAAGAGGGCAGAATTAGAGGAGCGCAGATATCTCCGGGGGTTGTGGGGCTCAAGGAGATTACAGAGATAGGAAGGGGTGAGGCCATGGAGGGATTTGAAAACAAGCACGAGAATTTTGAAATCGAGGCATTGCTTAACCGAGAGCCAATGTAAGTCAGCAAGCACAGGGGTGATGGGCGAACGGAACTTGGTGCGAGTTAGGACACGGGCAGCCGAGTCTTGGATGACCTCAAGTTTATATAGGGTAGAACGTGGATGGCCAGCCTGGAGTGTGTTGGAATAGTCAAGTCTAGAGGTAACAAGGGCATGGATGTGGGTTTCAGCAGCGGATGAGCTAAGACAAGGGCGGAGATGGGCGATGTTACGGAGGTGGAAATAGGCGGTCTTTGTTATGCCGTGGATATGTCAGTCCTGGTATATGCAATGTGGTTCTAAGCAACTGTTTTTTTTTCTCAGGTCTATTGTGTTTAACAGGATTATGTTGTTCAGTATTTTTCCTAATTTTCTTACCTTGCTCCCCTCTTCACCCAAAAGATGCCAACTTCTGCTGGGGTATGACAACAGCCCTCTAGCACCTCACCCCAAATGAGTGTTCTTCTTGTGTGTCTAACCAGTGAGTGTTGGCAGGATAACTGACTGTGGGGGGCATCACAGGTGAGCCCCATCTTATCCTCACCCGTTGTTCACACGGGAAGCGCTGATCAGCAATCTGGAGCAGGAATCCCCAACTCATTCTTTCTCTCCTGATCCAAGGGGCTAAGGCCAATTGTAATGCCTTCATCCCTGCCCCAGCTATGATCAACTGACCCAGCACAGAAGTGTAATTGAAGCCAGGACCCTCTTGCTTTGTATTATTCAGTACCAAACCAGGCACTGAATTTTCCCAGTGAGCCATCGAGGGAGTTAGTCTTCGTTTTATACTGTTGTGCTTAATATTCACACAGTGCAACTTTTCTATTTTTGGTTCAGCTGTGGCTCAGTGGGTAGCACACTCGTCTCGGAGTCAGAAGGTTGTGGGTTCAAGTCCCACTCCAGGGACTTGAGCACAAAAATCCAGGCTGACACTCTAGTGCAGTGCTGAGGGAGCGCTGCACTGTCGGAGGTGCTGTCTTTCGGATGAGATGTTAAACCGAGGCCCCGTCTGCTCTCTCAGGTGAACGTAAAAGCTCCCATGGCACTATTCCGAAGAAGAGCAGGGGAGTTATCCCTGGTGTCCTGGACAATATTTATCCCTCAATCAACATCACTAAAAACAGATTATCTGGTCATTATCACATTGCTGTTTGTGGGAGCTTGCTTTGCGCAAATTGGCTGCCCCGTTTCCTACATTACAACAGTGACTACACTTCAAAAAATACTTCATTGGCTGTAAAGCGCTTTGGGACGTCCAGTGGTCGTGAAAGGCGCTATAGAAATGCAAGTCTTTCTGTCTTGATTCAATGAGTTGACCAAAACTTACACTATATTAGCGTTCCACCAGTAAGGGTTTTCTTCTGGCTGAGGGGAAAGGATTCCAGTTCCTGTTAAAATAAAAGCCCCAGAAAGGTCAGGTCTGCGTGCTTAATGTGAATTTGTCAACACACCACATTTCATTGATATTTGGTGGAACATTTTGATGGAAACCAGTGTTCAGACGTGTCAGAAGTATAAAGAAACTATGGTCAGTCCTGGTGCATGCTGGTTGTGCGTATCAGGAAATTCCAACCACGGATTTCAGCGTTTGGAAAATCAAGGCTGGGGGGGTGCAGGATTTCTCAGTACAGGCTCTTAGCTTGTAATATGATTTGTCGAATGTTGGGCACATTCCAGCTAAATGATGGTGCATTTAGTTACAAATGGATGGCACATCTGCAAGTGTCTTTTTCCACAAGAGTCATTTTTTGTAGTGTCTCTCAGTGAGGTTGCCAATTAATGCCAATCTGCACTAAATTGTAGGTAGTTTTCGGCTGTGGACCCCACCTATTAGAAACTAGGTTGACTGATTCTAGGATACTGTGGAAAGCTCATTGGCATAGTAGCTACACAGCCAGAGAGAGCATGGGAGAGGAGAGAGAAGGGGGAGAAAGAGTGAATGAGAGTAGTCCTTTATCCCATCCAAGTGCCCAAAGCACTATACAGTCCCTGCATATAACAACAACAACTTGTATTTATATAGTGCCTTTAATGTAGTAAAACATCCCAAGGCATTTCGCAGGAGCGATTATCAATATATATACATAATATATGATTATGGGCATTTTTTAAAGGGGTACGGTATGAGTGCAATGACTTATTCTATTGGGTGACCGACCAACTGCTGGTGCCTTGTCCAATAATAAATAGTTTTGACATATTTCTACAGGTTTTTGGTTATATAATTCACTGAATAACCATACCACAGGCCTAATGGATCTCAAAAAGATTATTTTAATGCTTTATTTTTCTTCAGTGTTTTCCCTCTATTGTCTAAACTAGTGGTGCTGTGTCCGAGCCGTCATTGCCGACACTAACCTGTTTTACTGTGAGGCCAGTTGGTGGAGCTCATTAACCGGCGCATGGTGTCGTATCGAGTGTCGCAGCTTTCTTTGCTGAAACAATACCAACCCCCTGGGAGAACAAAAAAACAAACGGCAAAATTAATATGCAAGAACAGGACAAGCAGTGCGACACGACTAATGCGTTAGAATCCCTCCGAGTTGATCTTGCAACAAGTCCTTCAATGTCAAAAAATAGAGAAAAGACAGGGTTAACATTTGGGTGCAAACTCCTCATCAGAACTGGGAACTGGAAGATAAGTGAGATCATGGACAAAAAAGTGGGTGGTGGGGGGGGGGGGAAGTGGCGAGGAAGAGGAGGAAAGAATGGCTTGAATGTCCAAACAGGGTTTTTAGGAAAGCTGGTGGATTAGGTGTGGTGATCAACTCTATGAGGCCACAGGGTATTAGTGTGGATAAGTCAGCGGCAAAAAGATACAGGAAGGAAAATGGGGCAAAATGAATGAGAACTGCAAGTACATGAAAGCTGGAAGAAACATAGAAAATTATGGAAACACACAGCAAAAGTCAGTTCAACACCCTGGGAGCAGATCCCCAGCCAACCCACAGAAGTGGGACAGTGAGGAAGCCCCAATATATCCCCAGTTCTTGTGACTAAGAGGTCGAATGATGCCCAGCCAATGTTCATTTGTGTTTTTATTGCATTTTTTTTCTTTTCCTGGTACTATATCAGATTAATTTGAAATCCTCTTCTTAAAATGGCACACAAGATTAATACAATAAATGGAACATACTGAAGTCAACGGTGATGCAGTGTCATAGTGTCACCAATTATAGGCTCCCCTGGCACCTTTTACAAAACCAGCCCAAAATGAATAAACTTTAAATCTCTAAATCAACAACCACAATTGATGAATTGAAATATGCTCAGTGCCAAATCTGAAACCCATTACTTCAAAAAGTAGGACATATTAATGCTTCATTAACACTCTCTAATGTACAGTGCTACAACAACACAAAAGCAAAATACTGCGGATGCTGGAAATCTGAAATAAAAAACAGAAAATGCTGGAAATACTCAGCAGGTCAGGCAGCATCTGTGGAGAGAGAAACAGAGTTAACGTTTCAGGTCGATGACCTTTCGTCAGAACTGGAAAAAGTTAGAGATGTAACAGGTTTTAAGCAGGTGCAGAGGCAGGGAAAGGAGGGAGGGGAAGGAAGAACAAAAGGGAAGGTCTGTGATAGGGTGGAAGGCAGGAGAGATTAAATGACAAAAGGGATAATGGTGCAAGGCAAAAGGAGATGGTAACGAGACAAGTAAAAGAAACAAAAGATGGGTCTAGAGGAGGTGTAAATGGGAATAGCAGAATCATCAACAGCTGGCATCTGAAAAAATGGGGTTATGACTTATCACAGACCTTCCCTTTTGTTCTTTCTTCCCCTTCCCCCTTTCCCTGCCCCTGTACTTGCTTAAAAACCGGTTACATCTCTCACATTTTCCAGTTCTGATGAAAGGCCATTGACCTGAAACGTTAACTCTGTTTCTCTCTCCACGGATGCTGTCTGACCCGTTGAGTGTTTCCAGCATTTTTCTGATATACAGTGTCCTCTGATACACTATGGCCCGAAAATTAGACCTAATACGGGAGATTACGCACTGTGTACTCTCGCGTATTAGGTCCCGAATTGCCGGTTTCCTGCATGCACTGTGCATGCGCGGGAAACCGGCACTTCGTGTATTGCAAAGGGGGCGGTTCCTAAGTGAACCACGTGTGTGCTACAGGTTGTGCGCACGCAGTGCACTTAGTTTTTTTTTCAGCTTTGAACGCGCAGGTAAGTGGTGAAGATTTTACACATAAAGAAAGCAGGCGTAGGACCCCCTTTTAACAAGGTAAGTAGTTAATTAAGTGTTATTTTAAATTTTTTTCAACAGGTTTATCTTTTTTAGAGACTTTAAAGAAAGGTAAGTTTATTTTTATAACTTTTAAAAAGATTTTAAATTTTTTCAAAAATTTAATTTTTTGTTTAAAGTGGTTAATTTATTTAACTATACTTATTTTATTAATGTGATGGCTTTTTTTTAAATTTAATTGAGGTTTAGCTGTTCTTTTGGGGGCTTGTAGTATTCATAGCTTTGACAGCCCTTGCTGTCAAAACTATGAATGAAAGATGGTGTGCTGCCATTGGCTCTAACTGAATCACGTGATCCCAGAGCTCGCACGAACTAATTGCGCCTCTGGGACACGCAAGCACTGCACGGTTGCAACAGGAAGAGGCCCTGAAACTGAAGTTCGTGTGGGCCCGGAGCAAAAAGGTAGGCGCGGAGTGCGATATCGCGGGGAATCCTTACCCCCGCGGGAACCATCGATGTTTAATTTCTGGGCCTATGTATGGTAATTGCTCCTTTCTATTACAGAAACCAGCAATATCGGCACTCGGATTTTTGGGGAGGGAGGGGTGATGTGGGTGACACGAGCAAGGCAATAATTATTGCCCATCACTAGTTACCCTGAGGGTATTAAGAGTCAACTACATAATGTGTAACTGGAGCGGTTCAAGAAGGCGGCGCACCACCACCTTCTCAAGGGCAATTAGGAATGGACAATAAATGCTGGCCTTGCCAGCGACGCCCACATTCCATAAACAATTTTTTTTTAAACATGAAAACCAGACCAGGTGGGGCTGTGGGTTCCCTTCCTGAAAGGACATTAGTGAACCAGTTGAGTGTTTACAACAATCCAGCAGCATTTGTGGTCATTTTTATGATGCTAGGTCAGAAATTACCAAATTTATTAAATTCCATTTCACAACTAGACTGCCATATCCATATATTTATTTACCATATTGGTACTAATACACAATATGAAAACTCTTGCTTAACCCAATTTGCTTTGCCATTATGCCCATGCACTTTTTAATGCTCTTAAATTTATCATCTCAAATTGTTTCCACCACTACCACCAACAGTGACTGACACAGGGAGGTGGCAGGTTTTAACTGAGATGATTGATGTTGCAGTGGGGTCATTACAGATGGCCTAAGCATCCCCTTGCTAGGTAGGGGCAGATTGGATATGGTCCCCACAGAATTATAAAATCACAAGATAGAAACCTAGGAAGAAGGTTGTTGGGTCCAACTTAGCTTGTTCCATCCATCCAAAAGGACCCTACAGTCACTCCGTCAAACCACCCACCCAACTGGTTCCCAAATGAGTGGAGGGCTTATTCCTCCATGAATTGCCCTCTGCCATTCAGTGCCCAGGGTACCACACCAAGAATGGCCAAGGTGTTACAGGGCCTTCTCCCTATTGAATCATTCCCCAGAACAAATCACCACCGTCCGGAAGGATAACTGGAGAAAACTGGGATGAGGAAAGTTGATTTTAAAAAGAAACTAGTCAATCTACAACAACAACAACTTGCATTTATATAGCACCTTCAACGTAGTAAATGTCTCAAGACGCTTCACAGGAGCGGAATCAGAAAAAATTGACAACGAGCCACATGAGGAGATATTAGGACAGGTGACCAAAAGCTTGGTCAAAGAGGTAGGTTTTAAGGAGCGTCTTAAAGGAGGAGAGAGTGGTAGAGAGGCGGAGAGGTTTAGGGAGGGAATTCCAGGGCTTAGGGCCTAGGCAGCTGAAGGCACGGCCACCAATGGTGGAGCGATTAAAATCGGGGATGCGCAAGAGGCCAGAAGTGGAGGAGCGCAGAGATCTCGGAGGGGTTGTGGGGCTGGAGGAGATTACAGAGATAGGGAGGGGCGAGGCCAAGGAGGGCTTTGAAAACAAGGATGAGAATTTTAAAATCGAGGACCACTGTAGGTCAGCGAACACAGGGGTGATGGGTGAACGGGACTTGGTGCAAGTTAGGATATAAAGGAAAGGAAATGGCCACCGATTTAATGGCTGGATTCCTGGCAGAAATGAATGTCCATCACCTGACAGATCCACCCTGTAGATAGATCAGGTCCCGTACAGTTCACCAATGAATTGTGCACCTCTCACTAAACCATAGAAACATAGAAGATAGGAGCAGGAGTAGGCCATTCGGCCCCTCGAGCCTGCTCCGCCATTCGATGAGATCATGGCTGATCATCCAAACTCAGTACCCTGTACCTGCTTTCTCCCCATATCCCTTGATCCCCTTAGCCTTAAGAAATATATCTAACTCATTCTTGAATATATTTAATGACTTGGCCTCAACTACCTTCTGTGGTAGAGAATTCCACAGGTTCACCACTCTCTGGGTGAAGAAATTATTCCTCATTTCTGTCCTAAATGGCTTACCCCTTATCCTTAGATTATGACCCCTGGTTCTGGACTCTCCGACCATCGGGAACATTCTTCCTGCATCTAGTTTGTCCAGACCTGTCAGAATTTTATATATTTCGATGAGATCCCCTCTCATTCTTCTATACTCCAGCGAGTATAAGCCAATCGACCCAATCTCTCCTCATATGTCATTCCTGCCATCCCAGGTATCAGTCTTGTGAATCTTCGCTGAACTCCTTCCATGGCAAGAACATCCTTCCTCAGATAAGGCGACCAAAACTGCACACTTTACTCAAGGTGTGGTCTCACCAAGGCCCTGTACAACTGCAGCAGGACATCCCTGTTCCTATACTCAAACCCTTTCGCTATGAAGGCCAACATACCATTTGCCTTCTTCACCGCCTGCTGCACCTGCATGCTTACCTTCAGCGACTGGTGCACAAGGACACCCAGGTCTCATTGCACTACCCCTTCTCCCAATCTATTGCCATTCAGATAATAGTCTGCCTTTCTGTTTTTGACGCCAAAGTGGATAACCTCGCATTTATCCAAGTTATATTGCATCTGCCACGCTTCTGCCCACTCACCCAACCTGTCCAAATCATCCTGGAGTTTCTCAGTATCCTCCTCGGAGCACACCCACCCACCCAGCTTTGTGTCATCTGCAAACTTAGAGATATTACATTTAGTTCCCTTATCCAGATCATTAATGTATATTGTGAATAGCTGCCTGCCACTCGGAAAAAGACCCATTAATTCCTACTCTCTGCTTTCTGTCCGCCAACCAGTTCTCTATCCATGTCAATACCTTGCCCCCAATCCCATGTGCCTTAACTTTACACGCTAATCTCTTATGCGGGACCTTATCGAAAGCCTTTTGAAAGTCCAAATACACCACATCTACTGGTTCTCCATTATCTATTTTCCCAGTTACATCCTCAAAAAATTCCAGTAGATTAGTCAAGCACGATTTACCTTTTGTAAATCCATGTTGACTTTGTCCGATCCTGTCACTGTTTTTCAAGTGCTCAGCTATTACATCCTTTATAATGGACTCTAGCATTTTCCCCACTACCGACGTCAGGCTTACCGGTCTGTAATTCCCCGCTTTCTCTCTACCACCCTTTTTGAATAGTGGAGTAACATTAGCTACCCTCCAATCCATGGGTACAGTTCCAGATTCCATCGAATGTTGGAAGATGATCAGCAATGCATCTACTATTTCTAGGGCCACTTCCTTAAGTACCCTAGGATGTAGATTATCAGGCCTTGGGGATTTATCAGCCTTCAATCCCGTCAATTTCCCTAACACCATTTCCCTGCAAATACTGATTTCTTTCAGTTCCTCCCTTTCATCAGACCCTATGTTCTCCAACATCTCTGGGAGGTTATTTGTGTCCTCCTTTGTGAAGACAGAACCAAAATATGCATTTAATTGGTCTGCCATTTCTTTGTTCCCCATTATAACTTGCCCCGCTTCTGACTGCAAGGGACCTACACTTGATTTCACTAATCTTTTTCTCTTCACATATCTATAAAAGCTCTTAGTCAGTTTTTATGTTCCCTGCAAGCTTACTTTCATATTCTATTTTCCCCTTCTTAATTAATCCCTTTGTCCTCCTTTGTTGAATCCTAAACTGCTCCCAATCCACAGGGTTACCGCTTTTTCTGGCCAATTTATATGCCCTCTCCTTGGATCTTATGCTATCCCTAATTTCCCTTGTTAGCCACGGTTGAGTCACCCTTTTTGCTTTATTCTTATGCCACACTGGGATGAACAAATTCTGTAGTTCATCCATGCAGTCTTTGAATGTTTGCCATTGCCTATCCACCGTCAACCCTTTGAGTGACATTCCCTAATCAATCCTACCCAATTCGCGCCTCATACTATCGTAGTTTCCTTTATTTAAATTCAGGACCCTAGTCTCTGATTCAACTACTTCACTCTCCATCCTAATGAAGAATTCTATCATATTATGATCACTCTGACCCAAGGGGCCTCGTACAACAAGATTGCTAATTAATCCTTTCTCGTTACATAATACCCAGTCTAAGATGGCCTGATCTCTGGTTGGTTCCTTGACATATTGTTCCAGAAAACCATCCCGTAAACATTCTAGGAATTCCTCCTCCACAGTATTTTTACTAATTTGGTTAGCCCAATCTATATGTAAATTAAAGTCACCCATGATGACTGCTGTGCCCTTACTGCATGCTTCTCTAATTTCCCTTTTAATGCCGTCCCCAACCTCCGTATTACTGTTTGGAGGTCTATATACCATTCCCACTAACGTTTTCTGCCCCTTGTTATTTCTCAGTTCTACCCATACAGATTCCGCATCATCAGAGCTAATATCCTTCCTTTCAATTGTGTTAATCCCCTCTTTAACCAGCAATGGTACCCCACCTCCCTTTCTTTTTTGCCTATCTTTCCTAAATATTGAATACCCCTGGATGTTGAGTTCCCAGCCTTGGCCACCCTGGAGCCATGTTTCTGTAATCCCAATCAAATCGTATTCATTTACCTCTATTTGCGCAGCTAATTCATCCACCTTGTTCCGAATGCTCCTTGCATTAAGACACAAAGCCTTTAGGCTTGTTTTTTTTAACGCTCTCAGACCTATATGAATTATTATTTACTGTGACCATGTTTGATTTAAACCGTTGAGTTCTTTGCCTTCTACTTTTGTTTTTCTCCTTCCTGTCTTTTGCTTTTATCCTTGTTTCCCTTTCCTCTGTCTCCCTGCTCAGGTTCCCAACCCCCTGCCACTTTAGTTTAAACCCTCCCCAACAGCACTAGCAAACACTCCCCCTAGGACATCGTTAGATGGACTTTTAAAAAAATACTATTTCGATCATATCAAATCGTTGTCAAAATATTGTGCGTTTTCAAATTACACTTTCCTTCTCGCTGTCCGAAATAAAATTCGCAACCATCGTTAGGGTTTTAGAAATGTAAATCCGGGTTGGATCCGATACAGATGATAAAAGTGCGACCGGGAGCAGGTGACATGACACAGTAAGTAAGGAGGAATCCCTTGGTGGACCCAGGGTGGCCTGATTCAGTACCAGTGCCAGTGTTGAGTATAGTCAAGGTGGAGATCGATAGATCTTTGGACTCTAGGGGGAATCAAGGGATATGGGGATCCGGGGGGGGAAAGTGGATTTGAGGTCGAAGGTCAGCCTGATCTTATTGACTGGTGGAGCAGGCTGGAGGGGCGGTATGGCCGACTCCAGCTCCTAATTCTTAAGTTTAATCTTAAAAGGGCAACCAATAGCAAAAATACCGCAGGTGCTGGAAATCCGAAACAGAAAAAAAACCAGAAAGCGCTGGGGAGATATTCGGCCGGGTCGGGCTGCATCCGTCCGGAAAGCACCAGGAATGGTTTTAAACCTGAAACGTCTCGTCTTTTCTGGACGGATGCTGCCTGACCCGCTGAGTAGCTCACGCACGTTCGGTGTTAAAGGGGCAACGCGCCGGTCTCAGTCACTGCAAATCCTCCAGATGGACAGCAGTTGCTGGATGTTGCGGTGAAACGGAAGCAACGAGTCAACGAAAATGAAAGTGGGCCATGCAACATTTTTATTTTGAAATACACGTCGAGATAGATGTTGACGGTCCCTGGATGTTACACTTTTCTAACAAAGCGCAGGACATTCCAGCAATGACGGAGACTTCAAACAAAAGTGCTTCATTGGCTGCGGAGCGCTTTGGGACGTCCTGAGGTCGAGACAGGCGCTACACAAATGCAAGATCTTTCTTTTAAAACTCACTCAAACATGAACACTTGACCCATCCTCATGAAATACCCCAAACTCACCTTCTAAAAAGATTAGCCAGCGTCTGCTGCCCTTAGACTCTTTCATGTAGTACCTGTGAGGGCAATGACAAATCGGTTAGCCAATCGATTGTTAATTAAACGAACCTAAAAGGGGAATCTATTTTAAAAAGTATATATATATATATATATAGATGTATACTTGGTGTAAAAGCTAGTTTGAACTTGGAGCTCCCGCCAACAGTTTGTGTGTTCAAGGGCTTCTATAGACCGAAAAAGTCAGATTCCGTTTTTATCAGATGGGAATCTGGATTTTTACTGATTTGCCAGTTTGGGAGAGCCCATCAGACCAGCGATTTACAGTCAGAGCCGGCGCCTCGTGTGGAGACGGTGCCCGCGCCCCCGGCGTAAAGTGAAGAGTGCTTGAAAAACAACTGCTGTCTGTCTCAGAGAGTCGGTTTACCCTTTCCAAGTGGCAATTCCCCGTTAGAAATGCCGCGTTCTCAACACTAATCCACGGTTACAAGGAGATCTGTGGCTGGCTACTTCTGAATCGGATTATTCAGGAGGCGACCCACCGGGATGTTAAACCTCAGCGGGTGTTATTACCCGGAGCGGAAAGATTTCGAGGTAACCGGGGCGGGGCGGGCGATGGCGGGGTGGGGGAGGTTGTCACACTGAGAGAAGCCTTTGGTACCGAGACCATCCCTCGCACTCAAGAAAACAGAAGAAAGTGCATCTTGTGGAATGAAAGTTTGGATTTTACAGGTTGCACGCCTTCGCCCTTAACATTGTTGGATGGGTTGTGAATGGAGATTGAGTGCCGTCTAGTCTGTGGACTTTAATGTGTTCACTGTTGCAGTCTCTGGAAAATTAAACTCGCCTTTTTTTTAAAAAAAAAGTCAGGTAGCGGTGCAGAGAGTATCAGAGAGGTCCCAGCACCGGCTCCATGCACACCACACAAGGCGGTCCTTTAATTAACTATTTTCACGTTTAAAATAAACATGACTACATTAATCACAATATCGAAATATCAGCGAATCCCCTCCCCACCCCTACTTGTGTCCGGAGAAGGGAACCAGGTTAATGTGGCGCTTCTGATTACTTGTAACTCCAATCAGTGACATTTACATTATTTGAACGATATAAAATACATACATTTACTGGGAGTTGAAGTATTGTTTCTGCTGCTATTGATGATTGAAAGGGCGCTGGATTACTGGGTTTGTGAAAGTGAGCAGGAAGGCTATTCTGTCTCACAAGGAGGGGAAGGGGAAGCACTTGGAGTTTGTGAAGTGCAGACACCCTGGACAGTGGCGAGGGTGGGCTGGACTGGACTGGGTTGGTCAAATAGCAGGAGGCAGCACTTTCACAGAGAACACTTCATTCAAAATCCACAACTTCCCAACAAATCTTTAGCTGGTTTTTTTTTGGGGGGAGGGGGGAATAAACCTTCCGAAAAAAGGTGGATTTTTAAGAAAAGAAATACAGAAATTGCTGGAGATTCACAACAAAGTCGATCAGCATCTGAAAGCTGGGTTGAAATAGGGGATGCTTCATCAGAATTTTAACAGATTTTATGGGATATCGACCGCCCGTTGTAATATTGGCTGGGTTGTATTTCTCTGGAGGGACAGCGGGTTTAAACCAATCATCTCAAGCGGTCTCATGCCATGGTTAAAGGGGCTTTTTTCTTGCTTGTCTTGGTGCTGGACAAACGTGAGGGTTGCGCCGATTGTCAGCACTCGGGCTGCGAGTTTTAACAGTGTTTACAGGCGCCAGTCAGACTGGCATCAAATTCCTTACCCCGCCGGCGTGCCGTCGTTACAGGTAACGGAGGAATTGGTCAGAAAGTGCAGCCTCATGTCATCGTTGAGCTTCTGAGCGGAGCAGGGGTAGAGAGACTGAGCCAAGCTCTTGATCTGAGCCATGAAGTTGTCGATGTTTCCCTCGACGGCGGTGAAGTCCAGGGTGAAGCTCTCCTCGGTGTCGGGCGCCGCAGCCGCCGCCGCTGCCGCCGCCGGATGATGCTGCTGGCTCCAGCCGGGCGCCTGGCCCCTCTCCCGGGCGGCCGCCCCTTGCGCCCGCCGGTAGTGCGAGTTCTGGCGGCCGGCCCGCCAGCTCTTCCTGCCCTCGGAGGAGCCGCCGAGCTGCAGCAGGACCATGCAGCCGAAGAGCAGCGGGCGCCACAGCCTGGCACTCGACTGCCAACTCCACGTCAGAACCCATCCTTCCCTCTCCCCTCCCCCCCCAAAGAGAGAACAATCTGCAGGAGCTGCTCCCGGTAACTGAGGACAAGTCAGCCTAACGACACTGAATGTCCTGAGAGGGGGGGAGAGTTAAAATAGGAAATCAAAAATCTAAAGTTAACAAAAATGAGGAATTTAGGGAATTCTTCTTCTTAGGCAGTCCCTCGGAACCGAGGATGACTTGAACAACAAAGTGCGGCCCAAATGATTTAATTTGCAAGTCGCGATAAATCTCCCCCAATAAATACTATTTCAAAAGTCTTCTTCTTCTTTGAATCTGCTTAACATTAAAAAAAAAAGTTCGGTGCAATTCCTGAACTAAACCTGTGGGATCTGCTCAGAAGCCTTGTTCAGCCTGGGTGCTGAGCAGGTTTGGGAATGGTCTCTCTATCTATCTGTCTCTATCTCTCTCTCTCTCTCTCTCTCCTGCCGCCTACCTCGGCCTCGCTTGTTAAATACTCAACTTCAAGCCCAGTGCATTTAGGTAATTAATATGGGTCGGAAGGTTTCTCTCTCTCTCTCTCTCTCCCCCCGCTTATTTCATTTTCTCTCTGACTCACTGCCAATGAACGCGCTGGTTCTGGGGACTGAAGAAATGGGCGTCTTTTATTTATGCTGTTTGTAGATGCAGATTTTTTTCGCTCTCTCTCCTTAGGGTGAGGTGCTTCCACGTTGCGTTTGATCTTTTTGGAGAGAGAGGGAAGATAAAAAAAAAAGGAAAGGAAGGGGTGGGGGTGCTTAGTGTGAGTGCGGGCTGCTTTTTCTCGTTCAGACTCCCCCCCACAAACATTACAGGAATTGAATATTGCAGAAGAGGGAATCCTTTGATGTCGCCGCCGTGTAACTGCTCCTGAAGATCAGACACGATTGATCCAGCCACGGGTGTTGATGAAGGAGGAAAATGGTTTAGCAAAAATAATTTTAAAAGAAAATCCTACCTGCGATTTAAAAACCCGTTTCCTGGATATTAAGGATCTTAATATTTTGCAGCTAAGTGCATTGCATTATACCGGTGTTGCCTGTCAGTGTTGTCAGTGAGGCGGTCTGCATTGAGAACAGTTCGTGCTCTTTGCAAAAAATGCTCCCATGTATTTGAAATGTGAATCCCGTATTGAAATCTAGCCCAGGCTCATTCTGTCTCATTTCTTCGTCCCGATTATTGCGCTTGCAATCAAATTATTGATTCACTCCCTCCCTCCCTCCCCAATCGAAACAATCTATTACTGGGATCCAAGTGCCGAAGAGCTGCTTTCTGACTCCTTATCATCATCCTGACCCGTTGGCAGGTTTTATTGGCGAGTGGCCGGAGCTTTCGATGTGTGGGCGGAGGCTGCCCGGAGACACGGCCACTGAGAGATGCGCCGCCGGTGTTATACTTTGAAATGGATTTTTATCGACAGAGGGAAAAAAACCCACAGGCGGCTTCTCCTCAAGCCGCCCCAGACTGTCCTGCCCAATGCCTTCAGTCACATCCCCCTATTATTTCCAGCCACGGCTTGTTTACACACACTTTAGACAACAATATCAACAGAATTCAATGTATAATCATTGCTCTTAAATTGTCTGTGCGATTACTAATGCGGCGCGGAAACTTCATTCAAAGGGCGAAGCAAACAGGTTCTCTGTTTTCAATTAACAATTAAACGTGTCTTTTTGAAGTGATTGATTCAGATAAGGGATGGGGAGTTGAGATAAGGGTTGTTTATTCAAGAAACAACACGGAAACAAAACAGAAGTTAAGTTTAACGCGTTATGTGCTGCCTGGGACTGGAGGGCGGCGAGGCTCCGGAGTTCTCTCCCTTGGGTACAGAATGCAATGGGAGCCGCTGAAAAGCTTGGCAGAGGTCCAGTTGATGAGATGGGACACGGTGTGCAGGAAGAGTCGGTGGAGGGAGAGTAGGTCCAGAGAGAGAGGTGGCGGGAGAGGATGGAGGGAAAGAGATGGAGGGAGAGAGATGGAGGGAGAGAAATGTGCAGGAAGAGTGGCTGGAGGGTGAGAGAGATAAAGGAAAAGACTTGCATTTTTATAGCGCCTTTCACTACCTCAGGACGTCCCAAAACGCTTTACAGCCAATGAAGTTCTTTTGAAGTGTAGTCACTGTTGTAATGTAGGAAACAATTTGCGCACAGCAAGCTCCCACAAACAGCAACGTGATAATGACCAGATAATCTGTTTTAGTGATGTTGATTGAGGGATAAATATTGGCCAGGACACGGGAGAAAAACCCCCTGCTCTTCATCAAAATAGTGGCATGGGATATTTTATGTTAACCTGCAAGGGGCCTTGGTTTAACATCTCATCCGAAAGACAGAGCCTCTGACAGTGCAGCACTCCCTCAGCACTGCACTGGAGTGTCAGCCTTGATTATTGTGCTCAAGTCTCTGGAGAGGGACTTGAACCCACAACCTTCTGAAACAGCCAGGCTGAAGAGTGGTGGAAGGAGAGAGATGGAGGAAGTGGTGGAGGGAGAGAGAGGGGGGTGGAGGGAGAGAGAGGGGGTGGAGGGAGAGAGAAGGGGTGGAGGAAGTGGTGGAGGGAGAGAGAGGGGTGGAGGGAGAGAGAGAGGGGGTGGAGGAAGTGGTGGAGGGAGAGAGGGGTGGAGGGAGAGAGAGAGGGGGTGGAGGAAGTGGTGCAGGGAGAGAGAGGGGTGGAGGAAGTGGTGGAGGGAGAGAGAGGGATGGAGGGAGAGAGAGAGGGGTGGAGGAAGTGGTGGAGGGAGAGAGAGGGGGTGGAGGAAGTGGTGCAGGGAGAGAGGGGTGGAGGGAGAGAGAGAGGGGTGGAGGAAGTGGTGGAGGGAGAGAGAGAGGGGTGGAGGAAGTGGTGGAGGGAGAGAGGGGTGGAGGGAGAGAGAGAGGGGTGGAGGAAGTGGTGGAGGGAGAGAGAGAGGGGTGGAGGAAGTGGTGGAGGGAGAGAGAGAGGGGTGGAGGAAGTGGTGGAGGGAGAGAGAGAGGGGTGGAGGAAGTGGTGGAGGGAGAGAGAGAGGTGGAGGAAGTGGTGGACGGAGAGAGAGTGCAGGTAGAGTGGGTTGAGGGAGATTGGTACTGAGAGAGGGTGGAGGAAGTGGTGGAGGGAGAGAGAGAGGGGTGGAGGAAGTGGTGGAGGGAGAGAGAGAGGTGGAGGAAGTGGTGGACGGAGAGAGAGTGCAGGTAGAGTGGGTTGAGGGAGATTGGTACTGAGAGAGGGTGGAGGAAGTGGTGGAGAGGAGGGAGAGAGGCGGGGGAGAGTGGTTTTAGGAGAGATTAAGGCGCAGCTTCAATTCATCACTTTCCCTTATCTCTGGGTTGTCTCAGATCGAGTCCCACCACAGGGACAAGTTCCGAATGAATTTACAAAAAACTCTTTCATTAGCGGGCACACACGATTCCCTCTGGGTTTATCGCCTCATCTCCAGGGCCGGGGGCCTCCGGAATGTCTTACCTGGGTCCGGAAGACCTTGGTGTAGACACAAGATCAAATACTCACTTCAAAGCCCGTGGCGGGACAACGTGACACTTCAGTCGCGGGTGTGGGGAGGTACTGGTAGATCAAAGTGAAATGAAAAATCGCCTTATGGTAGGAGTTACCTTGCTAGACACGGATGGTTTTGATGGGGTGGCTGCACTCTCAGATGGGTCAGCGATTGGAGCAGGTGGTTCTATTGGAGTTGAAGGCTTTTGATCGTTTCTCCTCCGGGGGTTGGGATTAAAATGTACTTTGTTACTGGGTCCAAGAACTTCACATCAATGACATATGAACCCATGAGGCAAACACGCACATACTCATCTCCAAGGCATTAGTGGCTTCTGAAAGTGTAATAGACCTGGTCATCAGTTTCCAATGGGATACCAGATCTATCGCTGCTTGTTGTTGAGAAGTATGCGGGGAGAGCCCAACTGCGGGGATCCATTTCATTGCCCGTGGTTTACCACGAATGTAATCGTTGACACCCCCCCCCTCCTCCCGACCCAGCGCCCTTGTGAACTTGACTCCCAGTTATCCTTGAGTCAACGAATTCATTCTTGCGCCTGAGGTGGGGTTAAGGGCAGCGGATCAGTGACTATGGTTGGCATCAGGTCAGCTCCGGGGGGAAAGCAGCGATACAGAAGCTCCCAAAAGGAAAGACGTCGCATTAAATAGAGAAAACAAAATGATCTACAAGAAAGACTTGCATTTATATAGCGCCTTTCACGACCACCAGACGTCCCAAAGAGCTTTATAGCCAATGAAGGACTTTTGAAGTGTAGTCACTGTTGTAATGTAGGAAACACAGCAGCCAATTTGCGCACAGCAAGCTCCCACAAACAGCAATGTGATAATGACCAGATAATCTGTTTTAGTGATGTTGAATGAGAGAAAAATATTGGCCAGGACACCAGGAATAACTCCCCTGCTCCTCTTTGAAATAACGCCTTGGGATCTTTTACATCCACCTGAGAGAGCAGACTGGGCCTCGGTTTAACTTCTCATCTGAAAGACGGCACCTCCGACAGTGCAGCACTCCCTCAGTCCGAGATCTTTGTGCTCAAGTCTCTGGAGTGTGACCTGAACCCACAAGCTGATTCAGAGGCGAGAGTGCTGCCCGCTGAGCTATTGGCTGACACTAAAAAGACAGCCAGAGCAGGTCGATGGAGTCTCGGAACTGTCCAATGTTTAAACGATAGTTACAAGGACGTGTGATTGCTGCAAACGCCGTTACAAGGATAACGTTTGAACTCCTTATCTTAAATGTAGTGAATTTTAAAATATACTAAAAATATAAAAGCTTGTATGGCTCATGAAATAAAAACCGACTGCTACAAATACACAACAACAGGTCAGTCAGCATAGTTACATAGCATTTACAGCACAGAAACAGGCCATTCGGCCCCACTGCTCCATGCTGCCCCTCTTCATCTCACCCCATCAGCATATCCTTCTAATATCATCCGTTTGAAATAATTATGTTCTAAACTAAGTCCAGGATAACTATCTGTACCAGCGCTGCATGAACCTGCCTGGCCTTTATTTTTATTGTCAAGGATCCTTCTGCCGTGTTGCCTCACAGACAGTTATTCTGGGCCGGCATCTTCAGTGAAACCTCCCAGGGCACCACCCTCCACAATGAACCAATTCATTACAGGGCGATCATCGCCGTTTGCCGATCAAGGAACACGATAGTCTGCGAAATCAGAGAGAGAGGAAAAAAATAGGACAATCTACTTTACACCGAACTGCAAATAGGTTGGGCTTGTTATCACACTCCACCGAAAATAAATAGCATCTCCAGGCAGCTTAATATATTTTTTAAAAAACCATCAGATCGCACCATCCAACTTCACCTAACCTTGAAGTGGTTTTGAAGGACCTGCCAAACATGAACAGAATATTGACCACATTGTGCGCAGTATCTGACTGACAATGGTCAGTGTGGTTTAGATACAGACACCATGGCGTTATGGAGTATGAATAATTGGTCTGTTCAGAATGCCGGCGCTGTAGGGAGGTCAACGGGAATGGGAAAAAAAGGGCACAGGCCGGGATCATGTCAATTTCTACCTCTACTTTTCCAATATCCTTCCCTAGCTGTCGATTTCTCTCTGTGTACAGCTCTCTCGTTTTCTTATAAAGTTTTCGCGTTTGCTGCTGCTTTTTCCCCCAATCAGCTTCAGCCCCCTGTCAGATGCAGTCGGTTCGTCTTCATCCAAGTTAAACTGGCAAGTAGGAAGCAGACGTTTTGGCAGACGCGAGGTACCAGTTGGTACGGAAACAAAAGTGAAATGTGATAGAAGGCGAGGCAGAAACTGGAGCACGTGAACCATTCGGAAGTGGTGGCACGACAACGCAACTAACGGTGCATTGATATCCACGCTTTCAAAGGGTCTATGATTCAAAAGGACACCCTGTAATGATCAATCCCCATCTGTTTCCTCTTCGCCCTTAAGGTCATCTCAGGTAAAGTTCAATCCAAAACGTTATTTAGAGCTAATCCCACAGCGTCAATCATCTGCCGGGGATCCAGTCATGATCTGTGAGGCCAAGGCTTCCTGCCAATTCAGGTCACAGCAGATTCCCAGCATCTGGGAGAGAAGAGGGAGAACTCATTGATGTAGACTTTATGGAGGGCATGACCTACCTGACAGAACTCCACCTCCCTCAGGAACGAGCAGAATTATACCCTCCACTTCTCAAGAGAGATTTTTTGCTTTTTTTTTGGTGTTCATCAAAGTGAGAGATGCCAGTGCTAAGGATTGGAGCACTTTTCCGCTTTGGACACTCCCAGTTCAAAGATAGCACAGGTTTGTTGCAGATTAAAGCACATTCTACTCTGCTCCAACAATGCACCCTAACCCCAGTTTCAGAAAGCAACACCCATTGTACCAGTGTAACATTTCCAACTCTTATCTTGGCCATCCACTGAGAGATTTAGTCCTAATTTGTGCCATGATGTGATGTGAGTCTTGTTGGTCCTTTGGCATTGGGTTGAGTCTGCCAAATTGATGTCATGTAGCACTGATAGAGCTATCAGACTGAGGAAACTTTCATCTCATCAGTCTGAGTTGGATTTGGTCTCATGTACCAGAGATAATTGAGCCCTATGTTAACCTTCTATACAATCATTTCCCACGACAGTACTTCTTAAATATCAAGGCAAAACGATTGGTAATATAATATAAATGTTAGTTTCATTCAGTTGGAAATACTCTTCCCTCAGAGTAAGAAGGTTGTGGGTTCAAACCCCAGTGCAGGAATTGAGCACGTAATCTAGGCTCGCTCTTTAGTATTAGGCAGGCTGACACTGTAGAATTAAAGGAGTGCTGCATTGTCAGAGGCGATATCTTTCAGATGAAATATTAAACTGATGCCCTGTCTGTTTGATTAGTTGGATGTAAAAAATCCCATGGCAGTATTTGAAGAAAAGCAGGGAATTTTCCTAGTGTTCTGGTATTCCTTCCTCAACACAACCAATAATCAGATAGTGTATGGAAAAAGATGGGCCATGTACTGCGGGCAAATGCCCTGTAGAACACATTTGCTCAGAGTTTGATTGCAGACTGTAAGGTTGAATTAATGTTCTGGTGTTTTATTCTTCACTGTCAGAGAGAAGTTCAGCAGATCTTTATCTTCTTGGTAGGTTTACTTGTGGTTGGGTGGCCCTGGCTCCTTCAGTAGGTTGGGTTGGTTGGGCAGAACCTGGGTGGAACCATTGAGTGTAGAAGGCATGGGTCTGATGGGCCAAATCCTAAGACAAAGTGATTAATATCAAAGGCAATAGAATTCAGTGTTTGTGTGATAAACCAGGCAGTTCAATTAATCCAGGTAGATAAATTATGAGTGGGGTTAATAAGATAAATAGGGACAAGCTATTTCCACTGGTCAGTGAGTCATTAATTGGAGGGCAAAGAGTTAGGATTATCACCAAAACAACGAAGAGTTGGGTGATTTATTTTTTACACAGAGGGTTGTTAGGCTATGGACTGCCCATCCACAAACAGGATCAATAATAGCTTTTAAAAGAGAAGTGTATAGATATTTGAAAAAGAAACAAAAATTAAAAGGGTATGGAGGATCGGATTAAGTGGATGGGTTTTTCAGAGACTCCTTCTGTGCTGTAAAATTCTGTGATTCTACAAAAGAAAGTTGTCCATACAAGAAATTTCATGCAATGTGACAACTCATGACTAGAATTACTTCTTCAATTTCTCTAACTCTTGCCTGATGTCCACGGCAGTCATGCATTTTACAGCAGCACCTACCCTTCTTCTTTACTGAAGGAGTGAGAACAGGTTGTTTTCTCTGTATAGCAGTTGATGGTAAATTTGCAGCATATTCAAATATTCTGAGAAACATAAGAAATATAAGAAATAGGAGCAGGAGTCGGCCATTCGGCCCCTCGAGCCTGCTCCATTCAATAAGATCATGGCTGATCTTTGACCTCATCTCCACTTTCCCACCCTATCCCCATATCCCTTGATTCCCCTAGAGTCCAAAAATCTATCTATCTCAGCCTTGAATATACTCAATGACTCAGCATCCACAGCCCTCTGGGGTAGAGAATTCAAAAGATTCACAACCCTCCGAGTGAAGAAATTCCTCTTCATCTCAGTCTTAAATGGCCGACCCCTTATCCTGAGACTATGCCCACTAGTTCTAGACTCTCCAGCCAAGGGAAACAACCTCTCAGCATCTACCCTGTCAATCCCCCTCAGAATCTTATATGTTACAATGGGATCACCTCTCATTCTTCTAAACTGCAGAGAGTATCGGCCCATTCTACACAATCTCTCCTCTTTCGGATGAGACGTTAAACCGAGTCCCCGTCTGCTCTCTCAGGTGGACGTAAAAGATCCCATGGCCCTATTTCGAAGAAGAGCAGGGGCGTTAACCTCGGTGTCCTGGCCAACACTTATCCCTCAATCAACATCACCAAAACAGATTATCTGGTCATTATCACATTGCTGTTTGTGGGATCTTGCTGTGCACAAATTGGCTGCTGCGCTTCCCACATCACAACAGTGACTACACTTCAAAAAGTCCTTCATTGGCTGTAAAGCGCTTTGAGACGTCAGGTGGTCATGAAAGGCGTTATATAAATGTAAGTCTTTCTTTTTATAGGACAACCCTCTCATCCCAGGAATCAATCTAGTGTGAATATAGTGTCCTTGTGCTGAGTCACAGAGCTGAATCTTCATGGTATCTTTATAACTCTCATGAAATAAATGTCATTTGGGACTGAGAAAGCCTGGAAAATCTGATATTAAGATGGAAGTTGGTCACATTTGGAAAGGGCACTCACTTGAAAAGTGTCGTCCATACTTCCATTAAAACAATAAAAAATCAAAGTCATCTTCTAGCCTGTATAAAGACAATGACCAGTGAGCGAGTGTGAACTACACAAGCAACACAATCACAACGTGTGTGTGACCTCCTCAGTCATCAGTAAGCCAAGTGATTTGGTGCCTGGTGACTTCCTGTGACACAGTCTGCAAATGTCTACATTTACCATGGGTAGTGCCATTTGCTGCCCGAATATCACAATTTTGTATAAAAAGTCTCAGAGCAGCAAAAACACTGGTGTTGGAGTAGACCAGAGTAGTAACAAGACATTGCACAAATCGTTAGCCTTTATCATTAGCTACTGGGGTTTTACTCATTCATAGAATAAAGCAAGTATTTTAGTTTGGGGACGCCCGCATTATTCAATTTTATACATTTAGATAAATTTTTACTTGTTGCTAATTTTGATGATCATAAATTAGCTGATCAGCAAAAGTTGAAAAGAAGAAATAAACTGGCTTATGTCAAAGTCATGATGCTGCAGCCTTCCAAAACTGTGCAAGATACTGGGAAGCATACTGATTTAGCAGTGGGATGGCCTGCGCTCAATCTATAGGGAATAATTTGAACCTAACTTGTCTAGGGGAAAACTGATGGTATCGGATTGACTGCCCATTAAGTTGGGAGGGGTGGGGGTGGCGACGGTGGCGGGGGGGGGGGGGCGGGCAAAACGTGGGGTGGGGGAGGACGATTGTAAAACAAATGTTTGATCCAATCCCATCAGTTCCTGCCAGATAGGTTGGGTTAAAATCATCCCCAATGTTTATTATTTCAGTTTTCACAAATGCTGTGGATTTACAGAAGCAATTATGGAAGTGTCGAACTGGAAACATATATGTTTTTTAATGCACAAACACACTGCCCAATGTGATATTGAGTTATCCAGACCAGAAAGGTTATGATCCAATTACGAGTTAGCTGATCCCGGCTGGAGCAGTAGCAGGGACATCACAATTGGCCTCAGTGCTCTTAGAAAAGGGCAAGTTCTGAAAAACACAGCCTAGAAATCAGTCTGGGCCCATTTTCGGGCTGGGACTCGCCGTTCCGAACCAGGATGCCTAAAAAGAGAGCCCCCCCACTGAATTTTGCAGTGGGACCATTCAGTGGGGGGGCTCTCTTTTTAGGCATCCTGGTTCGGAACGGCAAGTCCCAGCCCGAAAATGGGCCCAGACTGATTTCTAGGCTGTGTTTTTCAGAACTTGCCCTTTTCTAAGAGCACTGAGGCCAATTGTGATGTCCCTGCTACTGCTCCAGCCGGGATCAGCTAACTCGTAATTGGATCATAACCTTTCTGGTCTGGATAACTCAATATCACTTTGGGCAGTGTGTTTGTGCATTAAAAAACATATATGTTTCCAGTTCGACACTTCCATAATTGCTTCTGTAAATCCACAGCATTTGTGAAAACTGAAATAATAAACATTGGGGATGATTTTAACCCAACCTATCTGGCAGGAACTGATGGGATTGGATCAAACATTTGTTTTACAATCGTCCTCCCCCCACCCCACGTTTTGCCCGCCCCCCCCCCCCCCCCCGCCACCGTCGCCACCCCCACCCCTCCCAACTTAATGGGCAGTCAATCCGATACCATCAGTTTTCCCCCAGACAAGTTAGGTTCAAATTATTCCCTATAGTTACAAAATGTTGTTCCACAATTAACGTGAGACAGGATCGCCCATTTGTACATTCTAATTAAGAGCCTTTAAGCTAAATTTACGCAAAGCCCATTATCCAGTCCATGCAAATGTGTTGAGCAGTTCCAAGTTGGAATGTACACCTGGCGATTGATATATCGCCATTGGACTGTTTTTTGAAGACTGTAGCTATAAACTGTTGCCCTGGGATCACAGAACCGACAGAAAGTGCAATATAAGGCCAGAAGTCAAAGGTTAAGGTCACTGCTGCACCCTCCAGGTGTCTTCTGTAACCTCCCCAAGGCTAGAGGCTATTAACTATAGCCTGGAGATCATTGTCCACATTTGTTTAATTATGTTTTTGGATTAAATTCAAACAAAATAAAGGCTATAGTTTTATGGTGAGGGCTGAAGCAGGATATAGACTCCCTTTTGTGGCTTCGGTAGGCCGCAATCTTTGTTCTTTTGTCTGCTGAGCTGACCTGTCCCACTGACCTGACTTGCTAAATCCTACCGCTTACTAACCTGTTCCCAGGCACTGGTGAAACCTAATTTATCTTTCTTCCAATGTTCTCCTCTGTTCTCCTGAAGGCACTGACTCATGCCGAGGCGCAGTTCCACGAGCCCTGTCACTTCGCTCAAGTCTCAGTCTGGACAGTGAGTGCTGGTGGGCTATTGAACTGTGGAGGGCGTTACAATCGAGACTGGTGCTGTAGTCACGCCAGAGCCACAAGCATGCTTTTTCCAGAAAGCAATCAGGAAATGATATGCTGGCTGATTGTCTTTACCCCTTTCCCAGTCCACAGGCACTGAGACCAATCTTAGTGCCCAAGTTCCAGAAGATTAGCTAACTCAGCACAAACTGGTCATTGAACCCCATGGCCTACTCCTGCTCCTATTTCTTATGTTCTTATGTTCTTATGAACCCGAGACCTTCGGATCTATATGGCTTCGATAGACACTGCCTTTTTCAGGGGAATCAGCACCACTATGCCAGCTCAGACATGCTGCATTACAGCAGTAGGGAAGGAAAGCAAATCAGCATGAATACAGCACAAGTGGCAGGAACAGTGTTTTACATTTTACTGCAGAGCAGAGCCCTCGGCACAACTGTCTTTACAAATTATAACAGAAATAATGAAGGGATAAATACTAGTCCTCGCCCTTTTAGGGCTACCCCGGATCAGGCGTATTTCTCAGATGTTCACTTTCAACTAAAGTTTGAGGTAGCCGAATCCTAAAGACGCTTAATTGGGTCTAAAGGTCCGGGCTATCTCTCCCTAAAGGAAGGAACAACCTGAAAATGTTACCGTCCTCCAAATAGCACTTTTAATAAGTTTAGCTAGACTGTACCGTCCCGGATATTATGAGGGTCCGGAAAACTCCCCCAGAATTCTGCAACTCCTCACCAAAGAGTGTACAGAGATTGAGTTTGTGAGTTTGATGCAGAAGTATTATGTGAGACAATTCTAAAAATATATAGATTTATTAAAGAACCGACATGTACTTTACAGTTGGTGAGTCAATCGCAACATTAACAGTTCCAAAAAGAGAAAGCTTACAATCTTATTATCAGGGAACCTTACTCTCAAATCTTAACTTCGCTACAGTTTTACAGTGCTTAAAGTTCTACAGGATATCCACCAAAATCAAATACCTTTGATGCCCGAGGTACAAAGAGTTGGAGCCTTACAGAGCCGCCTCTGAAGCCGAGAATTGCTTTGCCCCTTTAAAGCGAACCTACTATCCCATTTGAGAGTTCAATATTTATACCCTTTTCCAGTGGTATTTCCTTTAAGGTTTTCTGCTGATGTAAGCTAATTATCTCTAGTCATTTTTCTGCTGACCTCTGCAATTCTTACAGTCACCTCAGCTGGTAGCATTACAGAATTATGTCTCCTCTCTAGGTGTTCTAAGTTTACCATAAAAAACGGTGTGACAGCAGGTGTGTTTTTTACTTGATGTCATTTTTACGAAGGCAAATGTTTGTGCTTCTTTACGAGGTATAAATTAGAACAGCTGATCCAGGGTGAACCATTGTTTCATTCCGAAAGTTTCAGCCTGCCGGAGCCTTTAACCTTCTGTTTCAATAAGGTTATTGATTCAGTATAAACAACTATCTTTTCTCAATAGCCAGAATGCTTTCACAGTTTTTTCATAGTTAAGTTTCTAGATTTCCAAACCCAGTTTGTCATGTTTTAATAAGGCCAGAATTCTTTCAAAAGATAGTGTATTTTTCTGAATAGGTTATATGGCTTATTCCTTCACAATAAGAAATGAAATGTTCAGACTTCTATCCTAAAATTCTTTTGATTTATTTTCATTCTGCAAATAAATGTTGGGCTGGGGCGAGGGGGGGAGGGGTGTTGGGGGGGAGTGCGGGGAGCATAAGAAATCAATGAACGAGAAATGGCCATTTAGCCCATCAAGCCTGCTCCTTCCATGTACAACTTATCCTATAGTGAGCTGCCGCCCATTTACTCTCCTAACAGAAAGTTCTTCATAAATGCTCCCTGACCCAAAGATAAACAAGCAAAACTCCAGAATATTTATCCCTCCTCCCATCTCTATTATTCAGTCCTGGCTTACTGCCCTCCCCTTGTCCTCACTAACATTGCGACCCACGGCGTATTTGATTATTTCAGGTTATGGCTATCATTATTCGCAACAAGATATTTCTCCAGCAGCTGTTCTTTCTTGAAGGAGTTAAGCAATTCAACTCAACTATTTCTTGCATCTACTCCTCTGTGGGAAGGTAATATCTGGTGCCGTGGGGTGGCGCAGTACCACGCCAAACCAGGCATCCAATTTGCTATACCACAGGGTGGTAGGCCATGGGTTCAGATCCATGGTTCCCCACATGGTGAATTCTTTTTCTCTGTAGAACCATCATGGGGAGGCATTGAACTAAGGGCAAGCCACCCTCAGGTGCTGGCCCACTAAACTGCTCAAAGGTGGTAGAGAAACAAAAGAAAAAATAACAACCATAAGCTATGTATCGGCTGTGGCTCAATGGGTAGCACTCTTGTATCCTGTGACTTGAAGGTTGTTGGTTCAAGTTCCACTCCAGAGACTTGAGCAAAAATCCAGACTGCATTATTGAGGGAACGCTATATTGACTGCAGTATTGTTGGAGGTGATGTCTTTTGGATGAGACATTAAACCGAGGCCCCGTCTGCCCTCTCAGTTGGACACAAAAGATCCCATGGCACTATTTCAAACAAGAGCAGGAGAGTCCTGTTTATCCACTAAAACAAATGATCTGGTCATTATCTCATTGCTGTTAGTGGGAGCTTGCTGTGCGCAAATTGGCAGCTGCACTTCCTACATTACAACAGTGACTACACTTCAGAAGTACTTCATTGGCTGTAAAGCGCTTTGGGATGTCCTGAGATTATGAAAGGCACTATAGAAATGCAAGTCTTTTTCTTGATCTCTCTCACCCTCCACCCACGCTTCCTGCACATTTCTCTCCCTCCATCTCTTCCTTTCTTTAGTGTAGTGTCTGACTATTCCTCCCTAGGGCTGTCCTTTCATTTTGCTGGCTCCTATGCAGCTGACACTTCAGGGCTCCTGATGCATGCTGTTATTAATGCGCAAATCGGCCAGCAATCTGTTGCAAGGAAGAGATGCCTCGCGAATTGCAAATCGCCACAAGTTACTGGCCGATTTGCGCTGCTCTGCCGTTAGCTTTGCAAAAATGGCATCTCACCAATGTTCCCCCTAATTTGTGGTCTAAGTGTGCGGTCCCTTTAAATTTGCTGCGCGGCTGCACATGTGCAGTATCTTCCAGCGGCAGCAGCTGTTGAGCGGCCTGTGTGGGACCTTTCGATTGGTGTGCGGCTATGCACCTTAGGGGAAACATTGCATCTCACCCTTAACCTCCCCGTGATTTTCATGAGGTTGCTGCATTTGCACATTAATTGCCCATTAAATGCGCCACAGAAAGTTAAGTCTAGTAATTAATAGCGTAAGTACCCTTTTAACAAAGTGATAATTGATAATGACTGCCAATCAATCTTTCACCCAGAAAGTGAACAATTATAAGTGTGGAGTCTCATTCCTTCAGGCTGTGAGTTGTTTTTGGAGATTTTAAAGACGTCAGAATTTAAATTTAAATTTTCGTTTCTTACTTTTCCTTTCTGTCTCTTTTTTTTCTCTCTCTCTTAATCCAATCGTTCTTTCCCTCTCTATAAATCTCTTTCTGTACCTGATTTGGCATTGAATTCACCCACTCTAATTCACCCTCCTTCTCAGTCCTTCCTCTGTTTATCTCTCCTTTAATCTCATTGGTTAAGGAGATACACTGTTTGTCCCGTTGTTCACCAAGGTCCCAGATGCCCCGTTTCCCTCACTGCGACATTACCCGCTCGCACTTCCAGCAACTTTGTGGGCAAAAAATTAAAAAACCTAAATGTACACGAACAAGTCTAACTAACTGCGAGATGCCCCATTCCAGCAAAATCTGGCCTATAGTATCTTTCTACTGAGCTGGCAAAGCTTTCTGTATGTTATTAAAATTTATAGCCCGAGTACTGAAGAATTATAGCACACAAACTAAATAAGCATATATTGCTATAATGTCAACTCTAGAATGGATTGTCCATCCAAATTTTCTCATCTAAAAAGGATAGTGAAATTTACTCCTTTTTAAAAAAAAAATCCAGAATCATTCGGATACCAGAACACACTTTACTGAAAATTTAAATAAAGCAGAACAAACGCACAACTATATCATCAGAGCACAATACAAAACGGTCACTGTTTATAATATCTACAGTGCATGTATCCCACTGATTAGCTGCATTCCTTTGGCTTCAACTACAGTAAATGCCAGGAAATTTGGTTCACAATGGAGTACAATCAGAAACGAACACTTTCTTGCTTTTATTATAGCAAACACATTGGTGAGATCATTGTAGTCCAAAGATTCCACTGTGTCACGTTCAATCGAAATCTCAGCCAAACCACACAGGCGTTCCCTGGCTCATTGTAGAGAGCAAATATGGTGTTTAAAGGAGGACCTCATCAAGGTATATAGAATATAAAACGGTATCGTTAAATCAAAAATTACTGCTTCAAAGTAAATCAGGAAAATAGGACTGGAGGACAAAAGTTTAAATTAGTGAAAAATAAATTAGATATTAGGAAGAACTTCTTTACTCAGAAATGTTCAGATTGATATTCCAGGCAAGATGGTGGAAGCAAAAGTATTAGAGATGTTCAAAGTGCATTTGAACATTACATAGCGAGGGATGTTCAAATGTGGTTGGGCATTATATAGGGAGGGATATTCAAAGCATGATTGAATGTTATATAGAGAGAGTTCAAAACATGATTGAATGATATGTAGAGAGAGAGAGGTTCAAAATGTGGTTCTGCATAAACTTAAAGATGTTTTTGTGTTATAAGCAGCATTCCATGAAACGCAGCTTGCCTGTAAGCAGTCTATTTTATCTCACCAATTTGCTCTGCCAGCTTTCTCCCTTCCCCTCTTGTTCAGAACACGTGACTTCTTGTTAAACTACGGTTGCACAGACGCCGGTTACCCTCGTGTTGGCCAAGTGGTCATTATTTATGCGTGAGCTTTGACAGTCAGCATCAGCAGGCTAATCAGCTGTGGAGGCATCACAGCCAGGCTCGATCCTGTCCACACACACATACACACACGCACACACTTCCAACGGATGGGTAGCAATCAGTAGAAGCATCTCTAGCTGATTCGTCCAGTCCTTACCCAGGAACACAGAGGGAAATTGTAGTTCTATTACTGCTTTCATCGCTGAGATTAGCTAGCAACATAGACAGGGACCAACCCTGCAACCTTCCTCATCTGTCTGGCTAAGCGAGTCACCGAACAAACTTACTGAGCCATCAGCAGACCCCAATAGATCATTAGGCCATTGCCTTGGGACGTTTTACTATGTTAAAGGCAATGTTACCTCCAATTTTCTTTTCATGTGCAGTCCCTTTAACTGGCTGTGTGGCCCATTCATATTTTAACGCATGCGCAGTTTCTTCCATGTAAAAGCCGGTGAGCAGCCTGCGCGGGACCTCCAGACCGCTGCGCAGCCGCGCAACTTAGTGGGAACGTTGGTTAAAGGCGCTATATAAATGAAAGTTGTTGTTGTTGTAGGCCATCTATTATAAAGTTGACTGGCTGCTTTTAAATTGGCTTCTTGCTGTGCTAATGCCAGTGGCTCCCAATGCACAGGTCCCACGCAACCACCAGCAACCCCAAAGTAAACTCGCAGGATCTGCTACGGTTGGCCACCTGGAAATCTCAATCTACCTGGTAGTTGGTCATCGTGAATCCAGCAAGGTCAATTTGGCGATATTGTTGGCAGTCCAAGACTTTGTGCTGAGAGCCAGCAACCCTAGCCTGCACCTAAACCCAATATAAAAGAGCTTATGAAAGAATTAGGGCAGGACTATGCTACAGCACTGGCACCTTGGTAGCTAGTCATTCAAATTCATGGCTGAAGGAGACATAATTAGATTTTAAATGTTCAGTAGTTGGGGTCAAAACTCACTTCATGCTACCAAATAAAAAATATTTTTATTTTTTGCGTCACTGCTCCATTTTTTCCCCACAAGATAATTACAGATGAGGAAGGCTATTCGGCCCGTCTTAATTCACCCACCCCATTGTAGCATCCAATTGTTTCTTTAAATGATTCCACGGTTTTTCCCTCCACTACACTTTCTGAAAGTTCATTCCAAATGTTGATCACTCTTTGTATGAAGAAGAATTTCCTGACACCAGTCCTAAAATGACCTTTTACTAGTTTGAACCAGTGTCCCCTGGTTCTTCTCCAACAGTTTAATATAATGTAATATTCAGGGTTAACTTTTTCTATACCCTTAACAATCTTCTATACCTCAAAAGGATCACCTCTCAGATGCCTCCTCTCTTAGCTGAAAAGCCCAAGTTTCTCCAGTCTTTCCTCATGACCCAGGTCCCCGATGTTAGGGATCAGTCTCATGGCTCTTCTCTGCACTGTTTCCAGTGCTTCAATATCTCTCTTGTTTCTTGGTGATCAGAACTAGATGCAGTATTCAAGGTGCGGTCTGACTAGAGCACTATTAAGTTTGTTCATCACCTCCTCTGACATATATTCTACTCTTTTGGTTACTAATTTCAACAGAGGAACAGGAGTAGGCCATTCGGCCTCTCGAGCCTGCTTCGCCATTCAATGAGATCATGGCTGATCTGTACCTCAACTCCATTTACCCGCCTTAGCTCCATTTCCCTTGATACCCTTACCCAACAAAAATCTATCGATCTCAGTCTTGAAAGCTCCAATTGTCCCAGTATCTACAGCCTTTAGGGGAGAGAATTCTAGATTTCCACTACCCTTTGTGTGTAGAAGCGCTTCCAGATTTGCCTCCTAAATGGCCTGGCTCTATTTTCAAGATTATGTCCCCTTGTTCTTGATGCCCCCACCAGAGGAAATATTTTCCCTCTATCTACCCTATCGAATCCTTTTGATATTTTTAACACTTCGATTATCCTACTGGCTTTGTTGGCTGCTGCTCTGCATTGGTTGGACATAGTTCACATCAGGTCTACTAAAGCTACGAGGTCTCTCAGCTTCATCCTTAGCTACTTTAATATCCTTCCTGGATTACGAGTGTTGTCTATTTTTCCTTCTTATGTAGAGCATTTTGCACGTGCTGCATTAAATTTAATCTGCTTTTGTTCTGTCCCCTTACATATCTTCAACTCATTCTGTAATTTCTGAGCTGTCTCTTCCAATTCCACTGCCTCTCCTAGTTTGGTGTCATCTGCAACTTTGACCACTTTGCATTGAGTTTCTGAATTCAGGTCATTTATGTAAATTGGAAGCAGTAGTGGTCCCAGCACTGAGCCCTGAGGCACCACACTCAGTACTTCAAAACAATAGCAAAATCCTGCGGATGCTGGAAATCTGAAATAACAACAGAAAATGCTGGAAACACTCAGCAGGTCAGGCAGCATCGAGGAGAGCGAAACAGAGTTAACGTTTCGGGTCGAGAACCCTTCGTCAGAACTGCAAAAAGGTTAGAGAAGAGAGATTGTTAAGCAGGTGTAGGGGCAGGGACAGGGAGGAGGAGAGGAAAGAACAAAGGGAGGGACTGTGATAGGCTGGACGGCAGGAGAGATTGACCGACAAAAGGGATGATGGTGCAACTCAAAAAGAGAAGGTAATGGGACAAGTTAAGAAACAAAAGATGACTCTAGATGAGGTGTAAATAGCGATGGCAGAATCATCAACAGCTTCCATGAGAGGAAATAAAAAGGGGAAAAAAATATAGGGGCCGAGGTTATAGTCTGAAATTGTTGATCTTGATATTGAGTCCAGAAGGCTGTAAAGTGCCTAATCGAAAGATGAGGTGCTGTTCCTCGAGCTTACGTTGAGCTTCGTTGGAACAGTGTAAGAGGCCGAGGATGGAGAGATCAGAGTGGGAGTGGAGCGGAGAATTAAAGTGACAGGCGACCAGAAGCTCGGGGTAGTACTTCCTTGCACTCTGATATAACTCCTCTAACAGGCACTCATTGTTCCCTTCAGCCAGTTTCTTATCCATTGCCAGGGTTTATCCTGAATCCCTGCAGCAAACTGTATGTTTTTCCATATTTCTTTTACAACAACAACTTGTATTTATATAGCGCCTTTAACATAGTAAAACGCCCCAAGGTGCTTCACAGGAGTGTTATAAGACAAAAAAAATTGACTTTTTTATTCTAAAAATCTTGGTTTGTGTGTTTCAGATGACCTCTCACAGGAGAGTCCAAGCTTCCTATATCCTAGAGAGAGAGTTTGCACTAATCCTTGTGTCTAGGTAAAAAAACAGAATCCATTTTCGGTTATTTCAGCTACTGGCTCTATCATGTGCCTTCATGGGATCCTCCTTATTCTCAGAAAATGGATAACTTTACACTAAACTTTGTCTTAGGCTTTAACTTCCAAAATTATCAAACAACACTAAAACAATTGAACAGTAACAGTAACACAACCTATATTTGTACAGTAGTTATTAAGCTTTGCTAGCTCCTTGTACAGTAGAAAATAATAAATAGTTTATAACTCCTGTGCTAAACTAAGATACAAATAATTTTCTTACATAATGGTGTGTTTTTCTTTTTCTCACCATGTTACCTACCTTGACTAACTCTCTTTGGAGCATCCAGACAGACACGTGATTTTGGAAAAGACAGGCCGATAAATAGGAACAGGAGGAGGCCATTCAGCCCCTCGAGCCTGTCCCACCATTCAATTAGATCACAGTTGATCTGTACCTGAACTCCATCTACACGCCCTGGATCCGTAACCCTTAATTACCTGTGAAACGGTGCCTGGGATCAAGCAGAATTTAAATAATTGTTAAATTTAAAAAAAGAGTTTGCTAATTAAACAAAATTTGAACAAATCAACAGAATGTTTGTGTCAGGACTGAGTGGCTTAGCCCTCTCCTGATCAGAGGCTGTCAAACAAATTGAGCGAAATTGATTTTTAATCTGTTATATACCATGGCGCAATTAAGGATGCTTTGTAAGCTAATACGTAGACAAAATTGATTAACTGTTGTCATAACCAGTGCAAAGCGCTACCTTAGATTGTGTTTTATGCACCGGTTTTAACAATGCAGTATTTCTACTTTTAGTGCTACTCACGGTAGAAATGGAAGCTTCAGCAATGTATTTTCCATGAATTAACTGGGACCGTCAGTGAGGAGTCTACACTGAAAGACTGTCATCGTTAACACTGGGGATTTAGTAAAGTAAATGATGAATGGGAACGCCCAATGATACTTAACTGGAAAGACATATTTTGTTTACATATTGATGACTTGCCGAAAATACTTTGGAAATGTTTTAGATGGTTCTCTTGATACACAACACATCAGGACAAGTTTTAAAGGCTGGCGTCTGTCTACAGTTGAGGATGTTTTTATATCTGGCCGTGAAGTTGATATATTTGGACCTCTTGTGCTAATGTCTCCAAGCACTCAGGTAGTCGTTTGATCTTAAGGCAAATTATGGCTCAATGACATAAAGGCAATGATATAAGCATGTCGTCCACATCATTCCCTCCCTTCATTTTGGATTTCACTTATTCTGTGAACTTCTCAGCTTAATAAGTTTGGCAAGACAAAAAAGCACCATCTTTTGTGATCAACATCAAGCTACCAGGCTAAGATAATTTGTTTTAAACCTTCTTAAACATAGATTCTTATTACCAGGATCAGTTTAAAATTAATGAAACTATTTCTATGATTATTTTTAATATCCTTTTGTCTTCATCCACTGACATTTTGAATACTTTTGTTCATTTTTAAGCCACTTTTAAACGAGTCCTCCCCAACCTCCGTAACATCGCCCGTCTCCGCCCTTGCCTCAGCTCATCTGCTGCTGAAACCCTCATCATGTCTTTATTACCTCTAGACTTGACTATTCCAACGCACTCCTGGCTGGCCTCCCACATTCCGCCCTACGTAAACTTGAGGTCATCCAAAACTCGGCTGCCCGTGTCCTAACTGGCAAAAAAAAACTGTAAAAAAAAAAGTCCATCTAACGGTTTAGTGAAAGGTGCACAATTCATTGGTGAACTGTACAGGACCTGATGTATCTACAGGGCGGATCTGTCAGGTGATGGACATTCATTTCTGCCAGGAATCCAGCCATTAAATCGGTGGCCATTTCCTTTCATTTATATCCTAACTCGCACCAAGTCCCGTTCACCCATCACCCCTGTGCTCGCTGACCTACATTGGCTCCCGGTTAAGCAGCACCTCGATTTCAAAATTCTCATCCTTGTTTTCAAATCCCTCCATGGCCTCGCCCCTCCCTATCTCTGTAATCTCCTTCAGCCCTACAACCCCCTGAGATATCTGCGCTCCTCTAATTCTGCCCTCTTGAGCATCCTTGATTTTTAAATCGCTCAACCTTTGGCGGCCGTGCCTTCTGTTGCCCAGGCCCTAAGCACTGGAATTCCCTACCTAAACCTCTCCGCCTCGCTACCTCCCCTTCCTCCTTTAAGATGCTCCTTAAAACCTACCTCTTTGACCAAGCTTTTGGTCACCTGCCCTAATTTCTTCTTATGTGACTCGGTGTCAAATTTTTTGTCTTATAATGCTCCTGTGAAGCACTTTGGAACGTTTTACTACGTTAAAGACGCTATATAAATACAACTTGTTGTTGTTGTTGTTGTTGAATGTTCATTTAGATGGCCTGGCTCAGAACAGGATATCTTTCCCTTAATTGGGAGAAGGAGATAGTGGAGTATGATGAGGGTAATGTTTTAAGTAAGATGGTGTAAAACTCCATCACCATAAAAAAAGTAGTCTGCAATAGCAACCTTTTCCAGGAAAATGTCTTCATTGTAGTGCCCAGAAGAGCCAAGCAGCTCTGCTTGAAAAAATGCAGCAAATGAAATACAGGCCAGTCTAGGTAATGCGATGGGTTGACACACTGTCCTTCCGCCTTTGGGTCTTGGGTTTCAATCCCAACCACATTGCTGGATGGAGATGTTCTTTTTCTGCTGGTTGTAAGCAGTGATGGAGCCGGGGTGGGCATGGTGGGGTCATCAACAACCCCCCCACCCCTGAATCATTTTGTGGTCGGCCAATTGGAGGACTGCTTTGGAGGGCTGCCTCCATTTTTCTCCCAGGAACCTCTGTCGCCCGTCTTTGGCCTCCAGCTTTGGCCTGCAGGTCTGCTTGGCCTTCAGACTGGGTATGTCAGCATTCCCTGGTTCCCAGCTTTCCTGCCTAGGTTGGCCAAATCTCAACCTCGACCTCTCCCCACCCCAGTCGGCCAAATCTAGCTCCGCCACTGGCTGCAAGTGCACTGCATGAAATGAATGTGGACAGTCACGATCCAGTTACTAGTGGGTATGGGTCCACAGTACAAACTGGCCACTATTTGCACAAATTAGCACTAAATTGAAGGGAGACAGCTAGTAAGTAACGGTATCACTGATTCAGTCTTGCACCGAGTCATACAAAGCAAGAGGTCGCAGGTTTGATCCCTGGCCTGTGGTTGGTTAGCAGAGTAGGGGTGCTACAATTGACCTTTGTGCAAGGGAGGTGCAACAATCAGCCAGGGTTTCCACACCTGATCACTCTCTGGTGATGCCCCTTACTGGAAAGCGTATAGTGTGGAGACTGGTGAGAATATGATTAGGATGGGCTGTGATACTGTGTGTGGTTGAAAAGTGAGCTGTTACAGGTTGTCTAGGTCCACACATGAAATACAGCCCATTGTGCAAGGCACCAGAAGGCTGCTGGCAGAAAAGGCATTGGCTCCGGAAAAGGAAGGGACAAATTGGGGAAACACGCTGCACGATGATGTATTTTTCAGTACTGTTTGGCTCCCCCTCCCCAGTGTAAACATCATTAAGTAGTCCTATTTCAGGACTAATATTGCAGCATTGAAGAATCCAAATTAAAACTGGTAGCTATGTACTACAGGTCAGCTCAGGGATTAGACAAAAGGTTTCAAGAACGTAAACCACAGCTGTTGGAAAATACTATTAGACTACAATAGCCACTTCAAAAGCCACCCGACTGAGCCTGTCTACAGCACAACTGACCTCAAAGTGGTACAGTAGAGCCCTGATAAGACCAACTCCATTTTTTCATGGGAACGTTTATTTAACATGTATTTGATCTTGTCAGAGTCTATCTTAACTGGGATCCATTATATTAGATCAAAGTGGTCCAACTATAAGGAGGATTTAAACAGAATAATCCAGAGATTCATCAGATAAATATGCTTGACATTTTAAATAGGTACAATATTCCTCCTACCCTAAAATGGTTCATCGAGTGTTAGCCAGGATATTTATGGTCTTTTAATAAGCTGTGAAGACCCTAATGTTTTCGAATGCAAATGCAAAGTATGTCCTACCTTTTAATGAATGATTGCTTATCTTGTTGCAGTTTTTGTTTTAAGGAATACATTCAGTTCTTTGCAACTCTCATTTTTAAATGATGACGTTACAGGAAATTAACAATGACTCATTTGGGATACCCACAAAGTAAGATATACATTACGGATAGATTCTTAAAAGTGGCTGCAACCACATTGTGTGGTGCAGGTAACACTGTTAATATAACATTACAGTCCCATTCAGAATTTTTTTTGATCTGAAATGATGGAGACAGTGGCTGTTTTATCTGGAGACTTTGGAAAGTGATACGAAGTGCCTTGGCATGTCGCGTTATTAATTGGAAACTTCAAACAGATGTTTAAATGGGTTTGGACATGTGGTAACCCCAGGAGCTGAGTGCTGTCACTCATTTATTACAGTCTCCTCCAGCTCTGCTTCTGTTTCATCACACAGAAGAATCCATCCCGAAGTATTCTGACTAAATTATTCACAGATGGAAACAAAATGGAATCGCTGAGAGCATGACGCATTCTGCAGATATACACAACTTATCCTGGAAAGAAGCATTGTTGCCCAATACGGCATCAGCCAGTATCAAACTGCTCCTCGGATACTTCATCAGTCCATATATGTTTTGTTTCCAATAGGTTGATGAAGCCAAGAAAGAAAGAAAGACTTGCATTTATATAGCGCCTTTCACGTCCTCTGGATGCCCCAAAGTGCTTTACAGCCAATGAAGTCCTTTTGACGTGTAGTCACTGTTGTAATGTAGGAAACACATAAGCCAATTTGCACACAGCAAGATCCCAAAAACAGCCATGAGATAATGACCAAATCATCTGTTTTAGCGACATTGGTTGAGCGATAAATATTGGCCAGGAAACCAGGGAGAACTCCACTGCTCGTCTTCGAAATTGTGCTTTTACGTCCACCTTAGAGAGCAGATGGGGCCTCGGTTTAATGTCCCATCCGAAAGACGGCACCTCCGACAGTGCAGCACCCCCTCAGCACTGCACTGAAGTGTCAGCCGAGGTTTTGTGCTCAAGTCTCTTGTGGGACTTGAACCCACAACTTTCAGAGGTGAGAGTGCTGCCCACTGAGCCAAAACTATGGTTTTTGCCAGGGGTTGTAAATGGCTCGCAGTCTCCTTGCTGCTTTGCTTCCAGGGTTCCTTATGCAAGAACCTATTCATAAATGAACATTTGAACAGGTTATTATCTAACTAGTTAAAGTTTCAATGCATTTTTAAAAAATTTCACAAATCTACATTCAACAGACATTTCCCAGCAGCCAGGCTGATTATAATAACGGTGGTGCAGAATTGACATTTTCAAGATTGGTATCTCAATGCATTTTGCACAACTGACAATGAGATCTATTTGAAATGAGGAACTGAAGCTTGGATACTGATTTTTAATTGGACTTTCTCCCCCTTCTTGTCTATTCCTCTCTGGAAGGCGCTGCGCTTTGCTCGGATTTACTTCCCAAGGCACCAGCAACCCTCTGATTCCTCACCCAAATGGCCGTTCTTCATGGGCGAGCCCAGACAACAAATGATAGCAAGCTATTCGCCCACGGGGTGGGGGGGGGGAACAAAATGTAGTTAGGATTATTTGGGCTTTTGTACCAGTCATCATGCTTCGGGAGCCACATGCAATATTGTGGCTCTAAAGCCATTCGAGCCTATCTCCATTCATTTTGTTATACCCTAGCCCGGTAGTGAGTTGATGAGCGCCTCAGAGTGCAATAGTAACAGCAAAGGTTGCTGGCACAACTGGGTGTGCAACGGCAAAGAGAACGTATAGCTAACAGATTTGGCACTGATGGTTCATGAATGCACAAAAAGGCGTGAGGGTTTATCCTGGAGTATCAACAGGGAAACAGAAATGCCATATAGCACGGTATTTGGATATCATTTAAGCTGGGTGCAGTGCTTTGTTGTGCTAACCTTTTGAATTAGCACCAGCAAACAATAGTGCAAACGAGTTTGTGTCATGTTTATCCAGGCATTACAAAATTCCTGTTCAAGGGGATAATTACAACCGATAGGCTGAAAATTCAATAGTTACCGAAACTGAACTGACATTCACACTAACTACACAAAGACTAGATTGTGGTATGTCATAATGTAAATGATAGAGTCTGATATGAGGATCAGCTTCAATAATATTCCAACTCGCAGGCAGATTGGAAACTACAACTGTGTTTATTCTCATTAATTTTTAATTTTGTTCCTTGTATTTCAATTATATAGGATTGTAACTAATGCACAGTGCTGAATGGTAATCATTTTCCACACTTCAGTCTTTCAGCACTTGCATTGTTGTGGTTTTAATCCGCTTATTACTAGACATATTTTGCATATGCAATTTGAAATGCGACCTTTCTCCTTCCAGCGACCTCCTTCTCCGGTTATTTTTGATTTGCACGTGCTTCAAATGTGGTTTTATAATCCTCAAATCCCATAATATGGAAATGTACGGATCAGGTTACATCAAAGAGAATAGGCTAGAAATGCAGTCATTAGACACAGACGGGCGCATCATCAGAAACAGGTGCAGAGTGCCACTGGCTAGCTTCCAAACCCAGTGCACAAAGGCACACAATACAGCTTTAATACCGTTAGACTGGAGTGAATAGGCGCTTGATTTACAAAAAAACACTGAGCAGACGGAAGCCATCATACAGGATACTTAAGCAGAATGTGGTGTCATTAATGACAGTGATTCATCTACCTCTGTTCCCATTGAGCTGGTAAAAGGTTTATTTCCCACCAAACGAAATGATACAGAAGGTACAATTTTTCATTCTCTCTCTAAATGGGAGAGGTTATATCATGACTAGTTAGGACATGCAATGCCCTGCCAGAAACAGTGACGGGAGCAGGATTTGTAATTAGTTTTTAAAAGGTAAATGGCTAAATAGTTGAAAAAGAAAAGAAAATGTAATAGCATAGGGGGAAAGGGGAGGGGAATGGGATTAAGTGGATAGCTCTTTCAGAGAACTGGCAGAGGCATAATGGGCTGAATGGCCTTCTTCTGTGCTGTACAATTCCATGAATCAATGGCTCTATCACCATCATCCCTTTTGTCATTTAATCACTCCTGCCTTTCACCCAATCACACATCTTCCCTTTTGTTCTTTCCACTCCTCCCCCTTTCGCTGCCTCTGTACTTGCTGAAAACCTGTCACATCTCTAACTTTTTCCAGTTCTGATGAAAGGACATCGACCTGAAACATTGACGGTTTCTCTCTCCACAGATGCTGCCTGACCTGCTGAGTGTTTCCAGCTTTTTCTGTTTTTTTTTATTTTGGCTCTATTCTATGATTTGCTGTGAAAATGTGATATCTGAACATGTGAAAAGAACATAAGAAATAGGAGCAGGAGTCGGCCATTTGGCCCCTTGAACCTGCTCCACCATTCAATAAGATCATGGCTGATCTCTTACCTCATCTCCACTTTCCCGCCCCATCCCCATATCCCTTGATTCCCTTAATATCCAAAAATCTATCGATCTCTGTCTTGAATATACTCAACGACTGAGCCTCCACAGCCCTCTGGGGTAGAGAATTCCAAAGATTCACCACCCTCTGAGTGAAGAAATTTCTCCTCATCTCAGTACTAAATGGCCGACCCCTTATTCTGAGACTGTGACCCCTGGTTCTAGACTCCCCAGCCAGGGGAAACATCCTCCCTGCATCCACCCTGTCAGAATTCTGTATGTTTCAATGAGATCACCTCTCATTCTTCAAAACTCCAGAGAATATAGGCCGAATCTACTCAATCTCTCCTCATAGGACAATCCCCCCATCCCAGGAACCAGTCCGGTGAACCTTCGTTGCACTCCATCTATGGCAAGTATATCCTTCCTTAGATAAGGAGACCAAAATTGTACACAATACTCCAGGTGTGGTCTCACCAGGGCCCAATATAATTGCAGTAAGACATCTTTACTCTTATACTCAAATCCTCTTGTAATAAAGGCCAACATACCATTTACTTTCCTAATTGCTTGCTGTACCTGTATGTTAACTTTCAGTAATTCGTATACAAGGACACTCAGGTCCCTCTAAACACCAACATTTCCCAATCTCTCACCATTTAAAATATACTCTGCTTTTCTATTTTTCCTACCAAAGTGGATAACTTCACATTTCTCCACATTATATTCCATTTGCCGTGTTCTTGCCCATTCACTTAGCCTGTCTATATCCCCTTGAAGCCTCCTTGCATCCGTCTCACAACTGACATTCCCACCCAGCTTTGTATCATCAGCAAGCTTGGATATATCACATTTCATTGATATAGATTGTGAATAGCTGAGGCCCAAGCACTGATCCTTGAGGTACCCCACAAGTTATAGCCTGCCAACCCGAAAATGACCAGTTTATTCCTACGCTCAGTTTTCTTTCCATTAACCAATCCTCAATCCATGCTCGTATATTACTCCCAATCCCATGAGCCCTAATTTTGTTTAATAATCTCTTGTGTGGCACCTTATCGAATGCCTTCTGAAAATCCAAATGAGGTTGCCCCTCATCTATTCTGCTAGTTACAACCTCAAAAAACTCTAACAGATTCATCAAACACGATTTCCCTTTCATAAATCCATGTTGACTCTGCCCAATCCTGTTACTGTGTCAATAATAGATTCTAGCATTTTCCCTACTACTGATGTCAGGCTAACTGGTCTGTAGTTCCCCGTTTTCTCTCTCCCTCCTTTCTTAAATAGTGGGGTTACATTTGCTACCTTCCAATCCGTGAGAACCATTCTAGAATCTATGGAATTTTGGAAAATGACAACCAATGCATCCACTATCTCTATAGCCACCTCTTTCAAAACCCTAGGATGTAGGCCATCAGATCCAAGGGATTTATTGGCTTTCAGTCCCATTCATTTCTCCAGTACTTTTTTTTTACTAATACTAATTTCTTTCAGTTCCTCATTCTCACTAGAGCCTTGGTTCTCCGTTATTTCCAGGAAGTTTTGATGGGCAGGAAAAGACCATCTGGTCCATCAAGCCTACCCCCACACAGTCGTGATGCACAAAGCATCATGATTGGACATCCCAACCCACCAGAGGTCATGCAATCTCCTGGGAGAGGCAAAAAACACGTAAAAATCCAAAAGGATGATTAGGAGAAAGATAGCTGGCAAATTCCTCTGCAACCCTCTTAGCAACGTTCCTGCTAAGCTGTGTGGTCACGCAGTCGTCTGGTGGTCCCGCGCAGGCTGCACGCTGGCTTTTAAATGGAAGAAACTGCGCGTGTGCGAAAATTTGAATGGGCCTCGCAGCCACTTAAAGGGATTGCACACGAAAACAAAATTAGAGGGAACAGTGCCTCTTAGGTAGTCAAAAATTAGTCCATGAGGCCACATTGACCATGCTTATATTGTTTGGTGTTTCGTGGTATTTCACCTACCTTTTATAGGGTTCCACAGGGGAGTTTGAAGCGTTAACTCACTGGTGATGAAGCTGAATAATTCCGACTTCACAAGTAGCCTTCCTCAGTGACCTCGCAGAAGTGGCCATTCTTCCCATGTGTGCCTGGACAATGAATGCCAGCAGGCTATTTGACCTTGGAGCGCATCGTTGCCGAGCCAGACCCTGCCCTCGGCCAAAGTCCACACGCATGATATTTGCCAGTACCGGAATCACCGGATAACAATCAGACATGGGAATCTGGTGGATTTTCACCTCATCTAGTCCAGGGGTGTCCAGCTAGTTGTAGCACCCCTACTTTTATCCTGAATGAGATTAATTAACTCACTATAACCACGGTCAAGCTTGAGACTGCCCTGGTCTGTATAGCTGATTTCAACACTAGACACCGTTTGAGAGAGACAATTTAAAGTACTTCATTCCTGAGTACTGTTTAGCTTTAACTGATCTTAGTCTCCATGTTTAGTACCAGCTGTGATTTTTTCACTGGACAATCCAAAGCTAAAGGTAGTCTTCCTCCACTTTCTTTACTTTTCTTACTAGAAATTATTTAAATAGTTCACAACTGTTATGTAATTGAAAACCTTTTTGTCTTGATCACTCTATTGGATGCCCTTTGACTCATGATATACATGCCACATGTTTAAAATGTTATTTCTGTTTAATTTTTAAATTTATATTCTATGTGCATGTAATTCTCGAATGCTCCTCATTACGTTACGTACCTCTCGAATGTCTGCAGGGAGGATTGAATGTTATCTTGATAACCACTTAAATGGGGATTCTGGGGAGATATCTGAATAAATGCCATCTACTGAGGGAGCCCCGCTGCCTCGGTGAGTAAGTGCACCATACTGCATGGTATTGAGCCATATCACCGAGAAAGGTTCCAGACTTGATCGCTGGAGTTAGCTGAACTCAGCTGGAGTGGTGGTGACTGTGGAGGAGTACAATTGTCCTCTCCGACCATTGAGCAACAAGAGGAAGAATTGGTTGGAGCTCCCACTTCTGATGATTAATAATTTGAGAGAACATTTAAAAATGATTTTGTTCAGCATTTTGATTTGACATCTGCCAAAATTACATTATCCCAGAAGAGACAAAACAGAATTTTCAGAATCCAGGGAAAACTAATGGTGAGGAGACAGAAAACAGAAAATGCATTTTATTGTAGTACGCTCGGTTTATATATGTCAGGTTAAAACAGACTGATCACAACCTCGGCGTCCTATTTGTCCCTGAACTGAGCTTCCAACCCCATGTCCTCTCGATCACAAACACCAGCTACTTCCACCTTCGTAATATCACCCACCTCCACCCTTACTTCAACCCATCTGCTGCTGAAACCCTCATCCATGCCTTTGTCACCTCCAATGCTATTCCAGTGCTCTCCTGGCCGGCCTCCCGTCCTCTGCCCTCGATACATTTCAGCTCATCCAAAATTCTGTTGCCCATATCCTATTCCACACCAAGTCCCGCTCACCCATCACCCATGTGCTTACTGATCTACGCTGGGTCCTAGTCTCCTAGCACCTCTGATTTCAAATTCACATCCTCATGTTTAAATCTCTTCATGGCCTTGAAGCCCCCTTCCCCGCAAATGTGTCATCTCCTCCAGCTCGACAAACTCCTAGAACTCTGCGTTCCTCCGACTCTGGAGTCTTGTGCACAACCCCCCTCCCTTGAGCCCCTCCACTCCCCCCCCCCCCCACCGCCACCATTGGCGGCCGTGCCTTCACCGTCCAGGCCCGTCACACTCTGAAATTCCCTCTCTAAATCCCTCCGTCTCTCCACTTCCTTCTCCTCCTTTAAGACCGCCCCTTAAAACCCACCTCTGATCAAGTTTTGGATCACCCGTCCTAACATCTGCTTCTTTGGTTTGGCATGCATTATATCTCCGTGAAGTATCTTGGGTCATTATTGATATTAAATACGTTATATAAATGCAAGTTGTTGTTGTACCTTATATAAACTATAACTGCAACTTTCCGACAGGTATTGACACCTAACTGTCTGTAAATTATATACGGAGGCTGATCAGTATCAATTAAATTAGCAAGAATTAAAAGGAAAACCAAACTCAGCTTCTCAGATAAACTCTTATTTTCTGATTAGACTTGATTTTGCAGTCTGTTACTCAGGTTGGGTTGCAATTGTTCCCTACACCATCCAAGAAATGTAGTTAATCGATGAGTATAGAAAACATCAAGAGCTTAAAAATATGGCAACTGAGACACCATGGTTCGTAATGTTACACTAGATGTTTAATCAAGTCTTTCACTTTCTGTTCATCACATTAACACCTGGAGGTGCAATATGCACTTCAATAGATATTTGTTTACCTCACCTGATTTGTTAAAACACCCTCAGGAATCCAACAAAGTTTTCTTTAGATCATCGTTTCTCTATTGTATTGACCGAAAGCTCATGCAATGCATTTAATGTAGCGTTATCAGGAAGTGTTTGTATTTCCTGAGTTTAATTTGGTTGCTGTAATCATCATCAAACAGATCTTCAAAAAATACTGATAAGAACTGTGTTAGCCCTGGGCAAACAATAAATCAGCCACATTCTGGAGGAGCTCTGGGTAAAAAAAACACAATTGAGAGGTCGCACAACACCAGGTTATAGTCCAACAGTTTTATTTGAAATCACAAGCTTTCGGAGCTATCGATTTGCTCCTTCCTCAGGTGAAGTAAATTAGATACAGAATCGCCAAAGCATATATAGATAGAAAACAAAGCATGTGTACTTTACAATTGCAGACCAATAAATTAAATCATCCTGACTATCTGCCGAGGTGTGATAAAGTTAATTAAGTCAGCCAGGAAGGTACCACATCAAAGACATAGCAAGATACAACTGAGACAATGAGGTGTAGTCGCAGGGGTTCTAACGTGTCAAAAGCTGCCGTCTGTATGTAAAACGAAAAGCTTTAACATTTTTTTACTTTTTTACTGGGAAAATTTTTACTTTTTTACTGGGAATCACACAAACACCGGCATCTCCGCATGTATCTAATTTACTTCACCTGAGGAAGGAGCAAATCGATAGCTCCGAAAGCTTGTGATTTCAAATAAAACTGTTGGACTATAACCTGGTGTTGATCTTTTTTGGTTGGACAAACACAAATTTACTGTAAATCAATTAAAACTTTAAATGAAACTTAACAAATCAAATCAAAATTTGGAAGTCCGGGGTGACGATGCACTCCAGTCCCCGCGGCGCCCACCGGTCGCGGAAAAACTCAAGCGTGCCGGCGGACACCGCGTGCTCCATCTCCAGGGCCACCCGGGCGCGAACATGGCCGCGGAAGAGAGGCAGGCAATCGGGCCGAACGACCCCCTCGACCGCCCGCTGCCTGGACCAATTAATGGCTTTCTTGGCCAGGCCCAGGAGCAGTCCTACGAGGAGGTCCTCCGACCTACCCGCTCCCCTCCGCACCGGGTGACCGTAGATCAGGAGCGTGGGGCTGAAGTGCAACCAGAAATTGAGGAGCAGCCCCTTCAAATAATGAAAGAGGGGCTGCAACCTCTCACACTCAATATAAATGTGATAGACGGACTCCTCTAGGCCGCAGAAATGACAAGCAGCCTGGGAGTCCGTAAACCTACTTAAAATCCTATTGCACGGGACTGCTCCGTGCAACACCCTCCAGGCCAAGTCCCCAATAAAACAAGGGAAGACTCCCGCGTAGAGAGCCTTCCAATGGGGACCTTCGCCTCCGCCGGACGGCAGGATGGTACGCCAAGGCGTGTCCGGACGGCAGACGAAGATGGCAAAGTGGAGAGTGTGCAGGAGCAGCCCGTACAGGAAACGCCTCCGTGCGGATTGAAAGGGCACGGAGGGCATTTCTCCGAGAAGGCTCAAGTGGTGAGGCGGCGGCTCCCGAGGGAGGATTCGGGGCCGGGCGCCGATAAGGAATTCCGTCCGAACGGGGGTCAGTTCGGACGGGATCGCCCCACGTGCTTGAGCCTCCTCGACACACCTAGTGGAGACGGGGCCCAGTGCCACTTTTAGCGACTCGATGGCTTTGACCGCGAGCCGGACGTTGACCCAAGACATGCGCCTCGCCAACTCCTCCGGCGCCATCCAGCCCGCTCCTCCGCCATCGAGCAGGTCCCCGACTCTGGTCACCTTACCGGGCACAGCCCTGCCCTCCGCCAGCCAGCCGAACCCGCGGTCGTGGAGGTGCGGATTCCTGAACAGCGGCTCCCGAAGGACGGCCGCCGCTCCTGACGGGGGAGAACTGCGCTCGGAGGCGACGCTGTTCCAAACCCATAGCAGTTCCTGGTAGAAGACAGGCAGCTCCCGCAGGCTGGCACGCGTGCCACCCACTCTCACAAACAGGAGCTGCGTGTCGTAATTGAGGCCGTGCAGCTGACGGAAGAAATACGTCGCCAGCGCACGCCACCTAGGAGGATTCTCTACGTACAGGTATCTCTGCAGCGTCTGAAGACGGAAAGTCGCCGCCTGGGTGCGAAGGCACACCAGCGCCTGACCGCCCTCCCTAAGCGGGAGACTCAAAACCGCGGCAGAGACCCAGTGCTTCCTTTTGTCCCAGAAGAAGTCGACGAGCTTCTTCTGCATCTTGGCGACAAACGCAGGGGGAGGGATCAAAGTGATCAACCGGTACCACAACATGGCGGCCACCAGCTGGTTTATGACCAGCGCTCGACCCCTGTAGGACAACACTCGGAGCAGTCCTGTCCAGCGTCCTAGGCGAGCGGTGACTTTGGCATCCAGCTCTTGCCAGTTCGCCGGCCAGGCGTCCTCGGCCGGGCTGAGGTAGACTCCCAGGTAGAGGAGGTGCGTGGTGCTCCAGGCGAAAGGCCCGAACTCCTCCGGCAGGGAGTCCACCTGCCATGGGCCCACCAGGAGTCCAGAACATTTCTCCCAGTTGATCTTGGCGGAGGATGCGTCCGAGTAAATCTGCTGGCATTCTCGCATCCTCCGCAAGTCGACGGGATCCGTGACCGCGAGGAGCACGTCATCGGCGTAAGCCGAGAGGACCACCTCCACGCCCGGCCCTTGCAGAGCCAGTCCCGTCAACCTCTTCCGCAAGAGGCGCAGGAAAGGCTCCACGCAAACGGCGTATAACTGACCGGACATGGGGCATCCCTGACGCACCCCCCTCCCGAAGCGAAGGGGCGCCGTCAAAGACCCGTTAACTTTAATCAGACACTCCGCGGCGGCGTACAGAAGTCGGATCCGGGCGACGAAATGCGTCCCGAACCCGAAAGCGCGCAGAGTCCCGAAAAGATACTCGTGATCCACCCTGTCGAACGCCTTCTCCTGATCCAGGGAAAGGAAGGCGACTGACAGACCAGCCCTCTGGGAATGGTGGACCAGGTCCCGGACCAGATGGATGTTATCGTGGATACTCCGGCCCGGGACCGTGTAGGACTGGTCGGGGTGGATCATGCGGGCCAGCACGGTGCCAAGGCGAGCAGACATAGCCCTGGCGAAAATTTTGTAGTCCGTGCTGAGGAGGGAGACCGGGCGCCAGTTCTTAAGTAGGCGGAGATCGCCCTTCTTGGGCAGCAGGACGATGACCGCCCTGCGCCAAGAGAGGGGCATCTCCCCGGTCGCCAGACTTTCCCCCAGGACCCGCGCGTAGTCGTCCCCCAAGACGTCCCAGAACGCCCTGTGGAACTCCACGGTCAGCCCGTCCAGCCCCGGGGACTTGCCCCTCGAGAGCTGGCGCAGGGCGCCGGTCAGCTCCGCCAGGCTTAGCGGAGCTTCTAAATTCTCGGCGCCCTCCGGGCCGACCTTCGGCAGGTCCTCCCACAAAACTCTGCGCGCATCCTCGCTGGACGGATCCGAAGAGAACAGAGCCCCGTAATAGGCCCGGGCCTCCGCGCTGATGCCCTCCGGATCCGAGACCAGAGATCCGTCGTCGGCCAGCAGCCCCAAGAGCTGCTTACGGACCCCCCGTCTTTTTTCCAGCGAGTAGAAGAAGGGGGAGCCGCGGTCCAGGTCCCGCAGGAACTGGATCCGCGACCTCACGTACGCGCCTCGGGACCCGACCAGCTGCAGGTCCTTCAGCGCGCCCTTCTTCTCTTCGTACACCTTCCGCAGGGCCGGGTCCTCGACGACTTGACCGAGACGGGACTCCAGGTCGAGCACTTCTTTCTCCAATCGCCCGACCCGGGCCTCCCGCCTCTTGGTCGACCCCTTCGCGTACTCCTGACAGAAGACGCGGACGTGAGCCTTGCCCACGTCCCACCATAGCCTCAAGGAGGGGAAGCCTCCCCGCTTCCTTCTCCAGTCGGCCCAGAACCGGCGAAACGAATCCCGGAACCGCGCGTCCTCCAGCAGCAGGTTGTTAAAATGCCAGTACGCGGACCCCCCCCGCGCGCGCAGCGGAGCGAGCTCCGCCCACACCAGGTGGTGGTCCGTGCACGGCACCGGCCGCATGGAAGCCGCCGGAACGCAGGAGACGTACGCCCGGGAAATGTAAAGGCGGTCGATTCTGGACCTTCCTCCTCCAGACCTCACGCTCGTGAAGGCGCTGGAGTCGGGATGGAGATTTCGCCAGACGTCCACCAAGTCGAAGGACCCGACCAGGTCCCGCAACTTCTCCATCGCCGCCGGGCTTCGCGGGGGACCCGACCGGTCCCGCGCCTCGAGGGTACAATTGAAATCCCCCCCGAGGATGACGCACTCGCCCACGTCGATGGAGCCCAGAAGAGCGGACACTTCTCCGAAGAAGCGCACTTGCTGCGCACCGGTCCGGGGGGCGTACACGTTCACTAAATGGAGCGGCACGCCTCCCAGGCGAACAGTGACCTGGAGCAAGCGGCCCGGCACGTGCTCCTTGACCCTCAAGATCTCCGGCTGAAAATGCGGGGCCAGCAAGACAGCCACCCCGCAGGAATTGTTGGAGAGGTGACTCATGCTGACCCCTCCTTGCCACTCCAGGAGCCACGTGGCCTCGTCTCCCGGAACGGTGTGGGTTTCTTGCAGGAAGCACACCGCATATTTCCCGTCCCGAAGGACCGAGAAGTTATTGAATCTACGGCGCGCCTCCCTGCTGCCGTTGATGTTGAGGCTGGCTATGGTTATCTTCATCTCAGAAGCATAGTGCAACCTCTACCTAACGGAGGGGAGGGAGCGCGGTCACTGACGACCGCCACTCCCTCAGCAGCCCAGTGTGGAAACTCTTGAGCCGACGCAGCTCGAGCCGGCCAACGTCCTTGTCCGCGCCCATGATTTTAACGGCGGCGCGGACGGACACGACGAGCAGCGCCAGCTCCGACCACTTGTCGAGGGCCAGCCGGATCTTCTTGTGACGACCCTGGCTCACGGCCATAAAATCCCGGAGTTCCCCTACGGGGATGAGGGGAGAGTCGGTGAAGGGCACGAGGGCGTCCATCGCCTCGTTGCCGATGGACTCCAAATCGTCCTCGATGCCCCCCACCGAGTCCCCGTCCTCCTCCGGGAGGTCGTCACCGGCGGCCAACCCGTCCGTCACACAGGGTGCAGCGAACGGCTCGGCCGCACCGGCCGGCCCCGCCTCCGTCACGATCCCACCCCCAGGATCGGTGGCAGAGGAGTCCACCCTGGGCTCCTTCAGGGGCGCCGGGCCGGGAGGCGGCGGCGGCGGTTCGGGGCCCCCCCCCCGCCTCAGGCGCCGGGGCGACCGGAGAAACCGGGGAGAAAATAATCCCAAATTCCTCCAGCACGTCCGGCGCCAACAACAGAGACGGAGTCAGGGGGCTTTCCGTCTCCCCGCCACCAACCTCCGACCCAGCGGGCTGGGGATTGCTACACTCCTCCACCAGGTCGAGCAGTCCCTGGGAGATATCTGGGTTATAAAAGGCGGGCTCGGCTTCAGCCTCTTTGGCCTCGCCCGCCCCAGTCCCCAGGACGCCCGACCCAGCGAGGAGCAACGGTTCCGTAACTGCATTTCCCTCCGCGGGTTGTTCCGCGCCCCCCCCCACGGGCAGGGTCTCTTCCCCATCCCCGGGAGGCACAGGTCGGACAGACTCGGCTGTCTCACCCTCCCGAGGGACAGACGACCCCTGCCGATCGCGCGCGACGATGACGGTGGTGGGGTGGGGCGCAGCACCCGCGGCGGGCGACTGCCCCCCTTTTGCGGAGGGACCTTCCTCCTCGCAGTCCTCCTGCTGGGGGCGGAGCTTTCTTTTTAACAAGTTGGGGCCCGGAGAGGGGGAGGCCTCCATGTCTGCTGGGGCCTCCCTCTCTGCCCCCTTCCGACGACTGGGTTTCTTGGGCCCCTCGGGCCCGAGCCCGGCCGCAGGTCTTGATTCAGCTGCCTCAGCAGTTGCGGTCACGGTCACGGGCCCGGCCACGAGGACCCCCCCAGTCTCATGCGTCCCGACCAACTCCGCGATGTACTCGGGCGTGAGTTCGGTCAATTCCGATGTTTCCTCCGCGAGGGGATCCGCCCTTAGATGTTTAGTTTTCCTACGCGCCTTCCTTCCCCCCGGACGCTCTCCCTCCTCCCCGCCGGAGGCCGTGGTGGCGTTGGCCTCCGATTTCGACCGCGCATCCGTCGCCGTCGACGCGCGGACAGTATCAGGGGGAGGGGGGGCGGCGGCGCCAACCCTGGCCGCGCCAGGTGTCGTGGCGGCCTTGGAGGCGGGGCAGTTTTTGCGGACGTGCCCCACCTCCTTACAGGCGTAGCACCGCACGCCGTCCGAGGTCCAGAAGACGCGGTGGGCGGTCCCCCCGTGGAGCACCGTGAACGCGCCATCCGCGTCCTCCTCCCGCGCCAGCCGGACGAAAAGCTGGCGCCGGAAGGAGAAGACGTGCCGAAGGCTGGCTTCCCGGAAGCCGAGCGGGATGGGTGTGATCCCCGACCTCACCTCCCCCAGTTGACGTAGGTGGGGGAGGAGGAGCTCACCCGGAACAAAGGGCGGGACGTTGGAAACCACAATCCTTTGCGCGGTGGCCTCAAGGGGGTCCACCGGCAGGAAGGTCCCGCCCACGGTGAGCCCCTTCTCGATGGCCAGGGACACCGCCCGCTCCGACCCCAGGAAGAACACAGCCTTGCCGTACATTTTAGAGGCGGCGACGATGGCTGAAGGGCCGACAACCCCAGCCATGGCTTTTACACACGCCTCTATAGTCATGTTGGGGTGAGTGTAGCTCTTGACCCCATTCTTCCTCGTAAGGAGGGTAAAAGGTGACGGGGTAACAGGAGGACTCGTGGCTGCGGCCGTGGCCGCGGCTGCCACGCTTGCGTATGTCCTCGCTGCCCCCGCCACCGGCGAAGATGTGGTCGCCATAATGGAGGGTTCTTTAAGGGCTACACTCACCCCAAGTCACAGGCCTGAAGGTGTTAATGGCCTCGGTTTTTTGTTTCTGGTTTCCCCTGAGCAGCGGGAGCTCTTAAATTGAAGGCACACCTCTCCCTTTAGTTGATTGAATTGGGAGAGGGGCCTTCTCCCCTCTGCTCAATGGGTACTTAATTAAAAATAGATGAGGTGCCTCTTAGAGAGAGAGGCAGAGAGAGACAAGAGACAAAGAGAGAGAGAGAGGGGGTGGAAGGAGGGAAGCCGCAAGGGCAGGGTCGCCACTCAGGATGGTGGGTGGGTGGGTGTTGGCAGGGGGGTGCACTCTCCGATGTAATACAAGTCTTTGGTGGTGGTCTTCTGGTGGGGGGAGAAGATGTCTTCACCTGGGATAGCTGGAGATGCCCAGGCTCAGTCCTGCACCAGGTCTTAACGATGCCCAATTGGATTAAATTAATTGGGGAACTTCACCTAGGCAGCTCCAGCTGTCCCAGGTCAGGCAATGGGAAAGGGGTGTTTAATTTGGTGTGTGCGGCCTAGCTTTTACAGAAGCCACACGCACACACACACCCCTTGGATGTTCCGGCCTTCTTCTTGTCTTCTTTCCTCCCCCCACCTACAAAACAAAGTCTCTGGGAGAGTGCCCCAGAATCACACCCACCTGTAGCTGTTGTTCTTTCGTTCCTCCCTCCTTCCAAACAGATGATGGATGTTGTGTTGTTTTCTCCCCTCTCTCCCTCTCCTAAAATGGAGGCCAATTGAGGAGGCAGTGTGGAAAGGCCTCTCCTCTGGTGTTATTGGCCTTGGCCTTTCTTTTCTTATCTTTCTCCTCTCCTGTCCTCTCTCTCCAGGCACCTCAGTTGTAGTGGTTGTTGGTTGTTGGTGGTGGTCTGCTATCTGGTCTCCTTCTCCTTCTCCTCTTCCTGGTCACAGAGACCACCACTCTGCTGCTGCTGCTCACCACAAGCTTGTGATTTCAAATAAAACTGTTGGACTATAACCTGGTGTTGTGCGACTTCTCATTTTTGTCCACCCCAGTCCAATGCCGGCATCTCCACATCATGACCACTTATCCCCAGTAACACTGTTACTCTCTCCCACTCTGGTCATTCCCACTTATACAGCCCCCATCTTCGCTCCCTCAAGTCCAAGGGGCGCAGACACAAACATATGTAGTGCACAACTGGTTTACCCAGCCATCGTCAGATCTGGCCGGACCACATCAAGCACTATTGGTCCCTGCTATCCTTCGCTAAAACTGCTCACGACTCCAGGATCATCCTGGAATGCAAAGATAATCCCCAGTTTCTTATCACCACTACCAACCGTCTCCTTAACCCCCTGTCCCCTGCTCCCTCCACCTTCACATCCAATAACAAATGCAAGGAGCTCATCGACTTCTTTGTCATCAAGATTAAGACCATCCGTTAAGTTGCCTCTACCACAACCCCACCAGGCCAAACTTACTCAAGTTTTCAACTAAAAACAGAAAATACTGGAAATACTCAGCAGATCAAGCAGCATCTGTGAAGAAAGAGTTAATGTTTCAGGCTGATGATCTTTTGTCAGAACAGCAAAAAGTTAGAGATATAACAGGTTTTAAGCAAGTGCAGAGGATATAGATTGGCTATGCTGGGTTTATTGCATTGATTGGCTGTGCTGGGATTAATGCATTGATTGGCTATGCTGGGTTTATTGAATTGATTGGCTGTGCTGGGATTAATGCATTGATTGGCTGTACTGGGATTAATGAATTGATTGGCTGTGCTGAGTTTATTGAATTGATTGGCTGTGCTGGGTTAATTGCATTGATTGGCTGTGCTGAATTTAGTGAATTGATTGGCTGTACTGGGATTAATGCATTGATTGGCTGTATTGGGTTTATTGAATTGATTGGCTGTGCTGGGTTTATTGAATTGATTGGCTGTGCTGGGTTAATTGCATTGATTGGCTGTGCTGAATTTAGTGAATTGATTGGCTGTGCTGGGTTTATTGAATTGATTGGCTGTGCTGGGTTTATTGAATTGATTGGCTGTGCTGGGTTTATTGAATTGATTGGCTGTGCTGGGTTTATTGAATTGATTGGCTGATCTAGGGTTTATTGAATTGATTGGCTGTACTGGGATTATTGCATTGATTGGCTGTGCTGGGTTTATTGAATTGATTGGCTGTACTTGGATTAATGCATTGATTGGCTGTGCTGGGTTTAATGCATTTATTGGCTGTCCTGGGATTATTGCATTGATTGGCTGTGCTGGTCTTATTCAATTGATTGGCTGTACTTGGATTAATGCATTGATTGGCTGTACTTGGATTAATGCATTGATTGGCTGTGCTGGGTTTAATGCATTGATTGGCTGTACTGGGATTATTGCATTGATTGGCTGTGCTGGGTTTAATGCATTGATTGGCTGTGCTGGGTTTAATGCATTGATTGGCTGTGCTGGGTTTAATGCATTGATTGGCTGTGCTGGTCTTATTCAATTGATTGGCTGTACTTGGATTAATGCATTGATTGGCTGTACTTGGATTAATGCATTGATTGGCTGTACTTGGATTAATGCATTGATTGGCTGTGCTTGGATTAATGCATTGATTGGCTGTGCTGGGTTAATTGCATTAATTGGCTGTGCTGGGTTGGCTACATTGATTGGCTGTGCTGGGTTTATTGCATTGATTGGCTGTACTGAGTCTATTGCATTGATTGGCTGTGCTGGGTTTTATATTACGTACGTAGGATTACATAGGATATACGGCACAGAAACAGGCCATTCGGCCCAACCAGTCCATGCCAGTGTTTATGCTCCACTCGAGCCTCCTCCTGACTTTTCTCATCTAAATCTATCGGCATAACCCTCTGTTCCCTTTTCTCTCACATGCTTGTCTAACCTCCCCTTAAATGCATCTATACTATTCGCTTCAACCACTCCCTGTGTTAGCGAGTTCCACATTCTCACCACTCTTTGGGTAAAGAAGTTTCTTCTGAATTCCCTATTGGATTTCTTGGTGACTATCTTATATTGCTGGCCTCTAGTTTTGCTCTTCCCCACAAGTGGAAACACTCTCTGTATCCACTCTATCAAATCCTTTCATAATTTTATAGACCTCTATTAGGTCACCCCTCAGCCGTCTTTTCTCAAGAGAAAACAGACCCAGCCTGTTCATCCTTTCCTGATATGTATACCCTCGCATTTCTGGTATCATCCTTGTAAATCTTTTCTGCACCCTCTCCAGTGCCTCTATATCCTTTTTATAATATGGCGACCAGAACTGCACGCAGTACTCCAAGTGTGGTCTAACCAAGGTTCGATACAGGTTTAGCATAACTTCCCTACATTTCAATTCTATCCCTCTAGAAATAAAATAGTGCTTGGTTTGCATTTTTAATGGCCTTGCTAACCTCTGTCGCAACTTTTACTGATTTGTGTATTTGTACTCCGAGATCCCTTTGTTCCTCTACCCCACCTAGACTCGCACCCTCCAAGTGATAAGTGACCTCCCTATTCTTCCTACCAAAATGTAATACCTCACATTTGTCTGTGTTGAACTTCATTTGCCCATTCTGCAAGATTATTAATGTCCTCCTGCAATTTGTTGCAGACCTCCTCAGTATTGACTATCCCTCCCAATTTGGTATCATCTGCAAATTTAGAAATTGCGTTTTTGATTCCAAAATCTAAATCGTTAATGTAAATTGTGAACAGCAGTGGTCCCAGCACTGATCCTTGTGGAACACCACTACCCACCTTCTGCCACTGTGAATAGCTACCCTTTACTCCCACTCTTCTCTTTCTGACTTGAAGCCAGCTAGCAATCCATTCTGCTACTTGTCCCCTGACTCCGCATTCTCTGACCTTGTTCATTAGTCTATTATGGGGTACCTTATCGAAGGCCTTTTGAAAATCTAGATAAATTACATCTACTGCATTACCATTGTCTACTCTCTCTGTTACCTCTTCAAAAAATTCAATAAGATTGGTCAAGCAGGATTTTACCTTTTGAAATCCATGCTAACTATTCATTATTGTACTTTTTATTTCTAGATGTTCTTCTATTCTCTCCTTTAGTAGGAATTCCATATTTTTCCTACCACTGATGCTAATCTGACTGGTCTATAATTCCCTGGACATTCTATAGGCCTCCAAATAGTGAGAGGGAGGTAGAGGAGCAAATCTGCAGTGAAATCGCAGAGATATGCAAGAGCTATAGAGTGGTGATATTGGGGGACTTTAATTACCCAAATATTGATTGGGATAATGCTAGGGTAAAGGGAAAGGAGGGGGAGGAATTTCTGAAATGTGTTCAGGAGAATTTCCTTGAACAATATGTTCTTGGCCCAACTAGGAAGGAGGCATTGCTGAACCTGGTGCTGGGGAATGAGGTGGGCCAGGTCGACCAAGTGTCTGTGGGAGAACACTTGGGTACGAGTGATCATTGTATCATAAGATTTAGATTAGCAATGGAGAGGAGCAAGGAACAATCTAGAGTGAAAATTCTAAACTGGAATAGGGCTTAACTTCAATGGGATGTGAAAGGATCTAGCCAGGGTAAAATGGAACCAAAGACTGAAAGGAAAAACTGTAACAGAACAATGGGTGATCTTTAAGGAGGAGATGTTCCAAGTACAGGCTTGGTACATTCCAACAAGAGGGAAGGGTAAGTGAACCAAAGCAAGGGCTCCTTGGATGATTAGGGAGATAGAGAAGATGATGAAACAAAAAAAGAGGGTGTATGATGCATGTCAGGTGAATTCTTCAAGGGATAACCAGGCCAAATATAATAAGTTGAGAGGGGAAGTGAAGATGAAAATCAGATTGGCAAAGAGAGAATATGAGAGTAAAATGGCGGTTAACATAAAAAGGAACCCAAAAATCTTCTACCAGCATGTAAACAGTAAGCGGGTAGTAAGAGGCTGGGTGGGGCTTATTAGAGACAAAGAAGGTGATATATGCTTAGAGGTGCTGGGCAAGGCTAGAATACTTAATGAGTACTTTGTATCGGTATTTACTAAGGAGGTGGATGCTGACAAAATATCGGTAGAAGTGGAAAAGGTAGAAGCAATGGAAGGGGTGAAAATTGATAGACAGGATGTATTAGAAAGGCTGGGTATGCTTAGAGTGGACAAGTCACCTGGTCCAGATGGCTTGCATCCCAGGTTGCTAAGGGAATTGGGGGAGGAGATAGCGGAAGGGCTTGCCATAATTTTCCAATCTTCCCTAGATGCGGGGGAGGTGCCTGAGGATTGGAAAAGGCAAATGTGACACCATTGTTCAAGAAAGGGTGTCAGGACAATCCTAGTAACTACAGGCCGGTCAGTTTAACATCAGTGGTGGGTAAAATTTTAGAAACAATAATCAAGGAAAATATTAACGGGCACTTGGAGAGGTTTAAGCTAATTAAGGAGAGCCAACACGGATTTGTAAAAGGCAGATCATTTTTGACTAATCTAATTGAATTTTTTGATGAAGAAACAGAGAGCATTGATGAAGGGAATGCAATGGATGTTGGCTACATGGATTTTCAGAAGGCGTTTGACAAAGTATCACATAGAAGGCTGGTTAACAAAATTGAGGCTCATGGAATTGGTGGGTCAGTGGCAGCTTGGATAAGGAATTGGCTTAAGGACAGAAAACAGCGAGTTGTGGTAAATGGCTGTTTTTCAGACTGGAGGATGGTAGACAGTGGTGATTCCCAAGGGTCAGTGCTGGGGCCACTGCTTTTTCTGATATATATAAATGACCTGGATATTGGAATACAGAGTAGAATTTCTAAATTTGCCGATGACACCAAACTTGGGGGTGTGGCTAACAGTGAGGATGATACCAATCGACTGCAACAGGACATAGAAAGGCTAGCAGAATGGGCAGACAAGTGGCAGACGGAATTTAATACAGAGAAGTGTGAGGTGATGCATTTTGGCAGAAGGAACAGGGAGAGGCAATATACACTTAATGGCACAGTTTTAAAGAGTGTGCAGGGACAGAGGGACCTGGGAGTTAATGTGCATAGGTCCCTGAAGGTGGCAGGACATATTGAGAGAGTGGTTAGCAAAGCATATGGGATCTTGGGCTTCATAAATAGAGGTATTGAGTCCAAAAGTAGAGAAGTTATGCTGAACCTTTATAAAGCGCTGGTTAGGCCACAACTGGAGTATTGCATCCAGTTCTGGTCACCACACTTTAGGAAGGATGTGAAGGCACTTCAGAGGGTGTAGAGGAGATTTACCAGAATGGTTCTGGGGATGGGGGATCTTAGCTACAAGGACAGGTTGGAGAAGCTGGATTTGTTTTCATTAGAGCAAAGGAGGTTGAGGGGTGATTTGATAGAGGTATACAAGATTATGATGGGTTTGGATAGGCTAGGTGGGGAAAGGCTGTTCCCATTAGTTGATGGTGCAAGGACTAGGGGATACAGATTTAAGGTTTTGGGCAAGAGATACAGGGGGGATGTGAGGAAAAACTTTTTTACGCAGTGAGTGGTGAGGACCTGGAATTTGCTGCCGACGGAAGTGGTGGAAGCGGAGACACTCAATGTTTTCAAGGGGAGACTGGATAGGCACTTGAGGGAAATAAACTTGCAGGGCTACGGGGATAGAGCGGGGGAATGAGACTGACTGGATTGCTCTACAGAGAGCTGGCACAGACTCGATAGGCTGAATGGCCTTCTTCTGTGCCGTATGACTCTATGACTGTATGTTCTATCGCTCTTCTTAAATATAGGTATTATATTAGCTATCTGCCAGTCCTCTGGCACTACACCTTTTTCTAACAAATTATTAAATATGTGTAGTAATGCCTCTGCTATCTCTTCCCTAGATTCTTTTAAAATGCGTGGATGCAATCCATCTGGACCAGAGGTTTTATCCTCTTTGAGTTTGATTAGTTTATTTAATATATCCCCTTTTTTTAATTTTAAATGCACTTATCTCATTACTCATCTCATCATCCAATGCCATGTCCACCTGTTCTATCTCCCTGGTAAATACCAAAGCGAAATAATGATTTAATATTTCTGCCATCTCCCTATCGTTACCTGTGGTAATGTCCTGTCCATTCCTTAATGGCTCTATTCCCATCCCAACCGTGTCAGCCATGGCTTAGTTGGTAGCACACTTGCCTCTGAGTCAGAAGGTTGTGGGTTCAAGTCCTACTCCATGGGACTTGAGCACATGAATCTAGGCTGACAATCTAGTGCAGTGCTGAGGGAGTGCTGCACTGTCAGAGGTGCTGTCTTTTGGATGAGACGTTAAACCGAGGCCCTGTCTGCTCTCAGGTGGACGTAAAAGATCCCATGGCAATATTTTGAAGAAGAGCAGGGGAGTTATCCCTGGTGTCCTGGCCAATATTTATCCCTCAATCAGCATAACAAAATCAGTTGATCTGGTCATTATCACATTGCTGTTTGTGGGAGCTTGCTGTGCGCAAATTGGCTGCCGCGTTTCCCACATTACAATAGTGACTACACTTCAAAAGTACTTCATTGGCTGTAAAGCGCTTTGAGATGTCTGGTGGTCGTGAAAGGCGCTATATAAATGCAAGTCTTTTTTTTTTCTTTTTCCTTTTTTTATTGATATGACTGTAAAATATTTTACTATTCTGTTTTATGTTCCTTGATAATTTAATTTAAATTAAATTGCATTGATTGGCTGTGCTGGGTTTATTGCCTTGATTGGCTGTGCTGAGTTAATTGCTTGGTTTGGCTGTGCTGGGTTTATTGCATTGATTGGCTGTACTGAGTCTATTGCATTGATTGGCTGCACTGGGTTTAATGCATTGGTTGGCTGTGGTAGGGATTATTGCATTGACTGGCTGCGCTGGGCTTAATGCATTGATTGGCTGTGCTAGATTGGTCACGCTGATTGGCTACGAAGGCTTGAGCGGCACAGGTGGCGCCATTGTCATCGCGCGACCGCCCAGCCTCAGCGTGCCTGACGTATTGACGTGCGTGCTGCCCGCTGCGCCTGCGCGAATCAGGTCGTGTGTTTGAACCAACGGCGCTGCGTCACTGACGATGGCGGCGGGCAGGGTGACGGCGGTGACAGTGCTGGCCCCGAATGGGAGGCGGCAGCAGGTGAGAGTGGCGGCCAGCACCCCGCTGCTACAGGTGAGCGATGGAGAGGCGGCCCGGGCCTGGGCTCGGCACCTGACAACCCTATTTTGTGGTGATGGTGTTGTTGCCCTCCCCTCCCCCCCACCCACACACACACACTTTAAACTCGGCCCCGCCAACTGGAGCGGAGTCAAACTCGGCAGTGCCCCTCACACACAGGGGGCTGCAGCATCTGGATTGGAAGTCTTCATCTTTGTCATTAACTCTCCCCTTATTTATCTTTTTCATTTAAAAAAAAAATATTTATATAACTCTTGCTGGTGGGCTGCACATCTTGTTGATGGTGTCAATGGCGTCGAAGAATGACATGCAGTTCTTCCCAAAATAAAAAAAATCTTGCATTTATAGCCAGCCTTTCTTTAAAAGAATGACATGTTCTAATAAAAAAAAACGCAACTCCGTGTACATTTAATAAGTTCGCCATCTGTGTTAGAATTGTAGCCCTTTCTCAAGTACAAAATTGCAATTTGGCAAAATCCCCACTTGCAACCACTTCAAAGAAACAGCTGGCAGATTTGCAGACAATCTAGTTTTGAATGGGGCTTTCTTGAGCATTACTCGAATGTTAATGTGGCAGGTAGAATTCTTTGCCCATTGCAGTGTCTCATGATGTCTTAAGGTTATCAGAATTTTGAGTACATTTTCCTTAGCAAAGCAAACCTAGAAGAAAGAACTTCTTTATAGTGCCTTTTATGTCCTTCAAAACATCCCAAAGTACTTCATGACCAATGAATTAACCTTTGAAGTTTGTAGGCAAACACAGCAGCCAATTTGCACACAACAAGGTACCACAAACACCATGAAAGGATTGACCAGTTAAATCTTTTGGTGATGTTGGTTGAGGGAGGAATGTTGGTTAGTACACTGAGAACTCCCTGCTCTTTTGAAAAAGTGTTTTTTTTTAAATGTTAATCTGAGCAGGCAGATGGGGCCTCAGTTGAACAATTTGCCCAAAAGAATGCATATTTAACAATGCAGCACTGCTTTAGTACCACACTGAAGAGTCAGTCTAGGTTAGAAACCTGGGAACAGAAGTAGGCCATTCAGCCCCTCGAGCCTGTTCTGCCATTCAGTTAGATCATGGCTGATCTGTATCTTTACTCCATCTACCTGCCTTTGTTCTGTAACCCTTAATACCTTTGCCTAACAAAAATCTATCACTTAGTTTTGAAATTTCCAATTGACCCCCAGCCTCAACAATTTTTTTTGGGTGGAGGGGAGAGTTCCAGATTTCCACTCCCCTTTGTGTGAAGAAATGCTTCCTGACATCACCCCAGAACAGCCTAGCTCTAATTTGAACTATAAACCTTATGCTGGACTCTCCCAGCAGAGGAAATAGTTTCTCTCTCTAACCTATCAAATCTTTTAATCATCATAAACACCTCAATTACATCACCCCTTAATCTTCTATAATCACGGGAGATTAGTTATGTGCTGGAGTTGAACTTGAACCCACACCTTCTGGCTCCGAGGTGAGAGCGCTACCACTGACCCAAGCTGACACATATTTAAGAACTCAATCCATCACGGCTGCTGTGCCCCAGTCCTGCATCTGTCTCGTTTTAGATTCTACAAATGTTGGTAATTCTATCTGTTGGGCGTGATATAAAATGTGGCAAAACCTGCAAATTTCAAATCTGTCATGGGTTCCGCCACTGCACAATAATTGGAGATTGAGAGAAATGTCATTATCTCCTGGGTGGTAACTTGATGCCAAGATGGAACTGAAACTAAAGAAGGAAATCGGAATAACATAGACTTGACTTAACTCCAAGTTTATAGTTTAGAAATTTTCTGGATAGCCCACTCAAAAGCTGGACTGTTTGGTCCAAAATTGCTGTATGACTCAAAATGCAAAAACATGTTCACTATCGCTAGATTACTAAAGTAACAACTATATGATTTTGTGAGCTGTGTAGATCAATTTGAAGCAAGGGCTGCTTAAGGTGTGTGCAAAAAATCTGTCAATAAGAATCAAATAAAAAAATCGCCAAAATAATAAACTCTTGTGCTGCTGTTGCAGTACTGGATATTTTAAATCAGCGGGTTTCAAATGTTTGTGTGGGGGAATCTTTGTAAACATAGACCTGTTTCTGGGGGAATTCCCTTCACTAACTGAGAATGCTAACTTCCCAAAGGAAAATGGTGTTATCATTGCAGAAAGCAGTTGTTTAAGAATGTACAGTAGTAGAAGTAATATGCTACCAGTCAGCAAATACAGTAAAAATATCGAATACTGAATTGTTGAGACATATGGTTGCAGCACCCATTATGTCTGGCCCCAGACAGAGACACATTTGATGGCTGTACGAAGCCCCTGGAATGCCCTTGTGGACATCCTAAGAGTTGTGATTTGGTTACGGTGAAACAATGTTGGATATTTAGTATCTCTTGTATATATTGACATTAAACTGAGCTTCGATTTGAACCCTTCTCAATATATCACTAGTCAAGTAAAATAAAAAATGGGAACATTTCCTGGTTTATTTTCATCTGACTTGGCCACTGAAGAGAGGCTTCTTTTGTAATTCACATACTTGTTTTTTGTTCTACAGCCAAATGATCTGTCTTTCTAAAGTAAAATGGTAGTTATTTGTCATTTATATTTTTGTGTTTATTAGGTTTTAGAAGAGGTGTGTCAAAAACAAAATTTGGATCCTGAGGAATATGGTCTCAAGTAAGAATCTTAAAACTAGCGAACTTTTAATAGTACATGTTTTTGTTGTCAGCCTTTTACCTCAGAATACAAATGTGCTGGGAAGGACACCACCAAGCTGTTCTTTTTGTACATAGTTATAAATTTGTTTTATTATCTCTTGTGTTCCTCTATGCATGGCCTCCCACTGATGGGTCTGCCCAAGATCAGAAAGCTGTTCCGTAAGAATCACAGGGATAAATCTACAACTGTGTGGGGAAAATGGATTGGAGCATCAATGGCTTGTGGCATCCTACCATCTGATGCAAATTGCTGTCCCCATTTATGACTGATTTTAAAATTTATTGAGTAACCTTTTACATAGATACATAGATACATAGAAGATAGGAGCAGGAGTAGGCCATCCGGCCCTTCGAGCCTGCTCCGCCATTTAATGAGATCATGGCTGATCCTCCAATTCAGTATCCCGTCCCCGCCTTCTCTCCGTAACCCTTAACCCCTTTTGCCTGTAGAAATATATCTAATTCCCTCTTAAATATATTTAATGAGCTGGCGTACACTGCCCTCTGTGGCAATGAGTTCCACAGGTTCACCACCCTCTGAGTGAAGAAATTCCCCCTCATTTCTGTCCTAAATGGTTTAGCCCTTATCCTTAAATTATGTCCTCTAGTTCTGTTCTCACCCGCCAAGGGAAACATTCCTTCTGCATCTAGTCTGTCTAGACCTGTCAGAATTTTATACACTTCTATGAGGTCCCCTCTCAATCTTCTAAACTTTTCACAATTAATGCTACATATTTGCAACCGTTCTACAGATACATCTCTATACTTGGTGTCAATTACTAGTGGGTCCCATGTAATGGTGCTCAGAGTAAGTCAGATGTTATGCTGGTTTATAATGGGGTGTATTATTCTGCTACTAAGGTGGACCTGGCTCACCCCTCTCAGGCCATAAAGTCTAGTTGCTGTAAATAAGCACGAGCTTGAGGTCATTTAGCTCACTTGCTGTTTGGTGAGGGAAGTTTGCAGACTGTCAGGTGCTTGTGAATTTCTGGCTCCAGGTCAATCTGTAAACTTCCCTCACTAACAAAAGTTAAATTAATTAACCCCACACTTGTGCTTATATACAGCAAATAGACGTAAACCCTGTAATTGACCCTCAGTATAAATGAGTATATTTTCAGATTATGAGAGACATTCATAAATTCTTAATTTTATATATATATATATATTAAATATCTGTAATATATTTAGGAGGCTTTGCATACAGCATATAACAATTTCCCCATCATAGGTTGGACTTGCTGTGAGCAATGCTATGGGAGATCTGCAAGCAATATATTAAAAATAGTACATCAGCGCGTGCCGACGTTGCATTTGGTTGCAGATGCAAAACAATCTTAAGATACTAGATACCAGCACAGACTAGTTGGGCCGAATGGCCTGCTTCTGTTCTGTATATTCTATGTAATGTAATTCTGTGTAGATATTCTGAGCTGTAGCCTGAACTTGATGAGCACATTCCAATCTCAAAGTTTGCTTACCAAAACGCAATTAAATTCTGAGTGACTGAAGGCCTTTTTTATTTGCAGCAATTAGACCTTTTGGCCTTAGGCTAGATTAAACATAGAACCACCTTCGTACTGCAATAATACAGATTACTGCATTACTTGGCATACTGCTGTCATCAAACAGTATCATCCATATGCAATTTTGCAGAAGATCTGCTAATATCTGTTTAGTATAAACATTCATGTGCATGTTTATACTTGTCACAAGCATTTTTGCATTACTGCCTGACACATTCTGGTGTGTACAATTACATAGAATTACAGCACAGAAACAGGCCATTCGGCCCAACTGGTCTATACCGGTGTTTATGCCCCACACGAGCCTCCTCCCACCCTTCATCTAGCTCTGTCAGTATATCCTGCTATTCATTTCTCCTTCATGTGCTGTACTTATCTAGCTTCCCCTTAGATGCATCTATGCTGTTCACCTCAACTACTCCTTGTGGTAGCGAGTCCCACATTCTTACCCCTCTTCTGAATTCCCTATTGGATTTATTGGTGACTATCTTATATTTAAAGATATAAATCTTAAAACGGAATGGGCTTGCGCTTTGGGGAGGATCCTAATGCTTTGAATTCAAAACCCTTGCCCTTGTTTATAAATTTCTCCATGGCCTCCCTCACCTACAACCTCCACCAGCCCTATTTCCCAATTTGCACCCTTCACACTTCTGATTCTACACTTCTTTGCATTCCCCACCCCACCATTATTGGTAGAGTCATCAGCCATGATGAATTACCCCTCCCAGTATCTTTGGGTGTTCTTTACCACCCTTCCCTTTTGTGGAGCACCTTGGGATGTTCCACTATATTAAAGGTGCTTTCTAAATTTAAGTTATAATGCCCATTGAAGACCAGGTCTTGGCTGGCTGAATTTGGGATGAAAAAGATTTAGTAGTGTCATTGTGTCATTCATGCTTTCAACTATTTTGTATAGCTTATAAGCTTCATTTTGGCCCAAAAGGTTTAAAGAAAATAAATACTAAATATTAACACAATAACATGTTTTTTTCTGGTTTTACAAGTATTGATTGCAGATTGATGAAATCCTTCTTACAAATTGATGTGGTTCACTGTTAGAATTTTTTCACTAACATTACCTTCTTTGATGTGGATAAAACCATGTAAAGGGGCATTGTGCAAATTTAACTAGTTCTGACATGCAGAGCCAGCAAAAGCATCTCTTCAATTTGTGCGTCTCTAGTAAATGTCGAACAAGGTTCCTGTAGACCAAAAAATGTCTTTTGAAAAACAGGCAATCCTCATTAACCTTTTAACGGCTATTGTGGCATTTTTACACCAGAAGGAGTGCCTCCTGTTTATGGTTTATCCAGCAGTGTTTGTTGGATCAGGGTCTTCCTTTCTGATGTAGAGTTTTGCTGTAGGAACAAAGCAAAGCTTGGCTGATGACTTTACAGTGACAACAATCTGATATGTGTCTTAACAGGCCATCGATGTGGCGTTCAATGCTGGCAGACCTCATCTGTGTGGAGCCATACCTGATCTCAGCAGAGCATATCCACTTCCATGAAATGTCTCTGTATGAACATAGACGGATAGGACAAGACCCTCTGGTCCATCCAGCCTGTCCCACGCAATTGTGATATCTTGTGCATCACAATATATACACTCCCCTCCTCACCCCACCCGAAACCATGCACATCCCTCTCTGCTAATGTCTACCTAGGAGCTCTTCACTTATTGCTCAAAAACAGCTCTGTAGAATTGTATAAAGGAATGAGGACAATACCTTCTCCTTCCAACATTCTCATTGTTGTAACATTCCTCTTCAGATGGATCAAAGTGGTAGCCTTAAATAGCAGTTGAATGTACAGCCCCGTACCCCTGAAGCCACCTTTTTGATCTATTACTTGCGATAAAAGGTTCTTCCAAATTTAGCTTGAAGTTAAGATACTAGTAAATAATGACCGCCTGTAGATTCTTAGGATAAATTTTTCATTCTGCACAACCAAGACAATAAAGTGTAATAAGAATCCGAGAAATATTCTCCTGAATTATTTGGGGTTTGGAAGGATTGAAAGTTATGTATTGAAATGTACCAAAAGTAGAATATTGATGGTTGGTTGTTTGTAGGTTCCAGAGAACCGTTTTGGATTTGTCACAGCAGTGGCGATTTGCCAATGTCCCTAACAATGCCAAATTGGAGATGGTCGTAGCTGCACGTCAGCGTGTTGGAACAGAGAGCAAGGTAGGTTTTGCAGGTTAATTTGCTAATGTTTTTCAATTCAATAACAACATTTCCCCGTCAGACTTTAATCAATGTCACTTTTAAATTGCAAAGTGCTGTAAATAGGTGCCTTTTTCGTTAAGCTTTTGAAATATTTGCTGTTGGTCCGTTGCGCTGTTTGTTGACATTAAAGTGTTACTTTAGATGCTGCATGTGGAATAGGCGTGACTCACTCATTTTTAAAGATTTAATTTTTACATTGAGTGGATAATTAAAAAAAAATTCTTCTGTGAATTTTTGCGTTCATCATGGTGAACAGTGTTCGTGCGAGTGAATAGAGGACTTTTTCATGCAACCCATGTTAGCAACAAATTGTCCACAAGGTATCTATGAACCAATGGAATTTGAGTGCATTTGATGAGTTCCTGCCCACTGGATTAAAACTGTGAACAACTACCAATTGTTGTTTAGAGATGGATTTTCTGAGTACAAAAGCAAAACACTGGATGCTGGAAATCTGAAATAAAAACAGAAAATGCTGGAAATACTCAACAGGTCAGGCAGCATCTGTGGAGAGAGAAACAAAGTTAACGTTTCAGGTCAATGACCTTTCATCAGAACTAGATGAAAGGTCATCGACCTTGAAAAGTTAACTTTGATTTCCTAAGTACATTTGGGCTACAGGCTATGAAGAGTTTTATGAATATACTTTGTACAATCCACATAAAAAGGCCAGTACTCTACATACATTGACTTAATGGAATTGCCTTTCCAGCTCAAACTTAGGAGGAGGATAAAAAGATGGAATAATAATCTTAAATTGCATTGCAAAGTAAGAAATCAGCTTAGGCAGAAATCTTGGGTGAAGCCTGCGAACTGCATGTGGCATATCAAACGGGCTGGTAAATGGCCTGAAGTTTGCTGATGAAGTAAGCTGAAAGCAGATCTCATACAAATATGGTTTTCCAGAAAAGAAACTTGTTTGCAAGAACGAGAGGTTCAAAGGGAGGACAGACAAGTTTGTAAAGAATGAGGTTTTACTGCCAATGAGGCACTAGAGAGAAATGATAGGGATTTAATTTTCACATCCTTTTTTATAAAGTGAAAAATGACCGCAAAAGAACTAGATGAAAGGAAAAATGTGGTTGCCACCACATCAATACTGGTGGATGGATGCTAGATGTTGGACATGCTCCAAAACCAGATGAATCCCACAGCTCAGAGTTGCAGTCCTCGGTGACGCACCCCAGAACAAATTTTTGTTTCACGTATGGGACCAAAAAGATGATTGCTTCCATTGGGTGGAGATTATGAAGGTACTGTTTTGCTGTGGTCATATTCCCTTCTTGCAAAATAAGTTTCCAGGAATGAAAACCAGTTTGGGGGCAAGAGGACTTTGTCCAAATCAAGTCACTTACTCAAGTAATTTTCTACAGAGTTTAACGTTTATTGTTTACAAGAAACCTGAGCTTCTGGAAGGTCGTGAGAGACTATTTGATTTTTCTTTCTCTGGTGCAGTTTGGTATCAATCACTACCAAGACTGCAGATGAGGTCAGTGAGTAATCCACTTGTATTATTGTAGCAGTGACGTATGGGTGCCAGTTGGTATCAATCAGTACTGAAGTGGTGCCCAGCCATGCATAGCATTGGCTAGTGCTTAGTACTGACGCAAACTCAACAGAAGGATGTCACCAAATGTTCTGCAGCCAATATTGACCGATGACAGAGTGGAGATTTACTAGTTGACGGCATATCCTTAGGGTGGCTCTCTGTTTTTGGTTTTCAGAGCTCAATACCTAGGCATCAGGTTGGCTTATTGCAGGTCGAGAACCTAGCTCAAAACTGGTGAGTTTCAAAACCTGTCCTCTATCGTAACTGCCCTGATGCATTCAGCACAATGTTTTTATAAACAATTGTGTGCGAAGCCGTCATTACTCAACAATGCCAGCCAGTGCTGTGATGGATTAATTTTTGTGCATGTTGAGAAAACAAATGTCAAAATGTCTACTAGCTAGCAGTGGCATCAAATCAACTAAAATAAAAAGACGTATAAAAAATAAGTAATAGGAAATGTGGCTGAAATGCTGAGGGAATATTTCTACCGCGTAGGGTGGGAAATGAACTGCTGTTCCATGTGTGGGTGTGTCCTTTGTGGGAGAGGGGGAAGCCACACGGGCACGTCCCAATGTCGTGACATCAATGTGCAGTGTTATAACGTCTTAAAAGGAAACATTGTCTCTGTGTCCTGGGACATGTTTGTTCTGGGTTTCATATGTGTATGCAGGATGCCATAAAAATCATAGCATAGAATCTTATAGCACATAAGGAGACCATTCGGCCCATCGTGCCTGTACCAGCTCTTTGGAAGAGCTATCCAGTTAGTCCCACACTCCCCATCTCTTTCCCCATAGCCCTGCAATTTTTTTCCCCTTCAAGTATTTATCCAATCTCCTTTTGAAAGTTACTATTGAATCTGCTTCCATTATCCTTTCGGGCAGTGCAGTCCACAACTCGCTTGGGTAAAAAAAAAGATGTCTCCTACATCACATCACATCACATGTCAAGCACAAGTCACTGAAGGCGAGAGGCACCCACGTAAAAATCAGCTCCACAGAGATGTCGAGCAGAGCACTAAATACATGTAGAGAGATACATTCAGGACCATGAAAAAAGGAGTACAACGGTAAAGCGTGCAGTGTAGCTGCTTCAGCTGCAGAAATGCCCAGTACCCTAATTTACATATACTAACCTCCCCAGCAGTTTTGAACACCAGCTGTATTCCAAAACAGTTGGAGAAAAGATCTCTGAACCCCTCCTGTATTCCAGAATCTTGGGGGGGGGGGGGATTCAAAGTACAACCCGTGGCTCAACCAATCAGAATTGAGCGTTCCAACTATGACACAATTTCCTTTGCAAGCCAATCCGAATGAGACGCTGATTTTCAGAGGCGAGGGAATAGGGAAGTTCGGGGAACCATCAACATCCTCCTGTGGCAGGTTGTGGTGTGCTGGACCTGGCTCAGAAAACTTGATTTTGGGCGGTCCTCTGGGTATAAAAAGGAGCAGTCGTCCCAAACAGGAAATTGTTCAAAGCCAGAGCCAGACCGAGAGGCAGCCAGCAGTGCCTGAAGAAGAGCCCAGCAGAGTTCAAAGACTTGCAGCCCCTTGGTTGAGCCAGCAGTACTTGAAAGGTGGGATCTCTACTAACCAGCACAACTACTGATTTTGTGCCAAGGTGATAATTGGGTAACGAGATATATTATAGCCTTGTCTCCTTACAATGATTGTGTAGTTGATTGCAGTAATTGGAACCTATGAAATGTTTGAGGAGCGTAGATTCAACCCTGGTTTATAAGGGGTGGAAATCATATAGCTGCACTCCAGCTGGTGCATTGTGCATTATACTGGTGGATGAAGCACAGTGGCGATGCATGTCTAATTTGGGGTTTTGAAAGTTGGGATGACTCTTTCTTTATCATAGGCTGGTGCCTATTAAAAGTTAACCATGTGCCCCCTTTTTAAAGGGGCACAAACAATAAGGACTGTAACTTAAAACAAATTAAAAGGATCCGTAATAAATTAAAATTTTGTTCCTGGGGGGTGATTATGCACTCCAGTCCCTCCGGTGCCCACCTGTCTCGGAAGGAGAAAGTTGGGATGTTTGTACTTGTGACCTTGGACAACTTTTCTTCCCCGCCCCACCATTACTGCACAATGGCAATTGATTCACTGGACAACTTGCTGTTAGCACCTAATCTTGGGCCTCCTTGCCATGGTATATTTACAAGGATGATTTTACAACCCCACAAAACAAATAATACATTGGCTTGTTTGTTATTAACAATAATAACTGATGACTGTGAAGAGTGGACTCGATCTGTAGCCTGTGACACTGCTTCATGTTTCCCTTGTATCGAACAAAATAGTGAAAGGTCAGACTTTTCTTCCCACAGTCATTCTACTCAAAGCACGCTGCAGGAAAAGGAAGAAATAGAGCTTCCCTGGTGGCGATAATTCAGACAATCTGTGTTTTTCATTTAATACAACAGCACGTAGGTCCTAGCACTTGGCAGATAATTGCTTGTGAGAGCAAACTGACTCTTGCACTTTGCTGAGTCCTTTACCCAAGTTTTACTATGTCTCACTTTTTAAAAAAAAAAGCAACTCAATCTCTACCACTTAAAAAAAAAAGTCAAATCAGGACTTAACTTATTATATTGAAAATAAGAACATAAGAGGAGCAGGAGTAGGTCATGTGGCCCCTCGTGACTGCTCTGCCATTCAATAAGATCATGGCGTGAGGATTAGGTTGTAACAGAATTTGGTGAGTAATTGCCTATTTCTTTTACTAATTAATTTGCAATCATAGAATGGTTACAGCACGGAAGAAGGCCATTCGGCCCATCGAACCCGTGCCGGCTCTCTGCAAGAGTACTTCAGCTAGTCCCTTAAGCGTAGCCCTGCAAATGTGTTGCGGTTCCTTTTGGTCCAGCTGTTATATAAGTAGCAAAGAGGAAGGTGCCGAATGCCAAATGTTTGCACAGAATCTCCAGCCGCAGTTGACGTTTCGGATAAAACTGCCCCTTATCGGCTCTGCTATCTAAAGGCAACAATTAGACAATAATTGCAATTGTTTTCTTACTTGATTGCTGCCAAATTAGAACCACCAGGCAGTGATTTAAAGACACAGTAATCACCTGTGGATTCTTTTATAAAAGCTGACATCAAAACTCACACGACAATTTGGTGTGCTCGGTGGTCCCAATAAATCCACCGCTTCTTAAAGGTGATGTTGTCATGCTCAAAGCTGATTGCCCAGCCCACCTTGCGGTGAAGGTGAAGGAGGTGTTTTGCCATTTGTTTCTTTACATTTTGGTAGTAATTCTGTGTCCAATCGATCTGGCATGTTTACAGAAGGAGTGCAAGTACTGCGGAAAGACAGGAATTCTTACCATTTCTCTTTTATTTCTAAGCTCGCTGCTTACATTCTGCTATTTATATCTGATTTTTTTTAAAGTAACGTCTCTGCAAAACAGAAACTTTGTTTTAATTTGCATATTTTTATGTGAAGTTTACAACACGCTCCTACTTTAAAAGTTGGCCGAATTCAGGTGCACGCTGGGATTTATGAAAGTTTATGGAAACATTTACTTTTAAAGTTGCTGGATGTGGATTCTTTGCAATTATCACCTTGTTGAAATTCTACTTACCGGCAGTTGGTTCTTCAGTCACACTCTGTATTTCCAACAAAAAAAATCAAATTGAGCAGCTCGCTCTTGCCGGCCTACACGGGATGGATTGAAATGCATAACTCCTCCGTTCCGTTATGCTGCCTTCTGAATTTTTTTAACGTACAGTTAGATGAAGATCAGAATTATTAAGTCTGATTTTAAAAAAAAATTGTTTATGGGATGTGGGCGTCGCTGGCAAGGCCAGCATTTATTGCCCATCCCTAATTGCCCTTGAGAAGGTGGTGGTGAGCCGCCGTCTTGAACCGCTGCAGTCCACAGTGCTGATAGGTAGGGAGTTCCAGGATTTTGACCCAGCGATTGATGAAGGATCGGCGATATACTTCTTAGTCAGGATAGTGTATGACTTGGAGGTGGTGGTGTTCCCATGCGCCTGCTGCTCTTGTCCTTCTAGGTGGAAGAGGTTGCGGGTTTGGGAGGTGCTGCCGGAGAAGCCTTGGCGAGTTGCTGCAGTGCATCTTGTAGATGGTACACACTGCAGCCACGGTACGCCGGTGGTGGAGGGAGTGAATGTTTAAGGTGGTGGATGGAGTGCCAATCAAGTGGGCTGCTTTATCCTGGATGGTGTCGAGCTTCTTGAGTGTTGTTGGCGCTGCACTCATCCAGGCAAGTGGAGAGTATTCCATCACACTCCTTACTTGTGCCTTATAGATGGTGGAAAGGCTTTGGGGAATCAGGAGGTGAGACACTCACCGCAGAATACCTAGCCTCTGACCTGCTCTTGTTGCCACAGTATTTATGGGGCTGGTCCAGGTCAGTTTCTGGTTAATGGTGACCGCCAGGATGTTGATGGTGGGGGATTCGGCGATGATAATGTTGTTGAATGTTAAGGAGCGGTGGTTAGACTCTCGCTTGTTGGAGATAGTCATTGCCTGGCACTTCTGTGGCGCGAATGTTACCTGCCACTTATCAGCCCAAGCCTGAATGTTGTCCAGGTCTTGTTGCATGCGGGCATGGACTGCTTCATTATCTGAGGAGTTGTGAATGGCACTGAACACTGTGCAATCATCAGCGAACATCCCCATTTCTGACCTTATGTTGGAGGGAAGGTCATTGATGAAGCAGCTGAAGATGGTTGGGCCGAGGACACTGCCCTGAGGAACTCCTGCAGCGATGTTAAAGGGCAACACGGTGGCATAGTGGTTAGCACTGGTGCCTCACAGCGCCAGAGACCCGGGTTCGAATCTGACCTCGGGTGACTGTCTGTGTGGAGTTTGCACATTCTCCCCGTGTCTGCGTGGGTTTCCTCCGGGTGCTCCGGTTTCCTCCCACAGTCCAAAAATGTGTGGGTTAGGTTGATTTGGCTATGAAAAATTGACCCTTAGTGTTCGGGGGGATTAAATATGTGGGGTTATGGGGATAGGATGGGATATGTTAGGGGGAATTAAATACGTGGGGTTACGGGGGTAGGGTGGGATATGTGTACTGTGGGGATTAAAGCAGGGACAGGGTACTGGATTTGGATGATCAGCCATGATCGTATTGAATGGCGGAACAGGCTCGACGGGCCGAATGGCCTACTCCTGCTCCTAGATTCTATGTTTCTATGTTTCTATGTTTCTATGTCCTGGGGCTGTAATGATTGACCTTCAATCACCACAACCATCTTCCTTTGTGCTAGGTATGACTCCCTCAGTGGAGAGTTTTCCCCCCGATTCCCATTGACTTCAGTTTTACTAGGGATCCTTGATGCCACACTCGGTCAAATGCTGCCTTGATGTCAAGGGCAGTCACTCTCACCTCACCTCTGGAATTCAGCTCCTTTGTCCATGTTTGGACCAAGGCTGTAATGAGGTCGGGTGCCGAGTGGTCTTGGCGGAACCCAAACTGGGCATCAGTGAGCAGGTTATTGGTGAGTAAGTGCCGCTTGATAGCACTGTCGATGACACCTTCCATCACTTTGCTGATGATTGAGAGTAGACTGATGGGACGGTAATTGACCGGATTTGATTTGTCCTGCATTTTGTGGACAGGACATACCAGTTTTCCACATTGTCGGATAGATACCAGTGTTGTAGCTGTACTGGAACAGCTTGGCTAGAAGCACGGCTAGTTCTGGAGCACAAGTCTTCAGCATGATAGCCGGGATGTTGTCGGGGCCCATAGCCTTTGCTGTATCCAGTGTGCTGAGCCGTTTCTTGATATCACGTGGAATGAATCGAATTGGCTGAAGACTGGCTTCTGTGATGGTGGGGACCTCGGGAGTAGGCCGATATGGATCATCCACTCGGCACTTCTGGCTGAAGATGGTTGCAAACGCTTCAGCCTTGTCTTTTGCACTCACGTGCTGGGCTCCACCATCATTGAGAATGGGAATATTCATGGACCCGCCTCCTCCCGTTAGTTGTTTAATGGTCCACCACCATTCACGACTGGATGTGGCAGGACTGCAGAGCTTTGATCTGATCCGTTGATTGTGGGATCGCTTAGCCCTGTCTATAGCTTGCTGTTTCCGCTTTTTAGCATGCATGTAGTCCTGTGTTGCAGCTTCCCCAGGTTGGCACCTCATTTTTAGGTACGCCTGGTGCTGCTCCTGGCATGCTCTTCTACACTCCTTATTGAACTAGGGTTGGTCCCCTGGCTTGATGGTAATGGTAGAGTGAGGGATATGCCGGGCCATGAGGTTACAGATTGTGGTGGAATACAATTTTGCTGCTGCTAATGGCCCACAGCACCTCATGGATGCCTAGTTTTGAGCTGCTAGATCTGTTCTGAATCTATCTAAGTATGATTTTTCAGAATTCATTAGACTCGGGAACAGTGCCCATGGATTGGAGGGTAGCTAACGTTACCCCACTATTCAAAAAGGGGGGTAGGGAAAAAGCAGGTAATTACAGACCTGTAAGCCTTACATCAGTTGTGGGCAAAATGCTGGAGTCCATCATTAAGGATGAAATAGCGGAGCACTTAGCAAATGGGGACAGGATAGGACAGAGTCAACATGGATTTACAAAGGGTAAATCGTGCTTGACTAATCTATTGGAATTTTTTGAGGGAGTAACTGGTAAAATAGATGGGGGAGAGCCAGTAGATGTGGTGTACCTGGACTTCCAAAAGGCCTTCGATAAGGTCCCACATAAAAGATTAGCAGGGAAAATTGAAGCTCATGGGATAAAGGGGAAAGTATTGACGTGGATAGAGAACTGGCTGTCAGATAGAAAACAGAGAGTTGGAATAAACGGCTCATTTTCTGAATGGCAGGCAGTAACAAGTGGGGTACCACAGGGATCTGTCCTGGGTCCCCAGCTGTTCACAATTTACATTAATGACCTGGATCAGGGAGTCGGATGCAGCATTTCCAAATTTGCAGACGACACTAAACTAGGAGGGGGGGTGGGCTCAGAGGAGGAGACCAGGAAGCTCCAGAGCGATTTGGACAGACTGGGTGATTGGGCGGATAAATGGCAGATGCACTATAATGTGGACAAGTGCGAAGTTATCCACCTTGGGTGCAGGAACGGGAGGGCAAATTATTATTTAAATGGCAATAAATTGGGAGAGGGGGAAGTACAGAGAGACCTGGGTGTTCTTGTACACCAGTCACTGAAGGCGAGCATGCAGGTGCAACAGGCGATCAAGAAGGCAAACGGTATGCTGGCCTTCATAGCAAAAGGGTTGGAATACAGGAACAGGGATACCTTGCTGCAGCTGTACAGGGCACTGGTGAGACCACACCTCGAGTACTGTGTACAGTTTTGGTCGCCTCATCCGAGGAAAGATGTTCTTGCCATGGAGGGGGTGCAGCGGCGATTCACCAGGCTGATACCAGGAATGGCGGGATTGACCTATGAGGAGAGACTATGTAGTTTAGGGATGTACACACTGGAGTTTAGAAGATTGAGAGGGGACCTCATAGAAGTGTATAAAATTCTGACAGGTCTAGACAGACTAGATGCAGAAGGAATGTTTCCCTTGGCGGGTGAGAACAGAACTAGAGGACATAATTTAAGGATAAGGGCTAAACCATTTAGGACAGAAATGAGGGGGAATTTCTTCACTCAGAGGGTGGTGAACCTGTGGAACTCATTGCCACAGAGGGCAGTGTACGCCAGCTCATTAAATATATTTAAGAGGGAATTAGATGTATTTCTACAGGCAAAAGGGGTTAAGGGTTACGGAGAGAAGGCGGGGACGGGATACTGAATTGGAGGATCAGCCATGATCTCATTAAATGGCGGAGCAGGCTCGAAGGGCCGGATGGCCGACTCCTGCTCCTATCTTCTATGTATCTATGTATCTATGTATCCCATTTAGCACGGTGGTAGTGCCACACAACACGATGGAGTTTGTACTCAGTGTGAAGACGGGACTTCGTCTCCACAATGACTGTGCAGGTGGTCACTGCTACCAATACTGTCATGGGCTGATGCATCTGCGACCGGTAGATTGGTGAGGATGAGGTCAAGTCGTTTTTTCCCTCATGTTGGTTCTCACCACCTGTCGTAGGCCCAGACTGGCAGTTATGTCCTTCAGGACTCGGCCAGCTCAGTCAGTAGTGGTGCTACCGAGCCACTCTTGGTGATGGACATTGAAGTCCCCACCCAGAGTGTAGAATTAACAACCTATTGATTGTGTATGTTAATTTAACTGTTGCACTCAATAACTTATCAAAGCCAGTTTTCTTGGGTACAGCAACACTTGCAGTTTGGGAGGAAAAAATTTCAATGCAGAAATGAAAGGTAATCATTATTTGTATAATACATTAAATGGACAAGGTGGTAGTGATATTCTTACATTAAGGCATTAATACAGTTTATAGCTTTTAAGCTTAAAAGAACACTTTTTTTATATAATTCTATAAATCTGTGCGAAGTGATTTTGTGTGTTTTTAAATTGAGGAAGGTGTTTTATGAATCCTTTCAGGACTAGCACTGTCGGTCTGATCAGAAACCGTTGTGTGCCTGACGATAAGTGTGACAGGCTGCGCTAGTAATACAGAAACTTTAACACCAACATAGACTAAAAATGCATTGTTCTCTGTGAAGCTATAGGGACATTAATCTTTGTGGCCTGGAGCTTCCTCCTTGGCTGCCGGAAGTTGTGCCCGAAAATACGTCCAATGTCGTGCCCATTTTGCTGATGTCAAGTTACACCCAATTATCCTCCCAATCTTATTAGAATCTGCCCGAACTTAAAACAGGAGTAAATTAGTGTAAACAATCGGAGCCAAAGGAAAGCGCCGAACCCACACCATATGTTTAAGTATGAAAATAAGTTTAAACTCATTTGACCATCATTCATGCACATCAGGCACAGCACGTTTGGGAACCTGCAATCGGGGAAGCTTTTCGGTTTTTAATGTGGCTTGTACTTGAGCTATAAAAATCTATTCGAAGAAACGGAAAATACAGAGCAGGTCTCAGTGAGGATAATTTTTTAAAAAAAGAATCAAAGTTGAAATGAAAAGACCAGAAAATCGACTGTTTTCTGCTGCGCTTGAAAAATCTGGTTGCAGTGCTGAGACCACCCCCCCCCCCCCCACCCCACCCCGAGCAAGCGCAATTGGAGGATATTTGCATTTGAGAGTCGGGATGTGGCTTGTTTTGAGGCACCGATCCGTATGGACGGACGTAAAAAATTGAAGAGACTTGGCTATATTGTAGTTACACGCGTAACTCGCTTAAACCCAAAACCCCACAAGCTTTTAAGCCACGTAATTTGTTTGTGCCCAGATTACGGGTGTACCCGGGCGCACATGCGGAGGAAACTCCAGGTCTGTGATCTTGTGTTACACCTTGGAACAAGAGCAATTACATTGATATAGTAGCCTCTCTCTCTACCAAGGACAAATGGGAATTTTAATTTCAAATGAAAATGTTGTAACTTTTTAAATGCACAATGCCCAAGATTTTCATGTTTCAGTAGTTGGATTTGCAAAATTCAAGCATGTTCATTGTGGTTTTATAGTTTCATTTTTAATAAATATTACTGTTGTTGAGCATAAAAATTAGCATTGAATTAGGTTATTTTAGTTGAATCATGTCTGTCAGTTATAATTAAATGAATTCTTACACTGAAATATAGAATTTTAAAGATTTCTAGGAGCGGTCCACTTTAATTTGAAGCTTCTAATTTTATTTGAACATAATTTTGGGCAAAGGTCTGTGAACCTATAATTCAACTCCTGCAACTGTTCTGTATATGCTGTTCAAACTTTTTGCATTTGTTATTGGGGTTCGTGAATTGAAAGGAAATAATAAACGTACTGTTTAAATGAGGCAATCAAGAGGTGTAAAATTCCAGTACAACTTAAAAGCAAATGAAATGTGCTGCTGCAATTAAAAACCCTTTGTGTAAACTGTGTGTAAATGGCTTAACAGCATGATTTATTATATAGACATACTTAACACTCAGATCTTGGTTCAAATATAGCCCAAACCAATGAGATGAAAGTCTCTCTAGTCACTTTTATATTAGTCCTTTAATTTGGATTCCAGAAGTCTGGAAACCTGCTCCTGGCCTTTACGCTGTTAAATCCAGTTTCTGTAGTTTTACTTGGGTCTGCAAGGCTGCCAATGGTGTGAGCAGCACAAATACCTTGGGTGCAGGGCAGCCAATGGTGTTAGCAGCATAAATACCCTGGGCACTGGTGCCCCGATGTTTGCGGGGAGGGTGCGGGTGATGCCAAAAACGGCCGAAGAACCCGGCAAGGCCAAATTTAATGGCAGGACCTCATTAACATTTGTCAGCTGTCTCCCGTCCAGCAGTCGACCAAGTGGACAGCCTGACCAGCGGGCGGGAGGGAACACCAGTAGCAGGGAGCTGCAGCCAGGCACCTTTCTGGACGGTCCCTGGCATTCGGGAGGTCGGAGAGGTCTGGGATTGGGGGGTGGGGTTAGACCCCTGGGAAAGCCGTGCAGCAGCAGTTGATTTTAAATCGGGCCCCCATTTGCACTGCGGGAGCCTGCTTTTAATACGTTAATTAAGTGTCCCACCTCTCTGTGGCGGGTCCCTTGGATGCCCGATATCCGCTGCTGTGTTGGGGTCGCGTTACCTGTATTTAATTTTTTAATCCCCCGCCAACCCTCTACCACCTGTCGTGGGGGTGCGGTTAATATCTAGGCCCTAGAATCTGAATTTAAAGGCCATCTGTTTGGTTTAAGGTTCCTAAATGAGGAGAGTTTGGGCAATGACTACACTTTCTATCCACAACACAGAATTGTCCATTATTTAGTGCTATTTTCACTAATCTGGCAGTTTAATTCAGAGAAATGACACACGGACCTTGTATATAGTTTCTTTAGGTTGGAACTGAAGTATGTTGCTGAGGAACAGTTGCAATGTAGAGGAAGCATTACATTGCACTTAGCTCATTCTATACCTGCTTAATAGCCAAAAAAAAGTTCTTGTTTTAAATGCACACAATGCTAACATGTTGGTGATAATCTAGGGATGTAGACTTTGAAGTTTATAATTTCTGTGTACTAGTGCCAACTACCTATAAAAATACATTTGGATTGAACACCTTCTGCTAAAAAAATACCTAGCCTCTTTTAATGAGTTTGGAAGTCATAGCACATTCTGTAGTTTGTTTTCCTGAGCTGTGGGGGGCCGAAGGAAGGATTGCTCAGATAGTTTGTTCTAAATGTGGACAGGGACTGATGTAAGTCAAATTCTGCTAATTTACTTAACCATGTTCCTTGTAGTCTCCAAAATGCACATGTTCATTTTAGTTTTTGTATGTAAATTTGTAATGGTGCTTCATGAGAATTTAGTGTTTTAATTGCAAAACATTTACAGTATTTTGAGTTCATGCCAAATGAAAAGCATACAAATGAGACAGTAATGCAGAACAGTGCAACAGAATAGGGATACACAGGTAATTAAAGTGAGGGACAACAACATGCTTCAAATACATTCTGAATTACAACTGTAGAAGTATGTGAACCAGTGAAACCAGTCCAAGTGCAAAAAACATTAAGAATCCTGCTTTTATTTAATTTACTGTTGATATGGGCATCGCTAGCAAGGCAGCATTTGTTGCCCTGAGTTCATTAAGAATCACCTATATGGTGTGGGATCGGAGTCGTATGTAGACCAAACTGGGTAGGAGTGACAGATTCCTTTCACTGAAGGGCATGAGGGAAGCAGTTAGGTCTTTACGACATTCCAGGAGCTTTTCTGTTGCTAGGCCATGAAATACCTGTTTTCTTAAAATCTGCTACAGTTGATATCTCAACCCGTAAAAAGTGTTCAGAGCACATGTTGTGATGCTGAAACAAATCCTAATGTTAGTTAATGTATTCAAATCTTGCGACTGTGGGCACTTCCTGCCGACTTATAAATTCTCATTTCCACGTTTATAATGGAGAAATGCCTATGTAAGCTTGTCACACTGGAATTACAGCCTCCTACTAGTGTGGTGCCACCATTGGCAGAAGGGTGTAATTACAGCTTTACACATTTACATATGATGTGGAGATGCCGGTGTTGGACTGGGGTGGACAAATGTGAGAAGTCGCACAACACCAGGTTATAGTCCAACAGCTTTATTTGAAATCACAAGCTTTTGGAGCGCTGCTCCTTCGTCAGGTGAAGTGAAGAGATGCATATAGGCACAGCATATATAGTCAGAGAACACTGCCAGATGATTACAGTTAATCTTTCCAACTGCCCTTTATCACACCTCGGCAGAGAGATAATCACGGCAATCAAGGACGTCTCGGCACTCTACACCAGTATCCCCCACGATGACGGCATCGCTGCGACAGCCTCAGTACTCAACACCAGCAACAGCCAATCTCCAGACGCCATCCTACAACTCATCCGCTTCATCCTTGACCACAATGTCTTCACCTTCGACAACCAGTTTTTTACCCAAACACACGGAACAGCCATGGGGACCAAATTCGCACCCCAATACGCCAACATCTTCATGCACAAGTTCGAGCAAGACTTCTTTGCTGCACAGGACCTCCAACCAACGCTATACACCAGATACATCGACGACATTTTCTTCCTATGGACCCACGGCGAAGAATCACTGAAAAGACTACACGATATCAACAAGTTCCATCCCACCATCAAACTCACCATGGACTACTCCTCAGAATCGGTTTCATTCTTGGACACACGAATCTCCATCAAAGACGGACACCTCAGCACTTCACTCTACCGCAAGCCCACGGACAACCTCACAATGCTCCACTTCTCCAGTAAGAACGGGATATGACGCTCAACTCGTCGATCGACAGTTCCGACAGGCCACAGCGAAAAATCGCATAGACCTCCTCAGAAGATAAACACGGGGCACAACCAACAGAGTACCCTACGTCGTCCAGTACTTCCCCGGAGCGGAGAAACTGCGCCATGTTCTTCGCAGCCTTCAACATGTCATCGATGACGACGAACACCTCGCTAAGGCCATCCCCACGCCCCCACTACTCGCCTTCAAACAGCCGCCTAACCTCAAACAGACCATCGTTCGCAGCAAATTACCCAGCTTTCAGGAGAACAGTGACCACGACACCACACAACGCTGCCACGGCAACCTCTGCAAGACATGCCAGATCATAACACAGATACCATCATCACACGTGAGGACACCACCCACCAGGTACATGGTACATACTCATGTGACTCGGCCAACGTTGTCGACCTCATACGTTGCAGGAAAGGATGCCCCGGAGCATGGTACATCGGCGAGACCATGCAGACACTGCGACAACATATGAACGGACACCGCGCAACAATCGCCAGGCAGGAGTGTTCCCTCCCAGTCGGGGAACACTTCAGTCAAGGACATTCAGCCTCCGATCTTCGGGTAAGCGTTCTCCAAGGCGGCCTTCGAGACACACGACAACGCAAAATCATCGAGCAGAAACTGGTAGCCAAGTTCTGCACCCATGAGGACGGCCTCAACCGGGATCTTGGGTTCATGTCACGCTACATGTAACCCCACCTGACGTAGAGTCATCCAGACTCGAGTCGTCGTTGGCTTGTTCTCTCTACACAGATGCGGCCGGACCTGCTGTGATTTCCAGCAAAAAAAGTTTTTTGTTTTCCATACAGACCCCAGCATCTGCCACATTGTCTTTGATGTAATGTTTTCCTGACTGACCTGTTTGGACACCATCCATACCTTTGATTGCCGTGATTATCTCTCTGCCGAGGTGTGATAAAGGGCAGTTGGAAAGATTAACTGTAATCATCTGGCAGTGTTCTCTGACTATATATGCTGTGCCTATATGCATCTCTTCACTTCACCTGACGAAGGAGCAGCGCTCCGAAAGCTTGTGATTTCAAATAAAGCTGTTGGACTATAACCTGGTGTTGTGCGACTTCTCACATTTACCTAGGCAGTTTCCATTATAAATGTGGACACAGGAATTTATAATGGTAACATGCAAGAATAATGACAAAATGAATGACTTTAAAACGGGGGCTCAGTTACGTCTGTGCACTTGGGTTCAGTTATCTCGTACTGTAACCCCACTTCATCTAAAGACTGCACTTGGCCTTCACTCCCTGTGTGCAAAGCCACAAGTGATCAACTGGTATTGCAATAATAAACCTACTCAAGTCAGGAGCAGAGTAGTACTGTAACACGCTTTATGCAACAATCACTGTTTTTCCACATTCTCTTCAGTTTTTGTACCATTTTATACATTTTTCCCCCTGTTTCTTGAGTCCCTCCATTGCATTTTGGAGGTAGCAGCTCCAAAATACTGGCTCCAAAGTCAATGTTTTTTCAGCCAGTGGAGACCTAGAACTCTGAAGATTGACACAATCGAGTCAAAGACATAATCAGGTCAACTTACAGGATGAGTGATGTCGACTATGTGGCAGCAGCATGATCATGTGGTAATGGTTAATTTTGTGAGCAATAGAGTTATATTTAAAATGTTTTTTTTGATAGTTATAGCTGGCAGTAGTTGTGAAGGATCCTGCAGCTTTATTGCTGTTATTATTTTGTGAAAGAAAGCACTGTTGGGTTGGGCAGATCATTTGCTGTTGGTTTTCTGAGCTGGTGTGTAGTCCGTGATGATTGCTCTCTCACTGTTTCCATTATTTCACTGTGTCCATTGTATTGTAGTTTCCAAATATATAATTCCATTTTCATTATTGTGAAATATCAAAATATAGGGATTGCAAATAACTGATAACCACAGAGTAAAATGTCAAATTGTAGCAGTTCACAGCTAATGCTACCCAGAACTTGGCAATCATTTCAGCAATCTGCAGAGGGATATAGATAGGTTAAGTGAGTGGGCAAAAATTTGGCAGATGGAGTATAATGTGGGAAAATGTGAGGTTATCCACTTTGGAAGGAAGAATGAAAAAGCAAATTATTATTTAAATGGAGTGAGACTACAAAATGCTGCGGTACAAAGGGATCGGGGGTCCTAGTACATGAAACACAAAAAGTTAGCATGCAGGTAATTAGGAAGGCTAATGGAATGTTGGCCTTTATTGCAAGGGGTATGGAGTATAAAGGTAGTGAAGTTTTGATGCAACTTTACAGGGCGCTGGTGAGACCGCACCTGGAGTACTGCGTACAGTTTTGGTCTCCATATTTAAGGAAGGATATACTTGCATTGGAGGCAGTGCAGAGAAGGTTCACTAGGTTGATTCCTGGGATGAAGGGGTTGACGTATGACGAAAGGTTGAGCAGGTTGGGCCTATCCTCATTGGAGTTTAGAAGAATGAGGTGTGATCTTATTGAAACATATAAGATTCTGAGGGGGATTGACAGGCTGGATGCTGAGAGGATGTTTCCCCTAGTGGGGGTATCTAGAACTAGGGGACATAGTTTCAGAATAAGGGGTCGCCCATTTAAGATGGAGATGAGGAGGAATTTCTTCTGAGGGTCGTGAATCTTTGGAATTCTCTGCCCCAGAGAGCTGTGGAGGCGGAGTCATTGAATATATTCAAGGCGGAGATTGACAGACATTTGAACTACAAGGGAGTCAAGGGGTATGGGGAGAGAGCGGGAAAGTGGTGTTGAGGCCAAGATTGGATCAGCCATGATCTTATTGAACGGCGGAGCAGGCTAGAGGGGACGATTGGCCTACTCCTGTTTCTTATGTTCTTATGTTCAATCGTACTCTGGGGATTTAGGTGTGAATGGTGAGGGAAGTGCTGGTGTTTGGAGTTGTTGCTGAATTAAATTGTTGGGGCATAAAAGTTCAGCATTATCTATGAACTCTGTTGTACTTAACCTGGGAAGTCCCAATAAATCACTGTGCGAGGAATGGAATAATGGCCCGGATTTTGCGGTCAGCGGCAAACGAACAGCGCTCGCTGTTCATTACATTTACAGCTGCCCACAGACTTTTTGTGGGCATTTGAATGGCAATTTATGGTGATCGGGTGTCTGAAACTTCACGGCGCCCTCTACAGGGAATCTGGGACATGTGTGAGCAGGGCAAAGAACAGCATGTCTCCTTAACCAATCAGATTGAAGAATCCTCACTGAGACACGCAGAGTCTAAACCAGGAAGTGTAAATTAGAATATTTAATTCAGTGTAAAACCATGTACAGAAAGTGAAGTAGAGAGGGAAAGAAATCTGGGATTAAGATAGATATAAAAGTGGAAAAAAATTCGACACGATCTGTCACAGTATTCTACAGCACAGAATTGTGCCATTCAGCCCAAATGTGTGAAAAAAATTATTTTAATTTTTTAAATCTCCCAACAAGAATTAAAATCTGAAGGAGTGAGACTCCACATTTCGTAAAGTTAATTTTCAGTGCCAGAGAGGTTGTTTGTCAGTAATTAAGACTTATCAAGCATTTAAAAATTCACTTACACTTGAATGGACAAGCCCTAACTTTTTCTGGCATGTTTTGTGGGTTACTAGTGGAAAAGTACTGCAAATGCATGCCTATACGTGTATTTCAATGCCGAGTCTATCGGCAAGGCACCGGTTTAGCGAAGCTTCTGGAGGAGCAGGGCAAGTCGGACAGCAACTTCCTGATTTCCATGTTTAACTGCGCATGTGCGGATGGCAGAAGTTGCTGTCCGATTTACACCATAATAATGGTGAGCGCTGATAGCCTCACCGTTACTCTTATTGCAAAATCAGCAATGTTCCTTTCTGCAGTGTTCTGCCCAAGTCCTATATAAAAATGCACCTTTTCATTTTTTTTTTAAAGTCTTGCACAAGGTTTTTCTCCCCTTTTTTAGTCAGATTTAAGATCGCAAAGAATTCAAGGGGAGGCTAGAAAAATTCTTTACACAGAGGGTGGTTAAAATGTGGAATGCTGAGCTACTAATTGTTGTTGAAGCACTGTCCATAGGTACTTTGCAAAGGGAATTCATTATTTGTGCATTTAAAAAAATATATGTAAGATGTAGAGGGGGACCAGCAGAGTGGGATTAGATTTGGTGGGAAAAAGAACACTGGTGCAGACCTTGTTGGGCTGAATGGCTCAATTCTGTGCTGTAGAATAGTGTAGAAATGTATAATTGAACAGTATCACCAAAATACATTGGGGATATCATGGCATTTCTCCCTTCGTATAAAAATAATTATCAAACACTTAAAAAAAAACATTGTATTTGTGTAATTGTATATTTAGATTTCTTAAGATTTAAAAGCCACCAGGCTATAGTATAATTTTCTTTTCACATGAAATAGATTTGTGTGATGACATTTTGATCAGTTGAATAATAAGTCTATAACCACATGGCTATTTTTAATCATAATTATTCTGCTGAGACACTATCCTAGCTGATGACCATGAAATTGGGGGGAAAAAAACTTTGTATACAATACATGTGTGTTTGTGATTTTATTTATTATCTTGATTTGAAGATGGATGAATTGTATTTATAGTGTTGGCATACCTTGGTCAGTGAGGATTAAAACATTGTTACTCTTGTCATTAATTAGAGCTCTGGGAATGGGATGAAGCTAAGCCTTTGTAATACACTTGTATTGATGCTGAATATTTGGAATGAAACAAATTGTGCTTTGGCCAAACAAAGTTGTGCCTTTTGGAAGGTGGTTGCTGACATTACAGCTGGAACTTTCCACTGCCATGTATGCACAATTTCACCTCTATCAGTAGAATCTTGTCCAAATGCCCTATGTAATGTAGAGCTTCCTGGAATGTCATGCTTCTGTACATTGTGAGCTGGTGATTGTTGTACTGACATGGCAAATGCTTGTAAGTTTTTGATCATTTGGGGCCAGTCGACAACTAATTTGTTTAATATCACTAAAATTGTCTTCTCTATATATCTTAACATTGAATATGGTCAATAAAAATTGGCGGGTTTTCTCGAACCACCAAATTCGATTTTCTGAATAAATAACATTCTATAACGGAAGGTCTAAGATACTTGGGTTTGAGGTGAGGAGGTGTGGGCAGTAATGCATGAGATAATGCCCATCCTTAATACAAACACTATTGAAAAATCATAAAGTACTTTTGGTTAGACTTTTTCATATTTACATTACTTTAACCACAACCTCCCACTTGTCGATGATATTAAATGTAACCATTGACAATTGTTTTATGGTGTAAAACCTCACTTCCATATGGTTTTCATATTATGAAATAAAAAGAATCTGTAAACACTGTTACGCCTGGATTATGTCAAGAGGAGCATCTAATATATTTACTTTTTGGGAGAAAGGATAATAATGCAAGACATCTGCCCAACATGTTTCTGTTTCAAGAGTGGGGGAGATTGCTTTCAGATGAGAGTCCTGTGATATTTGGTTGAAAATCATCAACTTGAATGAAGGAGGTTCAAAATACTATGTATAAAATGAAAAATCATGAGCGGGCAATGGTCCATTGACTATGTACTGTAGTATACTTGTATTTTTCTTCAGAGACCGGTGTATATTTGGTAGCGCAGTGTGGTGTCATAGCGTGTTGGGATTCCAAAGGGGTTGCCACACTGAAGTAATATTGCATGGTTTGATTTATGTCATCTCCCACATCTCAGCCATGCTTTTACAAGAAGGTCAGACTGCTTTTCTCTTTCTTCCACCACCCCCACACAGGGGAGGGCTGGTTTCCCCAAGCCATTCTTGCACATCAAAACTGGCATACAAGCAATTTGCTTTTCCATCTTTTTAGCTGTGAGTTGAAGGGAAGAGGAGGCAATATCCTTTACAAAAGTATATTTAGCTTGCTCACACCAGTGTAACTTAGTGACCTTAAAAATATTTATTCCTCTTAAATTCTAGCTTATTTATTTGAGAGATCGCACTCGGTTGTATGGTTCAGACAAACGTGTGATGATCCAGTGACTCCATTGGTAACTCGTACTGTGCTTCTGAAAAGTCCAGTGTAGATTAGCGTTGAGAAAAGGACCCCGGGCTTAGTAATTGTTCTTCCATGTGTGGTCTGTGCTGTAATATATGTGGGTGCACTTCATGTCCGAGATGAGCTTTGGAATTAGGCAGTTGGAAAGCTCCTGGCTTTCTGTGGCACTAGCACAGCTGAGGAAATCTTTGATAAGTAAGTTGCTTATTGGATTCTTGTCAGTGGGTCATTGTTTGGATAAATGATTGGTTTGTTCCATAAATTGGTTTTGTAATAAATAATACACAGTACTCTGATATGAAATATTGTGTGCATGAAGTATGAACTGATTTATGGATGACCACTAGTTCTTAAGTTTCTGTGTTGGTGGGGGGTGGTGGTGGGCGATGGAGGGAGAGTTGCAACTAAATCCTTTTAATCTGTCAGAAATGACTGGATACTTCGTTGCTGTAAAATGTAGATAAATTAAGCGTTCTCATTTGTGAGATGTTTTGATGGTTACGTTTCCAAATATTTTTGCAAACACCTCTTGGCCTCAGAGGAGTAGAACTTTGTGTAGTTCCAACAGGTGGAAAATGACAGTTTTTCTAAAAATTGATCGAAATCTACTGTAGAACCGTGGAATTTGAAGAAGAGGAGACCGTGGGACATGACAAAATAGCACCAAGTCGCATGCACCAAATACATTCTGTTGCAGTAAATAAATGGTGTCATTGAAATGAGGGCTGCAATGTATTTACTATTTCTGGTTTTGAGGCTTTGGGTAACGCTAAAGTTTTGAATCACGCTTTATGATCTGAGGAGACAAGGCTGCAGGAGTGAAATAGATGTATAGGTTGGAGTTGGGGCCTCCAATGTGACTTCAAATCTTAAACCTGTCTTGAATAAACTATGCTCTGGAGCTTTGTTCCAACCCCATGAAAGAAGCACATGAAAGAATTTCCAAGCCTAATGGGTTGTGATATGTCACGGACATTTTGAGAGAAACTGGTGACTGGTTAAGAACATCCTTTATTGTTGTTGCATGAATCATTTTTTTCCATAAATGCTGCTTTTTTTCAAAAACAACTTGTTATTAATAGCCCAGGACAAACTGTAATTTCTGGTTTCCGTAAACATACATTTTCCCCCACATCTGTTTGTAGCAGATTGTCTGCAGTGTTCCGGGCATGTTGCAGATACCCATGGTATGGAATGTAACCGTGTGAGGGACATCAAGCTCCTTCCTCAAGAGCTTAGTGGTATTTGTTTCAAAATAGTTTTTCTCATTTAATACAAACACTATTTAATAGTTCTTAATAGTTAGCATCAATGCCTTTATCTTTAATTATCAGGGGGGAATCTTATCTGATAAAGGTGCTACCTGCTGAATTGTACAATTTTTAACAGCTAGATAAAATGTTGCATCATTAATTTTTGAAATTGAACTTTCAAAATTGGACTGATGCTGCTGAATATTCAGTGTTCTACCCAGGCCTGTTTAATGTATTGGTACCAATATGTTTTAACAAAAATCCTACTTGCAAGCCAACATGTTTTAATGTATAATGTGCTTAATGTGCAACATTCTTCATCTGTAATTGTTCCAATTGAACTTCATGTTATACTGCTCAAAATGCTCACTCCAGAAACTTCCTGAATTTGTAGGGACAAAATCCATAATTGTACTGTTGGGTCAAATGGACGTAGCATGACATAGCACAGTATGGCGGACATACTCCCATTATTAAAGTTTTACTGAAATCCTAGTGAAAAATGTTATCCTCCTGAAATTCTAGTGATGACATTAGTGTTGGTGCATTGATGTGCTGTGGCATACAATGTATGCTTACACTTGGGATTTTCCCATTTAATAGTTTCCAGGATTTCAGCCAGGGAAGAAGAGCAGCGAGCTGAGTCCCTTTGCTGCTGCTGTTAAATTGGGCATAGAAGCCCTTAACTATTCCATCTTCTCAGTTGAGGATGAAGGATGCAAGAGTGAAGAAAGTACCTTCATGGATCGAGTTGAGTTTTGCTCCTGATTCAGGTGAGGGATGTTTGTCCTGAGGAAAGAATTTTTGTCATGACTAAGATGAAGGAAGCCCCTCCTGGGGAAGGACGATGACATTTTAGGCATCCATTATCAGCATTGAGTGCTGCCAGGTAATGAGTAAAACTGCCACAACAATCTGGTAACTGCAAACTCTGAAGAACACCCCTTTCTGTTTTGGTGTGACATTTCCACTTCCCAGATTCACCATCCTTATTGCAGAGCTAAAAAGAAAAACTCAGTGCTGGAAATTTGAAATAAGAATGGAAGGTGTTAGAAATATCTGAAAGGAGAAATAATGGCTAATGTTCTGAGAAGTTATATAAGATATGAATATATAGCATACAATTTCTGATGAAAGATCATGACGTAAGTCAGTGTTGTCCAATAGGAATCGCTGATTAGTCACAGGCGTGGCTATGGCAACATTGTTTTAGCCACATGCACTAATTTTAGTAGAAAATGATTGTGCACAATACAGGTAAGAACATAAGAAATAGGAGCAGGAGTAGGCCATACGGCCCTTCGAGCCTGCTCCGCCATTCAATAAGATCATGGCTGATCATCGACCTCAACTCCACTTTCCTGCCTGATCTCCATATCCCTTGATTCCCCATGAGTCTCAAAATCTATCTAGCTCAGTCTTGAATATACTCAAAGACTCAGCATTCACAGCCCTCTGGGGCAGAGAATTCCAAAGATTCACAACCCTCTGAGTGAAGAAATTCCTCCTCATCTCGGTCTTAAATGGCCGACCCCTTATCCGGAGACTATGCCCCCTAGTTCTAGACACTCCAGCCAGGGGAAACAACCTCTCAGCATCTACCCTGTCAATCCCCTTCAATATCTTGTATGTTTCAATGAGATCAATTCTCATTCTTCTAAACTCCAGAGAGTATAGGCCCGTTCTACACAATCTCTCATCATAGGACAGTCCCCTCATCCCTGGAATCAATCTAGTGAACCTTCGTGGCACCACCTCCAAGGCAAGTATATAGTTCCTTAGCTAAGGAGACCAAAACTGTGCACAGTACTCCAGGTGTGGTCTCACCAAGGCCCTGTACAATTGTAGCAAGACTTCCTTACTCTTATACTCCAACCCCCTTGCAATAAAGGCCAACATGCCATTTGCCTTCCTTATTGCTTGCTGTACCTGCATGCTAGCTTTCTGTGTTTCTTGCATGGGCAGTATGTGTATATTTATTTAACATCTACCACCATTCAGTATGAAACTTTGCAATCTTTCTCTTTCACCAAAATGTGGAATTCTGGCATGAATTTATCAGCCACAGCACACAGCTTAGTGCAGCTTCTAGGTTTGTGTCCAGCAGTTGCAAGCAGTACTTCGACTGCGTCAGAACGATTGTTGAGATAGTTGACTTGTCCAACGAGATGCACCAGACCGTTCCTGTTCTCCATCCAGAACACGGTTGGATGGTGCTTACCCTTTGACATGATATGCCATGTTGGCGCTACTCATTATTGGTTGGGCATCTAGCCTGGAGCAGTTACTCCTATTGGTTGAGCTTGCAGTAGGGGCCCCTCACTGAAAGAAAGCCTTGCATTTATGTAGCTCCTCATCATGTCTCTGCAATGTTCCAGAACACTTCAGTGAATTTCTTTGAAGTAACTATTGGTACATCTGACGTTGCAAATGCAGCAAAACATTTCACAAATAGCAATGAGATGAATGATCAGTTGATCTGTTTTAAGGTGTTGGTTGAGGGAGGAATGTTGGTTAGGACATTGGGAGAATTGCCTGCTTTTCTTTTTCAAATGGTGCCATGTAATCTTTTAATACCCATCTGCATGAGCAGAAAAGGCCTCTGTTTAACTGTAAAGCATCTGCTCCATATGCTCAAGTGGGACTTCAACCCATGATCTTCTGACTTATAGATGAGAGTGGTGCTAACTGAGCCAAACTGCCTTTGGTTGGAAAGGTAACAGAATCTTTCCTCTGGTATCTTGTGTTTTTTAACACACAATCAGTAATTTGTCTCCTGGCTGCATGCTTTCAGTATGCCAACAGTATATTTCATACAAATATTACCATGTTATTTGTAATGTCCCTCCTTCGATTCAAGGAAGGCAGAATTGTGGTCATAAAGTCCGTCCTAGCTTTTATTCATTGTTAATCCACAGGCATGATCCTTTTTCTCCAAGTACAATATACCAAGTTGCTTCGAGATTTTCAACTTAAACTGGTAATGGTTAGGCCATAGTTTTGGGTGCCCAAAGCTGATGCTGAGAAGATTTGAGGTTTTTTAAATTATGAAATGTTTTGATCGAATAAATGAGGAAATACTGTTTCCACTGGTTGAGAAGTTTGTGACGAGGGTTATCATTTTGAACTTGACAGAAGAAATGTCTTTATGCAGACAGTTATTAAAGCAGGTGCTGCTTTGCCACAGTAGTTGAGGCAGAGGCCACTGCAACTTCTAAGGGGAAAGCAGATAAACATTCAAAGCAGAGGAAGATGTATGGTTTGTGTAACTAAATTGAGAGGTCGCACAACACCAGGTTATAGTCCAACAGTTTTATTTGAAATCACAAGCTTTCGGAGCTATCGATTTGCTCCTTCCTCAGGTGAAGTAAATTAGTACTTCACCTGAGGAAGGAGCAAATCGATAGCTCCGAAAGCTTGTGATTTCAAATAAAACTGTTGGACTATAACCTGGTGTTGTGCGACCTCTCAATTTTGTCCACCCCAGTCCAACACCGGCATCTCCGCATTGTGTAACTAACACAGGCAGATTGGATCGAATGGTCTTCTGTGCTGTAAACTTCTATCACAGGTGTTGAATCAAAAGCGTTATGCGACCTTGTACTTTGATTTTTTTTTATAAGATCCCCTTTTATTCATGGATTTTTTTTTTGGATTTAGATTTCGAATTTCTGGTTAATGGATTGGGAAAGGGAGTAACTTGATAGAACGCGTACCTATTGATAGGGTAATGCATGTTTTTGTTTTTAAGGGAAGAGAAGGAAAGGGCCCACATCCATTTTGAAAGATTGCGGCTTGGTGGCAAGACTACTAATGATCTGCAGTTTTAGCTGGGAATTGAGAGAGGAGAAAAATACCCCCACATTCCATACTGGGGTGTCCTTGATTTTAATGTTTCAATCAAAGGAGTTGTTGGTGTAATTGAATGTCTCTGGCTTAGATGATCAGTATAATTTACAAATATTTGACATGGTTGTTACTGATTCTTCTTCAGGTTCGGATTGCTTTGCAGCTAGAAGATGGATCCAGGTTTCAACATCTCTTTCAGTCTAGTTTGACTCTGTGGGATCTTCTTGATCACTTTCCTCAGACCAGGTGAGTCTTGTTAGTATTTTGTCCCTCATTCAATTTGGAGCAGATCACAGTTTCCCTACTCCTTTATACGTACCGTAAAGGTTTAATACTTTTCTGTTTGTTTTATGTCATTCCTTCCTCATACCAGCATTTCTCGTTATAATTGAGAAAGTAATTTGTTGTTCCAGGTCATTGTGCACATACTTAAAAAATGTAATGCTGTTCTTCAACCACCAGTTTTCTCGGGATAGATAGGCCAGTGCATATACACGGAGAAGACTCAAGGGACTAGACAAATTTTCATCTGCATATAGAGGCTATATTCCAGGCGTGGCAAATATTTAGTTCTTCTCGTTCAACATTTACCAGATTACCAGTCTTCAAATGTTTTGGAGTTTCTTTTAAAGACGCTAAGTAATTATGTATCGGTAAGAAATGATGGAAGTAACTTAAAGAAAGCTTTTAAAGTCTCTTTCAAATAGCAGCAGTACCAGACAGTAGGAATAAAAAGCTTTTTGACCCTTAACGCATGCATTTCCTGGTCCTGATGCCCTCTTCTAGAAGCTACTGCTGGTTTTCCTTATTTGTAGGCAGCCGTTTTCTATTTGACATGGAAATCATGGATGCTACTGTTTCAGCCTTTCATTCTTTTCCTTTTGGTCTGCTGAAAATGTAGCATGTGGAACCAGCTTTTAGCCAATCAAATGGCAAAGTTTTTCAAAATCGCTTTTATCTACATAAGTCACTACACTGCAGAAGTAACTCACCCTGTCATGCACTTGAGATGCTCTGATGTCCATGGGGTCCTAATCCTAATATTGCTAAATCCCCCCCCCTCTCTACATCCCTTGCCCATCCTGAAATCATTGACTCCTTGCTGGTATGTGGTTCCATGGCTGCCAGGCACATTCCTGCACTTCACCCAAACGAGCGGTATTCATAATTAAAACTTGAGAATGAATTGTGGTACGGAGTTCGAATTTAGGGGGCATCACAACTGAAGTGGGTACTGTCCTGTCCTGATGTCCACATGCACGTATTTCCAGCAGGGGTCACTGCCTATTGGTTGAGGGCAGGAAGCCTGGCCAGTTTTCCCTCTGGTTGATCCAGGAGTGCTGAGGCCAGTTGCAATACTCCTACCATAATGGCTGAGGTAACTGAACGCAGACTGCCGATTAAACCTAGCAATCTTTTGGCCTGAAAGGCTTAGCTTATCACTGCATAAATCTGCTGGGCCATTAGCGAGCTAATTTTGAAAATATTATTTAATTTAATTATTTAATATTTAATTTTTCAGGAATCTGGTTCCTTATGTTTGAATAAAAATGTTTTTTCAGTGTTCCAGTGCTTGAGCTGAGAAACTAAAAAACTGATCAGACCAGGCACTTTTCCTGAACCTGCTAATCTGAGAATTAAAAGAATAGTGCAAACTGCATGTTAATAAAGTACAGCTTTAAGATTATTTAGACTGAGTTTGATACTTTCTCTAAAGTTGTCTTTCACTGTTTTATAAAAAAAAATCTGTTTTTTAAAACCCACCATGTGTAGATTTGGCCTCTGTAATACTATGCCGTCAAGCTCAAGGTTTGCACACTGATTTTATCATGATGTATCAATGCCTTAGAATGGATTTCCTAAATTGCAAGGAGATGCATATCATCCAATGGTGATCTTTGTGTGCAGTAACTAGGGCACCTAGCGCTTTTTGTTCCTGTGGCTGTGAAACTTCTTTCAGCAGGTTTTCCCTTTGTTTTCCTTTCCCAGTTTTCCCCAATGGATGTATTGGAACCAATACTTGGTATAGCAATGCCTATATCTGGTATTCTGATTCTGAATAATGTTGAGTGACACCTAGTCCTATTGCTAAGGGTGACCTGGGGTTTGTTACCCATTTCATATTGGATATTGAATTTGTAGCGGTCAATTTTGACCAGTGTGTTGATTCTGGTGTCACTCAGTTGACCCTGTGCCATAATTCTCTCTGTGGTGGATTGTTGCTAAGGTCTGCCACCCACAGACAAATCTGCTACACTGCATTAACTGGGTAGATTCTTTCCTCTATCAGCAGTGACAATGACGTGTTGGTCCTTGTGTTGTGCAGGCATCCCTGCTGGAGTCTAGGGAGCCTTTCTTCCTTTGGTTGGAATCCACAAATATTGTGCAGATAGTTTGAGCGGATGAAGCATGAGAGTTGATGTGCCGCCTCATTACTTGGTTCTGGATCATTTGTAGCCTCTTAATCTGTGGCTGACTTGCTGTGCACCAAGCTGGGTGGCCATATTCCAGGGCTTTTTAGTCTAAGGAATGTTCTGGGGCTGACTCCGTGACTGTTTCCACAGAGGTGGTGATGTTGTTGATGAACTGTGTTCATGCCATATTCCTCTGGAAAGTTTTGCCCAGGAACTTTGGCTGTCTGCTGATATGATTCATTTTGACAGCAGCTAAGTCCTCGCATCCTTTTCCTTGTGTTTACTTGTTTTGGAGGATAGCACAGTGTGAGATTTTTCTGGGGTTAAACAGAATTCACCATTGGCACGCCCATTCTTCCAGATCATCCGGGTATCTCTGGAACTTTTCTGATGCTATTTTTGAGCTTGTGGAGAATACTCAAATAGTGACACCATCAGCAAACTGTCATTTGTTCAGGTGTTGGAATGTCATTGACATATGAGGCACGGGAGTGGGCTGAGAACTAAGCCCTAAAGAACTCCTGCCATTGGATAAAACCTGGTTGAGATTGCTGCTCCCTCTCTAACACTAATTGTGTGCTCAGCCAGTAAAATCGATATCCATCGAATCAGCTCACTGGGAATGTTGAGCTGGGAGATGCTGCATTGTAGGCCGTTGTGCCAAAGCTTATTAAAAGTCTTTTCTATGTTCAAGAACACCACAAATGTGCATTCTTCTTTGAAGGTTTGGAGAAAGTCAAGTTGTCACTAGTGAAAGAAAGAACTTGCATTTATATAGCACCTTTCAAGACCTCGTGATGTCCCAGAGTCCTCCACAGCGAATTAAGTATTTCTAAAATGTAGTTACTGTTGTAATGTAGGGAAATGTGGCAGCCAATTTGCACACAGCAAGGACCCACGAATGGCATTGAGGTAAATGACCAGATAATCTATTTTGGTGTTGCTTAAGGGATAAATATTGACCAGGACACCGGGGAGACCTCCCCTGCTGCTCTTTGAATAGTGGCATGAGATCTTTTCCATCCACCCGAGAGGGCAGACGGAACCTCTGTTTAAGGTCTCATCTAAAAGACAGCACAATGACTGTGCAGAACTCCCCTGCTTCTCTTTGAATAGTGCCTTTGGTTTGAGGTCTTTAATTCCATCAAAGAAGGGAGTGAAGAATAAGAGGTACGAGTCAAGAGTTCCAATAAAAGAAATTGAAGATCCTGTGTTGGACAGGGATCAGTTCAGAGGCTCACGTCTTGAAGAGAATGGAAGATGTACCGACAGAATCGCAAATCATCTTTGAGTCCAGAGAGCAGAGGATCTGATGTGGCAGAACAGAATGGAGCTGTGGAGGGAAATTGTTTACCAAGATCATTGTGATTAGCTTTGGAGCTGATGAAATTGTATAGAGGAGATATACAGATGTGTCTAGAAGAATAATATAATTGACTGGGAATTTTGAAGTATTTAATACATAACAAATGAATGATAAATGGCCTGTATTTTACAGTGAGGTGGGCAGATGTTCTTTTCCAAGCCTCTGCCAATATCCTACTAGAGCTATGCACTCTTTTTAGTGTCTCCATCTGATGGGTTGGAAATTCACCAAGGGGAATTTCAGGTGTAATGCCCTAAATTCTACAACAATGTGTTAATGCATCAATATACCATAACAGATGTTACTATGACAAACAGTACTAAATACTGATGAAAAATAAGACATATAAATGAAAAAAGTGTGTTAATGGGAGAACATATTTAAGGATATAGTATATAATACCTTAATCCAAAGAGTTGGTATTGGAGACGTCCTGTCATTGACAGTGAGACAGAAATTGTTGAGGTAAAGAGAATGTTAAAGTTGATGGCCAGATAGGTGGATTATAAATACAGCGAGATAATTTGTGAAACCACAATCAAAGTACCATATCTAGTTCTAGAGTTTGTAGCTACCAAAAGGTACACTAGGGATTGGAAAAGGCTAAAGGAGGTGAATGAGGCTGGCATTGGTACTTGGATCCAAGAGGCTCCTAGGATGCAACCTTTTTTGGCGGGGGGGAGGGGTTGCTGAAGTGATATGACTCAGAATTCGTAAGATGGAAAATATATTCATTTTGAAAAATCAGGGCAGAATAATTTGGCATGTGAGATGAAAAAGAAATGGGAACTTGAGGGGTCTCCTCGGTACAATGGAGAAGCTGAATAGATGGATAAATAAGTAGTCTGCAGTACTGCAGGTGTCCCACACATCTTTAAAGATTTAGACTGCAGTATAACCAGAAGTATTTTTTACTAGAACAAAGTTAGTTAAATGAAACAAATTTGAAAGTAAAAGAGTTGCAGACAGATTTTCAGGCCTATAAGATGCATTTGAAATTGTTGAAAAGGAAGTCTTCAGAAAAGGAAGCCTTCAAAACATTTAGGTACTTAACCACAGCCTTATCATTAACTTCAAGGTGACTTAGTGTGGTTAAGGAAAGATGAAAGTACTGCAGCAAAAATCCTTGCCTCGTCCTTCACCTGGAAGGACAGGTGGCAGACTGCTGGTTCCTCAGTGGCTTCAAACACCAATGCTGTTTTGTGTTCAGCAGCATCTTGTGAAGTAGAACTAACTTGCTTAGTAATGCTGCAGTTCTTTTAGCAACTGCCTAACCTAATGAAACTTGCCACAAAATGGGGCTGGTGAGTTTAAGTGGAGGAAGTTATTTTAACTGTTCTATGTTTTTGATCTGTCGATTGTGTTTGAAGAAACATAAATGCTGCATGACATCTAAGTGGGAATATAATTGGTCCAAACTACTTGTATTTGAATTTCCCTTTTCAAAACAACTGTCCTGTCCAATTGTGACTTTAGTTTGAAAAAAGCTGCAAATTCTGTACGTGGGGTTTTCAAGATTTGTCCTTTATACAAACTGAATTATATTGTTAGCCGCCTTGCTCAAATGTGCCATTAAAATGACTGGTGTGGTTAAGTGGAAAATGTTGCCTGAATCCTGAAGGGGTTCCTTTTCTCAGATGGAGGTTAAAGAATGTTATAGGATTTGAAAGTAGAAAGCTTTTTTCCTGTATAACCTATGCCAAAGTACTTGATACTGATGCTGAATGCAGAATAAGTGTTTCATTTCCTTAATGCTGCCATCTCTCCTCGCCAAAATTCACCGTTGCAAAATTGAAAGTGTTTTGCACAGTAGAATTAAAGAATAGTGCAGAGCAAAATGAATTATTTAATAGATCCTATTTTGGGTATAAGGTGAAAAGAATAATTTGATTTTGATGCTAGTGCTTTGGCTGTGGTCCGAGGTTAATGTCAATTAATTGTAGTTCTGAGATTGCTATTTGAGAATCGGGGTTTGCCCATTCCAATTGTATACGACATTTGTGACTTGAGTTAACTTGCTTTGTTTTATTTGTGATGGCCAGAGGAATGTGTTTAATGTATATTCAGGACATCTGATTTTGATGGATTTGAATTACACTCTAGGTAGATCAAAAGGATGTAAAAAAAAACTCAATTATATTCCACCCTTGGACGAAAGTTACGGATTGAATAAAGCTATGAAACCAAGTTTCTTGTCAAAATTGTATTTGCTGTAGGTATAGTGTGTGCCTACTTTTGCATTGAGTAAAGGAAGATGAATGTTGCAGTTTGCACCTGTTTTTTATTTAGTGTGTTTTATGAACAAAGTTTCAAGAATGCAGTAATATGGCGTCGCCAGCTATCTAATTCTTTCTGGGCTAGGCCATCCTCTTAAAATTTCCTTGTATTATGAATGAAAATAATGAACTGCACAAAGTATTAAGGATTTAAGTATCCATGCACTCCATAAAATATTTTCATGGTGACCCTAATGAAAAACCAGTAGAACCAAGCTGCTGTGTGCATTTTTTTGTTTTTCATCCTTGAATGGGTTCACTTGCATTGGATGCCAATGCTTTGGGTAGATGGATGGACAAGTGAACTCCAATCTGATCCCTAATTTTCTCCTCCAGAGGGTGGGAACCACTAAGAAGTGGCGTGCGGAACAACTCTCAATTATACCTTGGGTGAACAGCAAGTTCCATACCAATGCACATCTTGCAGTTGATACGATATTAAAGCTGTTCTTGATTTGCACTCAGTTTATGTCATCTCAACTCCCTGATGTCTATTTGTAGCACAATGCAGGCTACCTTTTATGCTGAAATTTATACTGTACTTGGCAACTTAAATTTACAACTGTGGAAGCAAGCAGGAATCTACTAAAAGGGAAAAGACCAGCTTGGTTTCAACACCTGTACAGACTAGGAAGTTGCAAGCTGTCAAAATGTGCCGCAAGGTCACCAAGGACTTGAGTTCGTTCAAGGGGTAGCTGAGTAATGCAGAGTAAATATGGGTTTGTTTTCTGGTCTATGTTGAGTTTGCTAACTCAGCTAGGACAGTGTTCGGATCGTTTGCATTGGCCTCAGTACTCCTGTGTTAGACAGGGGAAACTTGGCCCCTCTTGATTGCTGTTAAGAATTTCCAGGAGGGCTTGCTAATGTATAGATGACAGACAAGGACAGGATGAGGCTCCGCTGCAATGTGCTCTACAGCCAAATAGCCTGTCCACACTCGGTGTCAAGACTATAAACAGTATAAAATGGCAACTGGAGAGTATTGCATGTCCGTGGAACTGCATCCCAGCAAGGAGTAAAAGCTTTCAGGAGCTCGGGAAAAAATTGGCAAAAGAAAACTGAAACCAATGGTGAGATTGGCAAGTAGGAAGAGACCGACGGGAAGATCAAGGAGGTCATATGTTTTTGGAGCAAAAATAGACTCACTCAGGATTTGCATTAACGAGTAGCCATCAGGGTGAATTACATTGGACAAAAAAAAGAAAGGCAAGGGAAGTGACTCAAACCAAGGATCTTGTGAATAATAGATGGGGACTGATAATGTTGAAGAATGGGTATAGTTCCTGCAACTGTAGGTAAAAGTAGAAATGAGATGCAAGAACAGCTGAAGGAAAGGCAGCAAGTTCTCTGAAATGAGAGTACAATGTTCTTGATGCGGAGATGCCGGTGTTGGACTGGGGTGGACAAAAGTGAGAAGTCGCACAACACCAGGTTATAGTCCAACAGTTTTATTTGAAATCACAAGCTTTCGGAGCGGCTGCTCCTTCGTCAGGTGAAGTGAAGAAATACAAATGGGCACAGCATATATATGATGCGGAGATGCCGGTGTTGGACTGGGGTGGACAAAATTGAGAGGTCGCACAACACCAGGTTATAGTCCAACAGTTTTATTTGAAATCACAAGCTTTCGGAGCTATCGATTGCTCCTTCCTCAGGTGAAGTAGATATAGCATATATAGACAGAGAACAATGCCTGTGCAGAGAACAATGCCAGACGACTACAGTTAATCTTTCTGACTGCCCTTTATCACACCTCGGCAGAGAGACAATCACGGCAATCAAATCCAACCAGGTCAGTCAGGAAGACATTACATCAAAGACGATAGCAAAATACAACAAAGACAATGAGGTGGGGTCACAGGGGGTCTAATGTGGTAGGGGCTGCAGTCTGTATGGAAAACCAAAAACTTTAAACTTTTTACTTTTTTTTACTGGAAATCACATCTGTGAACAAGCCAACGACGACTCGAGTCTGGATGACTCTACGTCAGATGGGGTTACATGTAGCGTGACATGAACCCAAGATCCCGGTTGAGGCCGTCCTCATGGGTGCGGAACTTGGCTATTAGTTTCTGCTCGATGATTTTGCGTTGTCGTGTGTCTCGAAGGCCGCCTTGGAGAACGCTTACCTGAAGATCCGAGGCTGAATGTCCTTGACTGCTGAAGTGTTCCCCGACTGGGAGGTAACACTCCTTGTTGGGGCAGGAAGTAGATGATATGGAAGAGGTGAGCAGATGAGTTAATAGCAAGGAACAGTTTGTGATTCTAAGTGAATTTGATGGAAATAATGTTTGCTGGTTCCAATTCTAAGGTAGAAAAGAAGAACATGAGGATGAAGTGAGTCCTCGATGGTGTGTTGCCTCCCTGGTGCCAGGGTAAAGGACATTACTTGAGAGGGTGCAGAGCATTTTGAGGGGGGAAGCGGAACAGCCAGAAGGCGTGGCCCATGTGGGAACCAATGACATAGGAAGGAGAAGGGTTGAGGTCCTGCAGTCAGAGTTTCAGGAGCTAGGGAGGAAGTTAAAAAGCAGGACCACAACGATAGTAATCTCCTGGATTACTCCCAGCGCCATGCGCTGAGGAAACATTTTTTTACACAACGAGTTGTTGTGACCTGGAGTGCTCTGCCTGAAAGGGTGGTTTAAGCAGGTTCAATAGTAACTTTCAAAAGAGAATTGGATAAATACTTGAAGGGAAATAATTTACAGGGCTATGGGGAAGGAGCAGGGGAAATGAGATTAATTGGATAGCTCTACCAAAGAGCTGGCACAGGCACGATGGGCTGAATGGCCGCCTTCTGTGCTGTAATGATTTCTATAAGGCATTGTGTGTGTCTGCCAGCAGTGGTTTCAGGAACTCCTGAGCAAGGTAATTATAGCTGATGCTGCTCAGGTTTTGAGAGCCAGGTGACAGGGATTCCAGCAAAGGTGAATGAATTAGGGAAGAGAGATAGGACTTCAGAAATCTGAAGTCTTGCTGAACATATTAAGAAGGCATCCATTTAACTCAATATGATGCTTCTGTTCTCAGTTGCCTTGTTGATCACCATTTATATGCAATCACCAGTCAGTATAAGAAATGAGTTGTGGTACCCTGTGATATAAATGGAATTTACTGCAAAGGATCTAACTGACATTTGCATTGAAGATCAGTTTGATTGTAATGTGAAAAATCCCTGTAATGCCCATTATAAAATTCTCAGCATCTGATGTGGTTTAACCCAGGGCATGGGGCAGGAAGAATTTTATTGGATGATGTGGTTTTTAGTATTCCATTTGTGCATTTTAATTAAATTATCACTCCTTTTGTTAAAGGTGTAAACTTTTCAATTTTGGGGCTCATCTTGATAGAGAGGAAAAATGAGAAAAGAGCAGAAATTTGAAAAATCTGCTCGGTTTTCTGTGTTTCCCCTCAGTGCAGCATGACCCTTTAATGTGCTTATTGCAAGTTTTACCATGGTAATCAATCAATTGGATTTCAAGATTGTTAAGGGACAAAATGTAATATGTGATAAGAATATCCAGTGCTAATCCCCACCATGTTGTGGAGAACATCAAAGACATTCCACTTTTTGATGTTTTCCATTTTGTTTTTTTATTTATCCACCTTCTCTTTATGGAGAAATGTGCAGTCTAATAACCATAATCAACATAGTAGAACTGAAGCTTAAACTGTTATTTAGCCAAAAATGTGATTTTTAATCCATTCCTAATGTAACATGCAAGAGAAGTATCAAATGTATGTTGTTTCTTGGTTACGAAAACCTTTGTGAAAAATGTATATTGCACATAATTAGTATCTGCTGTCATTTTATGATTCTTTAATTTGCAGTTTTTTTTCTATAACATTGATGTTTACTCCATTTCCTTCAGATACCTGATACTGTTTAAGTCTTCACGAGTATCTGCTTTTAATTATACTCAATTTGTCAAGTGTGAGAGCAGACGAAATGGTGACTGCTCCCTTCCAGCTAAGAGCTTCTTCTTGTCTCTCCTTCAAAGTGCATTTAAAAGTATTCAGCAAGTGCAGCTTAGTCTAGACAGAATTAATCTTTGAATTCTCTTCAACAAAGTGGCAGGAGCTGGAGAACACGGGGCACAACAACCTGTTCCTTTAAAAAGCAAGACTATTCAAAATTGAGTAAAATCTGCTGTTCAGTATCTAGCAACATGTACACATCTTTAAAATGTGTTTCTGTGGCAATAAAGATGTGCAGGTGCTTCAGTTCTGATTATGACCAAAACATGTTAACAGAGGCAATCTGGAAGATCAGGAAAAAAGTGTTAGGAAATATGTGTGGCTATAATCAGATAAACCTTTGTATCAAAAGAAAAATACTGATCAACCTTGATTTGATATAATTGTTAACTGTTATCCATATTTTTAATTGAATTTAGAATATTTTTTACTCATGATTATCCATGTGAAAATAATAGCACCATTTTTGAAGGGTTTTTAGAGCAGTTTCAAATGTGTTTAATGAATGGAATATAGGGCAGTGACACAGATGTGTATAATTAGTATTTTAATTATTAAAGGAAAGGGCACTTGCATACTTTGAGAGAAACAAACTGCATATTTCCTTATCGTAATTTACTATATCTACCTGCAAAACCTTTTTACTTTCCACTTGCATCACATCTTGTGCTATGTTCACTTAATCTTCGTATTTGTACTTCAGCTTTTTATTGAGTACATTTTGAACTATGTTATGCACTGGCATCGCTGCTGAATTCCTCAACATTTCATAGCTCTAGATTCTATACTGGATTCTCACATCTATCCTTGACCTCATACCTTATCTGACATTGCTTGCCGGAGTGTCACACTCTCATGTCTTTTACCTCTGTAAACTGTACTTTCCTAACATTCTGTTCTTGTAGCTCTCCCCCACCACACCTCAGCAACCGATTCTTCCATCGTGTGGGACAAATGTCCCTCGTGGAGAAAGAGTTTTCAAATGTGTTCGGTTTTTTTTTCAAAAAAGGAACTATGGTGTAAATGGAATACAACACAGGACCTGATATACAATGCTGTAGAAGTTATGGGCCTAATTGTACATGATATGCTTCTACTTCATAAAAGTGTAAAAATGCAATCGGGTTCCCTTGTCTTTGTGTTCTGTCAAACCTTTATCCATTATATTTTTAAATTCCTAAATTGCAATAGTACGTACCCATTTTCATCTTCTAACGACTTTTTTGGATGATCAACCCGAACAGCTGAGGCGGACTGCAACTGATGGTGAGTCTGAATGAAGAGTTGCTCTGGTTCTTGTCTACCTACATCATAAATGCATTCAAAAAGAACTTCAAAGTGATGATTACCTCCTCTCAATATGTGCATTAAAAAAGTGCATATTGAGTAGCTGACGCATTTGACGCACGCATGCACACAACACTTACGGCGCAACATTTTAGAATATTTGTGCTAATATTTTGTTAATTATTTTTTTTTTGCTTTTATCGACTTTCATCTTTGTGCTAAGTGATAATGATAAAATACAGAAAGTAAGGAGTTTCATTAAACAATATGATCAAGGTGAGTAGAAATCCAGATATGGAATTTCTGCATATTTTACAAGTTTTCAACCAATTGTATTGAAACCTGCCAGTCGCATAATTAGTTTCCTTTTGTTAAACCTGCCATGCCTTTTGGCATGTCAATTAACCATGAGTTGTGAACTCTAATGTATTAGGCATGCTGTTGGGACTGTAAGTTTTAGTTCACTTGGGACCCTTATTGCCAGACAAATGAGTAGACTTTCACCTTGTGCTGCATTTGTGAAACACTAAACATTACAAATTGCATTTTAATCCACTGCATCGCCTCACTCTTAGCTTTTAAATGTAAATTTAAAAAAAAGCTTGTTTTCAAGTCAGACTTGCTATCTTGGAATTATTCTAGAATATGTAAACTGAAATAAGCCACCTGCTGAATACTGGCCAGTAAGTTAATAGTTTAATTTGTTTCAGATCCTGCAAGATGACTATTTCTATTATATTGTTGTCAGTGCCTTATTCAGATGGTCTCCATTACAACAACAACTTGCATTTATATAGTGCATTTAATGTAATAAAACGGCCCAAGGCGCTTCACAAGAGCGTTATCAAATAAAGTTTGACACCGAGCTGCAAGAGAGATAACAGCAGGTGACCAAAAGCTTGGTCAAAGAGGTAGGTTTTAAGGGGCGTCATAAAGGAGGAGTGGGAGGCAGAGAGGTTTAGGGAGGGAATTCCAGAGCTTGTGCCTTCAGCTGCCTAGGCCCCGACAACCAGTGCTGGAGTGATGAAAATCGGGGACGTGCAATAGGCCAGAATTGAAGGAGTGCAGAGATCTTGGAGGACTGGAGGAGCTTACAGAGATAAGGAGGGGTGAGGCCATGGAGGGATTTGAAATTGATGATGAGAATTTTAAAAACGAGGCATTGCCAGACTGGGAGCCAATGTAGGTCAGCGAGCACAGGGGTGATGGGTGAGTGGGACTTGGTGCGAGTTAGGATACGAGCAGCAGAGTTTTTAATGAACTCAAGTCTACGGAGGGTGCAAAGTGGGAGGCCGGCCAGGAGAGCATTGGCATAATCGAATCTTATAGGTAACAAAGGCATGGATGAGCTTTTCCACAGCAGCTGAGCTGAACCAGGGGCGGAGATGGCCAATGTTATGGAGGTGGAAATAGGCAGTCTTGGTGATGGAGAGGATATGGAGTCAGAAGCTCAGCTCATGGTCAAATAGGATGCCAAGGTTGCGAACGGTCTGGATCAGCCTCCGGCAGTAGCCAGGGAGAGGGATGGAGTCGGTGGCTAGGGAACGGAGCTAGGGAACTGAGATTAATGTGTTGCAGCATGTAAAATGTCTGCAGCAGTTCATAAAATGGCAGTTAGAAGTGTGTGAATTTTTTTTTAACTGCAGCATTGTAGCTACGTTACAGGCTCAATTCAATGGCTCCTAAAATTTGTTGCTTCATAATAGTATTTTAGTGATGCCGGGTAATTTTTGTTGTTGATGGCACTTGATGTCTGCTTTATTGATGAGCATAATAACATAAGAAATAGGAGCTGGAGTAGGCCATACGGCCCTTCAAGCCTGCTCCGCCATTCACAGCCCTTTGGGGTGGAGAATTCCAAAGATTCACAGCCTTCTGAGTGAAGAAATTCCTCCTCATCTCAGTCTTAAATGGCCGACCCCTTATCCTGAGACTATGCCCCCTAGTTCTAGACTCTCCAGCCAGGGGAAACAACCTCTCAGCATCTACCCTGTCAATCCCCCTCAGAATCTTTTATGTTTCAGTGAGATCACCTCTCATTCTTCTAAACTCCAGAGAGTATAGGCCCAATCTACTCAATCTCTCCTCCTAGGACAACCCTCTCATCCCAGGGATCAATCTAGTGAACATCAATCTAGCAAATATTGAGCTGTGGCCAAGTTGTGCAAAATCTTCTGCAGAGTTTCCCAAAGTTATCCAAATTTTCATTGATCCTGAATCTGATGTATTTAGAGTTAAATTATAAGGCTGATGCAAGTAGGGTGATGCAGCATGTGAAAATGTGGACAGTACAACATTGCCTGTGCACTAATGATCATCTTTATACACCGCCTCAGTTGAGACTGTGTAGCTGCAATTTTAATTAATTGTTAGAATGAGAAGTTTAACCTGGAACTGGTAGAGATTTTAGAAGGATATCTCATTTTACCAATTTTACTTTGAGTAAGAAGTTAGGACTGAACTGGTTATCTACTAAATTAGGGGTGTAAAAAGCAAAATTTGGCAGAGGAAATTAAATGAAGACTGGAGGAAATAAAATTGTGGTGAGTAGCTGCAGGATTATTGCTAGGAACCAGGGAAGTGGACTGGGACAGGCTTCAAAGCTGGATTATTTTAGTATCGGAGCCAGGTGGAAGAAATTAAACTTTGAAGCTCGGGCATTGCTACACCCCTAGTTAAAGCATTAGTAATGTATGGGAAGAATCTTTAGTTAGTGTGCCTCTAATCAAGCAGCTGTCCAGTAGGGAAATGCAATATCTTTGTTTTTTATTCTCTCCAAAAATCCTGGGAATAGGATTATTTAGTTTTCTTTGCAGTATTTGCCGAAATGCAAATTTTTGAACTAATCAATCAATATACCCTTGTTTGGATCTTGAGTCTCACTAAGATTACACTTCTGAAATAGTGACCATCTCACTGACAATAGCCTTCAGCTCTGCCTGTACAATTGGCTGTCCAGTTATTCAGAAGGACCAAGTCTCCTAGCCATTCCTTTTTCTCCAGTTGGTACAACAACCAGCTTTACAAACAGAAATTTGCTTGCTTCCACTTTCAAAAGCCTCCAAATCTTGTGCAGAAGTAGATGATGGAATCAGAGGACTTATTTGAAGAAACTTCAAATTCTGCAGTAATGACTGTTACATAGTTGAGTTCTTAACTTGTCGAATAGATTGCCACCTTGAACAATGAATGCGGATTCAGTGGAAGAATTAGAAAAGGAATTAGATTCCTGATACATAAGAACATAAGAAATAGGAGCAGGAGTAGGCCATTTGTCCCCTCGAGCCTGCTCCGCTATTTAATTAGATCATGGCTGATCTGATCTTGGGCTCAGCTCCATTTCCCTGCCCACTCCCCATAACCCTTCACTCCCTTATCGTTCAAAAATCTGTCTATCTCCACCTTTTAAATATGTTCAATGACCCAGCCTCCACAGCTCTCTGGGGCAGAGAATTCCACAGATTTATGACCCTCAGAGAAGAAATTTCTCCTCATCTCAGTTTTAAATGGGCGACCCCTTATTCTGAAACTATGCCCCCTAGTTCTAGATTCCCCCATGAGGGGAAACATCATCTCTGCATCTACCTTGTTGAGCCCCCTCAGTATCTTTTGTGTTTCAATAAGATCACCTCTCATTCTTCTAAACTCCAATGAATATGGGCTCAACCTTCATAAGTCAACCCCTTCATCTCAGGAATCAACCTCGTGAACCTTCTCTGCACTGCCTCCAATGCAAGTATATCCCTCCTTAAATAAGGAGATCAAAACTGTGTGCAGTACTCCAGGTGTGGTCTCACCAATACCCTGTACAGTTGTAGCAGGACTTCCTTGCTTTTATACTCCATCCCCCTTGAAATAAAGGCCAACATTCCATTTGCCTTTTTGATTACTTGCTGTACCTGCATGCTAACGTTTTGTATTTCATGCACAAGGACCCCCAGGTCCCTCTGTACTGCAGCATTTTGTAATCTCTCTCCATTTAATTAATTTGCTTTTTTATTTTTCTTACCAAAGTGGATAACCTCACACTTTCCCACATTATACTCCATCTGCCAAATGTTTGCCCACTCACTTAGCCTGTCTATATCCCTTAGCCTGTCTATATCCCTTTGCAGATTCTTTGTGTCCTCTTCACAACTTGCTTTCCCACCTATCTTTGTATCATCAGCAAATTTGGCTACTTTACACTCGGTCCCTTCATCCAAGTCATTAATATAGATTGTAAATAGTTGAGGCCTCAGCACTGATCCCTGTGGCACCCCACTAGTTACCATTTGCCAACTGGAAAATGACCCATTTATCCCGAGACACTGTTTTCTGTTAGTTAGCCAATCCTCTATCCATGCTAATATATTACCCTCAACCCCGTGAGCTCTTATCTTGCGCAGTAACCTTTTATGTGGCACCTTATTGAATGCCTTCTGGAAATCCAAATACACCACATCCACTGGTTCCCCTTTATCCACCCTGCTCATTACATCCTCAAAGAACTCCAGCAAATTTGTCAAACATGATTTCCCTTTCATAAAACCATGCTGACTCTGCTTGACTGTATTATGATTTTCTAAATGTCCTGCTACTGCTTTCCTTAATAATGAACTCCAGCATTTTCCCAATGACATGTTAGGCTAACTGGTCTATAGTTTCCTGCTTTCTGTCTCCCTCCCTTCTTAAATAGGGGCGTTACATTTGCGGTTTTCCAATCCACTGGGACCTCTCCAGAGTCCAGGTAATTTTGGTAGATTGCAACCAATGCATCCACTATCTCTGCAGCCACTTCTTTTAAGACCCTAGGATACAGGCCATCAGGTCCAGGGGACTTGTCCACCTTTAGTCCCATTATTTTACCGAGTACAAATGGATATTGGCTTAGTACCCAGGTAGGAGATATATGGAAATGTTTTGTGTGGATTGTGAGTGCATATGAGCTAGATGGCTATACTCATTCTTACTTTTGGTGTCTTTATGTGGTCCCCTTGACGGCCATTGCACGGAGAATATTTTAATCTTTGCATAAGAGTCAAGTCAAAAACATCCAGTCATAAGGAAAGCAAAAAAAAAAAGCAAAACCGAATTCGCATTAGCATGCACGGAGCTGAGGCATATATTAGATCATCACACTCAGCACAGCGGTGGGTTCTGCAAAGTAGGAGATGAAGACCTCATGCCACTGACTAATGAATTAAAAGCATTCAATAAATGAAGCTTCCAAACCTTCTGTTGGATTTGATTTGCACCCTCTTTCCTAAGGGAAGAGAACCTGATAATGGAATTGTTGAAGATATTTCCATATTCTAAAATAAATTTTACACATGGAAGAAAAATGTCGAAATACCTCTCCCCTTTTTTGGTTTGCTTGTATTATGATTCATGCACCTTTCTTAGCTAAGCTAACCTGTAGTCAGCTGTCTGCAGGTGCCAGTCTGCGCGAGAACAGCCAGAGATAGCTTTCATTATCGTTTTCTTTCTTTCCCTGTGAGCAAGCTCTTGGCCTCCAATCCGCACCTTACCGAAGACACAGGAGCTCACAACAGAGAACTTTGAGTGCCAACCAGAATTCTATCATTGTGTGGCATGATTTTCTGGAGTCCTAATGCATTGTGCTACTGTGTTGCTCCCTTCCATAACTAGAGGGGGAAAAAAAGTCGCTGAATTTGAAAGGATTTTGCTACTGTTGAAGGCCATCAGTGTACAGTGCAAGACTCTGCTTGTGAAATATCAGTCTGAGCAATCGGTTAAAATGTAGATTTGTAAATGATGACTGGAATATTGTCTTATTTCAAAATCATTTAAGTTCACATTATAAATGTGTACATTTGTGTTTTTTTGTTATATAGTAAATGTATTCAAAAGCTAGCTCGGTATTTGTAAAATTCTATCCCTTGCCCACAGTTTTCCTGTTATGCAGAAACTTGTGAGGATTCCAATATTTGTACAGGTGAAATTAATGTTTTTCAAATTGACTCTAAGAAATGGTACTATTTATATAATTTATTTTTGACACATTATAATGTGGTCTTGCAGAATGTGTCATGTTTCAGGTTTTTTGATCTTGTGTGCGTGTTGGTTATTAAGGTTCCTGTAGCACTGTGTGATACCACTTTTTGTGGCTTGCTCAAAGGTCTAGCAGTCATTTTTCACCATATGCAGAATGTTTCGTCTTATTGATGTGATGAAACTCTTCTGAAACAATGTGTTCACAGATGTACAGGGCTGTCCACTTGAAGGTGTGGTACTGTTTATCTAGTTGAACTTTATTTTGCTGGCCCTCGTTTGAAGTGAGGGCAATTTAAATAGATTTCATTTTACATTTTAATTCGTGTTATATTTCTTTATAAAAATAGCATTTTAAATTGCATCTAGTCTCGTGCTGATTTAAAAGTGTCTGGAGATGGGTGCTGCATGCTGGCAAGTGGACATGTTGGGTATTGACCTTTGCATTGCCAAAGGAACTGAGGTCAGGTTGCAGTAGGACAAATGTATTTAAGCAGCATTCTTGGTGGTATGAGGCTAAGATAGGCAGCTTGACAGAGAAGGATTGCGCTCGCTTTGCTATTTCTGTTTTCTTGATAAAACATTTTTTTAGTTTGTTTTGATGTACCATTCAGAGTTGATTCATTATACAATGTATTCCCATTATGTCTGAAGGATCCATAATGTGTTGTGTGGATTGTATAGGTTCTTCGTGAGGGAGCCATATGTTTACATCAGAGTCTGTTATATCAACAGCCTTTGAATTTGGTCTCATGAATTAACAATTTTTTTAACTGCTAGTGAGAATTACACATCAAAAATTCTCATGTTGGAAACAAAGTATTTTTCAAATGGTAATATTTTCAAGTGTACCTAGCTGCAGAACATTGTGAGCATTTTCTCTATCAGTATAATTTATTCATCAGACAGTTTTTAAAGCAGATAATTCTCATGTCTATAGGGTGCAAAGCATTCTGATTGGCTTAAATGACCCCTTCACTTAAAACAACTTATCACAGACCACTTTGTATTAAGTGAAGCATATTGATCGGCTAAAACCAATCAAAACCCACTACCTGAAAAATTAACTAACTGAATAATTTTTGATGTCCATTAATGAGCTACTAGTGACCACCACAAAAGCAACCAAATAAATCCCTTAAAAAGTAAAAAAAAAAAAATTGGTTTAGTTTGTTCCCCTTTCCAATATATCGCTAAAAAATAAAATTTGTAACCAACACTCAAAATTGAACAATTCTGAAACCCACCCTCCAAACTTATACCTGTGCATTTTTCTCTTTCAAAACCGTACTCGTATGCAGAATATCAACTTAAAAACACAAATTCAAGCGCAATACTTTTCCTTTATGATTTTCTCATTTATAACAACATATTCTTTGAGTAAGATCACGGGAGATTCACTAGTGTTATATATAGAAAAAAACAAGAAAAAGTGTCGAACTTCAGAGCATTTAGTAACCAAAATCTGAGAGTTCACAGCCGTAGAATCAGTGTGTAGTGACTGATGAAACAGCACTAATGACATGTCGAAACAGAGATGTGTATATCAAGAGTAACGGACTCGAGTTGAGATTTCACTACGGGGAGATTTTTCCTTGAGATTGTTATAAACCAGCGTAATTATATTAAATCAACAAAAAACATTTTTTATTTGGGCAAAAGGTTGGGTTTCTTTTGTAAAATGATGGGATGGCTACTTGTCTGGAACACTATATTGTAATACTTCGGAATATTTTTGGATTACATTGTACAAATTTTTTTTAAGTATCTATCTTGGTTTTGTACAGCCTTTTTGGTACTTTCATAATGTTTTAGCTGTGTAAGATTAAAATTTCAGTGGGCATCCTGTCCTGCACGTCCTTTGCCCAGTGGGGATTCCGTCCTGCACCCCCTTTGCCAAAGATAATGGAAAACATTTAACTGGATAATTTTTAATCAAATTTTGAAGATGCATTTTGTTTCTATATTGCTTGCCCGAAAGTGTATTAATACATCAGTTTTGTTAGCATGACAAATAATGAGAGCAAAGCATGTTTAAGGGTTGACGCGGTTTTGGTCACATTTCTGTGCTAGTGTCCTTTATCCTTCTAAGAGGTAGTTTTGGTATTGGAGATGGTGTATGTCAAGTGAGCTTTCGGGAGGAGGTCCACACAGTACCTGTCTCTTCACCAGCTCCAGGAAGCGGCTGATGGTATTAATTGCAGCATGTCCCACATTCACTGTGATGAGGGCTGCACCTGCTGCAGTAGTGGGGGTGGGAGGAATACACCTTCGTCGAGGTACTGGTGAGTTGTTAACCTGTGTACTACTGGTGGCCTCATTCTTTACTGAGTAAGATCGTAGATCGGGTCTTGGTCTATGGAGATTGCAATGTCAGTTGACCAGAACAAATTCAGAAGAATATCCTGCCTGATGCAGTTCCTCCAGGGTGAAGATGGAGGTTGTGTGCAGGGTGAGATGGAGGATGTGTGGGGTGCAATGTGTTTGGTATGTTGTCTTGGGTTGATCTTCATAACTGACACATGCAGCAAAATACAGAAGATCTGCCTTGGCTGCTTTTTGCATTCCTCCTGTTATCTGGTGACTAGTTTTGTTCTCGGGCTCTTCGGGTTTTCTGTCATTTCTGTTATGGTCTTATAAAAAGCTACTATATTACTTGTCATTTTATCTTGAGAGAATGCATTGTCTGTTTACTTTTGAAAGTTAGCGTACGTGTTAATAAATGTTCTTGTATTTATCATTCAAACCCTTGAGAATATAAATTTTACCTACCAAAATAAGAGGATATGAGTTACTCTCGGGTAACCATGATAAGTTGTTTAAGAATCACTTTTTAAAAAAAATTAGTTTGGTAAGCAATTCACCATGAAGATGAATTTGATTACCACCATGGCAGACATTTACAGCCCCCTTGGATCTGCTTAGAATTGACATAGGAGTAGATAAAAGTGACGGTGAAAGTCACTGAATTGCCCAGACTTTAAAAGCTTGTTGAATTCACACAGCACTTAATTAAAACCTGTGTCGTCAGCAATTTTGAACCAGATTCTCTGGCCACAGATGGTGCGAAAACGATCAAAAGGAGCACCTTACTCAAAGCCAGGTGAGGTTAGATTCACTTTCATGTCAGCATGGTGAGTCACACCATGGAGTGCTGCAGCCTCCATATATGCTATGCTTACTGTCAACACCTTTTGGGTTGTGGCAGATGGATAAGCATCTGGAGTGTGCGTTGAGTGTGGAGATGTTGACAGCTGTTTATAGTTACATGTTAGCAGTTGCAACTGGGTTACCCAAGGTACTCCTTCGTGGATCAAATTAAAATCTGTATGGTACTGACCTCTGAAGAAAGCAGTCAAAGACTTAACGGTTCATGATATTTTTATTGCCCTTGCTTAACATTTTGATCATGAGTGTTCGCTGCTACCTAGGTGATAAATATTTTTGCTCTGTACAAGATCAAATGTTGACAGTTTTTTCCTGTTTTGCTAGGGTTTCTGAACAACAGCTGTTGGAAGCTATTCCAGTCTGTGTTTATATGAGAGATGAGGTAAGTAAAAAAAATTCCCGCTCTGTTTTCTTCAAGGATGTTAATGAATAGACACTGTGCCTAAAAATTACCATCATGCCGTAAAGTATTAAGTGACCGATATTATTCTAGACCTTGCCTTTACAATTGGCTCAATTGTCACCGATAACAATTTCTATCCTATTCACTGTCTGCAACTGCAATTTTTCTGATGGAAGAAGCTAGAAGTATGATCTATGCATTCAGACAGAAGAATTTATTGAATGTGTTCTGTAATATTTTGGGGCTCATGGTATCCTAGGGTCTGTAGCTTTTACATTGTGGAGTGAATTTGACCACACCGGCAGCAACACAAAAACAGCTGCCACGGTATTTGAAAGTCCGAATCAGCTGGGAAGATCCATACAAGCTAACGTGAAGAAGCACTGGCTTTCCCCACTGAACACTAATCTTGGTACATTTGTCAAAAGTGGAGTTGGGAGTAAAGAAGGCTAAGCATACCTGATCCATCACCTTGGATTTTTCTAAGTCTGTCCTAGCATAATAAATATGTAATTGTGCTCTGCTACAGACATAAGAAAATGTATTGAAAGTGCGGTTCAAATAACTGTAATCTGGTCTTTTCCAGTGGTGTAAAAGAATGCTGCTATAGCTCTCAAATGGTTCAAAGCACACAGTAGTGGAAAGTACTTTCATAGATGTGACATTTGCTGCAAAAATGTTGGAATAAAATCAGTGTTGTAAAAATATTTTATGTTTGTTTTATAGCAGTTTGATTTGATCTGTACCAAGTTAAATCCTGCAGGTGCAGAGGGAACAAGCGGGTGCTGCACAATGAGTCATATCAGTAATTTTGCTTTACTGACCATCTTCCCTGTGAGAATATGCATCTGGAGTGTGCCTTGAGTGTGGAGATGTTGACATTTATCCAAGAGTGGAAAATGTTGCTGGTCAATTAGGCATGTGCAAGATAGTTCTACAGTGAGTCTTGCCAGCCTCAAACTGTCTTTATCTCTATCTCAAAACATTCGTGCTGTTTCATTCTTGGTATCCTAGGTGTAATCCCAGGTTATTTGTGTTCACTAGGAGGAAATAGCAAACTATTAAGGGTAATATAACGTCAAGATGTTTTGACATCCATGACAGTGTTGTCATTCATGTAAATCTTGTTTCCACGGTTTATTATTTCACCCATGTTTGGAGTACATGTCTCTTGTGAAACTTGTGCTCTGCTAATGCTTTTAATAATTTTTGTCTGGTAGCTGATAGGACTTCAAGACCTGTATAAAATGCAACCATGGTGTACCATTTCAGATGTTAGATTGGTGCCCTCAATGTCTGTCTTTCATTGAAATTGATGTGGTGTTAATAAGTATCTGTCACTGGAATTCAGCCCACAGCTGCTGGGACTGAGTCCAGCATCGTGAGGCTATTGTTCAAGAATATCCCAGAATATTGGTCCCAGAAGGCATAGGGTAGGATATGGAGTTGAGAAGGAAGAGCCCCAGTTTAGGACATTGACTACTTTTAGCTCTGGGGTAGCCCAAAGTTTGTGTAGCTGGCATGGAGGACACTGCCCTAGCAGTGGAGCTTTTGTTTCATATCTTGCAATGGTTCTAATAAAAAAAAGAAAAGCTCGCATTTATATAGTGCCTTTCATGTTCCCAGGATATCCCAAAGTATTTCAGAGCCAATTAATTTTTTTTTTGAAGTATGGTCACGCTTATTTTACAGCCAAATGCAGCAACTAGTTTGAACACAGCAAGGTCCCACATACTGCAAATGAGATAAAAGACTGAATAATTTTTTTGGTAGTATTGCTTGAGGGATGAATGTTGGCCAGGTTTGATTGTTGTAGGTTCTTTTCTTGCTTCATCCCTTTGAGCTGTCATCAAGAACATTTGAGGCCAAACACTCACTTATTTAGGCCAGTGTAGACCATTGTGCTTCTTCTGAGCTGTTGTACTCATCTTCCATTACTGATTCAATAGTACTGTATGGAGTGCAGTTCAGGCACCACAAAGCATCTGCCCAGGATCTGAATCCTGCTCCTCCAAATAGAGAAACCTTACTCTAGGTTTCTGGCTACTTCCAACTACACAAGCTGCTTATCCATCTGCCTTTAGTTCCTAAAGTTTTGTGTCAATGAAACTTTCAGCTCTGCCCCCAGAGCGCACCATTTATGCTGCATGGAAGGGCAAGAATCTGGTGGCCTGACATCAAAAAATATTAAAGGGATTTTCTTTAGATCAAGATCTTCATGACTTTCTTTTCTCCTGTTATCATTGAGCAAGCATAAACTTCTTGGAGTATAGAGGATGCTCAAGTCTGATGAATGAAGATCCTACCAAGGTAGGCTTCCTATCCTTTCTTTCGCTACTGTTGTCCTGTCTTGTGTTTGAACTTTTTTTAAAAATTCATTCACAAGATGTGGGCATTGCTGGCAATGCCAACATTTATTGCCCATCCCTAATTGCCCTTGAGAAGGTGGTGGTGAGCCGCCGCCTTGAACTACTGCAGTCCATATGGTGAAGGTACTCCCACAGTACTGTTAGGTAGGGAGTTCCAGGATTTTGACGCAGCGACAATGAAGGAACGGCGATAATTCCAAGTAAGGATGGTGTGTGACTTGGAGATGATGGTGTTCCCATGCACCTGCTGCCCTTGTCCTTCTAGGTGGTAGAGATCGCAGGTTTGGGAGGTGCTGTCGAAGAAGTCTTGGTCAGTTGCTGCAGTGCATCTTGTAGATGGTACATACTGCAGCCACATTGCGCCGGTGGTGGAGGGAGTGAATGTTTAAGGTGGTGGATGGGGTTCTGATCAAGTGGGCTGCTTTGTCCTGGATGGTGTTGAGCTTCGAGTGTTGTTGGAGTTGCACTCATCCAGGCAAGTGGAGAGTATTCCATCACACTCCTGACTTGTGCCTTGTGGATGGTGGAAAGGCTATGGGGCGTCAGGGAGGTGAGTCACTCGCCACAGAATACCCGGCCTCTGACCTGCTCTTGTAGCCACTTTATTTATGTGGCTGGTCGACTCTACCCAACTGCTTCCTACTCATCTACACTGCAGATATTTTTTTTTACCCCGTTTAAAGTTCTGAATAAAAGTTCAAGGAACAATTTTTGGCAAGCCAGAAGCTAATCTAGGCAAGTTCAGAAAAGGTCTATTTGCCAAGTAAAACATTTTTCTAGCACTGGTTTAATTCTGCTCATGACACATCTTTTAAAAGTACTTTCTACTAACTGATGCTTTGAACTATTTGAGAAGTGTTTTTTTTTGCACTGGAAAGTCCACTTTAGTTATTCCGTAAGCAAACACTATGAGAAATGCTAAAGTAATTTAGATGTGGAAGAACAATCAATCAAGTCCTGTTAAAGCATTTTAGCTTGGACATTATTCTACATTCCTATAATATATTACTTTGAATGAAAAGATTGTGCTTGTGATACTTAATTTGTTCCAACATATGTACAATTTCCCCGAGTCTTCAGATGATGTGTATGGCTGCTACCTGTAATAACTTGGCTGTAAGATGTATCTTGTTTGACATCCCTGGATGTTTCCAACCCCTAAAGATGCAGTTGTCTGTCAATTTAAATGGTGCAGCAGAGACCATCAACTGGTTGACAAGTTAGTTATAGATAATAGAACTAATGATCAACAAAACAGTAAATTCCTAACAAAGTGTGTGCTTGGAAGGTATAAGTCTGGCCATAATAAGGGAACGATTTACAGGAAAGGAATGCTTCACACCACATTGCTAAGCTTTGGTTTGCAGTCTTGATAGTTGGATTCCTTTTAAGACCTTTGAGACATGGCTGTAAAAATAATCAGTGTGGTCGAAATGACTGTGTGCTGCTTCATCAAATGATGCCTAGCCATTCTTCAAATGTTACTGCTAAATGTTGTTCATGTTTGGTTTTATAAAATGGAAGGAGAAACCCAATTCTTTTCTCATTAAACGTGATTGAACCGATTCCACCTCCATCCCTGACCACTGTCTGAGGCTGAACCATAGTGTTTGCAAAGCTCGCCATCCTATTTGACCCTGAGCTGAACTTCCGACCCCATATCATCTTCATCACCAAGACCGCCTACTTCCACCTCTGTAATATCGCCCGTCTCCACCACTGCCTCAGCCCATCTGCTGCTGAAACCCTCATCCATGCTTTTGTTACCTCCAGCCTCGACTATTCCAATGTTCTCCTGGTCAGACTCTCATCTTCCACTCTCTGTAAACTTGAGCTCATCCAAAACTTTGCTGCCCGTATCTTAACTCACACCAAGTCCCATTCACCCATCAGCCCTGTGCTCGGTGACCTATATTGGCTCCCGGTCGAGCAACTCCTCGAATTTAAAATTCTCATCCTTGTGTTCAAATCCCTCGATGGCCTATCCCCTTCCTATCTCTAACCTCCTATAACCCTCGGAGAGCACTGTGTTCCTCCAATTCTAGCCTCTTGTGCATCCCCAATCTGGTTCCCCCCACCATTGGTGGCTGTGCCTTCAGCTGTCTAGGCCCGAAGCTCTGGAAATCCCTCCCTAAACACCTCACCTTTTATACCTCTCGCTCCTCCTTTAAGTTGCTTGTTAAAACCTACCTCAGCTGTCCGAATGTCTCCTTATGTGGCTCGGTCTCAAATTTTGTCTGATAATGCTTCTGTGAAGCGCCTTGGGACGTTTTACTACATTATATAAATGCAAGTTGTTGTTGATGTGTGGCATGACAGAGGTGAATTCTAGGCATAAAATGTTTCCAAAAGTGGTTCCTGGCTTGTAATAGATCTTTGGTTATGCGTAACCTGAAGGAATTGTCTGATATTAAATCCTTAATGCAATATAATTTTATAACTAAATTGACACTTTGCTGTAAATGATATGCATAGACATACATGGAAGTAGTAATGTGCTTCACAAAAGTGCAACCTTAGAAGCATGCAATTCTACTGTACAATAATAGTGTTCGAACATTTAGTTCATTCATATGAAATTCTTTATTTCTATTTTAGTCTTAACCTGGTTATATTTTAACCTGGTTATATTTTAAACTGGTTAACACCTCTGCTAAAATAGAAGACAAAGAATTTCCACATGGGCAGGTTGAATATTGATACACTTATCACTGAGTAATTCCAAGACCTTTGTATACTCCAGTTCAGATTTATTCACTTTAAAGGCATGAAATTTGCTGTATTTCTCGGTCAACTCTGTGTAGCACCACCTGGTAACAATTTTTGATAGTATTTTTAAAAATTTGATAACTTCGGATTTCTATTTTTTCAGGTTTGATGTTTATAAATGTTAGGTTCTACGGTACATAGTGAGTTAGAGCAATGTTCTTTCATCTTTGTGATGAAGATTTGATGCCAGGCCAGATTGATTCACCAGCTGACTGTAAGGAATCCAAATTGAAATTAGTTACGTAGTCTAAATCCAATTTCTAGTTGCAGTCTAGAGCTTGGAACTTCTCATAACTTGGCACTAAACTGACTTGAAAATGTTACAAAGGTGGCTTGTAAAGGGAAGGAAAATGTCACACTGATGAAATGAAGGATACTTTTCTAAGGTTGGGAATAAGATATAAAGTTGGGGCAGTGCAGTGGGAGCTTCACTCAGCATTTTGTACCTTTATTTTTCCAGGCCTTAGTGGTATAGTACCAGTTCCATTTTAGTAGCTATGCGATGTGCGTTGGCACAACTTATACTACCTCCTTGTACTGTTATTAGGATGATCAAGCTGTGTATATGAGTGCTTAGAAATGCTCACAAATACTTCGAATACACTTTCATTTTATTTTCTTCTACACAACATAAGAACAGGAGTCGGCCATTCAGCTCATCGTTCCTGTTCCGCCATTCAGTTAGATCATGGCTGATCTGTACCTCAACTCCATATACCCGCCACTGTTCCATATCCCTTGATAGCCTTGCCCAACAAAAATCTATCGACCCAGCAGCCACAGTCTTTCAAGGGTCAAGTTCCAGATTTCCACTATCCTGCGTGGAAAAAGTGCTTCCTGATTTCACTCCTAAATGGCCTAGCTTTCATTTTAAGATTATACCCTCCTGTTCTGGATTCCCCCTACCAGAAGAAATAGTTTCTCGACATCTATCTTATCGAATCCCGTTATCATTTTAAACACCTTGATTAGATCACCCCTCAACCGTCTAAACTCTAGAAAATACAAGCCAAGTTTATGCAACCTGTCCCCGTAATTTAATCCTTTAAGCCCTGGTAGCATCCAAGGACAATATATCTTTCCTGAGATAACAACAGAAAACGCTGGAAAAACTCAGCAGGCCAGGCAGCATCCGTGGAGAGCGAAAGAGAGTTAACGTTTCAGGTCGATGACCTTTCGTCAGAGTTCTGACGAAAGGTCATCGACCTGAAACGTTAACTCTCTTTCTCTCTCCACGGATGCTGCCTGGCCTGCTGAGTTTTTCCAGCGTTTTCTGTTGTTATTTCAGATTTCCAGCATCCGCAGTATTTTGCTATCTTTCCTGAGGTTTGGTGCCCAAAACTAAATGCAGTACTCCAGATGGGATCTGACCCAGGCTCTTTATACTCAATTTTACTCCATATATTATGCAATACTGTGAATTTATAGCTGGTGTTAAAGCAAGAAATTCCTTGAAATTACTGATCTATTCTTAAAAAAAAAAAATCTCATTCAGCTCCCTTAGCAGGCGTATGGTGCTAGCCGGTACATACTGAGCCATTCAAGCCAAGAAGGCCCCAGTTCAATTTTGGGTAGGTGCTGAGTTAGTTGATCTTGGTATTAGGGATTACTTTCATTTGGGGGGGAGGGACGGACGTTCAATCAGAGTTGCCATTCTTGACCATTCTCCAGTGATCTCTGTTGGAAATTATACATATGTGAACCAATGTTCCCGTTAAGCCCCGTGGCCGCGCAGCTGCCTGGAGTTCCCATGCAGCTGGCACACCGGCTTTTAAATAGAAAAAAATGTGCATGCGCAGGAATTTGAATGGGCCGCTCAGCCAGGGAAAGGGGCTGCAGACCCCCCAAAAAATTAAAAGGAACATCGATGTCAACCTCTGGTGAGTTTGGCTGTGGTGCCTTCATATTTCAATAGCCTGCCAACACATCCTGCTCTAGGCTTGCAGAAGAAGAATGGACGTTTGTGTGCAATACTGGAGGGTGTTTGCCACCAGTGAGCCTGCACCCCAGCTAGCAGCCAGTGTCTTCAGCAGAGGTGGGAGGCAGGGAATGAGGAAGAAAAGTGTCACTTGAGGGTAACCATGATCTGGAGAATTTTTACAAAGCCAGTGCTCGATTGAAGCCATGTTGTATGGGTCATAATTTACACAACAGACATAAAGAATTAATGAAGGTAATTTTTTTTTAATACATGTTCTTTCACTTTGTGGCCTGTTTCAGATAACTGGAGAATCTGCGCTAAAGAAAACTACTCTAAAGTCACTTGGACTCACTGGTGGTAGTGCCATAATTAGGTAAGAAGGCAGCTGTACTTGAGCAATTCTATTTCAGTGAAAACTGTTTGTGTTAAAGCTGTGATCTCCAGCTCCGTGATTAGCAGGAAGTAGTCATAATAAGTAGACGTCAATCACCATTTGTAACCAAAATGTGTAGTTCAGGGTTTCTGTCTCCACCACAAGAATCTTGACAGAAAATCTGTGGGAAAAATCTATTAATCTGAAATAAAACCCAAAAATGCTGCAAGTACACAGCAGACTTCTCTGAAAAGAGAATCGACAAGTTAATGTTTCAGGCGGAGACCCTTCAACAGAACACCATTCTGGTTTAGGGTCTCCAACTGATACATTAACCTGTCTTTTCTCCTTTCAGACAGACCTGCTGTATATTCCCGACAGCTTCTGTTATTAAAAAAGTCCCATTTGCTAGGTGGTGACTTATGCACTTCATTGGTGAATTTTAAAACCATACTGCTTGTTTACGGCACACTGCCGCTAGCAGAATTTTCCAGCAAAACTTGCTGATAATTAAAATTGCTCCTTATGAGGTATTCACATATATTGTACATGAGGGTTATTTTTGAGAATCTTACTCAGAGTAACTTAAAGTGCAGCATGGTGAATAAAATTAACCTGACTGATAGCTGACAGTTTTGATAAGTAATTAGGCAAATCCTAAACTATTGAAATGAGATGACCCAGATTACCTTTTTAAAGAGCAGGCTATTAGTATTTAGGTTTTGTGCGACCATGGGTAGCTGGATTGATTAATGGCACGCACTGAAGGACAAAATGACGCAAGGACATCTTTGATTACTGAAGGGTGTTGTGGAGCTGGAAGAAAAGGCAGGTTTATAAGTGAAACAGCATGCAGCTAACAAAAGTTCAGTGCTGTAGCAATCAGTGGGGGGTGGGGAAGTAAGACTTGCTCTTAAATGAAACTTGCTCTTATATGACTTGCTTTTAAGTGAACTGACCTGTTTTGAAAAGTAGTAATGGGCTACATATGTTTTTGCGTAATCCTTATTTCGCTGTTTCATATCTTCATATGGTATGTGTTAAAGGAAAATCTTGATACTTGACAGCCTTGGAATGGATTATATACTTCAAATGGCAGGTGGAATGTAATTAAATGTTCAGGACAAATTCGCAAAGGCATCGTATTTTATTTTCTGCCATATTTGCATGGTTGAATACGATTTCTGAAAATAAAGTATAGTAATTGTATTCAGAGTTCTAACACATGCACTGAACAAAATATCACAAAAGTAATGAACCATCATGTTTTTTTAATTTGTTCTTGGAATGTGGGTGAGCTGGCACGGGTGCATTTATTGCCCATCCCTAGTTGTGCCCAGAAGGTGGTGGTAGGCCACCTGCTTGAACTGCTCATGTTTCATGGTAGTTTTTTTTTACAACTGAGTAGCTTGGCTAGGTCACTTCAGAGTGCATTAAGAATCAACTACATAGTGTGGACTAGTCATGTATTGGCCAGACCAGGTAGAGTCCATTAAGCTTTATACAAAAATCTGGCAGCATGGTAATTAGTCTAAGAAATAGCCTGCAAATCACCAGATTTATTGAATTCACTTTCATAAATTTTATAGGGTTTGACTAGCTAGGTTGCGTGTCCAATACCGTAACCTCGATACATGACCACTACTGATTTGACGTTGGTAATTGATGTGCAGAAACAAAATGAGATGGTGAATTAAGCTTTACAATCATAAATTCAAACATATTGCCTGTCTATGTATGATTTTAATAAATGTTAGTGTTTTTTAAAAGGACAAAAGACTTTGTAGGTTGCTTATTTTGGAGAGAAGAAATCAAACATTAAATCCCTAATTTGATTGAGGGTGTTAATAATTCTATCTTGCACCCCAGTGGGGTGACCCATTATTCTTGCCACGGTTTCCTCTTTCTTCACCCCCTATTCTGTCGATTGCCTTTCTCATTCAGTGTCAGAGTTTTAATTTATCTCTTTTTATGTGCATTCAGTCAATTTCTGTAGTTGGGGGTGGATATTTATCTACTGATCTCCTTTCTCCCCTGTTGTACATTTATGTTTCTCCTTTCGTGGATGTGATACTGCATGCAAGCAAGGAGTTCAGTATTTATACAGTCTCTTGGGCGTCTCCTTGTCCTGCGCAGCCCCTCAGTTGTTTTTCGCACCTTTGTAATGTAATGTCACATATCTGCTTTGCTCAACTTGATCCTGTGATTTGTTCTCAGTATGTTTATTGCATTTTTTCTTTTATCACTATTTGGATCTGTGTTTTCAGTCATTTCTAGACCTACGTACTAGTATTCATAAAAACAGTTTAAGGACTGCAGCAGACATAGATTGACCTCTCCTCTTGTGCAGTCTTTTTACCTCCAAAAAGAGGAGTCTTCCAGACTGTCATGACTCAGCAATATTTATCATTAAATTGTGATTTTTGTACAGCCCATCTTGCATCAGGACCTCATTTCTGACATAGGAACAGTAGGCCATTCAGCCCCTCGAGCCTGTTCCGCCATTCAATGAGATCATGGCTGATCTGCGACCTAACTCCATATACCTGCCTTTGGCCAATATCCCTTAATACCTTTGGTTAACAAAAAGCTATCAATTTCAGATTTAAAATTAATGTAGCATCAATTGCCGTTTGTGGAAGAGTTCCAAACTTCTGCCACCCTTTGTGTGTAGAAGTGTTTCATAATTTCACTCCTGAAAGGTCTGGCTCTAATTTTAAACTATGCCCCTAGACCTAGCATCCCCAACCAGCGGAAATAGTTTCTCTCTATCTACCCTATCTGTTCCCCTTAATATCTTGAAAACTTCGATCAGATCACCTCCTAACCTTCTAAATTCTAGGGAATACAACCCTAATTTGTGTAATTTCTCCTCGTAACTTAATCCTTGAAGTCCGGGTATCATTCTGGTAAACCTACGCTGCACTTCTTCCAAGGCCAATATTTCCTTCCTAAGGTGTGGTCCTAGAACTGCTCACAGTACTCCAGGTGTGGTCTAACCAGGGTTTTGTACAGCTCCAGCATAACTTCTACCCCATTGTATTCTAGTCCTCTAGATATAAAGGTCAGCATTCCATTAGCCTTTCTGATTATTTTCTGTACCTGTTCATGACATCTTAATCTATGTACCTGGACCCCCCAGTCTCTTTGGACCTCCACAGTTTTTAGCTTTTCACCATTTAGAGAGTACCTTGTTCTATCCTTTTAGGTCCAAACTGGATGACCTCACATTTGCTTACATTGAAATCCATTTGCCACAGTTTTGCCCATTCACTTTATCAATATCCCTTTGTAATTTTATGCTTTCATCTACACTGCCTACAATGCCGCCTATCTTTGTGTCATCGGCAAATTTGGATATATGACTTTCTATGCCATCATCTAAGTCATTAATAAATACTGTGAATAGTTGAGGCCCCAACACAGATCCCTGCGGGACACCACTAGTCACATCCTGCCAATTTGAGTACCTGCCCATTATCCCTACTCTCCGTCTCCTGCCACTCAGCCAATTTCCTAATCAGGTCAATAATTTGCCCTCAATTCGGTGGGCTTCTACCTTAGTTAACAGTCTCTTATGTGGGACTTTATCAAATACCTTCTGGAAGTCCATATAAATAACATCCATAGACATTCCCCTGTCCACTACTTTAGTCACCTCTTCAAAAAATTCAATCAGGCTTGTCGGGCATGACCTACCTTTCACAAATCTATGCTGGCTCTCTCTGATCAACTGGAAATTTTCGAGGTGTTCAGTCACCCTATCCTTAATTATAGACTCTAGCAATTTCTTGACAACAGATGTTAGGCTAACTGATCTATATTTCCCTGGTTTCCCCCTCTCGCCATTCTTAAATAGCGGAGTGACATACGCAATTTTCCAATCTACAGGAACGGTTCCTGAATCAAGAGAACTTTGGAAGATTATAGTTAGGGCATCTGCAATGTGCTCACCTACTTCCTTTAAAACCCTGGGATGGAAACCATCTGGTCCTGGGGATTTGTCACTCTTCAGTGCCACTATTTTCTTCATTATTGTTATTTTACTTAAGTTAATTTTATTGAGTCCCTGTCCCCGATTCAATATTAGTTTCCTTGGGATTTCCGGCATGCTATCCTCTGCTACTGTAAATACTGACGCAAAGTAATTATTCAACATGTCCGCCATTTCCCCATTGTCATTGACAATATCACCACTTTCAGTTTTTTAGGGGCCAACATTGCTCCTGACTACCCTCTTTTGTGCGACTTCTCATTTTTGTCCACCCCAGTCCAACACCGGCATCTCCGCATCATGACCCTCTTTTTCCTAATGTAATTGTAAAAATTCTTTGTAATGATTTTGATATCCCTTGCAAGTTTCTTTTCATACTCCCTTTTTGTAGCTCTTACTATCTGTTTTGTGACCCTTTGCTGTTCTTTGTATCTTTCCCATTCGCCAGGATCTGTGCTATTTTTTGCATTTTTGTATGCTTTTTCTTTTAGTTTATGCTATCTCTTACCTCTTTAGTCGTCCATGGCTGCTTGTTTTTTTGGCAAGTATAGCTCTTGCCCCTCGGGTATAAACTGGTTCTGTATCACATTAAATTCTTTTTTGAACATCTCCCACTGATCTTCTGTCATTTTACCCATTAACAGATTTGCCCAGTTTACTGTGGACAGTCACTGCCTCATCCCATTGAAGTCAGCCTTACCTAAATCTAGAATCTTAGTAGCTATTTCACGTTTTTCCCTTTCAAATGCTACGTTGAACTCGATCATGTTATGATCGCTATTGGATAAATGTTCACGCACAGTTAGGCTGTTAACTAAATCTGGCTCATTACTAAATCTAATATGGCTTTCCCCCTTGTTGCCTCTAGGACATATTGTTGTAGAAAACTATCCTGGACCTTATAATTATTGAGTGACTGTCAAAGACATTCTGAAATTTAGACCATTTTTGCTATTTTTTTACTTTTTCTCTAGTGTTTACATAAAGGACTGATTTCTGTGTTAACATTTCTTGAATAGTTTCCGTGCTCTTGGTATGGAAACCAGGTGCACGCAAGTACCACAGCTGGTATGCAGACTTCAGTAAGGCCACTGAAGACCTGAGTCCACGAGACCCCATTCTGACCTTCATATTCAGCCATCTTGGTCAGACTGCTTAACTCCAGGATACCTCCATCTTGGCAAAAGAAAAAGTTGCATATCTTGCCTACGTAGACTTCTTGGTTTGGCAGCCCAACGCCTTTCCTTTCTTTGTCTTTCTCTCCAGCATTTCTTGTAAGATTCCTGGAAGTCTCCTGTAGACTAGGGAAGAAATAAACACCTCCTAAATTTACTTGTTATGAGCATACATTCCTTCAAACAGAAGAATTACTCCTCTGACTGAATGGTAAAATGATCAACTGCATCTGTGCTTCAAGTCACAAAGAAAACGCATTAATAATGCCAACAAACTAAAGCTGATGCAATTCAGTATCAAACTAAATAAAAAGAGTGTGAAATACAATATTGGTATATAGAGGCATTGTGCATTAACATCTTTATTCCTTGCACGTTACTGAGTTTTTTGCATTGTATTATGTAAGTGCTTTATTCTCAATATGCACTTTGGAAAGGAGTGCAGGTTCAAAGACAACATGGAGGAAATAATTTCTCTGTTGCAACTGACACAAATCAAGTCATCATCTACATGGATATATTGAGGATTACGGAAGCCACAGGATAAAAGATTAACGCAACAACAACTTTATATTTATATAGCACCTTTAATGTAATAAAATGTCCCAAGGCACTTCACTGGAGTGTTTTAAAAAAAAAAACACGTGAAGGAATGTTCCAGAATTGAAGTTGCTCTTAAGCGATTGAACCTATAACATGCTGAAGACTTCCAATCTATATGAAATGGATTTGGAAAAGTATCAAAGAACTAAAGACATTGGAGAAGGAGGTAAGAAAAATAAACCCATTTACATCAAGAATCAGAAAAATCTTAGAGAGAAATTGAAACTTTCACAAAAAAATCATCAGTGCAGTCACCTTCACCTCAGTCTTGTGTAGTATTTGAGAATAAAAATTAAAAAGAAGTGCTGAGTTAATTATTAAAAAAACAAGAACATTGTTACACCAATGTATTTTGTTTTGTACTGATCCGTGTTCTACAAATGTCGCTTTGTTCTATTCACAGCAATGCAAACTACGGCCAAGCTTTGGGAGGACCCTTGCCCTATTCACAGATGTGCAAAGTATTGGCTGCTGAGCTTTAGAAGGATCCTTGGCAAGGTTGTATTCTGGTTCACGGGTGGTGAGCGGGACAGCAGCTCAACCACAGGAGAAGTGAACATTGGCTCAGAATCTCCACCTAAAGGCCTCGAGGGGGCTCGATGGAGGTCATTTGGGCAAAATCCTAGAGTAGAATAGAGAGTTTCTGCCTACATCGGTACAGTGAGTCAGTTTGTGCCATCACCTCTGCTCATGCCAATTGCTCAATATTATGAGATTACCCTTTCATTGTGCACTTGAGTGTTACCAGACTGCACACTGTGATAGACTTTTTCAATGGCCTGATAAGCAGGCGCATACCCTCATCTAGCAGACTTTAAGATAGCGGATATTAACAAGTGCACCAAGAAAGACACCACAAAAATCTTGGTGCAACAACTGTGGGAGACCGTTGTTATTAAATGCCACAATTACCAGTCTTGACTTTGAAGAGGTTCAGTTTGCCTTAACAAGAAGTTTGAAGTGTGTGGCAATCATGCATTCAGACCCAGCTGCTACCTTTTGGGGGGCTTTGTGACATGTTTTGTCATGGATTCAGTTTTTTTTTATTGCAGTTGGTTTTCTCTCTGATGCCCTTTTGAGATCATTGATACAGTTCCATCAATCCTATGTATTCCATGGAAGTGAAGAAAGGGGAAAAAGGCGATTTTTAAAGAAGCTTATCGACTACTTTGAAATGGTGACTGTTATGTGGGGAAGCATGGCTGCAATTTTGAACACAGGAAGATGCCACAAATAGCAGTGTGATGAATGACCAGTTGATCTATTTTTCACAATGTCGATTGAGCCAGCAATGCTGGTCAGTACATTGAGAGACCTCCCTGCTCTTTGAGTAGTGCCGCAGGATTTTAAAGCCTACACGAACAGGTGGAGAGAACCTCAGTTTAGCATTCCATCCAAAGAATAGAACCTCTGGCAACGTATCACTCTCTTAGCATTGCACTGAAGTGTCGGTCTAGATTACGTGCTGAAGTCTTGGAGTGGGGCTTTCATCCCACAACCTTTTGATCTGGGGCTACCAACTGAGCCAAGCCACCTGGTAGCCTTTTGTGGATGATGGAACAAATTTTGTGCCAAAAAAGACATTATGTTTGAGGACAATGAATATTCGAATGAATATGCTACCAAAAACCACGATTGCTTTTGGACTTCTGACTTCGGTCTCCATTTTCTGCCCATACATTTATTAGCATAGGTCAAGTACCTTGTTTATGCATCTTAAGATGGTAAATTTGGATGTCTTAATGCAGCACTTTTTTTGAAAGTTAAATAGCATTCCCAGCTAGGCAGTACTGCTTCAAGCGCCTTAATGCCCAACGTTTTGAAAATAGTGCTCTTTCCCCTGCAACATTAGTTAATTCAGACCATGCCCAACTAAATAAGCAGTTCATACAGTTAGCAGGGCTAAGTATGGGACTTGACCTTTAATTCTGTATCATTCTTTCATGTAGGTATGTTTTGAAGAAACCCAGTGTGGATGGACAAGATGAACCCATGAATTTGGCAGCAGTTTCTGACGAGCAGCCAGTGAATAAACCTGAGTCCAAAACAGTACTGATTGAGGTTGTTGATGGCTCTCTATCGGAACCGGACTCTGTTCGTTCTGTGGAGGATTCTAGCCCTAATGGGTTGATCACAGAGATGAACTTGAGCAGACCTGTGGAAGTTTTTGCCGAAAAAAAAGAAGTGCCACCAATGGACTTGACATGCGAACGAAATAAAGGCATTACAGGCACTTTCCAAAAGCAAGAAGATGGGAACAAATTGCCAACTGAACAGATCCGATTAGAGCCGTCAGAAAAGCCAAGTGATGATTCAGAACAGCCTGCTGCTCCCCAGCCAAACCCTCCCTCAGAATGTTCTGACATTTCAGACCCCTGTGCCTCACCCACAGAACAAAATGAAAGTCCTGTGCTTATCCCCTTTCCAGCGGGTGGTCAGCAGCTGGGCCAATCAGAGAAGGGTAGAAAGCAATTTACCTCCAATGAACCATCGAAGGCAACACCACCCTTTTCTAGTCCAGCTGGTCCACCACATCCGAAGAAATCAAAAACTAATGTTCAGCAGTCGCCACTGAAGGTAGGAAATCAGACATTAGTTTTGTTTGAAAAGTTCTGTCCACTGGTAGTGCAGCAGGTGTAAGGAGGCTGTTTGTTTTGGTTCCTTAATTTGTAGTAACAGGCCATGCTGTTAAGTGAAACTCCAGTGTTTGCATTTCTGCCTGAGCTCTTGTTTCTTAGTTACTGTAAGTATAAATGTCTTCAATTCTCATTTTTTTCTTTGCAGATAGCATCTGTTCTAACAACTGTGGTGTGATAGTCCTGTAGCAACTTAAAAAGCAGTGCTTTTTGTTTTTGGCATCCCCAGCCTTTCCTTCCTCTTAGAATCTTAGGCTTTTAAAACCCAAGTTTAGTTTTACTTAGTCACTTCCTCTTGACTTGCCTTGTCTGACTTCTGAATCTTCTTGATGCTGAATTATATGATGAAAGTTAAATGCTCTTACTTCGATGTTTATTCCAAACTACTTTCAGATCTGTTGCTGTCTAACTAGCTCTGCTTTAAAGATTCAAGCTGTCTCCAGTTACAAACATTCATTTCCTTGACTTGGTAATCGCGTCCTATCTACACGGTGGCAAACAAATGATGGAGATGGCTAGCAAAAACTGTTAGAATCCTTAATAAAACTTTCCTATTTGTTACCTTTGGCAGCCAGAGGTGTCAGCCATGGCTCAGTTAGTAGCACTCTCTCGCCTCTGAGTCAAAGTTGTGGGTTCAAGTTCCACTCCAGACACTTGAGCACAAAAATCTAGGCTGACATACCAGTGCGGCACTGAGGGAGCGCTGCACTGTTGGAGGTGCCATCTTTCGGATGAGACGTTAAACCGAGGCCCCGTCTGCTCTCTCAGGTGGACGTAAAAGTTCCAACGGCACTATTTCGAAGAATAGCAGGGGCGTTAACCTCGGTGTCCTGGCCAACATTTATCCCTCAATCAACATCACTAAAACAGATTATCTGGTCATGTGGGAGCTTGCTGTGCACAAATTGGCTGCCACGTTTCCTACATTACAACAGTGACTGCACTTCAAAAAGTACTTCATTGGCTGTAAAGCGCTTTGGGACGTCTGGTGGTCTTGAAAGGCGCTATAGAAATGCAAGTTCATACTTTTTTTTATATCTGACCAGTGATGGAATGCTATACCTCTATTTGGCAAACTACAAAACAAAACCATTTTTGCTTCTGGATTCCATGCAGACCAGAGCCATGGAGACATTGGACTTGATGAGGATCACCTATTCCATGCCAGAAAGTACCCTCTAAAAATAGGAGAGAAATATTGCTGGACAAAACGGTTATCCAAAATTAGGATTGAAGCAGCGCCGTACAAGTTGCTGATGTTTAAGGCAGACCTCCACAGAGAGCTGCTGTTGCTGTATTTGCATCCAAATTAATTCAAAATATTTGTACAGCTAGCCAGTAACAAAGCTTCACACTCTACTATTACCGACTGCAGAATGCTTTCTTGAACCTTGGTTGTTGGAATATGCAGTGGGTTTCAGAAAATCTCTTGCCTGTTTGGACAGTCTCAGTCCAGGGTTTAGTGGGTACAGGCACAACACTACCTAGAAATGTAACAGTGGTCCATTAGGAGTAATATTCTGGGGTTGGAGGCAGTGTTAGGAGTTTTACTCTACATCTAATATACCTGACAGGAAAGTGCTTAGTTCTGACACTGGGTGTTTGAAATGGAAATTGCTCCATTCTCCAGCACAAAAATGCCTCACCTTGATGGACACAAAATTTGTTTAAAAAAAAAGAAAAGTACTTGCCAATTTGTTACTGGCACACTTGTGCTTTTTCTGTGATGAGGATAAAAGTCGGCCTCATTCTTTCTCTGATTTTCATTCTCCATCTCTAGACCACACCAACAGTAGATGACAGTGGGTAGCCTTTATCCAGGTGTCAGTCAGTGGCCCGGATTTTGCGGGGCTGAGTACGCCGCCGAAATGCCTTGTAAAAGATGCCGCAAGTTCCAGGTTTCCGCATGCGCGAAAACCTGGAACTTGCGATCTGTCAATGTTCGCTTTGACAGATCGTCGGAACTGAAAGTAAAATCACTTTTGCTGGCGGAGATGGGCTATTTGCCCAATTACTGCCCAGCAAATGCCCACGAAACCCTGACGCCTGGTAAAAGCAGGCATAGGGCCTGCTTTCACCAGCGTAAAGGTTAATATAAATGTTGAATTAAAAATTTAAAAATACAAAATCATCCACAAACATTTAAAATTAGTTTATGTAAATTTTGGCCCGGATTAAAATAATTAAAATTATTTTTCAAAGTTAAATTTTTATTGTAAATGCTTCATTAAAGGGACTTTTAATTAAATGTGAAAATGGGAACATTTATTTTTATTAGAATTGTGTAAATTCTTTAATTATTTGGCGATTCCATTGCTTGTCATTAGGGCATTCCGTTCGGAAATGACAGCAATGGAATCCTCCTTTCTGATAGGAGGATCTGGCCCACGTGATCCCAGGGATGCTTCCGAACTGCCTGGGATCCGTGGGCCTTTATGCAGGCGTACGCCTGGAGGCCCAGGAGCCAGCCGGTAGGTTCGTATTTTTTTTTTTGGGTTGGAGGTGTACTCCCGAGTTACGCCTCCGACCGCAAATTCCAGCCCATTGTCTTTCTGGTCCATTTGCTGGGAGATATGTGAGTGCGCCCTTGACCCAATCTCTTGCCGTTTTGTTTTCTACCCTTCCAGTGGACAGGTGGCTCATCTCAGCTCTCAGAATTTCCCCACAGTGACACTGAGGTGGGGGTGGGAGGGTATTGAGCTAGTGTTCTGAGGTAGGGCACCTGTGGTTAATTAAGTATTTGGGCAGAGTATATCAATGGGAAAGCTGTATAAATTCTACCAGGGTTATATGCAGATAAATTCAATTTTTCTTGAAATTCATAAATGGTTAAATATTTTCAGTCAACTTTTAGGGACCAGAATGTATATTAAAAGAAGAATAAAGTAAATGGTGAAGTGTGGTTAATAGCAGTAAACAACTACTGTACAGTATATTACTTTTAAGAGTGTGGGGAAAAAAGTTTAGGTTACATTTAATTAAATAGCAACACATACCAAACTGTTTAAATACTGATCTTTATTAGCTGTAAATCTTTTTAAGAGCATAAGTTTGGATTTGTGCCATGGTGGCTATACGTTTTCACAGTTACACAGTGTGTTTGTTTGAATACTTCATTCTGTATTGTGCTGTATGTGTCGGAGATCACTCCAGCACTTCCTGTTGATCCATTTGTATGCATGTGGCAGTTTGATTTTTTTTGTGAAATTTGGAGGTGAATAACCTGGAACCCTAAAGGTGCAAACAGACATTGTTACAATGTGTCTGCCTTCCATGTGAGTCACAGAAAAACCTGAAGGACCAGACTGAAGTACTCTTTATTCAGTTTGACGTAACATCCATACATTTATGGGTTTAGGATTCCGCCTGAATCTTTTTGGTGGATGCATGCATTCTAGGTTATGAATATTTATGAAAAAAGCAGTTTAATTAAAAAAAAAATGCTGTTCCTTAAGTAATGGTGATATTAAGTGGATTCCATTGATAGTGTAAAAAGGAAAATTGCCTGAAAAATGTAAACTCTTAGTTATATGGCTCAGCTGGTTAAAGCAATGAGTAGCTGAGCTGTATGGTGAGGTTTCCAACGTTTGATCTTAGTTTTTTGAGTAGGAGGATCCCATTTGGGGAGGCAGAAGGGATGTTACACTTGGCTTTGGCACACTAGGAGGGGGAGGGAAATGTTGAGGGACTGGACATGGCCACCCATTCTCTCTAGCATGATCAGTTTTAACAGCTTGGAGAGGAGATGCTCACATACATCTAACAGTGCAAGAACAGAGCTTTATCCTGGGCAGGAGAATTGGAGCTCCAGCCAGGCAGTGTAAATAGATGATTAGTGGATTATCAGCTTTTCTGCTATATCAGTGTGTTTATATTTGAGTTGACTACAGTGGGGGGGGGGTTGGGGTGCTAATAATACTTGAAATAATATTCCTAAAATCATAAATGGGTGGGGGGGGGCAAGAGGCAATCTGCCTACTGTTTGCAAAAAAAAACCTCTCCCACCCTTGTTTTACATTTGGACATCTACGCAACATAATCCAAGGTCTCTTCATCTTCATACCAGCAGCAGATCGCTTCCTGCCCTGCAAAGTTGCCCGAGAAGTCGAGCACATTCTGTGGAAAAAAATGTAATCATCAGTTTTAGTCTGAAATTTATTCCAAGCCTTCTCTTGACCATCTGGTGTAATTCTGCTCCAAACTTCTTGGTCACCCTACCTGGTCATCTGGATTCTATTTTTAAGAGAAATAACTTTCCATTGACATGGGAATAGGTCACTGCTCTTGCTTTGGGTACAACTGCCACCAGTGCTATCTGCAAGTACAGGTAGAACTGTTCCTTTGCCAGACCACAGAATCTTTGCACAGAATAACGTAGAAATTGCAACACAGAAATAGACCATTTGACTCCCCAGTCTGTCAGTGTTTATCCTCCACATGAGCAATAGTCCTTGTCTCATGTACTTGTCCTGTTCCCGTGTGCCCACCTGTTTCCATATTCCTTTATTCCCCTTTTTTTCCAACTACCTATCTAACCTATTTTGACAAGGTCTCCGCTTCAATCACCAACTCTGGTAGTGCGTTCCACAACCTCTCGACCCATAGTTTCTGCCCATTGTGTGAAGAAGGCATACATCTCTTGGAGACTTGGGTGAGAGCATACCTCCATGAGGAACTGGGAGAGCCAGACCAGCAGTCACCACTATCTGATAACTGGGCAGTCTGATAAACGCAGAAAAGTCCCAGTTGGAATGTATTCTTACACAGTCATGTCCTCAGATTGGTTCACAATTAATTTTCTGTTCCATTGTTGCATTTTCTGAATATTCAGATCCTTGCATATACACTGCAGGTGGAGAGATTAAACTTCTCTGTTGGATTTGGATGTGTGAGTTTACTCTTTTTATAAGGGTTGTCTACCACCACTGGTGTAGAATATTCAAGAATTTTTCAGCTTTTGATCACCTAGCAGGGACATAAAACAGTATGGCAGCCATCTGAGCATGCCACAGGCCTCCTAGTGGATTATTTGTCATGAGGTGACAGCATCCCAGCTTCTGAAACACCTAACAGTTGGATCTTTTAACTTGATGAAATACAGAAACCCTTCATTTTAAGTGGGCCATCCCTCCGCGAGTAGAGAACGTTTCCATTTTCTTCTCGTGCCAGGATAAGTTTAATTGCTCTTTTCTGTCCACAGAAATTACTTCTCAGATCATCTCCTCTTCCTAGGAGCAAGGCCCACCAGCATTGGCGTTTAACATTATGGCTTTGATGGAGATTGCTGTACACATGGCTTAAAATAGCAAATCGCAAAGAGTTATGATTTGCTGTCCTTATCCTTGGGTGGTGGTCCCTCGATACAGGTGTCCGCTGTGGCTCAGTTGAAGGCACCCTCGCCTCTGAGTCCGAAGGTAGTGGGTTAAAGTCCCACTCCAGAGGCCTGGGCACAAAATCTAGGCTGACACTTGCCGTACTGAGGGAGTGCTGCACTGTCAGAGGTGCCATTTTTCGGATGTGACATTAAAACGAATCCACATTTGCCCCCTCAGGAGGACGTAAAAGATTCATGGCACTATATTGAAGAAGAGCAGGAGAGTTTTCCCCAGTGTCCTGGCCAATATCTATCCGTCAACCAACATCATTAAAACAGATTATCTGGTCATTGTCACATGGCTGTTTGTGGAATTTTGCCGTGTGCAAATTGGCTGCTGCATTTCCTACATTACAACAGTAACTACACTTCAAAAGTACTTCATTGGCTTTAAAGCGCTTTGGAACGACCTTAGGCACCATATATATGCAGGTTTCTTTATTCAAATTTCAATGAGGATTCTCCCCTAGATATGCTCAATCGAGCTGTCATATGCCTTCGTGGGTGCAGGCTGCCATCTGGTGTCTCACACAAGTGCTCATTCTCGATGAGTGAGGGTAGTCGGTGAATGTTGGGCTATTCGGGGAAGCAGAAGAGGGGAGGGCACCACAGTCAAACCCAAACCTACCTTCTGGCATTTAAATAAATATTGTGCTCACCAAAGCGAGAGGAATTACTGCTGGGGAAATGGAACACTTCCCATTTCAATGACCCAGTGTTCATGTCGAGCACGCCTACATCAGATGTAGTGCAGAATGAAGCTCCCTCTACTCTACTCCAATAACGTGCCTCAGCTCTAGCCTCAACAGCACCCTCCTGCATTATTGTAACAATTTTTCCATTCCTGCACCAACCATCCTTGGATCTCGCTGAGTGGCATCGGCAATTAATTCCAAATTGGAGGTCAGTTTTGTGTTGTAGGTATGTGCATACCAGGAACTGGATTGAGACTGTCCAAATTCATTTCACAGATATTCAGCAGAAGGCACTAGATAGCAGTTCGGATTGGGAGCACTGGATTTAAAAAAAATTTCTCCCTAGTCCAAAGCCGTGGCTCAGTGGGTAGCGCGCTCTCCTGAGTCAGAAGGTTGTGGGTTCAAGTCTCATTTCAGAGACTTGAGCACAAAATCTAGGCTGACACTCCCAGTGCAGTACTGAGGGAGTGCTGCACTGTTGGAGGTGCCGTCTTTCAGATGAGACGTTCAATCGAGGCTCAGTCTGCGCTCTCAGGTGAACGTAAAAGATCCCACGGCACTATTTCGAAGAAGAGCAGGACAGTTATCCCCGGTGTCCTGGTCAATATTTATCCCTCAATCAACATCACACAAAAAAAATGGATTATCTGGTCATTATCTCATTGCTGTCTGTGGGAGCTTGCTGTACGCAAATTGGCTGCCGCGTTTCCTGCATTACTACAGTGACTACACTTCAAAAGTACTTCATTGGCTGTAAAGCGCTTTGGGACGTCCTGAGGTCGTAAAAGGCGCTATATAAATGCAAGTCTTTTTCTTTCATGGTCAGAGGTAACATTGAGGTAACTGACTGCAGCTGAAATTAGCTGACTGAACATTGATAATTGGTCAAACCTGTGCATTTCCTGTTCTTTGTGGCTCAGTTCTTCATTAGACAGTCCAGTTACCAACTGAGCCATCAAGGAACTCTGTTCAAAGGTCAGTTTCATCAGGCTGTATTTAACAACTGTTGCTTATTACTTTTATTCTCTCTCTTAAACAAGGTTTCAATACACTTTTGTGTCAATGTTTATGGTACTTTAAGTCTTCTGAAACTCCTGTTTTGGATATGAATTTGGTATTGCACAATGTGCTCTTCCTTCATTACGTTTTCAAGCCACCCAAAATTCTTCAATTTAGTACCAATATTTATTCAGTTGTTCTCATTTTGAGCCCTTTGATTCTCAGACTACTTCTGTATTGCAATTTTTCCGTTGTGAAGCTTCCAGTTGAATTTGCTTTGATTAATGCACCTTCATTGGTCCTGACATCGTCAAAGGCTCTATATTAATGCTAGTTCTTTTCAAGCAACAGCTCCTTACTCGAGAACACTACCAGCCTTCACTGTGAATTCATTTCACTGAGCCAGATTTTGTCCCACCCCATGTTTCTAACTGTGCTGTTTATTTGATAGAGCTTTTGACTAGGAATCCTGCTGTTGTGATAAATGTATTGGTAACTAAGATGATGTGTTTCACTTATCAACAGAAAACGCTGGAAAAACTCAGCAGGCCAGGCAGCATCCGTGGAGAGAGAAAGAGAGTTGACGTTTCAGGTCGATGACCTTTCATCAGCTGAAACGTCAACTCTCTTTCTCTCTCCACGGATGCTGCCTGGCCTGCTGAGTTTTTCCAGCGTTTTCTGTTGTTATTTCGGATTTCCAGCATCTGCAGTATTTTGCTATCGTGTTTCACTTATCAGTTGTACTTCATCAGGAATTGGGACAGAGCAGTACATGGACTGCAATAGTGTCTGAATTTCTCCAGCTAGAGAAATTCAACCAGACTTCTCTCATCCACCTAAATCTCAAAAGGAACAGCAGTTCTATAATTGATATGAGGAGTTCTTTTCTTTTGCACAGAAGGGGGGGAGAAGTGCCTGAAAATCCATTCAGCTGTTCGCTATGTAAGTACAGCTTTGGGTGAAAGAAGCGCCAAGCAAAGTATGACTCATTGGTTGGTAGAACATGTTCTACACTGTTATCATCTGGCATAGCGAGATTGCCCCCAATGGAGCAGAGTACATTTGTAACTTTTTAAAGAGTGCAGCATGTAAGAGGTATGAAAAGTGGACATTACTGTATACAGTTAAACTTAATACAGGAAACTTTTTATTAACCGGCACCCAAATATCCGGAAATCTCTCTTAACCGGCAAAATTCTTGGGTAGGTAACCGGGGTTTTCCTTCATCTCTCGTTTAAAATTAACTTTAAAAAAAACCCCGAGGCGTTTGCCTTGTATCGGAGCATGTAGATTGGGAGGGGAATGTGCAGCCCGGGTAGGCAGCGGACACGACAGATGGTCAGCTGGCGGTCCCCGGGGAGACGGAGCTCCGAATGCAGGCGCATGTCAATGTGTACGGGGTTCTCTTACGTTGGGAGATATAACTCTCCGTTATCCGGACTTTTTGATTAACCGGCACCACGCCGGTCCCGTCGGTGCCGGTTAATAATGAGTTTCCTGTAATTGACAATCGGGCCCTAGTATTGTGTAGTGTAAATGAAGACATGATCATCTGAATTTAGTTTCTGTAATATTAGTCCTCTTGTGTTAGGATGCTGTTCTTTTCATTTTCTGGACATTCTTTTGCATTTTAGCTAAAGATATTACTGGTGTGAATCATGTATTTATAAAATACATCATGAACAGTCTGATTGAAACCACAATTGAAGTGTGTTCTAAATCATGGTTTGGCCCACTAGTTGCCAAATTTACAGCTTTTGATCCAGAATTAATTACAGGTTTCAAAACAGCATGATAAAGACCTAATTTCTTTACTGTAATTTTTAAGTATTATGCCTCCCAAGATGTTATAACAAATTGGATTTCCTAGAGCCAGAACTATTAGAAGGTGGAAATTATTTTTATATTGTGACGTACTGGAAAATATCCAGTAGTCTGAAGGAATGTCAAAATGAGATTGGGATAAGTGGATCACCGTACAGTGCATAATGCACAGCAGCACAGGCCAGGACACCTAGGTTTGAACTACTGTACTGAAAGGAGATGGTACAAGGGAATCTGCTGATCTACCCATAATAACACCGCCTAATAAGACTCGACTGTTGCCTTAGGAGACTGTCCAGTCTATTCAATCTTCTCAGTTGAGAAGTATTGACTGAGGAGTGGGTGGTAGGAGCTAATGTTGGAACAATTCAAAAAAATATTTTTTTTATTAAAGAGCATTACAAATTGAAATATTCTTCAGTTTACATGGGAAAAGAAATCTACCAACAAATTTACACAGGACCATCAGTGTTATGAATCATTGGCACTGTATTCCAGAGTTCAGATAACATTAACCGCAAGAGTGAAGTATGAGTGATTCATGGATGCTTTTTCTAGATTACACAGGCAGTCATTTTCTTGTAGTCTACCATCCTCTTATTTTTTGCAATGTGATTTTGATCAAATAATAATGCTAATGTAGTGCAGGAAATTAACTAAGAGCCTACTGTAAAGTCATGATTTTGCAACCAGCAAAATTAGTTAGCTGTTGAAACTAGTGCATATATAAAATTTAGACTAATCACATGGGAGAGATTACAAATGTGTTTGTCTCGCACACTCGCTCTCCCCGCATCTTTCGTCGGGCAGTTTCTTCCCTTCCTTACTCCCCCTCAACAGGGTCTTTCTCTTTTCTCCCTCCCCACACCAACAGGTTTGTACCGTTCAATCCCTCTTCTGCCTTCACCCCATCCATCAGGGTTGGCTTTTGTTAGTTGGAGCATCATAGTTTCCGTCAGCCAATGGGCCGGTCAGGTTGTGAAGGAAAAGTTTAGACCTTGAAGCCCCAAGAAATGCAGTGGTGAAAAGAAAATATTTAAAATTGCCAATTTGATGCACATATAGTGTAGAGTTTATTCTCACCTGTGACTTGGGAGAAATGGAGCTCAGTACCAGGAGGCTGGAGAACTATTACTGTAGTTTCACAGCCGTACTTCGAGCCCCACCGTACAAACTTGGCATAGTCTTCAAGATATGTCAATACAGAAATAGGTTATGGTAACTTGGGGGAGAAAAAGTGACGTATTCTTAGAAAGACCTACAATAAATGTGGTTTGGATTGGAGACTACCCTCAAAGTTGTTTTTTTGCCCCCAAAATTTGAATTAACCAGTAATTCAAATCAAGCAATTGCATTAAGTTGGAACAGTAGTTTTTTTTTTAAGTGCAATTTGAATTCAAATGAATCCGGTAATTTGAATGAATTGACTTTGAATTAACAGGATTAGACTGCAGATGGTTAATTTTAGTCGTGTTTTTTTTGGCGAGTGAAGAAATACCTCCGTGTAGAAGTGGTTAGGAAGCTGTTCAAAGGATTCAGTGTGTGCCAGTGATCAACTGCTTCCTGGCATAGCACATGTATCATAACATAAACAAGAGTATCTTACTGATGGGCAGTACCTTATGCAGTGACCGCAAGCTTTGATCACGGGATATTTTGGTTCAAATGGTTAGTTGGTTCGTGAATATTAGGGTGTCTTGTTCTATGCGTTTAGAAATGCCAGTTGGAAAAGTAAAGTGGTTGGTTGAAACTGCTGAGCTTCAGTATGGTGTCACAGACAGGGTCTATATTGCAGTGTGTCTTCTAATTGTCAAAGAAAACAAAAGATCTATTCGGAACAAAGTTCAAGTTCTCCAGAAACATTGAATTTTTAGGTCTTTTGATTTGATTTGGATTCCTGTTTGGGCTGCTTTCTGAATGATTTCCAAAATCTTTTCATGTGAGCGACCTCCCCACAGGGGAATTTTTTGTGAGCATTACTTTTTCTAGATGCTAATTGAGAATGTACACATTTCGAAGGTTGCAGCGGACATTCAGTACTCGGAAGCAATTGGATCTACTTAAAATGACTCAATATTTACAGGACTATTGTTTTGCTTGTTAAGTGTTCTCAAGTGGGTGATTGACCGGTGGCAGCACCTTTTTAAATGAAGTTCAAGTGAAGCTAACCTCTTATAATACTTGTGCTAGTACCTTTTATGGGATTAATATATTAACCGTAACTTTCAGCATGACAGATTATAAAAACATCTTTGAGATTTAATTAGAGCATGACCGCAGAATACAGGTAATGAAAAAGGTAAAAACCTGTGGGTCTATTTACAATCTTAGTGCCAACACCATTAATTAATTCAATGTTGGCAGGCTATTAAACCAGAAGGGCATCACAACTGAGGTCAATCCTGGTGCAGTCGGCCTGCAGAAGGGAGTCTCCTCACAAGCGTGTGCCTCTCCAGCTTCAGGCACTGCACTTGCAGCATTCACTTAGATTGGGAATGGTCCAACAGATACTTCTGATGTCAAGTACTGGATTTGTAACATACTGTGTTCCTTGCCTCACACTCTGATGTTTTCCTAAATGCTGTTCGAGCAATAGAAATACAAGTTTCTGTTTTCTAACTTCCTCCACTGTCCTTGATATTACTACTTTGAAACAAGAATTTTCTAATAGCAAAACCACAATCATAACTATTCCACAAACTTTCAACAATTGTTTGTGCTGTATGCAGCCTTTGACACAGATAGCACTGGACAGCTGGAAATACAACACAAATCATATCAGCTCAACCTGTAAGTTCTTAAGTACATAGTGGTAGGTAACAATTGCACCAGACAAGTGCTGGGAATGACCATCTCCAGCACGAAAAGCACCCGTCAATTCCTCTGACTTTCAACAGCACCACCATTGTCTAGTCCCACACTTGAACATAGGAATTGCTCGACGAAAAAAGACCACAGTTAATCTAGTTTGCCTTCTACCATCCTGTTAGTCGCATGACACAACAGTAATGGAGTTGTTGACTAATCATAGCAATCAATGTCTATCAACTAGTCTACAACAGACCCAGACCTGAGGCGAGGGAATCCCCAGTGGTGGAGAGCTTTGGGAACCATAGGTCCAAAGTCACCTGTTCCTCCAAAGCATGTTACACTTACCATATTGATCATCCTGTGGGTTTCCATTGACCAGAAGCTTAACTGGACCAGCCATATCAACACCGTGGCTGCAAAAGCAAGGCTGTGACGAGTGGCTCACCTCCTGACACCTCAAAGCCTGTCCACCATCTAAAAGACTTGGATCAGGAGTGTGATTGAATACTTGCTACTCTCCTGCAGCAACACTTGAAAAGCTTGATGCTGTCCATGTAAAAGCAGATCACTTGAGTGGCAGCCCTGCCACCGAACTGAAAATCCACCACTGGCGAACTACGGCTGCAGTGTGTGCTTTCTAAAGGATGCACTGCAGCAACTTGCCCAACTACCTTCGACAGCACCTGCCAGCCCCATGACCTTTACCACCAAGAACGACGAGCAGCAAGATCATGGGAACACCATTACCTCCATGTACCCCTTTCAAGTTGCACTGGCATCCTGACTTGGACATCATCAAATCATACGGCACAGAAGGAGGCCATTCGGCCCATCGTGTCCATGCCAGCTCTTTGACGAGCTTTGACATAGCCCTGCAAATTTCTCCTTTTCAAGTCTATATCCAATTGCCTTTTGAAAGTTAATTAGTTGGGGGTATAACTTTTTTCCCCCCTGAGGAATATCCTGTTTGGACATTTGTTTTTGCAATTATCAGAATTTAATATTGTTGTGACGTGAATTTGTTTTTCACATTGCATTTGTTTCTCCTGTCTTTGCAGTACTCCAGCCATATAGTGAAAAATCACAAAGTCGCATTTCAAGCAATGCTCCTTTCATTTGACCGATATCATTTTAGAATATAACCCATGGAGGTTTGGGCTGTGGACGGTGTATTCTCATTTCCTCATTTTTGCATTGAACAGCAGGCAGATAAATCTGCTAGACAAAGCATAGCGTAGATATAGACTGCTGTTCCTTCATCGTCGCTGGGCAAAAATCTTGAAATTCTCAGTGTGGGAGCGCCATCAGCACAAGGACTGCAGCAGTTCAAGGGGAAGGCCCACCGCCACCTCGGGGTACCTAGGAGTGAGCAATAACTGTGGCCTTAATCACTTAGGAGAGCCCAACAGGAGCCACTGCCTTCAGTAGAGGTAAAGTGAGGGAACAAGTGTCAGTGCTGGCTCAGTGGCAGCACTCTCTGTTCTGAGTCAGAAGCTTGTGCATTCAAGACTCACTCGAGACTTAATCTAGGCTGACACTTCAGTGCAGTACTGAGGGAGGGCTGTCTTTCGGATGAGATATTAAATCAAAGTCCCGTTTGCCTTCTCGGGTGAATGTAAAAGATCCCATGGCACTATTTGAAGACGAGCAGGGAAGTTCTCCCAGGTGTCCTGGCCAATATTTATCCCTCAAACAAGATCACTAAAACAGATTATTTGGTCACTATCTCATTGATGTTTGTGGGACCTTACTGTGCCATGTTTCCTATATTACAACAGTGACTACACTTAGCCAATTAAGTTCTTTTTTTTTGTGAAGTGCTTTGGGATGTCCTGAGGTCATGAAAGACTCTATATAAATGCCTGTTCTTCCTTTTCTTGGGAAGGGAAGAAACACTCTTGCAATAAATCAGTTTGAAAGCTGGGGGGGAAAAACATCTTGAGATCTGTTTACATAAACTGAAAGTTTTACGCTGTGTGATAACTTACCGATTTGATGTAAAGGAAACAGTGGGCAGGGTTTAAGGACAAAAGTGTTTAGTTATTGGGTACAATTTCATATTCTAGCACATTTTATATTGGATGCTTCTAAAAATTAGATTTTTATCTGTTAAATAATTCATGTGATGTCTGCCCATTCATATTGCACACATGACGGGCAGTGTTTAGTAAAAATTAGTGAAGTGTCAATGCATTTGACTTAGCTACTTCACCACATCGTGCTTCACAAGATGCAAGGCAATTGGATATTTGATGTTTTAGTATTTTATTCCATTTTTTAACATCTGTGGGTTTATGCTTATGTATAACTGGTTCAACCAAATAGCTATTGCCTACTATAATACAATAGCAAAATACTGCGGATGCTGGAAATCTGAAATAACAGAAAATGCTGGAAACACTCAGCAGGTCAGGCAGCATCCGTGGAGCGAGAAACAGAGTTAACGTTTCAGGTCTGTGACCCTTTGTCAGAACTGGAAAAAGTTAGAGATGTAACAGGTTTTAAGCAGGTGCAGAGGTGGGGGAAGGGGGAAGGGGAGGAAAGAACAAAAGGGACGGTCTGTGATAGGGTGGAAGACAGGAGTGGTTAAATGTTACAAATGGGGATGGCAGAATCATCAGCAGCTGCCGCCTGAAAAAATAGGGGCATGGGTTATGGTCTGAAATTGTTGAACTCAATGTTGAGTCCAGAAGGCTGTAAAGTGTCTAATCGAAAGCTGAGGTGCTGTCCCTCGACCTTACGTTGAGCTTCATTGGAACAGTGTAAGAGACAGAGGTCGGAGTGGAGCGGAGAATTAAAGTGACAAGCGACCGGAAGCTCGGGGGTCACCCTTTCGGACTGCACGGAGGTGTTCCGCAAAGCGGTCACCCAATATGCGTTTGGTCTCCCCAATGTAGAGGAGACCGCATCGTGAGCAGTGAATACAGTATACTAAATTGTAAGAAGTACAAGTAAATCGCTATTTCACCTGGAAGGAGTATTTGGGGACCTGGACAGTGGGAAGGGAGAAGGTAAAAGGGCAGGTGATGCATCTCCTGCACTTGCACGGGAAGGTACCATGGGGAGGGGAAGGGCTGTTGGGGGTGATTGAGGAGTGGACCAGGAGGTTGCGGAGGGAGAGGTCCCTTCGGAATGCTGAAAGGGGCGGGAGGGGAAGATATGTTTGGTGGTGGGATCACGCTGGAGGTGGCAGAAATGGCGGAGGATGATCCGTTGACTGTGGAGCTGGTGGGGTGAAAGGTGAGGACAAAGGGAACCCTATCGTGGTTCTGGGAGGGAGTGGAAGGGGTGAGAGCAGAAGTGCGGGAACTGGAATGGACACGGTTGAGGGCCGTGTCAACCACAGTAGAGGGGAATCCTCGGTTGAGGAAAAATGAAAACATATCGGAAGCATTAGTATGGAAGGTGGCATCATCCGTACAGATGTGGCGGAAATGGAGAAACTGGGAGACTGGAATAGAGTCCTTACAGGAAGCAGGGTGGGAGGAAGTGTAGTCCAGGTAGCTGTGGGAGTCAGTGGGCTTATAGTGGATGTTTGTCAATAGCCTATGCCCAGAAATGGAGACAGAGAAGTCGAGGAAGGGAAGAGTCGGAGTTAGACCATGTGAAGGTGAGGGAAGGGTGGAAATTAGAAGCAAAGTGAATGAAATTTTCTAGTTCAGGGCGCGAGCAGGAAACGGCACCAACACAGTCATCAATGTACCTGAAAAAGAGGTGAGGGAGGGGACCTGAGTAGGACTGGAACAAAGAATGTTCCACATATCCCACGAAAAGGCAGGCATAGCTAGGGCCCATGTGGGTTCCCATAGCAACACCTTTAATTTGGAGGAAGTGAGTGGAGTCAATGGAGAAGTTGTTCAATGTGAGAACAAGTTCAGCCAGGCGGAGGAGGGTGCTGGTGGATGGGGACTGGTTGGGCCTCTGTTCGAGGAAGAAGCGGAGTGCCCTCAGGCCGTCCTGGTGGGGGATGGAGGTGTAGAGGGATTGGACGTCCATAGTGAAAAGGAGACGGTTGGGGCCATGAAACTGGAACCTGTTAAAGTGGCGGAGGGAATCGGAAGAGTCGCGAATGTTAAGTGGGAAGAGACTGGACAAGGGGAGAAAAAAGAGTCGAGATGGGAAGAAATCCGTTCCGTGGGGCAAGAACAGGCTGAAACGATGGGTCTACTAGGGCAGTCCTGTTTGTGGATCTTGGGAAGGAGGTAGAAGCAGGCTGTGTGGGGTTGGAAGACTATGAGGTTGACTATGAGGGAAGATCTCCAGAGGAGATGAGGTCACTGACAGTCTTGGAAACAATGGCTTGATGTTTTGTAGTGGGGTCATGGTCCAGGGGGGAGGTAGGAGGTGTCAGAGAGTTGGCGTTCAGCCTCCGCACGGTAGAGGTTGGTTCGCCAAACAACAACAGCACCACCCTTGTCAGCAGGTTTAATGGCAATGTTAGGGTTGGATTGGAGAGAACGGAGTGCTGCAAGTTCAGAGGGAGCTAGGTTGGAGTGAGTGAGGGGAGCAGAGAAATTGAGACGGCCGATGTCACGCCGGCAGTTAGCAATGAAAAGATCCAGAGAGGGTAAGAGGCCAGAGGGAGGGGTCCAGGTAGAACGAGAATTCTGAAAGTGGGAGAAAGGGTCCGCTGTGTGGGAGGAAGACTCTTGGCCAAAGAAGTGGGCACGGAGATGAAGCCGATGGAAAAAGAGCTCGGCGTCGTGCCGAGCTCTCAAATCATTGAGACAGGTGCGTAAGGGGATGAAGCTCAGGCCTTTGCTGAGGACTGATTGTTCGGGGTCAGAGAGGGGAAGGTCAGAGGGGTTAGTGAAAACACGGCAGGGGGTGAGATTGGAAGAAGGGATGGGGTCAGAGGAAAGTGAAGGGGAAGAAGGTTCCGGAGGGGCGTTGGTGTCCGAGAGTTGTTGAAGCTTGCGATCCTTGACATCTGAAAGGAAGAAAAAAAGTTTTTTGTTGAAGTGCCGGATGAGGCGAAGGATGAAATGGAACTGTGGACCCGGACAGCTTTGAGATAGTGAGTCGGTGCTGCTGAAGAGAGAGGTCAAGAGAGTTCATGTGGCAACACATGGCGTTGAGCGTGGATCTCCGGATGCGGCGAGAGCAGTAGTTCGAGGAACGCTGAATATCTCGGAGATATATGATGTAATCCTGGGTGGATCCGAAACACGAAGGGTGGAATTTCAGTTGGAATCCACGTGGAATAAGTCGGAACCGGAGACAGTTGCTGAGGAAAGAGATGTGGCTGTGAAAACGAGTCTTGGCAGATACCTGATCAAACACGAGAAGGGAAACAAAGCAATGAAGATGAACAAGGTTGAAGAGACAAACGGAAATCCCGTCGGACAGAAGAGCAGAACTTCTTCAAGGTGGGCATTCCTAGAAGAGAAGTGGCAGTGAACCAAACACTAATACAACAGCAAAATACTGCGGATGGTGGAAATCTGAAATAATAACAGAAAATGCTGGAAACACTCAGCAGGTCAGGCAGCATCTGTGGAGAGAGAAACAGAGTTAATGTTAACTCTGTTTCTCTCTCTCCACGGATGCTGCCTGACCTGCTGAGTGTTTCCACTATTTTCTGTTATTTTAGCTATTGCCTACTGTTTGTTTTAGCTGTAGGCTGGTTTTTAAATGAGTTTTTAAATAGCATGCACGTGGTGCACTGTTTTGAGGAGGCAGAAAATGATCAGACATTTTGACCTGCAAGAGTACTTGTGTAATTTGTTCCATCCTTATGGCATTTTATACATTCAGACAAATTGTTCAAGTTTTATTATCTAATAAATCATTTTCAACTTGCACACACAAAAGTGAGACACTATAGAAACATAGAAGATAGGAGCAGGAGTAGGCCATTCGGCCCCTCGAGCCTGTTCCGCCATTTAATGAGATCATGGCTGATCATCCAAATTCAGTACCCTGTCCCTGCTTTCTCCCCATATCCCTTGATTCTTTTAGCCTTAAGAAATATATCTAACTCCTTCTTGAATATATTTAATGAATTGGCCTCAACTGCCTTCTGTGGTAGAGAATTCCACAGATTCACCGGGGTGAAGAAATTCCTCCTCATCTCAGTCCTAAATGGCTTACCCCTTATCCTTAGACTGTGACCCCTGGTTCTGGACTCACCCGCCATCGGGAACATCCTTCCTGCATCTAGTCTGTCTAGTCCTGTTAGAATTTTATAAGTTTCAATGAGATCCCCTCTCATTCTTCTAAACTCCAGCGAATACAAGCCCAATCGTCCCAATCTCTCTCCATACGTCATTCCTGCCATCCCAGGTATCAGTCTGGTGAATCTTCGCTGCACTCCCTCCATGGCAAGAACATCCTTCCTCAGATGAGGCGACCAAAACTGCACACAATACTCAAGGTGTGGTCTCACCAAGGCCCTGTACAACTGCAGCAAGACATCCTTGCTCCTGTACGCGAATCCTCTCGCTATGAAGGCCAACCTACCATTTGCCTTCTTAACTGCCTGCTGCACCTGCATTTTTACCTTCAGCGACTGGTGCACAAGGACACCCAGGTCTCGTTGAACTTCCCCTTTTCCCAATCTATTGCCGTTCAGATAATCTGCCTTCCTGTTTTTGCCACCAAAGTGGATAACCTCGCATTTATCCACATTATACTGCATCTGCCCAATCACCCAACCTGTCCAAATTATACTGGAGTTTCTCTGCATCCTCCTCACAGCACACTCGCCCACCCAGCTTTGTGTCATCTGCAAACTTGGAGATATTACATCTAGTTCCCTCGTCTAGATCATTAATATATATTGTGAATAACTGGGGTCCTAGCACCGATCCCTGCGGTACCCCACTAGTCACTGCCTGCCACTCGGAAAAAGACCCGTTTATTCCAACTCTTTGCTTCCTGTCTGCTATAGATGGTGTTTTCCCCCATTAAAGGACTACTAACTGTACAGTGCAGTAGAAGTGATCCTTTTATATATTGACCTGAAGTCAGGCCGCGTGATGCTTCGTTTACCAGTACGGAGTGGGTACTGTTTCCCACCTGCTGAAATTCTCTCTTGGCTCAAGATTTAAGAGATGGATTAAGTGATATAACATGCCATTGCAAGGATATTTATTTTATTCACCCTGCTGGATGACATTTGGTTTTACTGCTCAAGTCTCAAAAGCAGCAAAACCGAACCCAACCAAAACCATTAAACGTTGTCACCATGGCTACCTGACACCTTGTGAGCTATCGTAAGCAAGACGAGTAGCCATCATCCCATTATTGATCTCCAAGCACGAAGCAAATACATTTGAAAGGAAAAGTTCAAGATGGTGATTTTGCCTCCGATCATTGAGTGGCTGGCTGCAGTTTACTTTGAGGATCTATACCCAGGCACGTCATTGCAGTTTTCATGGGCGCAGTCTTGATGGTCATAGCTGCTAGTACAGGAAACTCTTTATTAACCGGCACCGACGGGACCGGCGTGGTGCCGGTTTATCAAAAAGTCCAGATAATGGAGAGTTATATCTACCAACGTACGAGAGCCCCGTACACATTGACATGCGGCTGCATTCGGAGCTCCGTCTCCCCGGGGACCGCCAGCTGACCATCTGTCGTGTCCGCTGCCTACCCGGGCTGCGCATTCCCCTCCCAATCTACATGCTCCGATACAAGGCAAGCTCCTCGGGGTTTTTTAAAAAGTTAATCTTAAACGAGAGATGAAGGAAAACCCCGGTTACCTACTCAAGAATTTTGCCGGTTAAGAGAGATTTCCGGATATTTGGGTGCCGGTTAGTAAAGAGTTTCCTGTATATGGTGTTTCCGTTCAGCCTTTCATCAGCACCCCCCCTCTGCCCCCAAAGGAGCCTTTGAGAAACAGTTTTGGCAGCATTTCAGCTGGTGGTATTGATCAACTACAAGAATCCTCATCCAGCGCCAATAGAGGACATGTCATTCGTAGGTGCCTTGTTTTGCATCTTTCTGAAAAAAGCCTTTTTGTGCAGGGCAAGTACCTGGACAGACAACACAACAATTGTTTTTCTTGTGTGAGCAAACATGGTGGGAACAAGTCTCGTTCCCTTTAATTGAGATTACAATTCCCCTAACTTCCAATGTTATCTGTTTCAAAATATAAGACAACGTGCTACATTGGAGCATCAACATGCTGAATAATAGAATGATCGGAAGTAAGTCTTAACCCCATTGAAGTCCTGATCTGTTAGCAAGATGGTAATCTAAAGCCTTAAAGGTACAAAAATTGCAAAATTTATTGACCACATTCCTGTCATGCAAATACTAGTGAATGATTTATAATGCAAACAATTTCATCGAATCATAAAATCTTCCAGCACTAAGAGGCCCTTCAGCCCATTGTGCCTGTGCTGGCACTTTGAAAACTATCCAATTAGTCCCACTCCCATGCTCTTTTTCCATAGCCCTGCTATTTCCTTTCCTTTTCAAGTCTATATCCAATTCCCTTTTGAAAATTACAATTTAAGCTGCTTCCACCACCCTATCAGGCAGTGCATTCCAGATCATAACAAATCACTGCCTTTTAAAAAAAAAAAGTCTCGCCTCCCCTTTGGTTCCTTTGCCCATTTGTATCTGTGTAACCTATAATGCTGCTGACTTGGCCATTATAAGTTCCATAAATTGCTGGCCTGTACCTTTCCAGAGATATCTTTATATAAAGAGGTCAAATGCTAAAGCAAAGTTCCTCAAAATGTATATAAGCATAAATCTTCTGAGGTGAGGCTTGATCTGGTGTCTGACGGTTTTAAAGATTAAAATCTATTTTTTAATGAATACATTTGTTTTGTGGCAGGCAGTATTTTTATTCTTTTAATGAGCTAAATAGTGTAAAAGGACTCCCCTGTGCCGGAGTTGATGGAAGCATCCAATACAGCAGGCTGAAAACCTTGTTAACAATTCTCTTTGGTACACTCTGTCTGTCTTCTGTTCCATATGGCAGCCTGCATTGTTGATGTTTGAGGTATACACATATAAGCTTTTAGAGTAATGGCCCAGAAATTGATCTCTCTCTGTTCCCGCGGGGGTAAGGCTTCCCCGCGATCTCTCACTCCGCTTGTGCTTTTTCAGATCCAGCTCGCACGAACTTGATGTTCCAGACATCAGCTGGGCAGTGCTTGCGTATCCCACCGGCGTAGTGAATTCGTGCGAGCTGTGGGATCACGTGACTCAGTTAGAGCCAATGGCAGCACACCATCTTCCATTCATAAGTTTCACATATGTACTGTGAAATCTATGAATCTTACACCCCCCCAAAATAACAGCTAAACCTCAATTAAATTTAAAAAAAAACCATCACATTAATAAAATAAGTATAGTTAAATAAATTAACCATTTTAAATAAAAAATTAAATTTTTGAAAAAATTTAAAATCTTTTAAAAAGTTATAAAAATAAACTTACCTGTCTTTAAAGTCTCTAAAAAAGATATACCTGTTAAAAAAAATTCAAAAAAATACTTAATTCACTACTCACCTTGTTAAAAGTGGGTCTTACACCTTTTTCCATTTCTAAAATCTTCCGTACTTACCTGCGCGTCCAAAGCATGAAGTGCACAGCGAGCGCGCACGCGATGCACCGAGGAACCGCCCCCTTTTCAAAAGACCAAGTGCCGGTTTTCAGCGCATGCGCAGGGCATGCAGAAAACCGGCAATTGGAGAGAGAATACGCAGTGCGTACTCTCGCGTCGCGGGATGAATTTTTGGCCCATTATCATTCCTAGTTTGTGTTTACATTTTTTCGCTAAAACTTCCATAAAATGTAGATGCAAAGTAGGAAACAGCGATTTGGTAAAAAATTTAGGACATGGTACATTTCAGCTACATATTAGGGAAATATTGACAGTACTGATACTTGGCACTGATTTGGTATTGATTTTTATTCTTGTGTATTTTATGTTGTAAGTTTCAGTATGCTTTCCATTAGTGTTCAGTCCTTGATGTGGGCTTGCTGCCAGGTGGGAACTTGATTGACTGTTTATTTCTTTATTGCAATTTATGGCTAACCACAGAACAATGACCTTAATTGATTGTTTAGAGGTTGCACATAGTGTGATTACTTACTTAGTAATGTTGCAGTTTATGCCTGGTATCAATTGTAGTGGTCACCATCTCCACTTTCATTATATTGAAAGTGAAGTATGATGAGTGAATAGTTGAGAAGTAGAAACCGTGAAGATCTCTGGTTCTATTCCCATTCTGTTCTTAATTGATCTAAGATGGGTGGGAGAGAGAGGTCATACAGTAGGTCTCAGTGAAAGGGGGCGAAGTCCCACTCTTGATTGCTAACCAGATGCATGTAGATGTTGGGGTTAGAATAGGATTGGTCTTGGCTGTGATGTTCCCTGCGGTTGAATAGTCTGCTGACACTCCTCAATAATGAACATATGGGTGTGTGGTACAGGGAGATGACCAGTCCCCGTGGAACTGTAACCACAGCAAGGGGTCAGTCCCTTTAGGAGTGGAGAGGAGAAATGATGGGAAACAAGGGAGAAGCTAAGGTGGGATACAAAGTCAGGAATTTTATTGATCCATACCAGCGACAGCTCTAAGGTTTGGCCAACTCCATTTAACAGAAATAAGAAAGCTGTATTTAAAATTGGAAGTTGTTTGTTTTAAAACACTGCTGTGGCTCAGTTGGTAGCGCACTCACCTCTGAGTCAGAAGGTTGTGGGTTCAAGACTCATACCAGGAACTTGAGCACATAAAGCTAGGCTGACACTCCAGTGTAGTACTGAGGGAGTGCTGCACTGTCGAAGGTGCCGTCTTTCAGATGAGGCATTAAACCGAGGCTCCGTCTGCTCTCTCAGGTGGATGTAAAAGATCCCATGGCACTATTTCGAAGAAGAGCAGGGGAGTTATCCCTGATGTCCTGGCCAATATTTATCCCTCAACCAACATCACTAAAAACAGATTATCGGGTCATTATCACATTGCTGTTCGTGGGAGCTTGCTGTGCACAAATTGGCTGCCATGTTTCCGAAAATACAACAGTGACTCCACTTCAAAAGTACTTCATTGGCTGTAAAGCGCTTTGAGACATCCGGTGGTCGTGAAACCACTATAGAAATGCAAGTCTTTCTTTCTGTAGCCGATTATGGGGATGTCGATTGGTGCTTTCTCCCTTTATTAACTTAAATAAATTACAAAAACATACAGCATATATTTTGTAAAAGGAATATGAGGTTTGTTTAAAATGCTCTTTTAGGCTCTAATAAAAATGTAGTTGCAGAGTCAATAGAAATGGTGACATTTTTTGTAGAAATATTTAGTGCATTCCTAACTCCTGCCTGTTGGGAGCCAAGGGCATATAATGTTTTAAGAGGTACCCATTAAATGAAGAAAAAGTTGTTCATTACCTGCCCAAGGCCCATAAATAGTCTCACTCCACCATACATCTTCCACTGATTTGTCATTGGCTTGTAAGTCACTTGTCAATATTTTAAGCTAGTGGTTGAAGTGGGATTTGTTAAGGGGGCAGTATTCTGATAACCTTTTTATACAAACCTAACGCATAGCAGCCTCTGCCCAAGTGTGGTTACTTATCACTCAGCCAATTGCAATCTTTCTTTGACCTAACCCTGCCTACTACTTGAGCCTCGTGTTGATTGGTGTCTTATCATATTGTAATTGTGAGCTCTGATTAGCTGGCTCCTTGTCCGTTTGAAGAAGTGATGGTTATCACACTGAAGGCTTGTAATCAGATCTCTTATTTGATGGCTTCAAATATTGTCATTACCAGGATTATGGCAAGTGGTATCTGGCTTGCGTCGGTTTTACAAGAATTACAGTCTGATGGCAGTATGGATTGCTCTTGCGTGTCACAGGTGAATCGCGACTGCAGGTAGCCATGTACAGCACACATACCACTTTGACCTACATTAAGCACAGCTTAAAGCCGAGTGTTCTTGCTTTTCCCAGCCTAGCTTTCAGTCTATATCGTTGCCAGTAATTTGTGCAGGCTTAATTCTATTGAGTCACATGATAGAAACTCCACAACACAGCTTACATAGGGGCCAAGATTTGGACACATTTTTATGGATAATGCTTAAATCGTTCCTCTTGTGCAAGTCTTCATTTCACATCCTTGCATTCATTTTAATAATTGAATACAAGTTTTTACAATGATACTGTTATTAAATGGCTGACTTTAGGTTGTCCACTTACCAGTTCATCAGTATAGCAGGAGGAGAGCCAACAGTGCATTAACAGGGTCTTAACATGGAGATGTCTCAAGGGAAGTGCACTGTATCTTAAAGTTCATTCTAGATTTGCATGTACCTTGCAGCTAAATACTGACCATACATATTTGATGGTCCATCTTACAGCAAACCATTGTAGTGCTTTATAAATCTCTTCATTCCTTACAGTTTCCTGTACAGTAAGCAGTTCACAATGCTTTGACATGTGTAGACGATGCTGTTCTTTAGTCATTCTGCTAAAAGGAGAGCCTGAAAAACTTATGTTCCATTTTGAAACACATATTCTAATAAGTAGTATTCACAATTACGTAACTTGAGCCAATTGTTTAGCAATCTATAAATCAGAATGTCACCCTTTAACCCTCCAAGTCCTGAATTTAATTAGAACTACATTATGATGGATGTGCATGTAAAAAAAAAACTGGTTCTTGAAGCTGTGGAGAAGGGGGAAGAGGGGGTTAAGGACTATATTTTAGTGAATTCATGTGTAGCTTTATCAAAATCTCTGGCATTGAATTTGAGTCTCCAGTAATTTTATTGTGAACTTTGTACTTTATCATGTACTTCAAATTTTCAGTCTGTGTTAATGTTGAGCATAGAAGATGATTAAAAAAATTGTCCATGCAAAGCTGACTAAGTACAACTAATTCTAAATGTGTGCTGAATTTTGGTTTTAAACGTGTTTTTTTTATCGTAGTAATTCTCTTTAGGTTTCTACACAGGCTAGTTCAACCATCCACTAGGAAGTTCGCAGTACTGGCCCAGCAAAACTTGCTTGCTTTTATCCCCCTCCTTCAAACCTCCTCTCACTAGGGATGCAGTTGCGGCCATTCTGAGTAGTGTAGAGGAACAAAGGGACCTTGGAGTGCCATGTCCACAGATCCCTGAAGGTAGCAGGCCAGGTAGATAAGGTGGTTAAGGCGGCATACGGAATGCCTGCCTTTATTAGCCGTGGCATAGAATACAAGAGCAGGAGGTGTTATGCTTCAACTGTATAAAACACAGCTACCTGGACTACACTTCCTCCCACCCCGCCTCCTGTAAGGACTCTATTCCCTTCTCCCAGTTTCTCCGTCTCCGCCGCATCTGCTCCGACGATGCCACCTTCCATACCAGTGCTTCCGACATGTCTTCCTTTTTCCTCAACCGAGGATTCCCCTCTACCGTGGTCGACACGGCCCTCGACCGTGTCCGTTCTATCTCCCGCACTTCTGCCCTCACCCCGGCCCCTCCCTCCCGGAACCACGATAGAGTTCCCCTTGTCCTCACCTTTCACCCCACCAGCCTCCACATTCAACGGATCATCTTCCGCCACCTCCAACGTGATCCCACCACCAAACGTATCTTCCCCTCACCTCCCCTTTCAGCATTCCGTAGGGACCGCTCCCTCCGAGACACCCTAGTCCACTCCTCAATCACCCCCAGCACCCCTTCCCCCTCGCCCGGCACCTTCCCGTGCAAGCGCAGGAGATGCAACACCTGCCCTTATACATCCCCCCACTTCCCACTCTCCAGGGCCCCAAACACCCCTTCCAGGTGAAACAGCGATTTACTTGTACTTCTTGCAATCTAGTATACTGTATTCGCTGCTCACGATGTGGTCTCCTCTACATTGGGGAGACCAAACGCAGATTGGGTGACCGCTTTGCGGAACACCTCCGTTCAGTCCGTAAGGGTGACCCCGAGCTTCCGGTTGCTTGTCATTTTAATTCACCTCTCCACGCCCACTCAGACCTCACCGTCCTCGGCCTCGTGCATTGTTCCACGGAAGCTCAGCGTAAGCTCGAGTAACAGCACCTCATCTTCCGATTAGGCACTTCACAGCCTTCCGGACTCAATATCGAGTTCAACAATTTCAGATCATAACCTCGGCCCCTACCATATATATATATATACATTTTATCCACCCTTTTGGTTTGTGCCTTTTCCCTTTTTTTTCTCTCTCTCCCCCACGGCAGCTGTCTCTCATTCTGCCAGCATTTCACACTTCACACTTCTGAGCCATCTTTTGTTTCTTAACCTGTCCTATTACCATCTCGTCTTGCCTTGAGCATCTCTTAATGTCTCTACTTACCATAGACCACCCCTTTTGTTCCTTTATTCCTCCCCCCAGCCTCCCACTTGCTTTTTTATCTTTCATGTCCTGCTTTTTTCTCAGTTCTGATGAAGGGTTTTCGACCTGAAACGTTAATTCTGTTTCTCTCTCCACGGATGTTGCCTGGCCTGCTGAGTTTTTCCAGCGTTTTCTGTTGTTTGTATAAAACACTAGCTAAGCCTCAGCTAGAGTACTGCGTGCAGTTCTGGTCACCACATTACAGGAAAGATGTGATTGCACTAGAGAGGGTACAGAGGAGATTTACAAGGAGAGAATCTTAGCTATGAGGAAAGACTGGATAGGCTGGGTCTGTTTTCCTTGGAACAGAGGAGGCTGAGGGGAGACCTTATTGAGTTGTCTAAAATTATGAGGGGCATAGATAAAGTGGATAGAAAGGACCTATTTCCCTTAGCAGAGGGGTCAAAAACCAGGGGGCACAGATTTAAAGTAATTGGGGGAAGGTTTAGAGGGGATTTGAGGGGAAATTTCTTCACCCAGAGGGTTGTGGGGGTCTGGAGCTCACTGCCTGAAAGGGTGGTCGAGGCAGGAACCCTAACCACATTTAAAAAGTACTTGGATGTGCACTTGGGATGCTCTAACCTGCAGGGCTACGGACCAAGAACTGGGAACTGGGATTAGGCTGGATAGCTCTTTGTTGGCCGGCGCGGACACGATGGGCCGAAATGGCCTCCTTCCGTGCTGTAACTTTCTATGATTCTACACTCCTCTTGATGGCCCAGTTGAGCTCAGAAGCTCGTAATTCATAGGCAATAATTCATCGCATTATTGGCGTGAGTTTGTTACATTCAGTGGTGCATCACACTGGTATATTAACCCATAGGGTTGCTAAACTATTGTGGCTTCAATTACCTTTTAAATATATTGCGATCTAATTGCTTAGACTTTGGATTGCAGGGTTGAAATCTGTGCTCATGAACATTTGTAGCTGATGTTGAAGCTTGAAGGTAGTGCAGACCTAGCTGGCAGCTCGGAAAATTGAAGTTTCTTTGCATGTGCTAATGTTTGCATGATTTTTTTCCCCATTTTTGCTGTTTGTGCTAGAATAGAACTTTGTACTTCAAAGGTATGCTTGGTTAATAAAAAAAAAGCGAACCAGTACATTTTCCACTCACTTTTGATGGAGTGTGGTTTGCAATCAAAAATTGAACAGGATAAAATATGTACTCTGCTTTCTTCTGCCATGGATGTTTAGCAGACCGAACCAACAAGCCTTTGATGTCTAACTTTAATTATTCTAAGGTAGTTTCACTGAACTCGCTGCAGATCAGAGCTGAAATTTCCTTGATTATAGTGTTTGTAGTCCGGAGTTACAACAACAGTGAGGAGCACCTCACTTTGAAGTTGGCATTGGTTGCTTTGCTTCTTTGTCCCAGGCCAAAGCAGTGACCCCGAACAGAACTGATTACTTCCTGCAAAGCACTAGATAACTGTAAATACAGCGCTTTGATATCTGCCATGACTCCATGGGGCTCGAGGGGAGGCAGCATATGGCGTATCACTATTAGAAGCCTGAGAGATGATACAAGTTTGTGAACAAAGACTGAAACTCTGTGTTTGTCTCTCTGACCCTCTTTGTTTGTCTGTCTCTCTCTCTCTAGATCTGTCTGTCTGTCCCCCTCTCTCCTCTCTCTCTCTCTCTCTCTCTCCCCCTTTTCTCTCTGTCTGTCCCTCTCTCGCTCTGTCTGCCCCCCTCTCTCTGTCTCTCTCCCCCCCTCTCTGTTCCTCTTTTCTCTGTCTGTCTGTCTGTCCCCCTCTCTCTCTGTCCCTCTGTCTGTCCCCCCTCTCGCTCTGTCTGCCCCCCCCCTCTGTCCCCCTCTGTTTGTCCCCCCCTCGCGCTCTCTGTGTCTGCCTCAACTCTCTCTCCTCTCTGTCCCCCTCTCCGTCTGACCCCATCTCTCTCTCTCGCTATCCTCCCTCTCGCTCTCTCTGTCCTCTCTCTCTCTCTGACTGTACCCCTCTCTCTGTCTCCCTCACTCTCTATCTGTCTGACTGTCTGTGCTCGTTCTCCCCGGCTCTCGCTCTCCCCAGCTCGCTCCCTCCCTCCCTCGCTCTCCCCGGCTCGCTCCCTCCCTCCCTCGCTCTCCCCGGCTCGCTCCCTCCCTCCCCCCGGCTCGCGCCCTCCCTCCCGCTCTCCCCGGATCGCTCCCTCCCCGGCTCGCGCTCTCCCTCTCTGTCTCCCCACCTCTTCCTCTCCCTCCCGCGCTCTCTCTCTCTCTCTCTCTCTCTCTCTCTCTCTCTCTCTCTGTGTGTCCACCTCTCTCTCTCTGTGTGTCCACCTCTCTCTCTGTCTGTGCCTCCATCTCTCTCTCTCCCCCTTTGCCAACTGCTGTAATCAGTATAATAGAAATGAAAAAGAATATTTTTGTTTCTCCTTTGGTTTTGCAGTTTGTTTATTTTGCACTGTTTTCTCTATCAACTTGGCAGTTTTTGTGAACAGCTTGTGTACTTTGTGACCTGAAATCTGAGTCTTTTAGCTTATGCCCTCGCAGAATGAGTGAAACAATTATGCTATAGCAGTAAATTCTGCACTGGAATTTATGTAGGATGCCCACTGTTTCTTTGGTGTACTTGGATAAGCAGACATGTTACGCACGCACACGCAAAATCGAAGAGTTGTAAAATATAGTGAATCAGCCTAATATTCGAGGACAATTGTAGCACACGCTTTCTCACATCTCCCATCCGCTCTCGGGGCTCTTGGAATTGAAGTCCTGAAAATGGCATGGTGAATATTAACAGTCCAAACGTCTTGGTAATGGATGTTGTCAAAGGCCTGATTCCTCAGGTAGGGAGTTTCATGTGAAATATATTAAACTATCATGGAGCTTTTTGACCGGACAGAATTCAGAAGGAATGAAAGAATTGGCAAATTGACTCTGCTTCAGATCCTTTCAAGACATAAAGCAAAGTTATTTTAAAGTTATTATGAAATGAAACTACAGTACAGATCTCTGCGCTCCTCTATTTCTGGCCTCTCGAGCATTCCCGATTTTAATCGCTCCACCATTGGCGGCTGTGCCTTCAGCTGCCGAGGTCCTAAGCTCTGGAATTCCCTCCCTAAACCTCTCCACCTCTTTACTTCTCTTTCCTCCTTAAAACCTACCTTTTTGACCAAACTTTTGGTCATCTGTCCTAATACCTCTTTATGTGGCTCGTGTCAAATTTTGTTTGATAACTCTCCTGTGAAGCGCCTTGGGATGTTTTACTACGTTAAAGGCGCTATATAAATGCAAGTTGTTGTTGTAGAGTAACAATTCGTAGCTTCAGTGTAGTCCATGGTAACTTTCACACATTCCAGTGAGCCACTTTCAGCACAGAGCCACATTTGTACTTAACATTACACAATAGTGAAATGTATAATCAATTCCTGATTCAAAACTCCTGTATTTACACTGAGTACTATAACCTACTTCACAAGAACAAATGAAACAAAAATCCTTCAAAATGAACAAAGTGCATATTCTGCTTTTTAACTCTTATTTGGCAGCACACCACTTTTTAAAGTTTCTCTATTTGTGATGTGTGCTGCTGGTAGCCAAGGAGGCAAAAAACTGGATACAACTGTGGGAAACATGATAGTTGAATTGACCCAGGATAAATATTAGCTTTCCAGATCCCCTTTCAGTTTGTACATCTGTCCTATGATATATGAACAAAAGTATTAAAACAGAAAATTGAAAACTGCAGTGCGGTCTTTAGGAGTTGTAGGTGAAAATGTATTACCTCCTGTCATTATCTTGCAGTTAGACCCATGCTGGTGTTCAATTGTAAAGGTGCTTTAGGTCAGGCTTTTATGATGTGATATGGTCATGGATGGGGCAGTGATGCAAATCAAGGCACAAAAGCCTATCGGCAACGTGGTTTGTGCTCTCCATTTGGGGAAGCAATGTACAGTGGCTCAGAGTGGAGGGACATGCTGCTGAAAAGTTGCTGGCCTGCATCTGGGCGTATCCCTTCTGTATGACTCGGCTAAGAAAAGAAAATGAGAGAGGATGTCTCCACTGGCCAGCTGTTGCATGCCTTGTGATGGTTAGCTAAGAATGATGATGGTCTTGGAGCAAGACTCCTGCCCTGGTCCCTTGGCCACTGATTTGCTTGGTCTGCAGCTGGGAGAAAGAGAGTGCGTGCCCTTAATTGGAGGAGGGCAACACACCCTAATAAAAACAGTAAAAACGGTTTCCATTGTAAGTTTAGAATTCATCCAAATTCTGAAGTTTTTAAAAAAAAAAACATTAATCCTGGAAATCCATAACAGAATCTGACTTTGTTTTTCATCGGCGACCCATTTTCAGAACTGAATTCTCTATTCAGGTGCTGGCCTTGACTTATTGAGGTCTAAATTTAACATGGGTCTAAAACAGGTACAACGATAACCAACTTGGGACAGAGGCTGAATCAGCCCAATCTGCGTTCGGGTCACTGCTAAATTGGTTGTGGCCTTTTTTTTGCGGGGGGGGGGGGTGGTTTTCAGCACTTTTTATTTGAGGTTTTTCTTTCTTTCCCTTCCAATTTTCTTTCCTGAAGGTACTACTCATGCTGGGGTATGACTCCATGGCAGCTGTAGCCATCTGGTACTTTGCCCAAGTGGCCAGTCTTCATTTGTGAGTCTGGATAGTGATTATTGGTAGTCAGGGGATCACCGCTGAGCCCAATTTTGTCTCGCCCTCCATCCATGTACCTGAATTTTCCAGCAAGGCTCATAGGATAGTCATCAGGAGGAGGAACCATGTTACTTTGCCACACCTTGGTTATCCAGCTTAGCACAGCTTGGGACCTTCTGATCTGTACGGTTTAATCCCCTATAGACAATGTCTGGAGTCCTGAATTATACTGGTTTCAAACAGTATTACTATTATTTAATCGGAACAAAACAAAAACAATAGCACATGCCACAACCTTAAATAATACCCAGGCATACGAGAATAACAGTCCTGATTAATGGGCATGTTAATTACACTTCTACTGTATGCTACAGTCATGCACCAATACCAGGAGAAGAATGAAGTTATGGGACTTGCCATTTATAAATGCACACTGGTGAATATTCCCAGCTTTGTTTGCCTAATTAAATTGCACAGATTGTGTCACGTGGCTATGTTACGTTTTGTTTTTCCTTTGAGACACAAACGACTCAATGGGGAGCAAATTTTTTGAGGAGGAGGTTGGAATTGAAATGATCTCAGAAGATCTGCAGTGAACCCTTTGTATATCGTTCTTCATTAAAATGTTACTTTGATTATAATATAACTGTTGGCTGCATTCCAGTTATTCCTTTGATCTTCCAGTAGAAATGCCTTAATTGTGATGTGAAAGAGATTGACTGAAAACCAAAACAAAAGGAGCAGAGCATTTTGTTTTGTTGGAAAAAATGATAAACCAGGAGTTCTGCTTTTTAAGTAACAATGAATATGAAATTGTGTTCCATTTAAAAAAAATATTTCTTCTGTACTCAAATGTCAGTGCTGGTTTTCCCCTTTTCTGCTTTCCGTCTAGATTGTCACATTGAGTATGGCCAGAAGTAGAGTGAAGCTCCTTCCACTCTGCCCTCAATGTGCCTTAATTCCAACTTCAGAAGAGCATCTCCTGCAGCACCTGCAAGAGGTTTTCCGCTTCCCACACCAGCCTTGCTTGCGGTCTGTCTAAATGAGGTTGCTGAAGAGTGGGCAGTTTTGTACCATGGGCAAGGCTAAAAAGGTGACGCAGTCATGCACTGCATCGGAGCACCAGTGTGGGATGCCATGTGATTAGAGGTAGTGCTTTGATGCTCATTCCATTGAGTGCCTAATCTCAGTCATGTTACAAATACCTCCTTGTGGTGGGAAGAGAAGTGTGGAGAAAGGGTTCTCTGGCTCCTCTCGTGCACTGTCTAGAAGCTATCTTAAAGTAGTGTTGATAGTTTTCTGGCAGAATGTTGCTTCCACAGCCACATTGATGCTGTTGGTATTTGGTCTGGGAAGAAAATAGATAAATGTTTGCTACTAAAACTGAGCTGCAGTAACTAATGAAGTTCCACAATGGTCTCTCTTCCCCAGTCTGTGTTGGACATTTGAGGAAAGTGGTAGAACATTACAAATGGATTTCTACATGGCACAAACACTTCAAATATTTAAAAAGCTGCTTTTAAATAGTCAACAAATGCTAAAGATCAGCAACCACTGCATATAATAATGGTCTCCTATTTCCTAAAATAAAGTGTGCTCTGTATAACCTGCGTGACTCCTAAGCAATTTATTATATACATGGTCCACCGTACTTTAAAAATATTTATTTTAGGATATCAAACTACTTCTTTGCAGTTGAGCCTAACTTTTCTTAATTCTGACCTATCTATTTTATTGCAACTTCCCCCCCCCCCCCCCCCCCCCAACCTTGCCTTCGGCTTGAGGATCAGCTGGCTATACTCATAACGTATATGGGGAGAAACTGCTTGTGGAAGACACGTGGGAGAAGATTGCCACACCACACTTGGAGGGACAAGTAGTGAAGCAGGGAGGGAAATGAGGGTGACCATCCCTTGGGGGGAGGGGGGCGAGGGGCTGGAGCAGGAGGAACCAGTACAGGATTACAGTTCTTGACCCCTGTGGTGAAGGTAAGAAGGAGCAGAGACCACTATCCATGATGACTGGGAATGGTACGGGTGGGAGTTGGACAGCCTGATTTGCAGGTGTCCTGACAGGAGTGCTGCATTCCAAGTGCAAGGGTAAGGGGCATAACTGATCAGGTGAAAAAAACTTCTGGAAAGGCAGAGAAAGCAGCTAATGGCCCAGGAAAGAATAGGGTGGAGGTCTTGTGGACAGAGTTTGAGTGTTCAGGAAGAAAAACTAGACCGGAGAGAGATTATGTAATTCAAGATATCAGTTGGGAAGCAAAGGAATAGACCCATTGATATACGATAAGTTCCCAAAGAGCTAGAAGTATTTGGTGCAGAAGCAAGAAAGATAATTCTGGGGTTTTCTATTGATCACCAGGTCAGAATGAAAAGACTACAAAGTAATAAGGAAGATAGATACAAATAGAAAGATTATAGTAGTGAGGGATTTTAACCAAACTGGGAGTGCCCAAGTAGACTAGCATCTGAACTTGCAACTGTGATCCGTGATGGCCTTCTGACTCAGTGTGTTAGGGTGCCAGCAGATGTAATGGATATGATCCAGATAGCAGTGATGGCACCCTTGGGCGACAGCAACTATAACATTATTAAATTTAACATTAATAATGTGGGATAAACAATACTCGGGTATACTTTAAAAGAGAAAAATTTAAGGGAATAGAGAAAGAACTTAAACAACTTGATTAGGACTTGATGCATGCTGTTAAGCATGCAGAATAAATATATGCCGCAGACTAGTAAAAGCAGACTAAACAAATGTGACCCTAATTGAGTTAACACAACAATACAATGTGAAATAGATAAGAAAACACATTCTGCCATGCCTTTTGGGATAAAGCAGAAGGAAATGACTAAGAATACAGGAACCTCCATAAATGTAAAAAGACAGTCAGAGGTGCAAACAGGGAACAATGCAAATAACTGTAGAAGCAAAATACTATCCAAAATCTATTTAAAAAATCTTGCCTCTACATGCACTTCCTGGCAACTTTTTCCAATACACATTCCTGTGTCCACAATTATCGTGGAAACTATGTAAACATGTCACACTAATACCTCCCTCCAATGGAGGAGCTACAGCATCACCACTGGCAGGAGGGTGTAATTACAGTGTGATAAGATTACATAGACAGCTTCCATTATAAATGTTACTGTCCTTATTTTTATATATCTATTATAAATTCAATGTATGACTTTAAAATGGAGACTGAAGTATGTCTGCGCCCGGGACCAATTCTCCCCACCCCCGTCCTCTAACCCGCTTCATCTGAAGACCAAACTTGGTCTTGACCCTTGTTCACAGTGCCACAGGTGATCAACTACTGGCAAGAAATTCTTCCCATATTATAGCAGAAAGAGGATTATCAAAGAAAAATTGAGGTCATTTAAGGATGCAAATGGAATGAACTAAAAATAATTAACACAATATTTACGATTACTTCTTGGATGTATTCACTGGAGAAGGCACTATTAGCATGTAGGAGGAGTTTCTACAATTTAATCCGATGACTTTCTCATTACTTATATGGAGGTCCTAAACCGGCTCAAAGATTTCAAAACCAATTCATTCCCAGCAAGACCACGAATACAGGGAGGTCTCACTGAATTGGAAAACAAATCCAAAAGAAAAATACTGTGGATGCTGGAAATCTGAAATAAAAACCGACAATGCTGGAAATACTCAGCAGGTCAGGCAGCATTTTTGGAGAGAAACAAAGTCAACCTTTCCGGTTGATGACCTTTCGTTGGAACAAAACAAATCCAGTTCACTACAGACCGATTAGTTTTGCATTAATTACTGGCAAAATAATGGAATTGACCAACAGGAACAAATTTGAGGATTACCTACTTGTAAATAACCTGGACTGTGGCACCCAACACATTTTTTTGGAAGGGGAAGATCCTGGCTGACTAGCAACCGTGACTTTTTTGGGTAAGTGACATCCCAAGTGGGTGTTGGAAAGCCCAACGATACACTGTACCTGGACAAACTGAAATAATTAATATATTCCCTCATGATAAGTATTTGAAGCAGAGAAGATAGAGGACTTTGGAGAGAGAGTAGTGCAGTTAGATTAGTTTTCGATTGCTTTGGTAAAGAGCTGGCACAATGGGACGACTGGCTGCCTTCTATGCTGTAAATTGCTATGGTTCTATGAAGGACTTAAGGCAGTGATTATCTTGGTAAAACTTGGATAAGAATTGGCTGAAAGATAGGACGCAGTGAGTTACCAGGTAGGGGAGTGATGTTCGGCTGTGGAGATAAGAACACAACATAAGAAATAGGAGCAAGATTTGGCCATTCGGCCCTTGAGCCTACTCCATCATTCAGTAAGATCATGGCTGATCTTCTACCTCAACTCCACCTTCCCGCACTATCCCCACATCACTTGAGTCCCTTAGTATCCAAAAAGTTTTTGGATGTACTATGTGGAGTGCTCCAGGAATTGGTGATGGGGCTCCTACTGTTCCTCATCTACAAAAGTGACTTTTGATTCAGATATGCAATGTAGGTTGGTCAAATTTGAGACATTAAATTAGGAGGACAGTTGTGTGATGCAGCAGCCAAGGGATTATGGAAGAACCTAAACAAAATTTGCAAGTGGGCAGAATGCAGCAAGTAAAATTCAATACCGTTAAGTGGAATGTGTTGCACATTGCAAGTAAAAAAAAAAAATGGGGTATTTGAATGCTGTTGCAATGCCATGGGGAGAGGCTGAAAGAGATTCAACACTTGCCTTATCCAGCCACTGCAAAGCACCAATTCACTAAGTAAACAGAATGTTGAGCCATATTACCAAAATGATATAAGAAGAATATAATTTTAAAAATCAACTGTATCTTTCCGTAGGAGTCACTTGTTGCCTTGTGCTGTTTTTAAAAAAAAAGGAAATGTAATTCACATAGCTGAACAGATCTTCTATTTTTTTGGGTGAAGGCAAGAGTTAAGAGGGAGCATTAGCCATTATTGAATTCAGGACTTCAAAGCCACATCCTCAGAGGGCACAAATATAGCGCATGATAAATGAAAGTATGTCTTCTTGTAGCAATTAAGCAGGGGTGCCCCAGTAAAGCATGTTTGACCCCTTGATATTTCTTGTCTTTATCAGTGACCTGGTGGCTGTAATTGAAAGCGATCACTTTGTTGTTGATGGCATCATCCTTTATGAGCAGTTAACTTCTCACCTTAAAGACCAATAACCTACTACTGCAGGCAGACACAGACACATTTCAGCAGTGGCTGGATAAGTGGTCTGGTATCTTATTTATTGAGAAGACTATGACCACCAATCTTTATTCTGCAAGGGTAGCACTTTTTTCCAGTTAGAAACGTTCATCATTTTGGTTTGGGCCAATTTAAACTTCTCTATGCCTGAAACTTCCTGTGTTCCAACATTCCTCCAGGTTAGAGAGGGGGATGTCTTACAAGGGTAGGAATGATATAACAATCTGGTCATTAATCTGAGCTAGGGGTATTGAAGAAAAAAGTGACTTTCTAACACATTAAAAATATGTACAGGCAGTTCCAATCTATTAAAAAAAAAATCGGAGCATTTAAAATTTAACCTGCAAGATTATTTGATGGTTGTGATTTTGTTTTGTGCCCTTCGTGTGCACACACCATAAACAACCACTCTCTCTCTCTCCTTTCCAAACCTTGGGAGCAGCAGAATCTGTTAAATATGCCCAATGGATGTGGTTTAAAATGCAGCAAGTGTGCAGAATTTTCACATTGAAGTTGAAGTAAAAGGTAGAAGGGCTTCAAAACAAATAAGAAGTCATTGCAATTGCCAGCTTAAAATGAGATCCAGCCGCAGTGCCGGATTACTGTTTGGCATGCACGAAGGAGGACTCTGGGTTAGCAGAGTGTAAATGCTGAACCCGTTCATCCGATATTCCTTCCTGCTATTTTAGCAGAGGTGTTGGCCTGCTTCCTACATTACAACAGTGACTACACTTCAATAAGTAATTCATTGGCTGTAATGCCCTTTGAGACGTGCAGTGGCCGTGAAAGACACTATATAAATGCAAGTCTCTTTCTTTAAAATGGGTTGACATCTGCACTAAAAAGCAGGGAGAGGAGTTTGAGAGGACTGTTGAGCATTTGTACAAGAGTAAGTGTAATTTCAGGGCTGAGCTATCTGCATGTGATCCCACACATCTACGGCTACATTCAACAACTGTGTCTTTAGTGATGCCATATAGTTCTTGTACATTGGTATGCACTACATACGTTTGTTGCATTGTTAGTCTGTTAGAAGTTTACAATTTATGGGAAATTCCCTCTTTTGCTGTAAGTGGACAGCAAGGATGGTGCAGTTGCAAGATCGTATCTCCTTATTTTGCTTTTGCGCTGGAGAAAAAGGGCTTCATAATGTTTGACCAGTTAATGCAATAAGTATTCTTGATGCTTATATTCTCTTACGTCTGCTTGAAATCTAGAAACTCATCAAAAAAAAATTCTAAAAATTTTGGATAGACTCATAATTATCATCCTCCTACAACCTGGTTAAACTCTAATTGCAACCCTGTTTTGATACACAAACCACAATTCAACAATTATCCGTTTTTGAGATAAGTAGTTTAATTCGTAATATGCTTGCCACATGGTAGGTTAATTTTGGCTGGGTGCCCTGAAATCACTGTAAACACTGTTTAATGTTCAATTTCAGCACATTTTATCTTCATAAATGATTTCTGATTTTCAGCAGCCAGCAATATCTTCCATGGCAAATTCAGAGTATGTACATAGAAAACACTGGGACATTGGACAATGCTTGTGTTTAATGTCCTTTACATGACCGACATTTTTTGTATTACTGTGACCCGTTCAATGGTGCATTTTGTCAAGTTCCCTATTTGTGAACTGATTTATTACTTGGTCAATGACTATACGTCTTGCAACGGAAGAACTGTGTTGTTGCGGTGTATTGTGGTAGCGGCTCAAATCCCAATCTTCAGCTTTTATGGGGATTCTGAACTGGACATGCAGCCTGTTTCATGTTGAATTCCTAATGCCTAAAAGTGGAATTTTGCTTGAGGTAGATTCACCCCGACACAAGTGAAAGAATTATTTACTTTTTAAGCCAATGTGTGCTGAAGCACCCCATTGAACTACCAAAATGCTACAAAAGATCACAAGATAATTGTACATTCAGCCCATCTTGGTTCATTCATCTAGAAAGACCCTCAGGTTTCCCCACTGCAGCATCCAGTTGTTTATTAAATGACTCCGGTTTTCGTCTCCACTGCTCTAGCTGGGAATTCCGTGAACTTTGGGTCTCTCCAGCCCCATAGAATCCTGCCGGCTGGGAATTTACTCGGGCTTGGGGGCAGGTGGAACTTCCGCTCACCCCAAACGTGACCCTTTGACCTCGGGAGGGGCTGGGTTCATGGGAAGGGAATTCTTGCGCCAGGAGTCTCCTCGCCACTGACTTTCCCACTACTGAGCGAGCTGGATGTCAGGATGAACTGGGTGTACAGGTCTGCTCAATGGTGCAGATGGGGACCCACCTCCGTGTCCTGGCCTGGACCCCATTAAACAATTTACATTTATATACAGTAGCACCTTTTTATGTAGTTAAATGTCCTTGTGTTTCACAGAGCTATGAGATTCTGGCTCTGTACTTTATGGCCCCTTTTATAAAGGGGTGGATTGGGCTGCAGCAAAAAAAAAGTCAGCTTTGAAATGAGCTGGTTGCCAAAACTGCTCCCTACAACCAGACAGGCACTCATGATACGCCCATAGTGATGTGGCCATTTAAATTAAGTGATCCCAACCTTACTCCAGCAGAGTCAGGAGCAGAGATCATCAGCCCCAGCTCTCTCTCAGTTCCACCCACGGGGTGTGGGGGCAAGTATTTTCGGCCCTTGGATACTTTGGGATGAGGATAAACTGTGCAGAGAACTGAAAGCTTTTTTAAGGGTCAAAATTTGAGATGCAGGAGGGTTTTGGATTCCACTGAATTTTTCCTTCTAATTAATACTTTGCATCTATACATTTGAAAACTTATTTTGAATGTCCTTCAATAGCAAAATAAATACCTCTGTGATGACTGACTGCATGTCCGACATCCAGTCTTTGATGAGCCTTAGCTTCCTCTCTACAAGCACTGTCCCCCTACTTTTCAAAACTACCATCATCATTCCCTGCTCAAAGCATTAGTATTCTAAACTGTCTGTCATTACCCTTCCTCACAAGGTTTGATGAACATTTTCAGAAGTAGAAGCTGATTTATAAACAGAGCGTACCACACTGTAGCTACCTTTCCACCCAATTGACTTCTTGCCAGCACACCAAGTTTATGCTGCAACTTATCTAATGAATTGAATGTGGAAGAAAAACATATATAAATCTAATCCCCCCCCATGATTAGAATTCTATGGAACTTACTTGCTCAGTAAGTTAAGCTCTCTCATTTTTACTACTGAAGCTAGCCCAAACTGATGAGATGAAAGTTCCCTTTTTCTGTTGGGTGTAAGTGAAGTGAATTTGGATAGTTTTAACCCAGTTTCTGGCATACTGTGTACAGTCTGGTCGCTATACTGCAGCGAGGATAACTTTGGAGTCAGTGCAGAAAAGGGCTACCAAACTGACTCCTAGTTTAAGTTATCCAAGCCAAGAGGTCAGATTGAAGACCCTGGGATTTTTTTACTCTAAAGAGAAGGTATTATTTAAGTATTGAAGTCTCTTAAAGGAATAGATTAATTGAACTCCAATAATATGCTCGAGATTGTCACAGAAACTTTTGAATCGGGATCATTGACTCAGTCTTGGAATAGAGAAGATCCACTGACAATTTAGATTTAAATATTTTACTCAGCGGTTGGTTGGTGAGCGTGTGGAATGTGCTTCTCTGAGACCGTGGAGGCAAGTGGTGTGGAAAAATTAAGGGTGATCTGGGTACATATTGGAGGGAGTGGTTGATTGAGAGGTATTAATTTTTGGGACTGGCCAATGCAGTCTTTGGTCATGTACGTTCCTCTGTTCTTGGGTGTGAGTCCACACCATAATTTGATTCCAAGGGTCTAGTAATTGTGGTTTTGTTGGGGGGTGAGGGTTTTTGGAGGTTCTTTTGCAGTATACAGAAGCTGTGCTAAGACTTTACAGTACACTGGTCATATCATGCTTGGAGGACTGTGTTCCGTTTTGGTTACCACGCCACAAGAGAGAGAGGAAAGTGGTAACAGATGGAAAAATAATACAGTTTACCACATTCCATTATGGAACAGATAATATTTTATATTACTAACATTATCTTAATTGTGAACAAGAAAATAGTTGCTTGTGCATCGTCTGATAGAATGTTGTCCTCGCGCTGCTTCCCACAACAGTATATTGTGCCTGAAATTCAAGGAGGATTATTGAAAGATCAGGGCTTTTCCAAGCTGCTGTCAATAGCAAAAGAACCTCCAAAAACCCTCACCTTCCAACAGCGAGAGATTGCAGAGAATTGTTTTTAAGGGAACAAATACAATCTACAGGGCCTTGTGCCAATACTCAAATATCATAGGCTTGAACAGTCCTAGGGTACAATTCTTGCATTGTTAACATATGAAAGTCACTCCTGAGACTCCAGATCTATGGAAGATTTTTTTAATGCTTGAGATTCAAGTGAGAAATTTACATGCAGCTTTCCATATTTAAATTTCAGCACAGCAAAATTTGCTACTATCTGCAACTTGGTGTGTGCAGTTTAATGGAATCATGGGCATAAAGTTTATGCACCCACAAAGACAAAAAGTTGGACATCACTACTGTAAAAAGCATCCATTTCCTTAAATCTGTCTTGTTCGGTGGTGAGGGTGTTTGTAGATTCTGCTGTTGTTGAATCAAATTGCAACATCCTTAATCTATAAATAACCAATGTGGTAAATAGTATGATGACGACATCACATCAGACTGCACAGTTTTCTTTTTGCTTATAAGCAAGATGATTTTAATAATGTAACACTATTCATTCCATAGTTGATTAGGGTGAATATCCCATAGTTCCCAGCTGTTGTTGCGTTCCTCTGTTACAGCTAGTAATACTTGTTTCTTTACCGTGATTGGATTTATTGACACCCTCCCCCACCCCCGCCCCTTCCCCTGATGATCAAGTTGGCACAATGTTTGTAAAACATTGGCCCAGAATTTGCAGTCGGGATGACGGCGAACTGGCAGCACTCGTCGTCATTCCGCCTTTAAAACTGACCGCAACTTCGGGATTTGGCATATGCGCAGGCTAATGCGGAAATCCTGAAGTTGTGGTTAGTCATTGACTGCTCCGAAACAGGCTGCGCTGTGCGCCCCAGCCCACAGAGCTGGCAATCAGTGAAATCACTCAAATCATTGAAACTGACAAACTTCGGCTCTTCCGCAGTAATTACGCTGTTAAATTCCCCACTAAAAGTTAGACCCAACGGGCTTAGGTGTAACTGGGGTTTTAACAGCGTATTGACTGCTAAACAAATGTTATGGGCCTGAAAAACTAACTTTAATTTTGTGTAGTGTCAAATTTATCCATTTTAATAAAAATTCAAATTTTTAGGAAACTTTAAAAAAATATATATTTTTTTTGGAAGTGTGCTCATCTTATTTCAGGTTTGCCTTTTCCCCATGTGAGAGCCCCAATCTTTGTTTTGCTCTCTAACATTTTTAAAAGGTTAGAAATTTAAGAGCTTACTCATTTCCTGGTTCACTGTGAGAATTCAGCGTTTTGATTGGCTGCTTAGACAGCTTGTTGACGTCACAACAGCTTGCACTAGGGGATCCCCACTATACTCCTTTGATCTGAATTGAACGTCGGAAAACCCAAACTTCTCGGCACAGAGATCATGAAATCTTTGTGCAAAGCTTACTCCGGGGCCAGCGGCGAACGCCTTTGCTTCGCCGCTGACCGCGAATTCTGGGCCATTATTTTTAAAGTCAGGTTAAATAATACATTGAGCTCAAGTGCAAATATACGTTGTCTTATTTTAAACCAGGTCATTCTTTTTCTTCTTTAAAATGCCATATTGTTAGGCAAATTCAATAAAGGTGGGCTGAAAACAGTTGGAACTTAGTGCAATAAAGAAGTGCCCCCAAAGTTTAGGCATACACTGTTGTAATCTACAAATGTTACTTATTGATAATGTCCTTTTAGCAGATTCCTTATATTCATTCTCAAGGATATAATGCATTTTTTTTTAGTATCCTAGGCAGTTAGGCTTTTCATGAAGAAAGAGGGAATGTGGTTTTGTGGGATTTGAGAGTTGACCATGCTGGAATTGCACCCCAGGACTCTTCTCCAATCTCATGGTATCTGTGCATTTCTGCAAATGTCACCCCTACCCCAGCTGTGGCTCAGTGGGTAGCACACTCGCCTCTGAGTCAGAAGGTTGCGGTTGAATAGTCTGCTGACACTCTCATCAACAATGAACATATGGGTGTGTGGTACAGGGAGACGACCAGTCCCTGTGGAACTGTAACCACAGCAAGGGGTCAATCCCTTTAGGAGTGGAGAGGAGAAATGATGGAAAACAAGGGAGAAGCTAAGGTAGGATACAAAGTCAGGAATTTTATTGATCCATACCAGCGACAGCTCTAAGGTTTGGCCGACTCCATTTAACAGAAATAAGAAAGCTGTCTTTAAAATTGGAAGTTGTTTTTAAAATTGCTGTGGCTCAGGTGGTAGCACACTCACCTCTGAGTCAGAAGGATGTGGGTTCAAGTCCCACTCCAGGGACTTGAGCACATAAAGCTAGGCTGACACTCCAGTGCAGTGCTGAAGGAGTGCTGCACTGTTGGAGGTGCCGTCTTTCGGATGAGGCGTTCAACCGAGGCCCCGTCTGCTCTCTCAGGTGGACTTAAAAGATCCCAAGGCACTATTTCGAAGAAAAGCAGGGGAGTTATCCCCGGTGTCCTGGCCAATATTTATCCCTCAACCAACATAACAAAAAACAGATTATCTGGTCATTATCACATTGCTGTTCCCGATACGAGACTCCCAAAACAAACGCTCTACTCGGAGCTCCGACACGGCAAGAGAGCCCCAGGTGGGCAGAGGAAACGCTTCAAGGACACCCTCAAAGCCTCCTTGAAAAAGTGCAACATCCCCATCGACACCTGGGAATCCCTGGCCCAAGACTGCACAAAGTGGAGAAGCATCCGGGAAGGTGCCGAACACCTCGAGTCTCTTCGCCGGGAGCAAGTGGAAGCCAAGCGCAAACAGCGGAAGGAGCGCACGTCAACCCAAGCACCCCACTGTCTGCCCCACCTGTGACAGAGACTGTAGGTCCCGCATTGGACTCATCAGTCACCTGAGAACTCATTTTTAGTGTGGAAGCAAGTCATCCTCGGTTCCGAGGGACTGCCTAAGAGAGAGCTGTTTGTGGGAGTTTGCTGTGTGCAAATTGGCTGTCACATTTCCCACACTACAACAGTGACTACACTTCAAAAAGTACTTCATTGGCTGTAAAGCGCTTTGAGACGTCTGGTGATCGTGAAAGGCGCTACAGGAAACTCTTTCGTATCCGGCACCGACGGGACCACGATGGTGCCGGTTGATTAAAAATTCCGGATAACGGAAAGGTATATCTACCGAGGCTATTTTTAACAAACAAAAATAAAAAAATCAAGAAATGTGCAGTATATTTGGGTACTCCCCTACAGAATGTTGTGTTAAATGGATGGTGAAAGATGCTTGATTAAGTACAGTAATGCCAGTTGAGGGTAATCCATAACTCTTTAATTACTTAACAGTAAAACAAAACTTATAAACGACTGTATACTGTAGTTTTCGGAGTATGAATTCTGCCGGTTATTAGAGAATTCCGGATATTTAGGTGCCGTTTAAACGAGAGTTTCCTGTATATGAATGCAAGTCTGTCTTTTTCTTTCAGTTAGTCCCACGCAGCCTTCATTTTGGTTCTGAATAAATGGTACAGTTTCAAAGCATTGAGTCTCCTGGCAACAGGTCCTTAGCATCCAGCTTCATTGCCTTCCTGACAAAAGTTCATTCAAGATATTGTTGCTAATAGGAGGGTTAATTCACTTGTGGTCGCTGTAGCGCCAGTAATCATTTATTGTCTATAAAAAGAATTAAGTTTGCAGTTCTCTTTATGGTGGGGTTTCCAAATATACTGCATGGCATGCCACTGGTTTGTTTCGAGGTAGCGCAAGAATTTTGTGACTAGAATGTTTTGGAGAGTATGCAGACACACCGTACTCATTTAAAAAAAAAAACTATAATTAAGCTGATTTTAACCCACCGTACTATAATCTACTGTACTTTGTTTCCCTAAAAGCTATACCACCCAAGCTTGTTTGTCTTTTCAAATTTAACTTCTAATGCACGTCTGAATAATGAATGCCGGTAATGTTGATTATGCTGAGAATTAATCTGTAATCCCTCTTCGTTCTTTTTGTAGAGCCCAGATGATATCCAACCTCTGAAATTGGAATCCCCGGAAGCATCCATCACTAAAGAGTATTTGAAGGTAGATATTGCCCGGTCTGCATGTCATGCAGCGTCTTCACTTCATCTTCAATTTAAATAATCACAAGTATTAAGTGAAATGATATTCCAAATGTCAGTTATCACAACTAAGTGTGGGAATAGTGCGGGGATGAGCTCTAAAACTTGACCAGTTTTGATTGATTAAGTTTTATTTGGGATGTGCCCTGCTCAATTCCAATTGGATTTGAGATTCTGCTTCAAGGGAGTGGTGGGATTGGGGAAGTGGTTGGGGGGGGCGGGGTTCTTATTTCTGAACATGTCTATCATAAATTCCTTAAATTTGCCACTGTGATTCAGAGAGCCAAAATTGTGATCTCAGCACTATGTGTGCAGGATCCTATACCACTGATACCGTAAAAGGAATACTGGAGATAGATTTGAAGGTACTGGACTTATAGATGATGTAATGCCACAAAAAGAACCAGCTGCTAACCTTAAAAAGTGTGTTTTTACAGAAGGCTTGACAAGTTGCAATGATGTAACCAGGCATACAATACACTTGAAATTCTTTCATAGCCTTTGCTTGTGTTGGCTCTTTATTTTAAGAGCTATAGTGCATGGAAAAAACATTCTGACTATCCCTTAGGTGGAATCTAATTGGATTGATCTGTATTGAGGCCATATTGATATAACTTTACCCAGTATATGCTTGTACCAATTAATTCACATGCTTTAAAACAAGTATTAAAATGTGCCTACCCACCGATTGGCTTCATGACAGTTTAGAGTATCCATAAAAGCTGTCCTTTTGATCTGACAGTTTTTTGATTGCACTGGCGACATCACGTCCAATGTTACTCGGTAATTGGAAACACTGCTCGGTTGTGTAGTATGTGATCTTGTATAGCAAGGCAAGTTCATCAGCCCAGGATTTTCTGTGCCTGTTTTGAAAGTTGATTTAGTGAGTATAGAAGTCTTGCTGTGCAACTGTTGGGTAAATGGGGCCACCAACAGCCTCTAAGTTCATTTATTGCAATGAATTCCAATAAAGAAGAATGCAGTTTCTACCAAAAGTAATGAAAACTGGGTATAAAATGGTTTTTTACCGTTGAATTTTTTCAAGCCCCTTTATTTATAACACTTGTGCTTGAAAACACCACCTATCCTCGTTGCCCATTTTTAAATAAAATACTTATATGGGGAAGTTTCCTTTGTCACCAAGAACACACAGGAATGATATATTTTGTGGAGCATTGCTTTTTATAAAAACAATGGTGATGGTATACCTTTAAGGACAAGTTCATTACTAAAATGGTGTTCTAAGTACAAAGTTGATCAGAATTACAGATGTGTTTCCTTCTATCCAGCAATGACTTTTCTCGTACGTTTTCTCAGTATGTTTATTGCTAAAGATAGTTTTATTACAAGAATTAATTTGGGCAGACATTTTGGTATATTGTTTTCAACATTCCATGCCGTAAGTCCCAAAATGGGTTTGTTTTGTGAATTAAATGGCTGACCATATTAACTGCGTGCAGGCCAGCATGACATTAGTTGTCCTAGGTGTCTGATTTTTTTTATAATCCTATTAATTGCGCAAAAGTGCAGTTGTAAACTGGCAGTGTTTAATTAGAATACCACAAACTCGAAAGAGTCGGATGTTGACGAGAGTTCACCAGATTACATTTGTTTACCAATGTTCTGTCATCACTCCCTTATTGTGGTCAATTCAATGTGAATCTTGGTCAAATTAAATTTGCTGCCTGAAGGATCCTTTATCCACTTGGAGGTTTAAACGGTGTAATTTGGAGAGTTTTAAAAAAAAAAGTAAAATACCGCAGATGGTGGAAATCTGAAACAAAAGCAAAACATGCTGGAAACACAATGATCAGGCAGCATCTGTGGAGAGAACAGACAGTAACATTTCAAGTATGTTCTCCATCAGAACTGGAAACTAATACAGATGACCAGCATTTAAAAAAGAACAAAACAAATGAAAAGGGGAGGGGGATAAAATACGACCGCACACACAGGGAAATAAATCGAATGACCTGTAAAGTGCTTAAATGGAGACTGGGAGATGGTTAAATGCCAGAAGTGATATTGGCATGACACAAGAGAAAGCAAGGAAATAAAAGACGTGAATGAGACGGAGAGTGTGAATAGCTAAAGCTAAAGGGGTGGTAGGCAAGTAGAATGGGAAGCGTGAAAAACTGGCAAAGCCCCTTGACCCAGGAGCCCGATAGAAGAAACAAGCAGGTCGATATCAAGAGTGCAGATATGGAGGGAAGTCATTTTAGGGAGAAGGAGGCAGAGAAAAACAAACTCGGTTTTCCTGTGACAGAACATCTTGGTCAGTTGGTTCCATTTTGATGCTTCAGCAGTCACAGTGGTTGCTGGAGAGATCGGCTTGAATTCTAGTGGTAGAAATTGATCAAGGTACTGAGTGCAGATCTGATTGCTGCAGACATTTTTTTATACTTCCCCTGAAAGCTTTGACTTATGGTGGGTCGCAGTCCGAAAGCAAGTTAGTGCCTTTCAGTACCTCACTTAAAAAGAAAGAACTTGTGTTTATTTCGCACCTTTCACGACCTCAGGATGTCCCAAAGCACATCAGAGCCAATGAAGTAACTTTGAAGTGTAGTCACTGTTGTAATGTAGGAAACGTGGTAGCCAATTTGCACACAGCAAGGCTGCACAAACAGTAAAGGGATAATGACCAGATAATCTACTTTTGGTGGTGTTGGTTGAGGGATAAATATTGGCCTGGACACTGGGGACAACTCCCCTGCTCTTCAAAATAGTACCATGGGATCTTTTGCATCCACCTAACGACAGACAGGGTCTTGGTCTTGGCTTAATGTCTCGTTGGAAAGACGGCACCTCTGACTCCCTCAGTACTGCACTGAAGTGTCAACCTAGATTATGTGCTCAAGTTTCTGGAGTGGGACATAAACCTTCTGACTCAGGTGAGAGTGCTACATCTGAGCCAAGGATTACACCTCAGTTAAGTTTTTTTAATTCGTTCATGGGATGTGGGCGTTGCTGGCAAAGCCAACATTTATTGTCCATCACTAATTGCCCTCGAGAAGGTGGTGGTGAGCCACCTTCTTCAACCACTGTAGTCCGTGTGGTGAAGGTACTCCCACAGTGCTGTTAGGGAGGGAGTTCCAGGATTTTGACCCAACGACAATGAAGGAACGGCGATATATTTCCAGGTCAGGATGGCGTGTGACTTGGAGGGGAACTTGGAGGTGGTGGTTTTCCCATGTGCCTGCTGCCCTTGTCCTTCTAGCTGGTAGAGGTCGCGGGTTTGGGAGGCGCTGTCGAAGAAAGTGACAATTCTTCAAGTGTGAGCCTGGAAAATGAGTGTTAGCAGGCTATTTGACTGGTGACATCACAGCCAACCCAATCATTAGGTATATATATTCACTGATATTTACCACCCTGAGTGTTTTTCCTCTGCCTAGCTCAAGGGAACTGAGGCTAGTTTCCCTATTACCATCATAGCTGAGAATTTGACTGAATAAAACTGACTGTTAATGTGCTAACAACTTAATTTGTTTTCTATCCAAGCCTGTTGACAGGGAGGCACTTGTTTACCATTTGGATGGGAAGAACCATGCACAAGAAAGTCTTGCACCAAGTGCTTTTGAGGAACTACCTGATGAATTCTTTCAGGTTACTATCGATGACATTAGAAAACGCTTTGCTCAACTAAAAAGTGAAAGGTAATCTGTGTGTTTGCTTATGTAGTACCTTATCACAATGTTATGTAGACAAAACAAATGTATCTTGTGTAAAAATATCAGGATAATCTTGCATGCAAATGTATAGTTATCGAGTGGACAGCCCAGTAGTGAAGCTCCAATGGTATCAGCTTCTGCACTTGACTCATTACTGGTCTTAATCAGGCACTTTCCCCATCAGAGACAGACAACAGTTGAGACTGATCCCCCATTTACCCCTCATGGCAATTGTGGTGTTGAAAACAATCCTGTAAGTGCCAGTGAAAGCATCAGACTTGCCTTTGGAGGGGTTTTTGCCCGGAGCCTGCGACAGCTGCCAATGGATAATATAAACAATGTCCGCAGCTGGGCTTGAGTCTCAGCCCAGCATTAGGGTGTTAACATTGCACGTTCCCCCAAGATTGGGCAAGATCCCAGCCAGACTGATGAAGTTGCAAACATAACTTTGCATTAACTACACGTAAGGAAATCTCATGAATATCTGCATTCTGCGGTGCTGTGCAAACGGAGCAGATTAAACAGAAAGAGAACCAGTGCATATTTTAGAGGAAAAAGTGGTTCTGTGATATAAATGATATAATTCTCAGAGATGTTGTGCTTGTACACCTGTACTGCACAGTGGCATCAGAAGAAAGTTAGGGAATAGTGTGTAGTACAGGGCAATCTTTTTTTAAGCATGCTTATTAGGTTTGTACAATAAATTTAGTACAGTAAGAATCAAAACAATTGACTAACAAAAGTTGTTAACTGATTTTACTTTTTCTTGCTATTGAGATTTCTAATATAAAAAGGATTTGGGAAACAATGAAATATTCTGATGGGAAAAGGGATAAGAACATTTTTCAACTTCTATTCCTAAACTGGTTATGATACTTGTTTAGCCCATTTCACCAACCAGCTCTGATATGTAGACGACATTGGAAAGACACCAAATTTTGGTTATGATAATGTTATCTTAAAGTCTCGTATTTGTGTTTCTTTACTTTGACTATAAGAAGAACGTAACATCTAGAAATGCAAAAAAAGCTGTTCAGTTCATACGGCTCCCTCCTTCATTCAGGTCCCTTTAGTACCTAATCTTGAGTCAAGCTTACTTAACCATGCAGAACATTCAGAATAAAAAGATACAAGAGTTGAGGGAAGCTGAAGGTTATGCTGTCCTCTGCAGTACTGAGGTGTTGCTTTCTGGATCCCTTCAAAAAATTCATCTTGAATGAATGTTCTTGGAATCAGCGTGTAAAAATGTGTTTTATATCCTAACCGCTGCCATCTGTATGTTAACAAGATTGCAAAATTCTCACTCCAGAGGCTATTTTTATTGCTATGTCACAAAGTTGTGTTCTGCTCTGTTTCCTTGCCTTAGTTTCAGAGATTGCAATTTTATTTAATCCCCGTGAAGGACCGATGTATTTGCCACCTTTTCCTTCTATTCTGGGACTACGAAATACTGGATAAACTTGCATTTATACAGCGCGTTTCGCAACCGCAGAATGTCCCAAAGTGCTTCACAGCCAATAAAGTACTTTTGAAGCACTGTTGAATGTAGAGAACAGTGGCAGCCAGTTGGCACATAGCAAACTCCCACAAACACCATTGGGATTAATGAGCAGTTAATGTGTTTTAGTCTTGTATCAGGGATACGTATTGATCAGGACAGCTCAGCCATAACATATTGGGAAGTAGCAGGACAGCTCAGCCATAACATATGATTCCCAAGCAGAAGAAATGGAGGGGATAGCCAATATTCGGAGGTAGGGTGAGGTGAGAGTGAGCAATCCACTACTGCCCTTCCATACAATTGGTTCAAAGCAGTGCAACGAAGGAGGCAGGGGCAGGTCACTCCTACCCCCAACTATAACTGATGTGTGACCAGATAGAGAATAGAAAAAGCAGGGCAGGAAATAACGTGAACACAACCCCCAGACCCCCACCCACACAAAATACAGAAGGAGCAAATAGCTCATCAACCAGTGGAAACAATCTTTCAAACAATACTGACTAACGATTTTAGACATACACTGCAACTACATATGGAGGAGTTGAGTATCACACTCCAGCTCTGTACTCTGAATTCGTCAGGTGTCAGCCTTGGCTGAGTGGTCGGGTACTACTCTTGCCTCTGAGTCAGAAGGTTGTGGGCTCAAGTCCCATTCCAGAGACTTGAGCACATAATCTAGGCTGATACTTCAGTGGAGTGCTGCACTGTCGGAGGTGCCATCTTTCAGATGAGGCATTAAACTGAGGCCTATTCTGCCCCCTCAGGTAGACGTAAAAGATCCCATGGCACTATTCTGAAGAAGAGTATTTTAACAAAATAGATTCAAACACAAGTGCCAATTTAATTTTTTTAAAATAGGAATTTCCAGTTTTGCTGGAATTGCTCAATAATGGGTGCGAGATGAGGATAGGATCAGACTTGGCTATGATGCTGCCTGGTTAAATCTCCTTCCTATGGAATCTTACCCAAGCAAGGGGTCAACATCATTAGGATGGGAAGTGAGAAAATTGGTTATTTTATAAATAATTATTTCATTGTTTGTTTGTTCAGGCGACGTCTTGAAGAGGCTCCATTGATGACAAAATGTATGAGAGAATCTCACATGGAAGAAAAGACAGAGCGCTACCCTAAGGTTAGTGAATATCCTGTTTCCTGAAGAATAGTAAAATCTCACATCAGTAAGTAACTGCCATAAATGGAGAGAATATTTTTAAAATTAAGACATTTGATAGAATATTATTTGTGGCAAAGCATTCCATATTCTAATAACCCTCCCGTGTGAAAACATTACTTCTAACCTCTCCTTCATTCTTCTAGTGATATTGGGCTGGATTTTCAATGACCCGTGGAGTCGGGTTTGGAGGCGTGTGGGGGGTTAAAGTTGCAGATTCGAGGGTCCCGACCCCATCCCGACTCTGTCCCGCCTCCAAGAGGCGGGAGAGGCCATTAAAGCCCTTAACAAGCCCTAAATTGGCTCTAATGCCATTTTGAAACGTTTTAGCTAGTTTAACCCTTTTCTGACGTGAAGTACGCCTGATGTGAAACACGCCAGTGAAACCTGGCGGGAGCACAAGTGGATAGCTGAGTATCAGCTGCAGGTCCACTATTACAACGGAGATGTGATGAAGGTAGTAGTAGTATTGTGATGAAGGTAGTAGTAGTATTAGGTCTGTCTTCAGAGACTGCCTGGGAGGACTTGGTTGCAAAAAAAGTTCTCTCTCTCTTCTCTCTCTCTCTCATTTTGCATCCAGGTCCTCTCACAGCAAAGGCCAGGCAATCTCTGAGACCAGGCAGTCTCTGACCTGCAATGATGACATCATCAGAGGCGACTTTCAGACTGAAACCACTAATTGGTTCATGGGTTCCCACATGCTGGAACTCAATTGCCCAATTAAGTGAAAATTGCATCAATCTCCCACATCCAATTGCTGGCGGGTGGATAACACGAAATGCGGATGACACGACCCCAACCCGCCCCCAAGACAAAATCCAGCCCATTGAGTCTACACCCAAATAACTCACCAACCAGTGGAAACAATGTCACTATGTTCTCTGTTCCAGTGAGAAAACCCTAATTTTTTTCAAGCCTTTCTTCATACTTCAATTCCTGATATAATTCTAGAAAGAAAAAACTTGCATTTAAATATGGCATTATGACCTCAAGGCATCCCAAAGAGCTTCAAAACCGACGGACATTCTTGTGAATCTTCACTATCCTTTCCTTGTCTCATGTCATTCCAATAATGAACCTTCCTGATTATTCTGGGGTGCATGCCTTCTAGGCCTGTTGACTTTTCAGCTTTCAGTCCGACTAACTTTCCCGATACAGTTTGTATTTGAATACTTATTTCCAGCAGTGGCTATTCCACCTCGCCTTAGGTCGTCTTACAGTCGCATTTTCTTCTCTTCAAAATACTTATTAAACATCGCTGCCATTTCAACTCTTAAGTAGTCCCACCCTTCTTTGACTATCCATTACTTTTGCACTTGCAAAAGCTTTTGTTGTTTTTGTCTTTCTCAGTCGGTGAAATTTCTTGTAGAAAACAAAATAGAAAGATGACACAATCCAGTATTTAAAATGTTGGAAAGCATGGATAATATGGACATAGCCAAGTTATTTCAGTACAAAATCTTCGATTGACAGTGGTGATTAAAATACATTTTTTCCCATTACCAAATAGATGAATGGCATATACTCTGTCAAAAGTGGTTATGTAATATATTGAAGTTTAAGAAGGCGCTAAACCAAACATCTGGTTAAAAATGGAATTGTAGGTTATAAGGATAAGTATAGACATAGATGATCCAGTCCATTTGATATGAGGAATGTTCGCCATGGAATGCTTTTGGCCAGAGTGAAATGGTATTGGTTGTAATGTTCCACTGAGATTCTTTGCTAAATTACCTTGAAGTTTTCTATTGAATGTAGTGTATAAGCCATAGCGACTAATCCTCTTTATAAAACATGTTTGATCCTAAAAAGAACCTATCTTTCCATCACACAGTGATGAAATAATTTGGCAAAATTAATTCATTTCAGGAAAATAATTTAGTGTGGAGTTGCAAAGGGACATGGACGGTGATGCCATTTCAAGAATCTAAAGATAAATTGAATGTTTTTTTAAAAAAAGTTGAAACATTAGCAAAGTTTTAAAATAGAAATTGCACCAGGAAGTAAGTGTGTGTGTAAAATTAAATCACTTCAGTCATCAACGTATGAAGGAACGGGAGAAAGTTCTGGATTATCCCAAGTACATGTTTAAACAAACTCATAGCTACAGTATTGGTTTAACCGTTGCAGTATTTTCTGATGCTCCTCAAATGTTTTTCCATCACCAAAGGCAAGAAAAAAAATAACTGAAGTCCACATACTTGTGATCCTGTTTGCTAGTTTCTTTATTCTCATCGACCAAGGAGCATTGTCTTATGAAGAATATTTCCTTGCCTTCCTCTTTCTCTCACTACTCTGTTCTATAGCCACATTGCCTTTGCCAGCTTGGAAGGCACAAGTTGGGCAGGAGTATTTGGAGTCAGAAAAGTGCTGAAGGGTTGCATTGGCCTTGCCTCATCTCCTGTTTGAGATGAAGTGGTGTGCAGCTTTGAAACATTTCTTTTGCCAGCCTGGTTCAGAACAACTTTCTCAATCCGGCCAGAGGTATTAGTTGGGGTTCTCCCTGCTTGAAAGCTACAGGACCACACCTTGATTAGTTGCTTTGAATAGAATGACACAGCTGAACTGCATTAGTATTTTTTATGTATAAAGGGTGGCAATAGGGTATGTAAAATAAATTATATTTTGCTACATATTTGTATTAAAAGCTTAAAGATGTATTCCACAGAGTTACCCAAGTATTCTTTCTTTTCACGTAACTTATTAATAAACAATTTTGACTTTGATTTCACTTTTGTTTTGACTAAATAGGTTGTTCTAAGAGTGCAGTTTCCTGACAGACATGTCTTACAAGGTTTCTTCAGACCCCTCGAAACAGGTGAATTATTTACTGTATGTTATTTTAGTTTTGTTAAGGAAATACAGTGGTGACCAGGCACATACCCACTCTCTGGCCAACGCCTGCATGTGGGAAGGGGAGTTTTATCTGGCATCTTTCATTTCCCATCCCAAGACTCAGACCTGGGTCAGCACCATGATTGGAAAAATTGGTGCCATGCTCAAGACACCTCATCCCTAGTACTTGCAGCTTCAGATCCACCTCAAACCTGGGTGCAGCCCTTCACTCCATGAGACCTGACTCTGCACTTTAAATAATGGACCCAGGCCCAAGACCCTCACTACTTGCACTAATGTCTTAGGCTAGGCTCACCTGGAGTTCGAGTTTGAGTCAGACTCTGCCCCACTCCCAGGCACTGCCGATTCAGCCACATGCCAACTTGGGAAGAATCTTGAATCAGAGCTTTGTCTCAATTCAGGCAAGGTGAACTGCCCCACCCCAAACACAGGTAAGATAACGAACAGTATAAAAACTTTGTGAAGTGAGAAGCTTTATGCCAGACAGTGGAGGGATACCTAAAATCCTTCGTACACTTTTTATAAACAAATGATGTAATGTAAACCAGGTTACCTATTTTTTAGTCAGCCACCAGGTCCGGGAAACCTTCTGTTTTCTCTGTGCCAACCAGAGCTTAAGCTTTCACTGACTCTGGATATAATACTAATATATGTATGTTACAAATATAAAGCCACTCAAACATCAGGAGTAACCTCATTGCTACAATATTAATCTTAAACTCTCAGTATAAATGCTGAAAGTGCAGTTTACCTGTGCTCACCCTCTTGCTACTTTTCCTCTTGAAGCTAAAATTGCTCCATTTTGGCGGTGGACCAACTTTAAAAACCTGGCTATCACTGGCTTAAAAAAAGCTTTAAAAGTAACGCCAGCCAGTTAAAATCTGCAATTTGGAACATTCATGTGGTTGTATCATAGACACAAGGGGCTGGCAGCACTTGTACAAGTATGCTGACCCACAGCACTCTAGGTTAAATCTGTGATGAATGAATAATATCAGTATAATAAATTAAGTCTGATTATTTTTCATAACTTGGCTGTTTTGCAGCATTGCATGTCTGATTAAAAAATACGATTAATTTATCGTTTCCTTTATGGGTCATACCTGAATCTTGGAGCTCTTTGAGTGCGCATTCCAAATTTGGGAAACCTTGTTGAGCAAACTGCTGGTTAACCAGCTTCTTCTGCTTTCATCATGTGAATGTAGTCACCCTGAGACAGACAGAGTTGTATAATTTTCATCACCTTGCTCATTCAGCAGCCTGATCGCTTTACACTAGTCTTCATTGTACACAGGTACTTTGTGTTGATACAGTAGTAGCAGGAGTGATAGTCAGACATATCTAATTAATCCTCGAGAGTGTCTTTTGCTTCAACATGCATATTGAGGTTACCAGCGAACAAGTTAATGTATAAAATTAGGTGATCGTATATTTGCATAGAAAATTAGCCTATTACCTACAAGATAAACTCTTGTTCTCAGCCATGCTTTTGGGAAAATGTGTCAAAGGTGAAGTGTTTCCTTTCAGAGAGGAATGAAAATCAGAGGGTAAGATGTCCAGGGACACAGCAATGCATCTTCCAGCACAAGATTACAAAGTGGCATTGGTAGGTTTCTAAATCAGGAAGTTGGGGTAGATGGTACCTAAATAGGGAGGCAAAGCATAATAAACTTGTGTTTGGAAGGGTGACCTGGAGAGCATTGCATAACTTGTCTCTGTTCTGGAATTTTTTTTTTTTTTTTTTAAAGTGCACATCCATGAGTCTTGCATTATGTAACACTTCTCCTTCAGGCTCATTACATGTACACCATATCTGTTGAGGCTTGTGTACTAGATTTGACATGCATTTGTTTTTCATATACATAACATATTTAAAATATAAATATTTAAATCACAAATAAACAGGAGACAAATGGGAATTCTTTGTAATGAGCTTCTCATGTCCTGCTCCTTTTCAGTTTCCCTCCTTCCTCCACCACCACCCCCAGCCTTAAAGTAGGAATCTGTTTAATGCAGTTTGGGGGGGCATTCACAAGGTCTTTAAAATATGATCATAAGAAGGAAATCACAAGATAATTACAACTCAGCTTAATTAATCTCTCCAGAAAGATGCTCGCTCTCCCCATTTCAGCATCTAAATGATTCCAGAGTTTTAGCCTCCATTACTCTATCTGTAAATCTATTCCATGCATTGATCACTGTGAAGAAGTACTTCCTAATCTCACTCTTAAGTATACCTTTTACTAGTTTGAATTGTGTTGCCTTCCCCAACTCTTGCAGTTTATTGCAAAGTGATATTCTGAGTTTACCTTTTCCATTTCACTACTACTCTTGCATACCTCTAAGAGTTCACCTTCTTAGGCTGAAATGTCAAAGTTTATCCAGTCTATTTTTCTGAACTCTGTCACTAAGGACCAACCTCGTGGCTCTTCTCTGCAGTTCTTCAGTACTTGGGTGTCTCCCTTTTTACTTTAGGCTCATTGTTAGAGAGAAAATGTTTCCACTTGTGGGGCAGAAGATATTTCCACTAGCGGGGGAGACCAGAACTAGGGGCCATAATTATAAGATAGTCACTAATAAATCCAATAGGGAATTCAGGAGAAACATCTTTACCCAGAGAGTGGTGAGAATGTTGAACTTGCTACCACAGGGAGTAATTGAGGCGCAAAGCATAGATGCATTTAAGGGGAAGCTCGATAAACACACGGTCGAAAGGAATAGAAGGATATGTTGATGGAGTGAGATGAAGGAGGGTGGGAGGAGGCTTGTGTGGAGCATAAACACTGGCATAGACCTGTTGGGCTGAATGGCTTGTTTCTGTGCTGTGAATACAATGTAAGACTATGTTATACTTACAAGGTTCTTGCCAGTATTTAGATAGCTGAATGTTTGAGAAAAAATTTTTTTTATTAAATGATGAAGGAATGAGAGGCCGAGTGGTTCTGAGTTAGAGAAATTGATTTCAGATCAGAGCTGTTTATATGGACCATGTATAACAAACCGACTTCACTATGCATTGTGCATATTTTTAACTGAGATTTGTATTTTTGCAACGTGCAGTTTAAATCAGATCTTCCTTTTCACTTGGATAACTCTGCATGTACATCAGGGGTTTTAATCACTGCCTGCCATGAAGTGGGTTGAACACCAGCAGCATCTTTTTCGTGTTGGGAAGGATTTTTTTTTGTTGACAATGTCTAATTAGATTTTGTTTTGATCTGGAAATTTGAATCAAATATTTCATGTATACAACTTGTATGAACTCGTTTGAGCTCTGTAGTTGCGACAAAAGCAGCTTTTCTATGAGCAGATGCCTTCAGTTGTGTAATAGGAAGAATGACAAGAATTTCTCGCTTTAAAATGCAGGTAAATACTGTAGCAAACAGTGTTTTTGTCAATGAAAAGCCAAGCAGTGTAGCAATGATGGCAAGTAACTGTTAGTGTTCGTAACCCTTTGGATACTGCAGTAACAACACCTAGGATATAGCTAGATTCAATTATTTTTTCTTCTTCGTTCCTGGGATGTGGGCATTGCTGGCAAGGCCAGCATTTATTGCCCTTCCCTAATTGCCCATGAGAAGGTGGTGGTGAGCTGCCGCCTTAAACCGCTCCAGTCCTTGTAGTGAAGGTACTCCCACAGTGCTGTGAGGGAGGGAGTTCCAGGATTTTGACCCAGCGATGATGAAGAAACAGCGATATATTTCCAAGCCAGGATGGTGTGTAACTTGGAGGTGATGTTATTCCAAGAATATATTATGAATTAAAACTTTTATGCAGCAGAATATCAAACCTTTATGTAATGTGACAGAAATTGTGTACAATATGAAAGTTGTAAAGCCTTTAAAGGGTTAACTGGAAGGCCAGACATTTGGTGAACTTCCACTTGCCTTTGAAGTCTCTCCCTCTCGTGTTGTATTATTTGGATTTTATTAGAGACTTCCAGTAACGGTCGTTAAAAATTCCTAAGATGTTTCTCTCCTCCTGCACAAATCATCAAGTAGTACCAGTTTGTTGGAGCCCTAGTGAGATGCAGCACTTCTGGACAAATACTAGGTTATCTATTGGTTGTTGAAATACAAATAGCTAGGAGCAGGTGTGTTAAATTCATTCTTCCGAAATTGTTATAAAATGGGAGTCATTGATGTTAACAAGTGTTAAAGTTGAAAGATGCATTGTGAGCTGCAAGTATCTTATTTTTTTTAAATGTGCATTTATATAGCACGTTTCACACCTCAAGATGCTCCCAACGCACCTCACAGCCAGTGAAGTGCTTTTGAAGTGTAGTCACTTGTAATGTAGGGGAATGTGATCGCCAAGTTGAACACAGCGAGGTCCCACAAACAGTAGTGAGATAAATGACCAGATAATTGTTTTTGGTGAAGTTGGTTGACTGATGCCTGTTAGCCAGGATACTGGCGGAACACCTGCTCCTCTTCGAATCGAGCCACAGCCACCTGAGGGGGCTGATGGCTCCTTAATTGAATGTCTCAGCCAAAGACAACACCTCTGACATTGCAGTATTCAGATTCCCTCAGTACTGCACTTAAAGTGTCAGCCTGGAATATGTGCCCAAGTCTCTGGAAACAGCAAAGAGATAGCCAGTTAGTCTGTTCTTTGGCGGTGATGGTTGAGGGATAAATATTGGCAAGGACTTCCCTGCTCTTCGAATAAATCTTTGAACAGATGTCCACCTGACAGGCAGATTGGGTCTTAATTGTATGCCTCATCCAAAAGAGGACTTGTTTTCAGTACTGCCCAGAATATCAGCCTAAATTATGTGCTTATGGTCTGGAGTGGGGCTTGAACCCACAACCTTCTGACTCCAAGATTAGAATGCTGCCACTGAGCCACGATGATGCATTCTGATCTCATATTCCACTTATGTCTAAATTAGGCTACACATTGAGCGAATTTTGCCATTAGCTGATAGAACACTTGGCAGTAGTTTAATGCTTCATTTGGAGAAGGTGGTTTTCAGGATAACCGATCCCAACCTCCCACAAAGTTTGATGTGATGCGGTATTGATAGAGAAATTCAAAGCTTTCCTGTGAATTTTAAGAACATAAGAAGTAAGAGCAGGAGTAGGCCATACAGCCCCTCGAGTCTGCTTCGCCATTCAATAAGATCATGGCTGATCATCGACCTCAACTCCACTTTCCCGCCCGATCTCCATATCCCTTGATTCCTCTAGAGTCCAAAAATCTATCGCTCTCAGCCTTGGATATACTCAATGACTCACCATTCACAGCCCTCTGGGGCAGAGAATTCCAAAGATTCACAACCGTCTGAGTGAAGATTTTCCTCCTCGTCTCAGTCTTAAATGGCCTACCCCTTATCCTGAGACTATGCCCCCTAGTTCTAGACACTCCAGCCAGGGGAAACAACCTCTCAGCATCTACCCTTGTTTGTCAAGGTGAGTGCTGGAGAATGGAACATTTTCCCCATTTTTAGTATTCCCAGGGAAAGAATGGTCTGGCACAAAGTTCCCTTTACTCTGCTGTAACAACTTGTCTAAACCTAAACTTCCAAAGCAAATCTCCTATTACAATTGAGCAATTTCCCTCGTCAGTTATCCCTACGTCTTCTGTGAGTGAGATTGCCGGTGAAGTGCAAATTTCACATTAGTTTCTGTACTGTGGGTCCACCAGGAGTTGAGACTACTTAACCTCCTCTCGCGTTGAAACTTTTGCACTCAACAAAGGGAGCAGACCGGGCTGCATTTGAACTTGAGTATCAAAAGTGAAAGGTTGATGAACTAACTTCAGTATGCCAGCCAGCCTTATGGCCAACTCTGCATTTAAACTTTTACACATAAGCTGGTGTTCCAGCTGATTCACAGGCACGAGAAGTGGATGGTAAAGCTTTTCTGCTGGTGTTGCTTGCAGATTGATAGAAAATGTTACGGTGCAGTTCTAGAAGCTCTGGATGTAATTTATTCAACACAGCTATTATTCTGAGAGGGAACAAAAAAGTCCTCGTCCCTAGTCTCACTTGAGGCCTTAATCCAGCCTCTGATTGCGCAAGCTCAATTCTTAATTGCGTCACATTTTCAGTTTGGATTATTTTAAAACTGAAATTATGAAATAGATTTTAATGCTCAGGCTCAAGAGTGAGCTCGGAATAGATTGCAACTGACTTGAATTCACAAGTGAAATTCGACAGACTTTGTTCTGCTATACTGTCTACTCATAAGTCATTTTTCCACTGGAAAACAATTGAATTATCCAATCATTTTGAATGAAGCAAAATAAATAATATAGCAAAGTGGGAATTTAGTGCTTACTAATTGAACACTAGCTTATTAATATAAAATTCTCAACTTTTCAGTTGAATGTTTCAAATTGTTAGATAAAAATTATTTCAGTATCTGCCTCTATATACAGCACACTTGCTATAATCTATGTTCTGTACTATGAGGGAGAAAGACCTAGAGCGAATAAACCTTTTCACTTCTTTCTCATAAGTGAACTAAAAACCAGATCACATTACCTATCATGGTTGAGACTATTCCTAGGTATTAAAAAAAAATGTTCATGTGACTTAGTTTTTTTTAAACTTAAGTTGCGTGTGTTGATTTATATGTTCATTATAGTAAAACCTTTATTATGCAGTTCTTAAGACTGCCAAAGTATAAATAGATAATAGAATATAAAAGCAAAGAGATCAGACTAGAACTTTATAAATCACTTGCTAGCCCTCAGCTGGAGTATTGTGGACAATTCTGGGCACCACACTTCAGGAAAGATGTAAAGGCCTTAGAAAGGGTACAGAGGAGGTTTACCAGGTGTTACGAGGGACTTCAGTTATGAGGAGAGGTTGGAAAAGTTCTCCTTGGAACAGAGAAGGTTAAGAGGTGACCTAATAGAGGTTTTCAAGATGATGAGAGGTTTTGATCGAGAAAAACGATTCCCTCTGGTGACTGGGTCAATAACCAGAGGTCATAGATTCAAAATCATTGGCCAACGATCTAGAGGGGAGATGAGGAGAATTTTTTTTCACTGAGTTGTGGGGATCTGGAATGCTCTACCTGAAAAGATGGTGGAAGCTGATTCCATCAATAATTTTAAAAGGGAGTTGGACGAGTTCTTGAGGATGAGGAACTCACAGGGTTACGGACAAAAAGCGGGGATGTGGGACTGAGCGTAACTGCTCTTTCAAAGAGCCAGCACAGGCACGACGGGCCGAATGGCCACCTTCTGTGCTGCAAGTGTCTATGATTCTATGAAAGTAGTTGTTTTCAGGGATTCATTAGAATTTGTGCTGCTGTTAACTATAAAATAAAGCTTCTGGTGAGACCAGGTTTTGTAAAAATATATATATTTTTTCCCAACAGTTGGGGCACTGATGGAATTTGTGAAGATGCATCTGATAGACCCGGAATGTTCGTTTTATTTATGTAAGTAAAATTATCACAGCAGCTGAATAGACACAGTCTTTGAACAAAATAAAACAGGCCATGTCACTGTTTTGTTTGGGAGGATGGACATTCTTCGTAGATTTCTTTTCTGTTTCTTGATTGGGCCCTGATGGAGTGTAGGAAATGACAACTCTGAGATGATGCGACCAAGACTGGTTAGCTCACCCTCTAGAGGCCATCCTTCCATTTTAAATCAAAATCTGGACTTTGTGCATTTTGGTTTTTTTTAAAGTCTGATATGTCACTCGTTACTTGTTTTTGAACAAGCAGTGGAATGAATATTTGTTGCATCACATTTCTGAAAGCTGCAAACATTCTAAGTATTTTTTCTGATTGTTGGTGGATCTCTAAGGATAACGTGAATAAATTGTTTGTTTGAACTACAATTCTGAAATGTTAGTTTGTGGAATAAAACAGTGAGTCTTATTAATATTTTATAGCAATATAATAGGCTGGACACAATCATTGTTAATGTGTTAAAGTGCACCATTTATTAATGTCTTATTTATGTATCTAACTAGTCTGGTGTTATTAATCATTGAGAACACTTATCAAACATCAGCCATTGAAGCATATTTAGTAATGTATTTACGAATCAAACTTTTAAATCTAATTTGCTCTGCTGTTTTTTGCCTTGCATCTTTAGAATAATTTACATAAAATTTATTCCAAACAGTTAAACTATCTTTCATTTTAAAACAGTTACTGAAAATTCCTTGCATGTTTCTCTGTCTTGGCTAGATACCTTGTACAGAAGTTGACCTTTATAATCGTTCCCATTTGATTGGTCAGAATAGTTCACCAGTGAGAATTGAGTGGGTTTTAAGTCTAACCACCTTTTAGCTACTCTCCCTGTGGTTTGAAAATAGGTCATAGGAAGAACTTCAATGGGATCCTAAAATGTATAGCAATTTTTGTCATTCATTTCTGCAGTGAACTACATTTAAGAATCTATCCCTTTTCCCCACCAGCCATAATCTAAAGCTGAAGAATATCAAATGTGGTGCATCTAACCATAATAAAAATCATGTATTCACCACAAAAACCAAAAAGACCATGTGAATCTTTCATTTGAAAAAAAGTACATTTGTGCAACACATGTGAAAAGTTGAGGTGGTCTGTGGATACAAAATATTTAGTTTCTCATTGACTATTTTGAAATGAGATGGCCTTGGTTATTTGCAGTGGAAAATAAATGACTGCTAAATATTAGATTTGAGTGATGGATTCTGCCATGGGGCTGAATTAAACTCTTGAAATTATTGAAGTAATGCTAATGTAGCAGATTTTTAAGGAGAAGTTCAGAATACCAGTGATCAGAGTGGAGTGCCTCTCACAAGGATAAGGTGCTGTGGAAAAACTACCAACAAAGATACTCGATGTTAGATTCTCAGTGTTTCCTCCATCCTCTTTTATTAACCTTTAGGGTAATCTCATTACAACTTAAAAATAAAGATTGGCAGACTTCCCAAATAAAGGAGTCCAAATCTGGTTACCATGATAGAGAATCCAAGTCTCGATGCAGCGAAATGCCGATACTACCTTGGAACTTCCATCAAGTCTTTCTTGCCCGACTTGGCACACAATACAAATTTTCCTCAACATTGTATGGGGCAACTCAAATATAAAATGGACCTCGCAACACCATCTTAAACTGTAGTTGTACCCCTAAATGAGAACACTACAAAAATGCAGGCTGTAGCTGCAAGGTGGCTTGTGGAACTGGAGAAGTAGGCATGAGAGAAACATTGTGCTTCACGGGCAGTTATAAATGAAGCTTTCAGTTCATGGTCATGAACTGGCCTCTGAAGCCAAGCAGCTTCTATTTTGCTGGGACTGCCCTCACTTTGTTCCATTCTTAACCTATCCAATTTTAGCCAGAGCATCTCTACCTATGGATTCTGTTCCTACCTCTACACTGTCACGTTGAGAGTCTCCCGAGAATCCATTCTTGGCCCCCTCCTCTACATGCTGCCCCTTGGTGACATCATATGCAGACATGGAGTCAGCTTACACATGTAGAGCTGCATGTCATCAGCATACCTCTCCACCAACTTTCTCAACCCCGCCACTGTCTCTCTGCTGTCGTACTGCTTGTCTGACATTCTGTCTTGGGGAGCCCAAAAGCCAGTGTCGTTGGTCCCCGCCACAAACTCCATATCCTTGGTACTTATTCCGTCCCCTTCCCATCACTGTCTCAGACTGAACCAGACTATTCAACCCTAAGCTGAGCTTCCAACCCCATTTCCTCTCCAAAGACCATTTGCATCTCTTATCTGTCACTGAAATCCTCAACCAAGCTTTTTGACCTCCTTGACTATTTCAGTGCTCCTGGCTGGCCTCCCAACCGCCACCCTGCATAAACATCTGCTCTTTCAAAAATCTGCTGCCTATATCTTATTGCACACCAAGTCCTGCAAATCCATACCCCTGTCCTTTCTTACCTACATTGGCTCCTGGTACCCAACACCTCAAATGAAAACAATTATTTGTCGTGTTTAAGTCCCTTCATGGCCTTGCGCCTGCCTATCTCTAACTTCCGGTGGCCCTATACCCACTCTCCCCTCACCCACCCCCAACTCTTCCATTCCTCTGACTCCAGCCTTGTGTGTATCCCCCTCCTTTTGCCCCACTATTAGCAGCCATGCCTGCAGTCACCTTGGCCCCACGCTCTGGGATTTCCTCCACAAACCCCTCCTCCTTCTTTAAGGCCCTCTTTAAAACCCACCTTTTTGGGCAAGCTAATATCTCCTCCTATGGCTTGGCATCCATTTTTTTCCCTTATGCCTCTGAAGCGCCTTTGGATGATCTATGTTAAAGGCGCTATATAATTGTAAGTTGGTGATGGTGGTTAGTTTGAGAGGATATAACAACTATAAAGCTTATTTCAAGTCTTATACCACAAAACATGGATCTGTTTTAAAAATTCAAAAATGACGAAGATTCAGATTAAAGCGCCGCCTTCATAGAGGAAGTTTATTGTAAAGGATTATTTTCTTCATTTCAAAGAATCCTTCCCAAAGTTCAGGGGCATTGTGTCATTTTGTCATATTATGAAATCCCTTCCCAAAGCATATTATTAACCAAGTACTATATTGTGTTTGAAAGCTGTATTGCGAGAATCCTTGGTTGGAACAAGCATGGAATATCACTATCTACTACCATGGCTTTAGAGAATAGTGCGGGCGTTCACAACTCACTTTTTCTGTTGGTCTGAAGGATGTAGACGTAAATAGCTCCTCTTAACTATTTTAGAATGGTTACAAGTCGATTCTAGAATAGGCTTAAAATTAAAAGCTGTATTAGTAAAAGGTTATTGAATGTGTTGAGATTAATATCCATTCAGTACTGTGATCCTTCTTTTGGCTCAATAATGTATCTATGGTCCTTTTTGCAGGTCAAACCAATTAATCTATTGAGATTTGCTTTATACTCACAAAGGTTTCTATTTTTGTAGTTAAAACACCACCGAAAGTACTTCTCAATGACCCAACTGCAACACTGTTCCAGGTAAGACTGCAGACACTTGCTTTCAGTTACTCTTCAAAATCCAACCCCTGTTCATTACTTGTAACATTTAACGTGCAATTGATTGAAAGTCAACTTAAAAGACTATTTAAGGAAATCTTAATATTTTAATCATTATAATAGATTTAAATTAAGTTTTCACATTTTTTCACTTAGTTTTATGCTATTGAACATCATCCAAAAACAATTTTGAACTCGTAATACTTTTGGAAAAATCAAGTGCTTGATGCTTGTTGAGTCTGATTAGCAGTGGAGCCCAGCTTTTTAGCTTTGGGTGGTGAAGGGAGAAGAAAGTAGCTGAAAACTTAACTGCTTAGATGAACTGTGTATTAGACTTGTTCTGATGGAGCTAGTTTGAGTGGAATTATTTCACTGCAGTTAAGATATTCAAGACTGTACAAAACATTTTCTTAATTTTTCATGCTGTTACCAAAAAAACACGTGTGTTGATATTCAATACTTTTATTCTAGCTAAAAACTAAAACTTCATGAATGATGCGTTTGGAAACTATTTTTATTAATTTTCTGGAAACCAGCTGGAGTACTTACTAATGATGAGCAGTCTTATTGTTGACATTGCTTCAAAGAAACTTAAGTTCTCTTTTAATGGTTGTATTGTATAAAAGATTATGCATAATTAATAACAGAAATCCATTTACAGATTTGTAATGAAAGTGGTTAGTCCCTAAATACTTGTGTTTTCAATTTGAAAGATGATTCAGAATGTCTTAATTAGCTCAAGATATTTAAGGGTGGGTATGATGTTTGTGGATGCCAACTTGTTTTTTAATATAACTGTTCTCTACTTCAACCCTCAGACTAAATGTCTGATAGGTTACTGTGTTCCAGGTTTGCACCATTTTTCAATCAGGTCTTGGGCGGTAATGTTTTTCATACTCAACGCACATCTGATCTTTTGTTTGGACATTGCGCCGTAGTGGCTTTAAAGTGTCTAACTCAGAACAGTTTGATTAATAAGGCTACAAACATACTTGTTTTTGTAGTTATCAGCATGTAGTTGTGACGAGTATAGAAGCATTTCTGGATTACCAGCAGCTAGGCAGCAGTGTGATGCAAGTATCCCTACAAGAGAAAAATCAAAGGACGGCCTGTGATTGATGGTTATTGATGCGTTATCTGACTAATGCTTTGATATATTTATTATTTTGTTGGCTTTGATACCTTCTCTTTATAACAGTTGTACAATAGAAAAAAATAATTTTAATGAATGTATTTGTTACTCTATAAATAGCTCAGTTTAAATGAGTTTGTAATAACCGTTCCCAATTATGATGCCATACCACTGAAATATATTTGCTTGCACTTGTAAAGTATTACAAATCGTGTTCTTCAATGACTCCCCCAATATCTTGATATGTAATTGCACTACACAGTGTGGTGCTGAAGCTGCACACCACAATGGTCCCAGATTCGATTCCCAGTCTGGGCTGAGTTAACTGTTCTCAATTGAGGTGGTTACAATTAATCGCAGTATTCTAGATCTGGGAGGGGCCAAATCAGCTGGGGATCGCACCCCTGTTCATCATCTGGTGTCTTCAGTTGAGGGTAGGATTGTCCCCCATGATTAAGTAGTGCTAACATTTCAGGTTTGCACATGCACAATGGGCACTCTGATAAGGTACTGAGATCCATGAAATTGTACTGCAGTATCTGTCACTACCTTTAGAAGGGAATGGCAAAAACCACATATATTAACAGTTAACTATCTTATTTAGTTAGATTAATTTGAGTTGTCACTATGGGCTAGTTTTGGTTAGATAATATTTTTAAAAATTCACAGGGGAGGTTGCGTGCACTTCTGGTACTCAGACAGTCAACTTGGAGGCTGCCTGTCCAGGATCTGTGCATCCTTCGACAACAAAATGTTTCCATGCCCTCCTTCCTAATAATGACAACGCACAAGGAACCAGAATGGAATGGGTGGGATAATAGTGAATCAGTACTTGTGTATTATTTTTCTCAGTTAATTCTCATGGTGTGGCACTGCTTCCTCGTACTCCTGGAGGGACAATATACCACAGCCCCGATAAGTGGCAGCATTTGAAGGATGCGCTTTAATTGGGAAAACTTTAAAATGGATGATGCCATCACACTTAGTCATTTGGGCAAGAGCACGTACAAAAATGGAATATTTACTTTTGGGGGAAATCATTTTGGTTGAGCTTTTGTGTAAATCACCTAGTGTTGGAAGTTATGGTAAGTGTCCTGATACAGCAGCCTAGGCCAATTGTGCAGTGTTAGAAAGTTTCTGTTTAGCACTGTCAAAACCCATCTAACTCGGACCATATGTGTGTGAAATGTACTTGTTCCAGGTGCCATTGTATTATTGTCCAATGCTTGAAGGCTTCATCAATAGGAAGCTTTTACATCCAGGAAAGTGCTTGAAGACTGAGACTACTTTGTAAATCATTTTTGAGAATAATTGGTATGTCTTTGACAACCAAATAACTCTCTCTCTCACTCTGACATCAGTAAATATAGGATTCTATATTTTGAAATTCATTTGTAGATATGTGGACAAGTATGGCAAAATTGCTTAAGTAAGAGCTGGCATAAAATCACTTTAATTTCTAGCAGCCAATTGGAGGACCAAACTAAGACATTTTAAGAAGTATTTAAGGACTAACTAGCTTTTGCAATGATGTATAATTACGGATTTCTATAATTATATGTAATCTTTCATGCACTAGCACTATCGGAAGGATACTCGAGTGCCTTTGAAGCATCAGGCGGGCCACACTTGTCAACAAAATTATCCCTTTTAATAAAACCATCGTGTAGTTAAAGTTTCCAGCAACTTCAGAGTAAAACACAAGTATTTCAGAACATAACTCATGATATTCAATGTTTTTAGTTACAACTGTGAAGTGTCAGAATATCTACTGACTGTACATATAAACTATTTATACACTTCCTATGATGTTTTAAGATGTCTAAACCACACGTGGTGGCGAACGGTGGTGTCATAGCTTTCATGTTCAGCATCCAAATTGGGTTGGGTATACTTACCATCTAGGCTATTTCCTGACATTTTTCCTTTTCTTTTTATATCCGTGTGTGTTGCTGAGAAATCAACGCTGCAATGTTCCACTTTTTAAGCAAGCTTTATTATTTTATTAAACTAATAAGGTAGGCTAATCACTGGGGAAAAGTATTGATGCTGTTCTGAAATATTTAGTAGGCCAATTTTTAGGAGAGAATTTTTGACTGAACATAAAACCTTCCTACCACTCTGAAGGTTTTCTTAATCAGTTTATTTGAGTTTTGTAAGGGGGCCTATTTAATTTTCAGAACTGCCATATCAATGCATTACTTCACATTCTCTAAATATATTAAGAACACAGTGGCTTATAAAATACTTTGTTACCTCCTAGACTTGACTATTCCGACGCACTCCTGGCTGGCCTCCCATGTTCTTCCCTACCCTACGTAAACTTGAGGTCATCCAAAACTCGGCTGCCCGTGTCCTAACTCGCACCAAGTCCCGTTCACCCATCACCCCTCTGCTCGCTGACCTACATTGGCTCCCGGTTAAGCAAGGCCTCGATTTCAAAATTTCAAATCCCTCCATGGCCTCGCCCCTCCCATCTCTGTAATCTCCTCCAGCCCCACAACCCCCCCCCCCGAGATAGCTGCGCTCCTCTAATTCTGGCCTCTTGAGCATCCCTCATTTTAAGTGCTCAACCATTGGTGGCTGTGCCTTCAGCTGCTTAGGCCCTTAGCTCGGGAATTCCCTCCCTAAATCTCTCCGCTTCTCTATCCTCCTTTTAAGACGCTCCTTAAAACCTACCTTTTTGACCAAGCTTTGGTCATCTGCCCTAATTTCTCCTTATGTGGCTCAGCATCAAATTATGCTTTATAACACTCCTGTGAAGCGCCTTGGGATGTTTTACTACGTTAAAGGCTATATATAAATGCATGTTGTTGTATGGGCACAGTGGAAAAAACAATGGAGTTCCTCATTTTCAACAGATACATCTCCTGGGTCAGTTAGAAATTATCAACCCACAGGTATGAAAACTTAACATTTGCTCGCAAGCAAAATGCAGCTTTTTATCTGAGAGTAATCCTTTTTGCTTTGCAGGAAGGTTTAATTATCCATTGATGTTAAAAGCAAAAGTGAGGTAAAAGATATACATCATTCAAGGGTTACATTTTTGAGTAGATTGGAACTTTAAAGAATGGCTACACCGTTCCATAAAAGCAGTATGGGAATTTATTTTGAAGATTTTCTACAGATGGGCCAGATAATAATGGTGTAGTGTTTACAACAAAGTGTAGGTTCTTCATAATCCAAAGGTGTGTATTAATTACCATGGACTTTTAGATCCACCCTGTATCATCTGTCATGTATTAGAATTTCAGATTTTTGCCTCCACCCGTTTACTGTTTGAGGTTGCCCACATCAATAGAATTGTGATGTCAGACATACTTTTTAATGTGGGTAGAGTTTCAGATAGCTTGCCTCCTTTCACTCGTAAGGTTCACAGCAGGGTCTATTGTACTTTTATGTTATGTAATGGGCGCATTTTTATTTAGTGCTGATATCTGTAAAGCATAAAATACCAAGAGAGAACTGTGCAGAAGTTGTGTGCAGCAGTCATGAATGTTTTTCAACAGCAGTTGTTTTGTAATTTTTTTTACCAATAGCAAGCCGCAGTAATTGCATTGTAGTGTCCCCTAAAAGAAAAGGCTTAGACTTATGTAGCACTTTTCACGACCTCAGGACATCCCAAAGCGCTTTGATAAGGTACTGCATAGTAGACTCATGACTACGGTCAGAACATGTGGAGTCAGGGGACACGTAGCAGAATGGATAGCGAGCTGGCTACAAAACAAAAAACCGATTAGGGGTTAAAGGGTAGTTACTCAGACTGGCAAAAGTTGGGAAGTGGTGTTCCACAAGTACCAGTGCCGGGAGTCGGGACCACAGTGTTTCACCATTTACACAGGCGATTTGCACTCGAGAATTGGAAGTACAATTCCAAATTTGCGGACAGCACCAAATCGTAGGGTGTAGTTAATAGAGGACCACCATAGCAAAATATAGGAAGACATTAATAAAGTTGCAGAATGGGTGTGTAATTGGCAAATGAACTTCAGTATAGGTAAGTGTGAGGTGTTACATTTTGGTAGGAAAAATAAGGAGGCCACCTACTCCTTGGAAAATAAGTGTCTAAATGTGGCAGAGGGATCTGCGGGTACAGATACACAAATCACTAAAAGTAGCGATGCCACTTAGTGGCCATTTAAAAAAAATAAACAAAGCACTGGGGTTCATTTCTAGAGGGATGGAATTGAAAAGCTGGAAAGTTATGTTAAACTTGTATAGAACCTTGGTTAGACACTTGGAGTAAGAGCATAAGAAATAGAAGCAGGAGTAGATCATTTGGCCCTTCGAGCCTGCTCCGCCATTCAATAAGATCATGGCTGATCTTCTTCCTCATCTCCACTTTCCTGCACTATCCCCATATCCCTTGATTCCCTTAATATTCAAAAATCTATCAATCTCTGTCTTGAATATACTCAACGACTGAGCTTCCACAGCCCTCTGGGGTAGAGAATTCCAAAGATTCACCACCCTCTGAGTGAAGAAATTTCTCCTCATCTCAGTCCTAAATGGCTGACCCCTTATTCTGAGACTGTGACCCCTGGTTCTAGACTCCCCAGCCAGGGGAAACATCCTCCCTGCATCAGGCCTGTAAGAATTTTGTATGTTACAATGAGATCACCTCTCATTCTTCTCAACTCTAGAGAATATAGGCCTAGTCTACTCAATCTGTCCTCATAGGACAATCCTCCATCCCAGGAATCAGTCTGGTGAACCTTCGTTGCACTCCCTCTATGGCAAGTATATCCTTCCTTAGGTAATGAGACCAAAACTGTACACAATACTCCAGGTGTGGTCTCACCAGGCCCTATATAATTGCAGTAAGACGTCTTTACTCTTATACTCAAATCCTCTTGTAATAAAGGCCAACATACCATTTGCTTTCCTGATTGCTTGCTGTACCTGCATGTTAACTTTCAGTGATTCGTGTACAAGGACACCCAGGTCCCTCTGAACACCAACATTTCCCAATCTCTCGCCATTTAAAAAAAATACCCTGCTTTTCTATTTTCCCTACCAAAGTGGATAACTTCACATTTCTCCACATTATATTCCATTTGCCATGTTCTTGCCCACTCACTTAGCCTGTCTATATCCCCTTGAAGCCTCCTTGCATCCTCCTCACAACTTACATTCCCACCCAGCTTTGTATCATCAGTAAACTTGGATATATTACATTTAGTCCCCTCATCCAAATCATTGATGTAGATTGTGAATAGCTGAGGCCCAAGCACTGATCCTTGCAGTACCCCACTAGTTACAGCCTGCCAACCTGAAAATGACCCGTTTATTCCCACTCTCTGTTTTCTGTCCGTTAACCAATCCTCCATCCATGCTAGTATATTACCCCCCAATCCCATGAGCCCTAATTTTGTTTAATAACCTCTTGTGTGGCACCTTATCGAATGCCTTCTGAAAATCCAAATACACCACATCCACTGGTTCCCCCTTATCTATTCTGCTAGTTACAACCTCAAAAAACTCTAGCAGATTTGTCAAACACGATTTCCCTTTCATAAATCCGTGTTGACTCGGTCCAATCCTATTATTATTTTCTAAGTGCCCTGTTACCACGTCCTTAATAATAGATTCTAACATTTTCCCTACTACTGATGTCAGGCTAACTGGTCTATAGTTCCCCTGTTTTCTCTCTCCCTCCTTTCTTAAATAGTGGGGTTAAATTTGCTACCTTCCAATCCATGGGAACCGTTCTAGAATCTATGGAATTTTGGAAAATGACAACCAATGCATCCACTATCTCTAAGCCTACATACTAGGGTTGTGAAAGATGTGGCTAATCAGGTCCAGGGGATTTATTGGCTTTTAGTCCCATTAATTTCTCCAGTACTATTTTTTTTTTACTAATCTCTTTCGGTTCCTCATTTTCGCTAGAGCCTTGGTTCTCCACTATTTCCGGGAAGTTTATTGTGTCTTCTTCCGTGAAGACAGACACAAAGTATTTGTTTAATTTCTCCGCCATTTCCTTATTCCCCATTATAATTTCTCCTGTCTCAGCCTGTATGGGACCCACATTTACTTTTGCTAATCTTTTCCTTCTTACACACCTACAGAAGCTTTTACAGTCTGTTTTATGTCTCTCGCTAGTTTACTCTCCTATTCTATTTTCCCTTTCTTTATCAATTTCTTGGTCCTCCTTTGCTGAATTCTAAAATCCTCCCAATCTTCAGGCTTACTACTTTTTTTGGCAACATTATAAACCTCCTCTTTTGATCTAATACTATCTTTAACTTCCCCTGTTAACCACGGTTGGACCACTATTTCCTGTGGGGTTTTTGTGCCTTAAAGGAATGTATATTTGTTGTAAATTATGTATTAATTCTTTAAATGCTAGCCATTGCTTGTCTACCGTCATACCTTTTAATGTAGTTTCCCAATCTACCTTAGCCAACTCGCCCCTCATACCTACGTAGTTTGCTTTGTTTAGATTTAAGACCCTAGTTTCGGATTTAACTAAATCACTTTCAAACTCAATGTAAAATTCTATCATATTATGGTCACTCTTCCCTAAAGGCCCCTTTACTACAAGGTTATTAATTAACCATTTCTCATTGCACAATACTAGATCTAAAATAGCCTGTTCCCTAGTTGGTTTCTCAACATACTGATCTAGAAAACTATCTTGCATACATTCCATGAATTCGTCCTCCACACTATTACTGCAAATTTGGTTTGCCCAGTCTATATGTAGATTAAAGTCCCCCATGATTACTGTATTACCCTTGTTACATGCGCCTCTAATTTCCTGATTTATACTCTGCCCTACATTACAACTACTGTTTGGGGGCGTATAAACAACTCTCACCACTGTTTTCTGCCCCTTGCTGTTTCCTAGCTCCACCCAAACTGATTCTACTTATTGATTTTTGGAGCTAAGATCCTTTCTCTCTCCTGTCTTTATCCCATCCCCTATTATAAGGGCTGATCAGCTCTGGTCTCCATATTATAAAAAGGAGATAGAGGCTCTGGAGAAGATGCAAAAAAAGATTTACTGGGATGATACTAGAAATGAGAGGTTATACCTATCAGGAAAGATTGAACAAACTTGGGGCTCTTTTCTCTAGAAAAGAAAAGACTGAAGGGTGACCTGATCGAGGTCTTCAAGATTATGAAAGGGTTTGATAGGGTAGACATAAAGAAGATGTTTGCACTTGCGGGCGAGACCAGACCTTGGGGCCATAAATCTAAGATAGTCACTAAGAAATCCAATAGGGAATTCAGGAGAAACTTCTTTACCCAGAGAGTGGTAAGAATGTGGGACTCGCTACCACAAGGAGTAGTTGAGGCGATTTTTATTTTAAAATGCATTTAAGGGGAAGCTAGATAAACACATGAGGGAGAAAGGAGTCGAAGGTTATGGTGATGGGGTTAAATGAAATGGGGTGGGAGGAGGCTTGTGTGGAGCATAAACACCGGCCCGAGCCTGTTCGGCCGAATGGCCTGTTTCTGTGCTGTAAATACTGTGCAATATTATGTAATGTAATACAGGCAATGAAGTACTTTTGTAATGTAGAAAACACAGCAGCCAATTTACGCATAGCAAGGTCCCACTAACAGAAATGTAATAATGGCCAGATATTTTGTTTTCCATGGTTAAGTAATTTCCTAACTAAAATTTAATTTAAAAAATCTAAAATATATACTGGACGGGCTACACTGTTGAAGGGGTTATGGACATTTGTTTCACAACTGGCAGATATATTGTCTGCACTTTACTACATAATATAAGCATTGTATTGGTGTAGATCCGTGAAAACCAGAAAGAGCTAGTTTTAATTACCAGTCCATGGTAAGTTAGTTGCTATCAACTGGGATAATCGAGATACTAGAATTGGCTTCAGTACTCCTGGGGTTAGGAAGGGGAAAATCACTGGGTTTCTATCAAGCATACCCCTACTGGGCGCGCACGTGTGTAGACATCGGGCGAAGAAACAAAAAATGGGTTTTGCTGTGATGTAAAAGCCTGCCCTCTGGGCTTAAAAATGACATAGTAACTTGACAAGGTTCCGGAGAGACCCCAGCACTTGTAGACCATACCACAGCAAGGAGTCAGTCTTCAGGAGGGGCGAAGAGAAAATTAGCAGAAAAAGGAAGAAAATAAAAATACCACTTGATTTCAGTGCTGCCGTTTACAGGTCTCTTTTGTGTTTAATGCTTCAGTGTGAATCAATGTAAAAGAACACTTGATGTGCGAAGTATCTTTTTTTTGTTGAGAATACACAAACTGCTCTATTACTTTTCTCTTTTTTTTACCTTGACTCTGTTACGCAACTTGCCCTGCAGAGATGGTGGCCTCCGTGCATGGTACTGTATAACTTGCTGCTAGAAGGAGGGTGAGAGTGTGACTGGCTGTCGGAAGTTTCCCTTCCTTCCTGTGGGAAATACCTCGCCTTCAATTGGTAGCTCCCCACAGTGGGAAAGGTCGCTGTCAGGACCTGATCGGATAAGGACTCCTGTGTGAAATCCATATCGTGTCACCACACTGTCATTGGAACTCCATGGATTTTTATTTTAAAATAAGCTTTTTAAGCCACACAAATACCATGTTCTGTCAGGCTGATATATAATAAAGCATTCTTATAGTTTACTGCAGGTAGTGCATTGAAAACAAGTTAATAAACTAATCCCTACCATTGTTTCATATAATTGTTTGAACTGTACAGTGAAAACAAATTGCACAGTGGGATCTTCTTTTTACCTGACAGCCATGTTGGCTGTCTGGAGAGCCTCTTTTGAAATGTTATTTAATGAGAGCCTAACATCAGTTTTCTGCTTCCTGCCTCTGATGTTAGTGTAATTTATAAATACATCAGATTGTTCTTTCTGTCCAGCTGCAATCAGTACTTAAAAAAAAAAATTGTTTTAACATCACAAGCTAGTTTTATCTTATACACATATTTTGGTGTCTGAACTTTCTTTGTAGATGGTCACTTGACACACGGAAACACTTAAGACAGAATGAGTGATCAAAACAGACATGAGCAATCATGATAAATACTGAACTTGTACTCACAAATTACAACAGTCCAGAAAAAAAAGGTATTCTGCTGTTTTTAGGCATTTGAACATGTAAATACTAGCATTTGGGTCTTGATGTGTGCCAGAGACTGCAGAAAGAGAAATGCATGTTAACCATTTACCACATTAGAAGCTGATTCACTGACTCATTCAGTTATGATGCCAGTGAGTTTGTGACTGGGCGTTCTTCTGTTTGCTTATGCTGTGCCGTGTAACCCAACCAGCAACATTTTAAAGCATTGTTACGTGTACTCGAATTATTTAAAGAAAACATTTTAAATAATGAATGATTTGTGTGAAATTACTGTGGTTGGCTTACCCTGCATATTAAAAAGTTGCTGTTTAATTATATATTTATCACAAAATGACAAGACAGACAACTGTGGATTATCACCCCAAGTTGAATGATTATGCCACAATCATTAACTCTTGGTCTGTGCATCTGCGTGCATTAGGGGTGATATGCGCACCAAGCTGCTGGTATCTATCATGGTAGCCACTGTCATTAAAGAGAAATGACAGAAAATGGACTAACCCTATCTTGTGAACTTGGTGTATATTAAAAACGGATACCCTGGGGTGATTTTGAGACTGTAATTTTATCTCTGGGCTTACCCTGTGTTATAAACCACTCGATTTATTTTTTTTCGTTTGTAGTGTCATCTGAACTCCTTAATGAGTTTGCTGCCTTAGAGTCACCCCCAGCTATCAGCTATCCATTATTCTCTAGGTAATAAGTTTTATAACATTTGAATCCTTGTAAAGTTTGGCTTGTCACTGAGCCAGCCATTGTGGGCACGGTTACAGCACTATATACACATTTGATTTATCCAGCCATTCAGATCTTGGCATCAGCATTGTAATAAAATGAAAACTGAAATGTATGTTAGATCTTAGGCTGCTGATGAGAAAATCTGTGTCCTACTTTACAAATCGAACAACCAGATTTATAAACAATGTGGCGCATTATTAATAGACTAATGGAATGGTCGGTTAGCCCATATTCTTGGTGTCCTTGTCCTGTGTTCCAACAACATGTCACAATACGCTTTTAGAATGTAAGCACAGTCCAGGATAAGAAAAGGCCATTCAGCCCATAAAGGCTGACACTCTAGTACCCTAACTCGGCCTAGCATTTTGAACTCCCCCAAATGTTCTTGCCTCCACCTCACTTGGCTTATTATTAGAAATATTTAACTGGCTTTGGAAATCATTTTTTATATTTTTAAATTTACTTTTCACAAAATTTATGTCCTCTTGGTCCTATTGACTTCATTTACTCTGATTAATCTTATCTATAACATTTAATATTTTACACACCTTAATGAGGCTCCCCATTTCGAGACTATAGAGCCTAGCTTCTTATAATCCTTTTGTTTTTGTAGCTCATCCCACTATAGACCTCAGATCATTCTTGTTGCTCATTTATGTACCCTGTCCAAAGCATAGTGACCAAAACTGAGCACAGTACTTGAGGTGTGGTCTTCTCCAGTGCATTATAAAGCTTCAACCTCGACTGCTACTGGACCAAAGGTAGCATGCAGCTCACCTACTTAACAGCAACTTGCATTTATATAGCACCTTTAACATAGTAAAATGTCCTAAGGCGCATCATAGGAGCGTTATCAAACACAATTTGACACCAAGCCGTAGGTTTAGTCAGAGGTAGGTTTTAAGGAGCGTCTTAAAGGAGGATAGAGAGGCGGAGAGGTTTAGGGAGGGAATTCCAGAGCTTGGGGCCTCAGCAGCTGGCACTCACTGGCACTGTTTAAAATTACAGCCTGAATTGAAGCGCTGGTATGCAAAGTGGAGTGCATGTTGACTAGTTAACTGGATGGTGAGCTGCTCAAGTGATTTGTTTTCAGAGGTGAAAGGCCAATTAAAGAATAAGGAGGAGCATAGTTCAGGGTATGAAAAGTACCAGTTACAGTATTATTCAAGTTACGTTCAATACAGTAAGATCTCAAAGGGGGAATATTGTGGCAGGTTCCTGGGAAGAATTGGCTTGTTCTCCAAGCTTAGAGCCTGGTCTCCGCACAGCTATCCATTGTCAAACAATAATAGATGGTACACAGACTTCTACCCGTGGATAATAACTCTGTTCTAATAGGCTGCAGTACTTGCATAGAATTACTTGGAATATACAGCAGAGAAACAGGCCGTTCGGCCCAACCAGTCCATGTTGGCGTTTATGCTCCACTCGAGCCTCCTCCCATCCTTCCTCATCTAACTCGCTCAGCTTAACCCTCTATTCCCTTCTCCCTCATATGCTTATCTAGCTTCCCCTTAAATGCATCTATATTATTCACCTCAACTACTCCCTGTGGTAGCGAGTACCACATTCTAACCACTCTCTAGGTAAAGGAGTAAATGCTGAATTCCTTATTGGATTTCTTGGTGACTATCTTATATTGATGGCTTCTAGTTTTGCTCTTCCCCACAAGTCGAAACACTCTCTCTGTCTACTCTATCAAAACCTTTCATAATTTTAAAGACCTCTATTAGGTCACCCCTTAGCCTTCTCATTTAAAGAGAAGAGAGACCCAGCCCATTCATCCTATCCTGATATGTACACCCTCACAGTTCTGGTATCGCCCTTGTAAATCTTTTTTGCACCCTCTCAAGTGCCTCTATATCCTTTTTATAATATGACGACCAGAACTGTACACAGTATGCCAAGTGTGGTCTAACCAAGGTTTGCTATAAATTTAGGATAACTTCTCTACTTTTCAATTCTATCCCTCTAGAAATAAACTATACTGCTTGGTTTGTTTTTTTATGGCCTTATTAACCTGTATCGCTACTTTGTGATTTGTATATTTGTAACCCCCCAGATCCCTTTGTTCCTCTACCCCATAAGATTCTTAGTTTCTAAGTAATATGTGATCTCTTTTTTTTACCAAAATGTAATAACTCACATTTACATAGAATTACATAGTATATACGGCACAGAAACAGGCCATTCGGCCTAACCAGTCCATGCTGGCATTTATGCTCCACTCGAGTCTCCTCCCATCTTTCCTCATCTAAATCTATCAGCATAACCCTCTATTCCCTTCTCCCTCATATGCTTGTCCAGCCTTCCCTTAAATGCATCTATACTATTCGCTTCAACCACTCCCTGTGGTAGCAAGTTCCACATTCTCACCACTCTTGGGTAAAAGAAGTTTCTTCTGAATTCCCTATTTGATTTCTTGGTGACTATCTTATATTGATGGCCTCTAGTTTTGCTCTTCCCCACAAGTGGAAACATTCTCTCTCTATCCACTCTTATCAAAACCTTTCATAATTTTAAAGATCTCTATTAGGTCACCCCTCAGCCTTTTTTCAGGAGAAAAGAGACCCAGCCTGTTCATCCTTTCCTGATATGTATACCTTCGTATTTCTGGTATCATCCTTGTAAATCTTCTCTGCACCCTCTCCAGTGCCTCTATATCCTTTTTATAATATGGCGACCAGAACTGCACGCAGTACTCAAGTGTGGTCTAACCAAGGTTCGATACAGGTTTAGCATACCTTCCTTTTCAATTCTATACCCTAGTGCTTGGTTTGCTTTTTTATGGCCTTGCTAACCTGTGTCGCAAATTTAGTGATTTGTGTATTTGTACTCTGAGATCCCTTTGTTCCTCTACCCCACCTAGACTCGCACCCTCCAAGTGATAAGTGACCTCCCTATTCTTCCTACCAAAATGTAATAGCTCACATTTGTCTGTGTTGAACTTCATTTGCCAATTATTTGCCCATTCTGCAAGTATATTAATGTCCTCCTCTAATTTGTTGCAGTCCTCCTCAGTATTGACTATCCCCCCCCCCCCCCCCCCCCCCCCCCCAATTTGGTATCATCCGCAAATATAGAAACTGTATTTTTGATTCCAAAATCTAAATCATTGATGTAAATTGTGAACAGCAGTGGTCTCAGCACTGATCCTTGTGGAACACCACTACCCACCTTCTGCCACTGAATAGCTACCCTTTACTCCCACTCTCTGCTTTGTCTTGAAGCCAGCTTGCAATCCATTCTGCTACTTGTCCCCTGACTCTGCATTCTCTGACCTTACTCATTAGTCTATTATGGGGTACCTTATCGAAGGCCTTTTGGAAAATCTCGATAAATTACATCTACTGCATTACCATTGTCTACTCTCTTTGTTACCTCTTCAAAAAATTCAATAAGGTTGGTCAAGCAAGATTTTCCCTTTTGAAATCCATGCTGACTATTCATTATTATACTTTTTGTTGCTAGATGTTCTTCTATTCTCTCCTTTAGTAGGGATTCCATTATTTTTCCTACCACCAATGTCAAGCTGACTGGTTTATAATTCCCTGGACATGTTCTATCCCCCTTCTTAAATATAAGTATTACGTTAGCTATCCACTAGTCCTCTGGCACTACACCTTTTTCTAATGAATTATTAAAAATTCGTAGTAATGCCTCTGCTATCTCTTCCCCAGATTCTTTTAAAATGCGTGGATGCAATCCATCTGGACCAGAGGTTTTATCCTCCTTGAGTTTGATTAGTTTATTTAATATATCCAGTTTTTTTATTTTAAATGCACTTATCTCATTACTCATCTCATCATCCAATGTCATGTCCGCCTGTTCTATCTCCCTGGTAAATACCGAAGCGAAATAATGATTTAATATTGCTATCGTTGCCTGTGGTATTGTCCTGTCTATCCCTTAATGGCCCTATTCCCTTCCCAACCTTCCTTTTTTTATTGATGTGCCTGTAAAATATTTTACTATTTTGTTTTATGTTCCTTGATAATTTAATTTCATAGTTCCTCTTTGCTTTCCTAATTTTTTTTTGACTTCTCTCCTAATCTCTTCATATTCTCTCTTATCATGCACTCCTCTGCTGTCTATGTACTTAATGTATGCCTCTTTCCTTACTCTCATTGTTCTTTATGCCTTTATTCATCCATGGAGTCTCATTAGTGTTTAGTTTGTTTCCTTTTAGCGGAATATATTTTTCCTGCACTCTGTTGAACACCGTTTTAAATGTTTCCCATTGTCGTTCTACATCGTTGTTTGCCAATATTGTTGCCCATTTTATCTTCCCAAGTTCTGTTCTCAGCCCCTCAAAATCAGCTTTTCTCCAATCTATTGACCTGTTTTTTTGTCATACTTATGTCCTTCCCTATTATCATAAAGCGTATTATATTATGGTCACTATTGCCTATATGTTCCCCTACTTTTACTTCTCTTATCTGCTCTGGCTCATTCCCCAAAGCTAGATCTAATAGCGAATGCTTCCTTGTTGGGCTTTTTACATATTGGGTTAGAAATGAGTGCTGTAGACATTGTAGGAACTCCATTCCCTTATTCCCCTTTACCTACCTCTTCTGTCCAATTAATAGTGGGGTAGTTGAAACCCCCCATGATGATTATTCTATGTTTTTTACTCATTGCTCTAATTTGTCTGTATATTTCTTCCTCCACTTCCCTTTCACTATTAGGTGGTCTGTAGACTACGCCTATTCGTGGGATTGATCCTTTATTATCTTTTATCTCTATCCATATGGATTCTATTTTTGTCTTGCTGATATCTACGTACCTTTTTTCTACTGCCATTATGTTATCCCTAATAAATACAGCTACTCCACCTCCCCTTTTTCCCCCCTCTATCTTTTCTAAATAGTTATACCCTGCAATGTTTAATTCCCAGTCCTGATTTTTCTGTAGCCACGTCTCAGTAATCCCTACTATGTTCCTCCCAACACATGATTGCCTCCAGCTCCCCTGTTTTATTACGGACACTGTATGCATTGCTGTACAGTTTAACTTATTTTTAATAGGATTTCCTCTCACTTTATGTTTAACCATCTTTTTAGACTCCTGTTCGATAACTCTATTTGCTTCCTTACCATCCTCCCTTACTTTATTCTTTCCTATGCTCACATTTTCTGTTTTGTTTAGTTTAGTTTATATTTAGGCTGCTTACGTTTCTTGTAGATCCCTCCCCCCTTCTTACTAGTTTAAAGCCTTTGCCACCTCCCTATTTACCCTTTCCGCTAGGACACAGGTCCCATCGGTACAGCTCCTTCCTGTCCCAGAACTGGTGCCAGTGTACCATGATGTTGAAAGTGTCCTATGTTGAAATTAATTTGCCAATTGTATGCCCATTCTTCAAGTTTATTAATGTTGTCTTGTAATTTGTTGCACTCATCCTCCGTATTGACTATCTCCCCCCTCTTTCCCCCCCCCCAAACATTTGATGTCATCTGCAAATTTGGAAATTGTATTTTTGACTCCAGAGTCTAAATCATTATATAAATTGTGAACAACAGTGGTCCCAACACTGATCTTTGTGGGACCCCACTTCTCACCTTCTGCCACTCTGAATAGCTACCCGTTTTTTTTTATTCATTCACAGGATGTGGGTGTCACTGGCAAGGCCTAATTGCCCTTGAGAAGGTGGTGAAGTTACTCCCATAGTGACTTTCTGGTAGCGATTTGGTACAACTGAGTGGCTTGCGAGGCCATTTCAGAGTCAACCACATGGCTGTGGGTCTGGATTCACATGTAGGCCAGACTAGGTAAGGATGACATTAGTGAACCAGATGGGTTTTTGCGACAATCCGGTAGTTTCATGGTCACCATTACTGATGCTGGCTTTTATATTCCAGATTTATTTAATTAACTGAATTTAAATTCCCCAGTTGCCATGGTGGGATTTGAACTCGCGTCGCTGGATCATTAGTCAGGCCTCTGGATTACTAGTCCAGTAACATAACCACTATGCTACCGTTTCCTTTACCCCTACTCTCAGCTTTCTGTCTTGCAGCCAGCTAGCTATCCAATCTGCTACTTGTCCCCTGATTCCGCATGCTCTAACTTTATTCATTAGTCTATTATGTGGTATCTTCTCAAAGGCCTTTTGGAAATTTAGATATATTGGCCCAGATATTCCGATCGCAGGCCTCCCGTGGGCGGAGGGCTGCGATCTGGAAAAATCTGCGCCCTTACCTGAGTGCTCCCGGGAGGCACACAGTTCTGCTGCTGGGCCTCTCCAAACTGCCGGTGCGCAGGGCCCACGTATCCCAGAGGCGCAGGTAGTTCGCAGTGTCCCTGGGATCACGTGGGCCATGGAGCCAATCAGAGAAGGGAATCTCCCTTCATACATTTGACAGGAAGACCTGTCAATTATATGATTAGAGATCACCCCCAAAACATAGTAAAACTTCAAATAATTTTTTTTTTTAAATCACATTTTTAAAATGACTTGAAATTACATAAATTAACTATTTTAAACAAAAATTGAAATTTTAAAAAAAAATAATTAAAGTTTTTAACAGGGCTAAAAATAAACTTACCTTTCTTTAAAATATTTTCAAATGATAAATCAGTGGAAATTTTAAAAAAAAACCTTTTTTCAACTCTTATCCTGGTAAAAGCAGGCCTTATGCCTGCTTTTGCCAGGCGCAAGAATTGTAAGTGTTTTCTGGGGGCGGAGGGTCTCCAAAAAGCGGAACTATCTGCCCGCAGAGGCCCTTCTCCCAGGCAGCCGGACGACCTGTCGAGAGCTTTCTTGACAGATTGGAAATGCCGGTTTCCAGGGCATGCCTGAAACCGGCATTTCCAATGTCCCTACAGGTGGGTACACAGTGCGTACCCACCCGTAGGGATCGGAATATCCGGCCCATTACATCTTCTGCATTACCCTTGTCTACTCTCTCTCTTACCTCTTCAAAGAATTCAAATTGTGAAGAGCTGTTGGCTCTCATTTGAAGTAGCTTATTCATCAGTTTATTATCCCAAGCCTTGTAAATAAATTTGTTGTGTTTTATCCATGTGTGGCATAAAAATACAAAATGAGTATGAATTGTTTGTTTTTAACAGCCGAAAATAATTTCAAGTCACCAAATTTTGCAGAAATATTAAATTCTGTCAAAAGGAGCAAAATTAAATGCAGTGATATTTGAGAAATTCTATTCTCATACTGACATTCTGTCATTTTTAAAGTTTTGTAATTAAATAAACAGAACTGCGAAGGGTTTGTTGAAGTCCGAAAATGAAATGATGTCACACTAGGAGCCAACAAAGTAGATTATGCAAAAATGTAAAATGCACAATGGCGCATTACATTATCAAACTGGGAGTGTGTAATTTTTTAATTCTGACCTATAACCATATGTAGGTCAGATGTTGTTTTTTAATTTATATTCCTTGCCAAAAGCCCACCTGCTGAATGTGGGCGATACTTTCTAACTATTCAGTTGCAGTGGGACACTCGCAATATGATGGGAACAATCAGTGTTTGGGTCCAATAAGTAAAGGTTCCAAATGCAGTGATTTTGTGGTGCTATTGGACTTCATTCGCTTTAAGGTTGATCCAAAAGTTTAATGATATTTTCATCATGCTCGCATTTTCTAGAACAATAGGATTTTTTTTTAAAGGGAGTTGATACCAATTTCACTTTGAGGATCTACGAGGTTTCATCTGTGTTTGATTTTCTGAACTAGAAAGCCAAGGAGAATTGGCAAACTGAGTGATATGCAGTGCTTTGATCACTCCTGCCAATAATAGACTTGTTTATCTGATGGTAGCTTGATGTTTTCTGGCCCAGTCTGGCAATCTGCTGCCTTGATGTAAAAAAGAAATTAATGGCTTCAGGTTAGGAGGAAGAAAGCTAGAGCTTTTAATGGGACAGGAATAGGAAGCTGACAGATGTGAGTGATGGACATCAGAGTAGCTCTTTATTCTGTTATCTTTGACATCCAGCTGCCCTTGGGCTCTTTGGTGTTGACACTCACTTCCAAATGTCACACTCTTATCAATATACAGCTAAACGTGGATCAGTTTGATTTAGCAACTCTTGGATTAAGTCAGCACTGATTTGTAGTATTTAAATCTGGAGGTCATCTGCACTAAAATAGTCAGCAGCTCTAATTTGCATTTACTAAATATATTGCAAGTCTAAAGTTCATGAATGTCTGTAAGCGCACACACCGATTTGAGAAGTATTAAAATTCTGTTTTGATTTTAACTCAGTGTTAGGGTTAATGTTTTGGGATTTCTTTTGCACACATGCAACTATATAAAAGGCTTCAAATCAGTTTGCTTATTTGGCTGCAGAGTAAAAATCTCCATTGATGTACAGCAATACCAAAAGTATGTTTGCTCTGGGCAAACAACATGATAGTAATTTCAAACCCTGATTTAATCCATCAGATTACTTGGGAAGGAACAGAAATAAATTTACAAACACATGTGGCTGCACTGTTTGTGAAAGGCATAGACTACTGCATAAGCATGAGAGCAGTGTGTATCCATTCATGAATTACAAGGCAGTACTTTGGCTGTAATTAACATAGTTATGTACCAGTGCTTGTTTCTTTAAAGGCACAAAGAATTCTTCTAGAATCTAAGCCTTAGACAGTGACCTGTTGTCCTGTTTATCATTACCCAGTATTCTACATCTGGACTGTCAGCAAAATTTCTTCTTTCAACTTGGTTGGAGTCAGAATAGCAGTTAATATCAAAACCGATGAGATTCTGCTTTCTAAGATTGATTTTTAACTTCCAATAAAAAGTACACCTAAATAACTAGCAATATGCTCAGCAGAAATTTGGAAATTAGAAACCAGGCTAAAAAGAAAGAAAGACTTGCATTTCTATAGCGCCTTTCACAACCACTGGATGTCCCAAAGCTCTTTACAGCCAATGAAGTACTTTTGAAGTGTAGTCACGGTTGTAATGTAGGAAACGCAGCAGCCAATTTGCGCACAGCAAGCTCCCACAAACAGCAATGTGATAATGACCAGATAATCAGTTTTTGTTATGTTGATTGAGGGATAAATATTGGCCAGGACACCAGGGATAACTTCCCCGCTCCTCTTCGAAATAGTGCCATGGGATCTTTTACGTCCACCTGAGAGAGCAGACGGGGCCTCGGTTTAATGTCTCATCCGAAAGACAGCACCTCCAACAGTGCAGCACTCCCTCAGCACTGCACTGGAATGTCAGCCTGGATTTTTGTGCTCAAGTCTCTGGAGTGGGACTTGAACCCACAACCTACTGACTCAGAGGCAAGAGTGCTACCCACTGAGCCACGGCTGACACTAAACATGTGGCAGTTTAGTTGTTAATACTTTGACATATATTCTGATAATCTGATAATGCATTTATCTTGTGTCCGCTCTTATTTCTGCATTTTCCCTACTTTATTTCATTTTTGATTCCATGTGCTCCCAGCTTCTGCACCTTTTAGCTTGTAGGGCAGGTGAACAGACCACTAACTCCATGCTTTGGATTGCCATTCCCTGTTTAACTTCTACCTTTCTCATCCTAAAGTTATGTCTTAATATAATGAGTCTTCCCACTACTAGACTGAGGAGAGATTTGATGAATCTATTTTGCAGCTGTGGCTGGTACATTTGAGAATTAGCCATCACCATGACTTGAGCATGTGTTCGAGCTCGTTAATGCTTATTGGCCTGCCACATGCTCATTCACTTTATAGTAACTAACATTAGATATGTACTGCAACTCGTATTGTCCATTGCTTGTGATGGGTGATTGCCGATTTCAAGCGCCACTAGGAAACAGGTTGAAAGATGTAAAGTATACGTTTTATAAAATAATCCAGTTTATCCAGTTTTGATCTAAATGTGGTCTAATTTTTAAGAATGGCACGAAGGAAACTTATTAAAATGTTTTCCCAGATAAATCAGAAATCTCACAGATTGAATGTGTAAGGGGTGACTTGTGTTGGGCTAATCAACCATTTGAAAAAAAATACTAAAAAATCCATCTGTAATTTAGTACAGCAGAGCCATTCTCCTCTTATATTCTCCCTCTCCTCTTCTCTTTCTTCTCTTCTCCTTTTCTCCTAACCCCCCCCCATATATCTTCCTTTTACTTGCGCTTCACAACACTTACTGTATTACACTCAAAAGACTAGGCCCTAAAAGTCAATGATTGTACCTGGCGAAGTATGCGCAATAACACAGAGTAAATGGCATTGGGATCAAGATCATTTTGGCCACTTAACAGTTCTCTGAACATTTTCTGTCATATGTGCTATCTTGATGCATCAGCTGATGGGTAATATTTCCTTTCGATAAACAACAGTATCTGAACACAATCCTGTTAGTCAGCATAAAATATGCGTACTTCATCCCAATTTTCTCTACTGAGATGTACGTGTAAGACTGGCTGAAAGTATAGGACAGCCAGCCATGAGTATTTCCATCAATTCTGCCAGAAGGTACTGAAGTACAAGCTTAAGATTTTCCCTCTTTTGGCTAACTCATCCTGCTTGGTGAAATCAACAGATCACCATTTAGAAGAAGCTCATCTACCAGTGTCAGTCGAGGCTAGAATCTGAACCCATGCCATCCGGTCTGAGGCACATCACGCTACCAAGTTGAGTGTCAGCTCAGTGGTAGCACTTTCACCTCTGAGTCAGGAGGTTATGATTCAAGCCACATTTCAGGACTTGAGCAAATAATCCCGCTCAACACTTCAGTGCAGCACTGAGGGTGTGCTACATTGTCGGAAACACTGTATTTTGTTTCAGGCAAGATAAACTGAGACCCGCCCCCCCCCCTCGGCCTGTTGTGGATGTAAAAGATCCTATGGCAAAGGAGAGCAGAAGAGTTCTCCTGGAGTCATCGCCAACTTTTATCCTTCGACCAACACCAAAACAGATTAACTAGTCATTTATCTCATTGCTATCTGTGGGACCTTGCTGTGCACAAATTAGCTGCAACGTTTTCCTACGCAATAGTGACTGCAATTTGAAAATTAATTCATTGGCAGTGAAGGGTTTGGAATCTTGTGGAAATGAAAGGTGCTATCTCAATGCAAGTTCTTTCTTTCTGTACCACTGGCGGTACCTGCTGTTTGTGTAACACGGCTTTCTCCCCTGTCCTGAGATTTTTTGTGCTTAATTGAAGGATTTCACTTCACATAGAGATCCACCTCAGAAGTAATTGTGGAGAAGACTTTCATCTCGCTAGTCTGGGGCTGGATTTAAACTCGGATCCCAGAGGTCAAAGGCCAGCATCTAGCTTGCTACACCACACACTTAGCCCTACTATTGCTTTTGAGTGAAATATTTTTTTTTTCAAAATTAGGTGACTTAACATTTTAAACAGATTTTTTTTTAAAACAGCTGTTGTTTTTAACCAAGCTTACAGTTTTGTATGCTGTCACTGGTTTCATTTTGAGGTTCTGTTACTGCTGTATAGGATAATAATATCACAAGAAACACAATGGAGAAACCGGCTTCAGACATTCCACTGAAGAACCCACTTCCCATTAGATTATCCATTAAATTCATAACAGACCTGTGGTGTCTTAATCACTTTGAATCATGAGATGGAAGGAATTTTCCCATCCTAACAGCTTTAATTTCTGTCTTCAAATGGAAAAGTTTGATTGGAATGCTGTTTGTGCCATTCAGTGCATTGAGCAGTCAACTAATGTCTGTGTATAGTCTGCCAATAAAGTGACCCAACTGTGTACAATTTTCTCTGTGAATGAATGTATTTGCCAATGCAGGAGCCTTTTGAAGTGTACGGTTGCAATCGTTAATTTTGTCTATATAGGGCAACTGTTATTCTCAGGGCTTCCTTCTGTGGGAGTCCGAGGTTCTGCCATGAATTTTCTCTGACCCCTCCAGGCTGTCCCCAAGCCTTTGATGTACTTGCCCAGATGGTGATTGACAACTTTCAGTGGCGGCATTAGGAGAATGAGAAAGCGAAGGACTTTGAACTGAAATCTGTTAAGAACTCAGTGCAGTGTTCTTGATTATCTTTCAGAATGTTAATTATTCTGCTCGATAATTGGAAGAGCATTACTTGGTATTTATCAAAATTCTTAATACACCATTATAAAGTATATTGTGGTTATTGCAGTATGTAGAGTTTAAACCTGGAGAAGATTTAAAATGTCAGTTTTTCCTTCTCAAGGATGCACTGAGATTATATCTTCAGTACTGCATTAAAGTGTTTTCTTTAAAATGAGAGCCTTGACTATGGCATTTTATAATGAACATTTAGAGAATTTATGGACCTGTTGCCATGCAATATTATGCATTGGCTACTTAGGGCATCTAAGAAAACTTTATACAACAGTTTACAGCGAGATAACTGAGTTTAGATTCGAGCCTGGCACGCAAAAACAAAGCATACTTGGCACTCAGCACATAGTTAGCTTCCTGTTAAAAACATCCAGGGGGGTGAGGGGGGGGTGGGGCGGGGGAAGCGGAAAACAAACACAGTTTGTACAGCGGTTGTGATATCTGGAGCGGTACCGTAATGTAAGGTGATGCCATATTTTCACCATAATGTTTTCAGCCGTTGAGATGTACCGCATTCCTGGTTATCTTACTTCTGCAGCAACTTTCTGTTCAGATTTCATGGAAAACCGCAAGCGTCCCAATAATGGAATCCTCAAATAAAACAAATCACTAACCACACCTTTACCGGCTGCATTCAGGCCTGCTATCCATAATCCTCGATCACAAATCTACATGAAATATCAAATTTCTACAGGCTTCTTTGTGGTTTCCTGTGAAGCGCCTTGGGACATTTTGCTACGTGAAAGGCGCTATATAAATACAAGTTGTTGTTGTTTGCATAGTAAAAGGTGAGTTATCCATGTCTGGGTTTTCTTTACGCAAATTAATGTTTTATAACTCACCACATGGGGGTCACGCTGTGATAACAGGAAGTGGGCTCAACACTTTTGGCTTCTTCATTTGGGATTTGTGGTCTCGGACCCATGTTTTATAATCTATTTTCATCATGGCTCGTGAGGTGTTTTCTGTTTGTCACCGGATATTCACTGTGTTTGCCAACAGTACAAAGGTTAAGGACTTGAAATGACAGATAATGGGCTAGATTTTCCTCCACAATCCAGCCTGAAATCCGGGTTGCCATGGAAATGACTGAAAAATTGGTGAGGCGTATTACTGCTTTTCCTGCCCTAACCTGGATTTTCAGCCCGTGTCAGGACCCCCACTAACTGCCCTTTCCCCGCTCGCCACATGTAGATGCCGGGGGAGGGGTGTAAGGCCTGGTCTCTCATCCCATTTCCATCCTGTCTGTTATCTCTGCTCCCCACGATCGCCTGGTGAAAGGTCACGTAGGCCCAGGGTAATGGCAGTGAACAACAACAATAACTTGTATTTATATAGCGCCTTTAACGTAGTAAAACATCCCAAGGCACTTCACATAAGACAAAAAATTGACACCGAACCACATAAGAAATTAGGGCAGATGACCAAAAGCTTAGTTAAAGAGGTAGGTTTTAAGGGGCGTCTTAAAGGAGGAAAGAGAGGCGGAGAGGTTTAGGCACAGAATTCCGGAGCTTCGGACCTAGGCAGCTGAAGGCACGGCCACCAATGGTTGAGCGATGCTCAAGAGAGCAGAATTTGTGGAGCGCAGTTATCTCGGTGGGGGGTTGTGGGGCTGAAGGAGATTAGAGATAGGGAGGGGCGAGGCCATGGAGGGATTTGAAAACAAGGATGAGAATTTTGAAATCGAGGCATTGCTTAACCGGGAGCCAATATAGATCAGCGAGCACAGGAGTGATGGGTGAACGGGACTTGGTGCGAGTTAGGACACGGGCAGCCGAGTTTTGGATCACCTCAAGTTTACGTAGGTTAGAATGTGGGAGGCCAGCCAGGAGTGCATTGAAATAGTCAAGTCTAGAGGTAACGAAAGGCATGGATGAGGGTTTGAGCTGAGGCAGGGGCGGTGACTAGCAATGTTATGGAGGTGGAAATAGGCAGTCTTAGTTATGCCACGGATATGTGGTCGGAAGCTAATTTCAGGGTCAAATATAACACCAAGTTGCGAACGGTCTGATTCAGCCTCAGACAGATGCTAGGGAAAGGGATGGAGTCGGTAGCTAGGGAAAGGAGTTTGTGGCGGGGCCCAAAGACAATGGCTTCGATCTTCCCAATCTTTAATTGGAGAAAATATCTGCTCATCCAGTACTGGATGTCGGACGCAGTGTGTCAATTTAGAGACACTGGAGGGGTCTAGAGAAGAGATAGTGAGGTAGAGCTGGGTGTCGTCAGCATACATGTGGAAACTGACGCCATGTTTTTGGATGATGTCACCAAGGGGCAGCATATAGATGAGAAATAGGAGGGGGCCAAGGATAGATCCTTGGGGGACACCAGAGGTAACGATGCGGGAGTGGGAAGAGTAGCCATTGCAGGTGATTTTCTGGCTACGATTAAATAGATGATAATGGAAATAAGACACCACGGTTGTGGACAGTCTTTGAGCCTCAGAGAGATGCTAGGGAGAGGGAGGGAGTCAGTGGCTAGGAAACGGAGTTCGTGGCGGGGACTGAAGACAATGGAGGGATAGTTTACCTTTGTCGCAGTCACAAAGGATATCATTTGTGACTTTGATGAGAGCCGTTTCGGTACTGTGGCAGGGGCAGAAACCGGATTGGAGGGATTCAAATATGGAGTTGCGGGAAAGATGGGCATGGATTTGGGAGGCGACAGCACGTTCAAGGACTTTGGCGAGGAAAGGGAGGTTGGAGATGGGTGGTAGTTTGCAAGGACGGAGGGGTGAAGGGTTAGTTTTTTGAGGAGAGGGGTGATGACAGCAGATTTAAAGGAGAGGGGGACAGTACCTGAGGAGAGAGAACCATTAACAATGTCAGCTAACATGGGAGCCAGAAAAGCAAGTTGGGTGGTCAGCAGTTTAGTGGGAATAGGGTTGAGGGAGCAGGAAGTGGGTCTCGTGGACAAGATGAGCGTGGAGAGGTCAAGAGGGGAGATCGGAGAGAAACTGGAGAAAGATGTGAGTTCAGGACAGGTGGGAACCTTAGAGGAAGTTTGGGCCGGTGGGCTAGGGGAAGGAAGGGAAATTGCAGAGATAGCTGATTAGATGGTCTGAATCTTAGAGACAAAGAAGTCTATGAGCTCCTCTCACTTGTTGGTGAGTGTGGAGGAGACGGGAAAGGGGTTTGAGAGGACGGTTAACAGTAGAAAATAGTAGCCGGGGGTTATCTTTGCATTCCAGAATGATCCTGCAATAGTGAGCAGTTTTGGCAGACAAGAGTAGGACCTGATAATGCTTTATGTGGTCCAGCCAGATCTGGCGGTGAATGGCTAAACCAGTTGTCCGCCATATCCGTTCAAGTCTGCATCCCTTGGACTTGAGGGAGCGAAGATGTGGGCCTTCTGATGGAGGGAGAGGATCTTGTTGAGTCCTCCTCTTCCACTAATTTGGTACAAATAATTACATTTGTAGGCTTTGATCTCAGCTGAGGCCTATAAAAACTGCTGCTCTGTCACTTCAGGTGCTGCACCAGGAGTCTAGCTATAGCATCACCTGATGTTTCTGAATGGTAGTAGTGAGAATCATGCTGGGAACCCACCCTGCATAACCAATGAACGTTGATCCAGGGATAGGTCCAGGTGGAGTTGGTGGGATCGATGGCGTCCTACCCTGCTGCTACTTAGTCCTAAGAATACAATCCAGCTCAATAAAATAAATGGGTTAATGTCTCTCCAAAAATAGTGGGCAGAGGAATTTTATATGAACATTAAACATTGGTACCTATAGTCCCACAACAAACTTTCAAAGTCTGACTTTGCAGTCCGACAGAAGACCAGTTTTGTTCATACTGCAAAACAAAATTATGCATTAAACTAGATTTGAGCTATTTAAAAAAATATAAACAATGGACCAAGGTTTCCTCTAATGAAATTGTAAACTTGTCCTTTTATATAAATGATTGATTTCAGCACACCGAGCACACAGAGGAAATCTTCTCCATGCATTTATATGATCAAGGGGTTCCAGTTAGCATCACAAATCAATTTCTATTTATATTCTTAGAGTCTTTAACCTAAATTAATTTTTAACTCCAGACTATCTCTTTCTCTTTTATGTGGTGTGTTCGAAGTTAAAAGAAAAAAATTCTTGTCATTCCAGGGTTCCTGAGCATTTCAAGAGATGTTGTAAAGTCTGTGTGCCTCGCTAACTGATTATAGAAGAGTAATCATCCTTTGTAGTAATACCGCAGATTATGTAGTAAATTATGAGTAAATTTAGGACATTACTCAATATTTTCTTTACGTTATTTTTAATGAAATTGTAAACTACTTCATTACGAAACACGTTTACGGCTTCATGAAGTATAACGCCCAAAGCAAAATATCATGGACAGGATAGCTTGTACTTAGATGGATTCTAAGAATTTACTGTTGTATTTCCACGGGTTTTTCATATTGCATTCAGGAAATTGCTTGATTTTCAAAGCAGTCAGCACATTGCCAGTGTGTGCTTTTTTTTCTTTGAAAACAATTTCAACGAGTTAAGTCTTCACTCGCAGTGAGTGAAGATGATAGCTCACAATTCATCGTCTAGTCAGACTGCAGATAAATTCTTACCTGATCAGTGTACCAAACCACTTGCCTGCGAACTACAGTTAAGTGTTGCCGAATTTCATTTAGAAAAAAACACTTTTAGGAGTTTAATTATTTTCGTCTGAATTTTATTTTCAAGTATTCTCCATTGTATGTACAAGTAAAAATAATAAAGCTTTAAATAATGGAAATCTGAAGCAAAAGTTTTCCGCTGCTAGCAATACACAGCAGGTCTGCCAGCCAATGTAAAGGGAAAAGATGGGCTAATGTTTCAGGCTTGAGTTCTAATGAAAGTTACGCCTGAAATGTTAACTTCTCTTTTATGGATGCTGCCTGGTTCCAGCTCCATGATTTGCATTGAGACTAAATTCCTGAATGTACCTCCGCTCATTCATTTATTTGCCAAATGGGCCAAGCATAATGTTTTTTGGCAAGCAAGTTATGCATTTATCAGGAATCAGCAGTGTAATTGATTTTAGCACTTAGATCATAAACATAACGCACGTTAAACACTGGAAACAACTTGGACAGAACAAATGCAGATTTGTTTTTATTTTTAAACACTTGTGGATAGATGGATAGATTACAATGTACGGAACAGCCTATTTCTGGTAAATATAGAAAACCAGTTCATTTAATCCACTTAAATCACATCTGTTTTTGCAATTTAAAAAAATTATTATATATATTTCAATATATTGTGGCGCTGCCAATCTAGTCACGTTTTTGGATGCTTCTTGTAGGCAGTGCTGAAGAAATTTGGCATCCACAGTAGAGGTTTGTAAGTGAGAATATTTATTCCAGTAATAATTTTGAATAAAAGCTGAGAAATGTTGGTGTGAAGGTGAGTAAATATTTATCATGAATAGTTCTTGCACAAAGAAATCAGCTGTCCAACAGAATATTCATTTAAAGTGGAGTTGAGATATAAAAGCTTTTTTATATATGTGCTAAAATAAAATGCATCATAAAGTAAGTTATTTTTGGTCCCGACATTAAACTGGATTGGCATGCTTGTTGATGCTGGGACTAACATCTTCATCCCGGTCTTCTGTGTTTATTCCAAGTACATATACTGTATATCTGTAACATCTGTCAGTATTTATCACTAACACTGGAGTTGTTTCTATCTTGTATCCTTCAGAGAAGAGTAAACCAAATGTCGAATTTACACTGCAAATAGCAATGATTCAAAAGGCTGGTATGCCTTGATGTTTTAACTTGGGGTTTTGTCAGCGATAACCAAGGTGAAATCCTGTAAATTATTTCAAGGCTACTATTTAATCCTTCAGTGAATTTTTTGCTAACGATCTATATCAGCGGCCTAGCTAAGAATCTTATTTGATATGTAATTCTGATTCAGAACTGAGAATAACATTAGAAATTCTTTTAGAAGAAAGAAAGAACTTGCATTTATATAACACCTTTCACGACCTTATGACTTCCCAAAACGCTTTACAGCCAATGAAGTACTTTTGAAGTGTAGTCACTTCACTTAGGTTTTGTGTCAACAGTAACCAAGTTTTAAAAACATCAAGGCATACCAGCCTTTTGAATCATTGCTATTTGCAGTGTGAATTTGTCATTTGGTTTGCTCTTCTCTGAAGGATCCAACGTGGCAGCCAATTTGTGCACAGCAAGGTCCCGCAAACAACAGTGAGACAGATCACCTGTTTTTTAGTGATATTGGGTGAGTGATAAATATTGGCCTGGACTTCCCTGTAATAGTGCCATGGAATCTTTTACATCCACCTGAGCGGGCAGACGGGGCCTTGGTTTTGTTTCATCCGAAAGACGGCACCTCCAACGTGCAGCACTCCCTCAGTACTGAAGTGTCAGCCTGGATTATGTGTTCAAGTCTCTGGAGTGGGACTCAAACCCACAAACTTCTGACTCTCAGGTGATCATGCTACCAACTGAGCCAAGGCTGTGACACCTTGGACACTCTCCGTCATTGAGTGATGGAGGCGCGCTGTTCCAGGTTTGGCACGTCAGTCTTCTACCACGAGATGCAGCAGAGCAATTATATTGGTGCGTTTTAACCTTGATAAGATCTTACTATTCCAAACCTTTTAAATTTATATGGGTTTCTGCTTGTTCCTTGCTATTTATTAAACTAATTTTATTTTTCATTAACACTTCTGTAACTTGTGACTTTCTGAGATGAAAGCATGCTTTTAATATGGTCTCAGAACAGTCTTCAGGTAATCAGTGCAGTACTTTTGGAGTACCCATATCTTACAGCTGAAATTGATTAAGATTTCCTTACATCATTATCATTTATACAGATCCTGAATTGCAGTATATACTCGGCACCTCCCCAGATTGTATACCTCAGCCTCTTGGCCCTCTTACCAGGATTGTAGTGAGATTTCTATTCCCACAAAGTTGGAAACTGCTTATCCCAGTCTCTCAATTAATAAATGCTCCAAAATATACAGCTGCATCTTGTTAAATCAAACCCTGTTATTACAAACCTTCCATCATGATTGTTCTTCCAGTCTTTGCTGAAAATAGTCTGTTGGGTAACTCCGCCCTCAATAAGATGAAATCCTGATGACAACAATTGCTTTGTTGGTCCTGAAGATATTTTTAATGATGAATTTTGACTGTAGTATCTACCATTTGAAGTTAATTCAAGGAAAAAAGAATAATGTTTAAAATTGTATTTCATTCTCTTTATAGTCAACTATGGGGCTGGGTTTGAGTGTTTCATGGCTTTTCTATCTGTTCACATTAACTTATCACATCACTAAAACACTTCTGATTTAAAGCAGATTTTCTAAGTGATTTTGAATTGTATACTGGATTCCTCTCAGAAAAGAAGATGCTGGTAAAAATGCATCTGTTCATGTATAACCATAAATGCTGACTTACCACCTTAGTGATTTTTAACTGTCTGATGGTGGATTCCTTTCTCAAATATGTATATACAGGACTATGTGCAAAGACCTGAAAATGCTAATTGTCTCATTAGCTTAAATCTTTTTGTTAGATTTTAACATGACTAAAAGAGGTTGTCTCTAATGAGCACAAGGTTCATTGATCTCATGTTGAATATTCTATTTCAACCATTTAACCTCATTTGAAGGCATATTTATTTTGTGTCTTATTGGAATGCTAACTCAGTCTAATAGCTGTGGTCTTTAAGTTATATTCCACTGGCAATGTAATCTTCTTACCAGATAGACCTCAAGATAAACCTCAGTGATCACAGCCACCACCATCTCTGTCATTGTACCAATCCTTTTTCACAAATGGACGTTCAGCTAGAATACTTGTAGTGTTGCATAGATTTGATTTTTCTGACAGTTTTAGATGCAGATACAAAACATTGCAATAAAAAAAATTAATCATGAAATCAGTGATGGTTGTGAATGTCTGATGTGATATACTAAGATTAGTTTCATCATATATCCCCACAATTACTCACAAATGTTAGGTTTCTGTTCAGCTACAAAAAAAGCTATTTGCCTATGTTTTTATTTTATTCGTTCATGAGATGTGGGCGTTGCTGGCAAGGCCAACATTTATTGCTCATCCCTAATTGCCCTTGAGAAGGTGGTGGTGAGTCGCCTTCTTGAACCGCTGCAGTCTGTGAGGTTGAAGGTACTCCCACAGTGCTTGCGGGGGGCGGGGGGGAGTTTCAGGATTTTGACCCAGCAACGATGAAGGAACGGCGATATATTTCCAAATCAGGATGGTGTGAATTGGAGGGGAACTTGGAGGTGATGGTGTTCCCATGCGCTTACTGCCCTTGTCCTTCTAGGTGGTAGAGGTCACGGGTTTGGGAGGTGCTGTCACATTCTTGCTGTACTGAAACTAATTATGTGAGGTACTTTGAAATGTGAATAAGGGACTATATTATGGCATCAATATTGTCAGATACTGAAATCCCAAATGCATTGCATCATTAATATGACATTCACACTGCAGAATAAACTCATGACATAATTGTTGCAAATTTTGGTACGTTGTTTGGCAGATGTAAATCAGTTATTTTACCACAATGAACTTAACCAGTTCTCCAGATAACTGATCAGAGCTGTTTGTAATGTCTCTTAGGAAGTTATAATTGGCTTGCAATCAGAATTCTGTGTGCCATTGTCACCTTGGTTGAGTTGGTAGCATTCTTGCCTTTGAGTCAGAAGCTTGTTGGTTCAAGCCCCACCCACTTCAGGAGCTGAGCACATAATCTAGACTGGCACATCAGTGCAGTGCTGAATGAATACTGCATTGTTGAGGTGTCCTCTTAAATTGAGGTCCCATATGCTTGTTCAGTTGGATGTGACAGACCTCATTCAGAGTCTCTTGGCCAATATTCTTTTCTCAACCAACATCACCAAAAAAAAATAGATGAACTGGTCGTTCATCTCCGTGCTGTTTGTGTTATCTTGCTGTGCACAAACTAGCTGCCGTGTTGGTTCATAGGGCTCTAATTCACCTCAGGAAATGAATTGGTTGTGAAGCGCTCTGTGATGTCCTGAGATGTAATAAGGTGCTATGTAAATGAACTACAAGTTCTTGATTTTTGTCTAGCCTGCTCTTCTGAAACTGGTTTGCTATTTGTTTCCCCTATCCCGCTGCTGCATCATTTGGAGGCAGAGCCTTCAGTTACCACACCCCTGCACTCTGGGACTTTCCTTAAATCTCTTTGCTTTGCTATTTCTCTTTCCTCGATCAAAAGCCTCTTCAAAACTTGCCTCTTTGTCCATGCTTTCGGTCATGTCTCCTAGCCTCTTTCTACTACCTGCTTGATGTCTACCACTCCCTCAATAAGGTCCTTCATAATGTGAACAACACTAACACTATAGAAATGTCAGTTGTGAAAGTTATTAAATAGTGCTCAATTTGAATAAGAACCTGAGTTAGAAAATGTGGAATGAGAAAAGCCCCATTGAACTTGCTCCTTGTAACCAGTGGTGTATAATTCTGTGCTGTTATGGAGTTCCTCAATTTATTCAATATCCTAGAAGAGTGTATTAATAAAACTTCCTAAAAATTTCTTCTTAACCCCTAAAGGTAATTGAGTGAAAATGCCAGGAGACCACCCTTGCATTGTGATCCATGTTAATCTACTTCTAATTGGCATAGTGGTTAGCACTGGTGCATCACAGCGCCAGGGACCCGGGTTCGAATCTGACCTAGGGTGACTGTCTGTGTGGAGTTTGCACATTCTCCCCGTGTCTGCGTGGGTTTCCTCCGGGTGCTCCGGTTTCCTCCCACAGTCCAAAAATGTGCGGGTTAGGTTGATTTGGCGATGATAAAATTGACCCTTAGTGTTAGGGGGGGATTAAATATGTGGGGTTATGGGGATAGGATGGGATATGTTAGGGGGAATTAAATACGTGGGGTTACGGGGGTAGGGTGGGATATGTGTACTGTGGGGATTAAAGCAGGGACAGGGTACTGGATTTGGATGATCAGCCATGATCGTATTGAATGGTGGAGCAGGCTCGACGGGCCGAATGGCCTACTCCTGCTCCTAGATTCTATGTTTCTATGTTAATTGGCTACATTCCAAAGAGAACAATCCTAAACTCCAATCAGGACTGGAACCACAACTTTCCATAGACTGTTTGATTTTTGTACTTATAATCTCCAGTCATATTCTTATCCGGATATTTATTTAGCTCCATTTTGATGGAGTTGATTTGCGTAGCCTTTGGTAGGAGTCTATTCCTCTACATGGCAGCAACAACAACAACTTGTATTTATATAACGCCTTTAACGTAGTAAAACATCCCAAGGCGCTTCACAGGAGTATTATAAGGCAAAAAATTTGACACCGAGCCACATAAACGTCTGGGGAATACGCCTGATCTGGGATAGTCCGAAAGGGCTAGGACTTGTAATTATTAGGGCAGGTGAAAGAGGTAGGTTTTAAGGAGCGTCTTAAAAGAGGAAAGCGAGGTAGAGAGGTGGAGAGGTTTAGGCAGGGAATTCCAGAGCTTGGGGCCTTGGCAACAGAAGGCACAGCCACCAAAGGTTGAGCGATTATAATCAGGGATGCTCGAGGGCAGAATTAGAGGAGCGCAGATATCTGGGGGGGGGGGGGTGGTGGGTGGGAGTGGGGCGGTGTGGCGAGGGGGAGTTGTGGGGCTGAAGGAGATTACAGAGATAGGGAGGAGCGAGGCCATGGAGGGATTTGAAAACATGGATGAGAATTTTGAAATCGAGGCTTTGCTTAACCGGGAGCCAATGTAGGTGAGCGAGCACAGGGGTGATGGGTGAACGGGACTTGGTACGAGTTAGGACACAGGCAGCCGAGCTTTGGATGACCTCAAGTTTATGTAGGGTAGAATGTGGGAGGCCAGCCAGGAGTGCGTTGGAATAGCCAAGTCGAGAGGTAACAAAGGCATGGATGAGGGTTTCAGCAGCGGATGAGCTGAGGCAAGGGCGGAGACGGGCGATGTTACAGAGGTCGAAGTAGGCGGTCTTCGTTATGCCACGGATATGTGGTCGGAAGCTCATTTCAGGATCAAATATGGCACCAAGGTTGCGAACAGTATGGTTCAGCCTCAGACAGATGTTAGGGAGAAGGATTGAGTCGGTGGCTAGGGAACGGAGTTTGTAGCGGGGACCGAAAACAATATTTAATTGGAGAAAATTTCTGCTCATCCAAAAGCATGGCAATTTAGAGACCGTGGAGGGGTCGAGAGAAGTGGTAGTAAGGTAGAGCTGGAGAAAAGAGGAGAAGAAAGTTCTGTTCTCTGGTCTTGTGCAACCTTTTGAATTTTTGTAATTGTATTCTGTGGTTACTTAATCTCATCAAGAAATAAGTTTCTACACTATCCATACCTCTTAGTATTTTGAAGACTTGCCTTTCGATCTTTGTTTTCTCCAATGACCTATCCAATTGTTTTTCCACATTAGTTTCAAATCCCCAATTCATCCTTGTTCTTCTCAGTTTTCTTCTAATGCATCAATGTCCAAAATGTAGGATGTCAAAAATTGCGCGCAATAATCTAAATGTAAATAAACTGTTTGTAATTAAATGCCCTCCAGAGCCATTCCAGTACTTAACCTTATTGATTGCCTTGTAGTAACTTGATACTTTTAATAAGTGCCAAAACCTTTCTCTTTTTCCATCTTCATTGATGAATAGAAAGCTTGTTATGAGAAACATTAGTGGTGCCCTCCCTGTAAGGGGAGCCACCTGTTAACATATCCCTGCACAATTAACTGTCCCATTGCAAAATAGGCTTCATCCATTGTGTGCACGCATGTTTCATGTACTAGAATGCTGTAGCTTACCTTTGCCCACATTAAAGTCTCATGAGCCATCTCTTAATCCATCCATTTAATTTCTCTCGATCCCATTGGATACCATCAATCTCTCAAACCCTAACTTGGTGTCTGTTTGCAAAAGTGTACTTTAGTACTATAAAGCGGGGAAAAAAGACTGCTATTATTGGAAATTTTAAATAAAATCAGAATTCTTGATTATGGGTGCACACCTGATTTATCTCTTTACAGATGCTGGCTTGAAGGGATAATTACAAGTCCTAGCCCTTTCGGACTACCCCAGATCAGGCGTATTCCCCAGACGTTTACCTTCAACTAAAGTTTGCGGTAGCCGGATCCTATAAGACGCTTAATTGGGTCTAAAGGTCAGACTACCTCTCCCTAAAGGAAAGAAATGGTCTAAAGATGTTACCGTCCTCCAGATAGTACTTTTAATAAGTTTAACCAGACTGTAACCTTCTGGATATTATGAGGGTCCGGAATACCCCCCAGAATTCTGCAACTCCTTTGAGTGTACAGAAATTGAGTTCGCAAGATGATACAGAAATACTCTTTGAGATTATTCTAAAAATATATAGATTTATTAACGAACCAACATTTAGATAACATTTATTATGGCAATTGCAACTTTAATCGTTCAAAATACAAATAGCTTACATTTCTTATTCTCAGAGATCCTTATTCTCAAATCTTAACTTCGTTACATTTCCACACTTCTACTTATTTCTTAATCCAGAATATCCACCAAAATCAAATACCTTGATTACCCGAGACACTCAAGTTGTAAACTTACAGAGAATGTCTGTAAAGTTGAGAAACGCTTGTCTTCCCAGCGATTTCTGACTTTGTTTGAAAAGGTCTATTTTTATATCTTTTTTGGGTGGTTTATCCTTTGAAGTTTTCCTGATGATGTAAGCTTAATTGTATCAAGTCATTCTTTGCTGACTTTGTTCTATTCTTTATTGATATCTCTGTTGAATGCTTTCTGTCTTTACTGTCAATTTAGCCATTGCATGCATAATTATGTCTCTACCTTAGATGTTTCAAAAACCATCATAAACACAATGACAGCAATGGTTTCTGTTTGATGCAATTCTTAGGAAGTCTTTCTATTGAATTTCTAATACTACTTTAGCGGTTATTATCAGATGTTGTGTCTCCATGGTATTCCAAGTTAAATACAAGAACAATGTAATTGCTTGGTGCATCCATTGAAGTAATATTTTAAAAGTCGTCTTGTTTGTGTACCTTTTACAACGTGTAAATACTTCATCTGGGGTGTTCCATACATTTCTTCTTTACTTCAATTGTTTTTTATCAGACCTTGTGACTCCATATTTCAAGCTTAACATTAAAACTATTTGTTCAGCAGGCGTTTCTTTTACTTGATGTCATTTCTTCAAAGCTTTCTGTAGGTATCATATTTACAATATGTAAATTGAAAACACTTTAACTCAGTGTTTACTTGTTTTCTAGCTATCTCAATTGGTTGCATATTTAATCGTGTTTCCTGTCTTTAAGTTTAACATAAAACTATTTTACGACAGGTATTTCTTACTTGATGTCATTTTTTCAAAGGCACTTGTTTTTTTTAATGTTCTGTGCACCTGTTCGATGTAAGAACATAAGAACATAAGAAATAGGAGCAGGAGTAGGCCAATCGGCCCCTCGAGCCTGCTCCGCCATTCAATAAGATCATGGCTGATCTGATCCTAACCGCCAATCTACTATCTATGACAGAACCATCTCCTGCATCTAACAGAATTGCGCACACGAAATAGGAGCAGAATCAGGCTACACAGTCCCTGGGCCCGCTCCACTACCCACAGGGCCATGACCGATCCGAACCTAGACTCATGTCCAAATTCCTGCCCGCTCCCCGTAACCCTTAATGCCCTTTACTTCTAGGAAACTGTCTATTTCTGTTTTAAATTTAATTAATGTTGTAGCTTCTACAGCTTTTTGTGGCAGCATATTCCATGGACCTACCACCCTCTGAGTGAAGTAGTTCCTCCTCATCTCAGTTTTGAAAGAGCAGCCCCTTATTCTAAGACTATGTCCCCTAGTTCTCGTCTCACCCGTCATCGGGAACATCCTCCCCGCATCCACCCGATCCAACCCCTTCACAATCTTATATGTTTCAATAAGATCGCCTCTCATTCTTCTGAACTCTAATGAGTAGAGTCCCAATCTACCCAACCTCTCCTCATATGACCACCCCCTCATCCCCGGGATTAACCGAGTGAACCTTTTTTGCACTGCCTCGAGAGCAAGGATGTCTTTCCTTAAGTAAGGACACCAAAACTGTATGCAGTATTCCAGGTGCGGTCTCACCAATACCTTGTACAACTGAAGCAATACCTCCCTATTTTTATATTCTATCCCCCTAGCAATGAAAGCCAACATTCCATTTGCCTTCTTAATCACTTGCTGCACCTGCATACTAACCTTTTGAGTTTCGTGCACCAGGACCCCCAGATCCCTTTGCACTTCAGTACTCTCCAGTTTCTTGCCATTAAGATAATAAATTGCTCTAGGATTTTTCCTGCCAAAGTGCATCACCTCACACTTTCCAGTGTTGTATTCCATCTGCCAAATCTCTGCCCACTTACTTAGCCTGTCTATGTCCCCTTGCAGGTTTTTTATGTCCTCCTCACTCACTACTTTCCCTCCCATCTTTGTATCATCTGCAAATTTTGATATGTTACACTTGGTCCCTTCCTCCAAATCGTTAATATAGATTGTGAAGAGTTGGGGACCCAGCACTGACCCCTGTGGAACACCACTAGTTACTGATTGCCAGTCTGAGAATGAACCATTTATCCCAACTCTTTGCTTTCTGTTAGATAGCCAATCCTCTATCCATGCCAGAATATTACCCCCAATCCCGTGATTTTTTACCTTAAGCAATAATCTTTTGTGTGGCACCTTGTCAAATGCCTTTTGGAAGTCTAAATACACTACGTCCACTGGTTCCCCTTTATCCACTCTATATGTTACTTCCTCAAAGAACTCCAGCAAATTTGTCAAACATGACTTCCCCTTCGTAAAACCATGCTGACTTTGTCCTATTAAATTATGATTATCCAAATGTCCTGTTACTGTTTCCTTAATAATGGACTCCAAAATTTTACCTACCACAGATGTTAGGCTAACCGGTCTATAGTTACCAGCCTTCTGTCTACTGCCCTTTTTAAATAAGGGTGTTACATTAGCAGTTTTCCAGTCTGCCGGGACCTTAGCGGAATCCAGGGAGTTTTGAAAAATTATTACCAATGCATCTACAATCCCTGCAGCAAGTGATTAAGAAGGCAAATGGAATGTTGGCTTTCATTGCTAGGGGGATAGAATATAAAAATAGGGAGGTATTGCTTCAGTTGTACAAGGTATTGGTGAGACCGCACCTGGAATACTGCATACAGTTTTGGTGTCCTTACTTAAGGAAAGACATCCTTGCTCTCGAGGCAGTGCAAAAAAGGTTCACTCGGTTAATCCCGGGGATGAGGGGGTGGTCATATGAGGAGAGGTTGGGTAGATTGGGACTCTACTCATTAGAGTTCAGAAGAATGAGAGGCGATCTTATTGAAACATATAAGATTGTGAAGGGGTTGGATCGGGTGGATGCGGGGAGGATGTTCCCGATGACGGGTGAGACGAGAACTAGGGGACATAGTCTTAGAATAAGGGGCTGCTCTTTCAAAACTGAGATGAGGAGGAACTACTTTATAACAGATTATAACACTTTACTTGGGTCATTCCATTGTTTTTCTCCCAAACTCTAGACATAGAGGAACCTCCCAATGGTTTGCTTCAGTAGGGCATTGTCTTTGTCAATATCCCATTCCCATATCAAAGCTTGTGTTCACAGCTTTGTGTTAACAAACCATCTTATCTCATAAGCCTGTATTCTGTTTGCAGCCTGTGTCTGCTAAGGCTTATGTCTTTTAAACCCAGTATGTCTTTTATTAATAATTTCAGAAATCTGTTTTCAGTATCGTGTATTTTTCTGAATCCTGGCTATTCCTTCACAGGCTGATCTGTGTATTTCCAGCATTTTTGTTTTTTATTTGTACTTTAGTGCTGATTTGTAGCAAAATTAAAAATCTATGTTTATGCTGTCTGGACTCTTTAATTCAATCCATTTAACAGCTGATATAAATTCTTCATTTTATAAAACTAGAAGTAGATTCGTTCATATTGATTATAAAAATATGAGTACTCAGAAAACACACCAACAGAACTTGGTTAGTTACTGAGCCCAGACACATCCCTTATCAGTTAGCATCACTCAATGAAACAAAGTCCTGTTTTCTGTTGCCAAGTCGATTTTTAATCCAGCCAGCTAATTTTCCATTAATTCCACAATCTTTGCTATTCATTGAAAGCCGAATGTGGAACTTAAAGTTGCTTCTAAAAATTGAAGTAATTTATATCCATGGACAGATCTTGTCCATTAAATTAGTTTCCTCCTGAAAAGAACTCTTAATAGGTCTGTCAGGCATGACCTATTGCTACGAAAACTACGATAACTACTCCTTGTGGCCTCTCGGCTCTCTAGATGAACGTAAAATACTTGAGAGTGTTCCCCGAACTGATGTTCAGCTCATTTATCTAGAATTCTCCGATATCAAATGAGTTAATAAGGATTCACACACTTGGAAACCTGTTTTTGTCGCATTGAAGTGAAAGTGTTTTCCTGCTTAAAAATAATAAAGGATGTTGCAGTGGAATCGTGTTTTTTTGCCTTTGGTTTAAAAAAAAACACCTACACCAAATGACATATTTCTGAATGGCTCCGTGTAGGTCTCGTGCTAGTAGCCAGTTCTGGGAGTTGCGTAGTCCTGAATTGACGCGTTTGCAAAGAAAACCTCCGCATTCTTTTGGGGATTTGGATTCTTCAAATACTATCTAATTAAATTTTTTTAATGTGTTAACTAGCACAAAAATAAAATTTTAATTAGGCAATTAAAAATATATTGCGGTTTAAATCATTTCTATAATGCTTTTTGGGGGAATAACGAAATGTTACTACGCAAAAATCTTGCATCTGCTTGAGAATAATTTTGCGAATGCCCAATTTTGGGGAAGAATTGCTTTAGTTTTAATTCAGCAGAACTATAAATAGAAATGTGCTCAGTGTAGTAGCTGGCTGAGTGAGTTGGCCTCTGGTCAGCGAGAACTTAATCGGTTCTGGTTTGTCATCGGTTTTCTGTGTTACGTTGATAAGTAGTGAAGCTGAATCCCCGCCAGAGTTCACAGCTTAGTGGGCACATTGGGGAAAAGGAAGTCTAAGCAGGAAGGCCCATTATTAACATGGCTGTAGGCCAGGCAAGCTGGTCAGCTTGGAACAAAACCCTGGCATCCTTACAGAAACAGTTGTCACTTGCTTTCTTTTGATCATCTTTTAGCCAATCAAAGTTCTTTACAAAGTCCACCTGCAGTTGTGCATTGACAGAATTTTCTGGAATTTGAGGCAGTGCTGCAGAATAACTTGCGATAAGGCTGAGCAGTTTGTGTATAAAGGCAAATAAAGTAACCTTGATCCTTTTGCGCACTGATATTCAAGCAGTTCAAATATTTGTGCTTGTTAGAGTGCGGTAAAACTTTTACAAACCGCATTAAATATTTTCAAATCGTGAGGTAAAGTTGTATATTTTAACATGACTGACTTAATCCAAAATGTGGATATGGCTCTAATATGTCTAATATATTTTAAAAATATAATAATTAGCAAGTTAAAGACCATTTTACCCATGCACCTCACTCTCATCCAGGTCCTATTTAATGTTTTTAAATCTTTTCCTAAATAATCCTGTTGACAGGGCTCCTCCTTCAGCCTAACAGTAGAGTGAACACACTGCTGATCGCCAAGGAAATCATAGCAAGATTTTGCCCTGAGACTCATGCTAAGGGAAAAAAATGACTGCATGAACACAGACACCATAGCATGATCCGCCACTGTTGTTGAATGAATAGAAGTCTCCACAGAGGAAGGCCCATCACTGGGATTATTTTGAAAAGTGTTCAAAAATGCTGAGTACTTAACCCCAGAATAAACTTGTTAAAGCATTAATTCCAACAAATTCTACAGGAATCAGACTTGCTCCTCCTACTCCCAAGCAATTGGTGATTGGGACAAAAATCACGTATTTTTGTTCAGGTTTCAGTTTGGTGGCTAACGCTTCAATACTCATTATGCTTAGTGCACTGAACAATAATGTCTTGTACCAAGCCTATCCTAACACATTATTGCAAAGTTTACTGTCGTCTGCCCAAGAGGAGTAGAGTATAATGCACAATTTTCAAATGTACACATACTTTGTGCTTGGTTCAATTTGTATTTGATTGACCGAATTTGAATGGTTAGTTATTCAAAACCCATGAAGTCCCAGTAACTTCACCAGGATATAAAAAGAGTTGATGGGAGGTAGTTGGAAAATCTCATGCGGAGGGATAATTTGAAATTTTAAAGAAGTTGTTTGGAAAATCTCAGAAGATTGGTTAATGTTCCTGAAAGATGGGGGAAATATCTGTTTATTTAAACATTTTCTGCAAAAGCTTAGATTGATTCTTGCAGCTGCGATGTTTTTATTATCTTGTCTGCTTGAGTTACTGTAAATGTATAACTGAATTATATCATTGTTAAATTCTTCGCATGTTCATTTAATAAATTTGCTTCATATTTTACATTTTAATCTGAGGTCTGGTGTGAAACCTCACCACTTTTAAAGTGGGATGTTATGGAGGCATAAGGTAGTCCAGCACCTAAAAGCAGTTACCCAACAGGGTTTGCCGTTTGCTTCCCAGGGCGCATTACTGAAAGCTTAGCTAGATCTCAAGACAAGGATGGGCGCGCTCAAAGGTATGGGGACTTGGGGCCCGTCAATGAGGGTGATCTAAGATATAAGGGCCAAAGGTTTAAAAAGGCCCTGAAATGTAAGTCATGCAAGGGGATTCTGTTAACTTTACTAATGACTTGAGGCATGTTTATATAGGATATCCTATTTTAAGCCAGAATGCTTGTTTACAATGAATTATTGCCAAATGGTGCCTAATAGAAAAATACAAGTACAAGACAAAATGAATGCTAGATGTACTGAAGTGGAACATCCATTGGCATTCACGACTGCTTAGTTCACTGTTGCTGCTGTCATTTCATCATTAAGTCTAATGGCTTGATTTAACTTTGTGAGATTGGATGCTGACTGAATATCAACAGGGAGCAGATAGTAGAAAATTGCCCACCTAAACATGAATTAACTTTTACTTGAGAACCATAAAGATTAGCTTGATTCCTACTGTGTGTGCTGTGCATGAATTGATTTGTAAAGTAAAATGTTTTCATTGGGTATGTAGAAGCAAAATTCTGTATAATTGCATTGGTAAGAAGTAGGTCTTCTCTGCTAGAGATGGGTCGACATTCAGGTTGGGAAAAAGTTTGGTTCTTTATTGAGATTTTTGGATTGTGGCTTAATGTGATCCTTTACTTTTAAACATACTGTCTATCCATCCCACGTGGAAGCTAGCAAAATAGCGCGTTGCAAGATTTAATGGAAGTCCCACTAGTTCACTGTGCAGACATTATGTAGAACTTACTTGAAGTGGGAATCACTGAGACTTGTAGTGATCACTCCTATTTTAAACCTGTTCTTTTGCCTTTCAAGAAGTTAGACTACAGTTTTGCTTGTTTTTGTTCTTGTAAACAGTATGTTGCTTCCTATTTCAATGTATTTCTGTATCGCTTCACTTTGTATACACCCATATTCTCACTGCTTTAGTTGCAGTTATTTCATTGCTTCAGCACATAATGGCCCAGAAATTAAACAGTGAGGGTTCCCGCGGGGGTAAGGATTCCCCGCGATATCGCACTCCGCGCCTACCTTTTTGCTCCGGGCCCCCACGAACTTTAGTTTGAAAGGCTCTCTCTCTTGGAACCGTGCAGTGCTTGCGTGACCCAGAGACGCAATTAGTTCGTGCGAGCTCTGGGATCACGTGATTCAGTTAGAGCCAATGGCAGCACACCATCTTTCATTCATAGTTTTGACAGGAAGCCCTGTCAAAGCTATGAATACTACACCCCCCCAAAAGAACAGCTAAACTTCAATTAAATTTAAAAAAAAAAGCCATCACATTAATAAAATAAGTATAGTTAAATAAATTAACCACTTTCAACAAAAAATAAAATTTTTGAAAAAATTTAAAATCTTTTTAAAAGTTATAAAAATAAACTTACCTTTCTTTAAAGTCTCTAAAAAAGATAAACCTGTTGAAAAAAATTTAAAATAACACTTAATTAACTACTTACCTTGTTAAAAGGGTGTCCTACGCCTGCTTTCTTTGTGTGTAAAATCTTCACCACTTACCTGCGCGTTCAAAGCTGAAAAAATAACTAAGTGCACTGCGTGCGCACAGCCTGTAGCGCGCACGCGGTTCACTTAGGAACCGCCCCCTTTTCAATTCACGAAGTGCCGGTTTCCCGTGCATGCAGGAAACCGGCAATTCGGGATCTAATATGCGAGAGTACACAGTGCGTACTCTCGCGTATTAGGTTTAATTTTCGGGCCATTAGAGGCTGGTGCTCATGTGTATTACTGATGGAGTCCTGCATTGTCAGAGATGCCATCCTTTGGATGAGACGTTAAGCTGAGGCCCTATCTGCCTATTCTGGTGACTCAATGTGATGAAATCATGGCACAATTTGAGAACGGGGAGCTTTCTCAGTGTCATTTCCAACATTGCTCCCTGGACCAACATCACCAGAAACAGATTAACTGATCATTCATTTCATTGTTGTTTGTGAGATCTTAATATGTTTAAAATGGCTGTCATATTGGCCTATGTAACAGTCATCAACAGCACTTTAATTCTCTGTGGATGGGCTTGTGGTGACATATGCAGTCCTGCAGTTTGAGAAGAAGGCTCCTTTTGCCAAAATCTGCTCCCGCACCAGAAAAATTGCCAGGAAACTGTCAGGAATGGGGAACAAACATGCATACCAAAAAGAAAATACGGTCGGAAGCGCAACAAGTTGATCAGGGCCTAGAAGTTAGAACCCTCTTCTCCCCCACTCTCCTCCCTCTGAGACCCAGGATGCAATACTGGCCCTAGGTCCAAGATATAAAATGCGGCCTCAGTACATCCTGTTTGGTATTAAAACTTAAAAACACCCAGTTGGCAGCATCAATGTGTGACGTCTCCGTTGATCTGCCAGCATAAAATTCAAGATTATTTAGAGCAAAGTTGGTGGTCTCACTGCATTGGGAAGCGTTCTTGACGGGGGCCCCATGGGCACCATTGCTGGAGTCAATCCTCACTCCCCAAACTCATTCTCCTCTGCTCCAACTCATCCACTTTCCTCTGGGAATAAAGCAAGATTAGCAACCCTGGCGGGCAGCGTGCACGCACACATTCCGTGCTGGAAGTGCACTGCCCACCGTATTGGTAAAGGCTGCTGTAGAGGTGTCCACTGCCTGGGCCTCAAACAGGCGTTGGGTCATTTGCATATGCAAATAGGTGGTGTGCCGCCAGTTTACAGCCCCCTTTTCCAAAATTCGTTAGCAACTGATCGCCGATCTTGCACCAGGTCCCTCTGAGGGCTTAGAATGCAGGAATCCCTGTCATAGGGCATCCCTGCCCTGACCCTATCTTCTCTTACGCTGAAGGTCTTGTTTGGCGTTGGGCATTGGCTTCACCCCATCCCAGAAAGTCTAGTGCAAGACGGACCTGGCCTATCCAGGCCCCGGCCTAATTTGCAGCCCTTCCAGCGGACCCCCACCAAGGTTACTGCGGCATCTTCCTGGACGGGTCGCACGTTTTCAGGCTCAAGATCTCTTCATTGATTCTGTGGAAGCTTAACCAATAATGACAGTTTTCGGTTGACCACATAGTTAAGTGTTAAAAGAACAGATTAAAAAGCCAGGTTCTCACCTTTGCCAAAGCTTATCTAAATGGGTGAGTTCACATCCTCATTTCCAGGAAGCTAAGTATCACACAGTCAAATCTCATTACTATAAATGTATGGAGACTGGAAAATGCTAATCAAGTTTGAGGTTCTCGACTAATTAGAAGGAAACTGCCACAAAAAAAGGGGAAAAGTTACAAAAGAAGGCTGGTAAGGTCAGGGTTTATTTTATTTGTACTTTCATTTTTTTTAAATGAAGGCTCCCTGCTTTTACTTGATGTAATGATTATCAAAATGACTCTTTGGCACCTTGTAATCACCTTTGCTGCTGATGAGGGTTGGCGAAAGCAACACTGCCGCTGCTGGTACATAATTTGATGCCCTTTTAAGTGCACTTCCCCCAGGTGATGCACATCTTGTGGTAATAAACACTGTAAATTCACTCTACACGTGGCAGCCAATTAAAAAAAAAACCAAGTTATCGACTGAGTAACAAGCATTAAAGATAAGGGCTTGGGTGACTCAAATTGTAGAGATTTTTTTTTAATTGCTATCTTACGAGTTACACTTTTTTCTAACTGTAAACGTCCAGCTTTTTTGTTGGAACAATTTTTGCAGTACTGAATCCTGAGTATGCTCCAGTATCTGTGAAAGGTTATGGAAAACCAGTTGCAGTTGAAAAGAGGTGTACCCTGTTTTCCAAGTTTCTGAGGTAATATTCCTTCAAAGAGTGCTTTGTGAAGCGAGTGGGCAAAAGTAATGGCCCGAGTTTACTGGAAATGTCACTGGGATCAGGCACCCTGTGAAGAGCAGGTACCCTTTCACCTAGAAATTCTAATCCCAGACCGCAAAGCCACTAATTCATTGTGGCAAACGTATCAATTTTTAAATTCTAATTCTGATGTCCGTTTGTAACACAAAACATTCCACTCTCCACCAGGACTTATCTATGATGTGGAGATGCCGGTGTTGGACTGGGGTGGACAAATGTGAGAAGTCGCACAACACCAGGTTATAGTCCAACAGTTTTATTTGAAATCACAAGCTTTCGGAGCGCTGCTCCTTCGTCAGCTGAAGTAATGACGAAGGAGCAGCAGCTCCGAAAGCTTGTGATTTCAAATAAAACTGTTGGACTATAACCTGGTGTTGTGCGACTTCTCACAGGACTCATCTACCCCTCGAGCTCTCCTCCAGAATCCCATGCATCTGGCAAAATTGGTAGCTGCTTCCCCTGTCGCGCTCATCCTCTCACAGCTGAATTGCACCCTCACCCGATGGCTCGCTTCCTTAGGTGCCTTGGTTTTTTTTTGTCACTTTTTTCAAAGAAAGTGTAAATAAATTAACTGAGATTTCTTAGATTGGTCCCAATGAGAAGGCTTGTAATTAGGAGCATTCAGATGGACGGGCACCCATATTTCCACATGCCTGTTTCAGAAACTGCATTGTACATGTGAGTTTTCCTCACTGGGAAGATTGAAGCTTTCAGATTTCTGTGCATGTTCTGTCAAATCCAGTGTTTAGACATTATAAGTTATACCCACCAACAAACTCAATTCTACTTCTATTAAAATAACAACAGAAATGCCGGAAACACTCAGCAGGTCGGGCAGCATCGAGGAGAGAGAAACCTTCGGTTTCAGGTCGAGGACCCTTCGTCTTTTATTAAAGTTGTCTAACTGCTAACAACTTGCTTGTTTGAATTTTAATATTTACAGAGCCTATTAAGGAATAAATGTTAACTATCTGGTTGACGTGTTATCTATGTTTTGCACAATAGTTTCTGTGAACTAGGGTTACTCGAGTGCATGTGGAAAGTAGGGCAAAGGTGACTCCCAACGCAGTGAGGAAGTCTTAGAGTATTTTCTCGGTGCACTTGTCATTTGTTTCCCTCAGTGATATTAACTGCTGGTCCTTATTAAAGACAAAATTAATAAAATAATTCAGCACAGCAGTCCACTGTCGAGTCTTCCTGGGTTTTAAACAGGTGAAACAACAGATATAGCTTATGGAAACATGCTGTCCATTTTAAGAAATCCAGGGTGTCATAGTTTCAATTTGCAGTAGTTCCATGTAGTCCGCATGAGATCTGACTGACCTTTAGAAGGCCATACAATTCGACCTCAATTCAGATTTAAATTTTAATTTCTAGTAAACAAGGGAGGCAACTAAAATTGATACTAAATTTGGACCAACACAAGCTGAATGGATGCCAATTAACTGTGTAAACAAGTTTTTTTTTCTGTGGGGCATGAAACTATTGTAGTGATGTTTTTCATAGTTTAAAAAATACTAGGTGATCTGTGGTTAAATTTGAAGGCATTTAAAACATTTTTTTTTAAATGCCTATGGTCCATTTTGTGTCTCGTACCTTATTTAGGTGTCAGCCATGGCCAAGTGGTAGCACTCTCACCTCTGAGTCAGAAGGTCATGGATTCAAGGCCCACTCCAGAGACTTGAACAGATAATCCAGGTTAACATTTAGTACTTTGCAGTACTGCGGGAGTGCTGCACTGTTGGAGGTGCTGTCTTTCGCATGATGTTAAACCGAGATCCCATCTGCCCTCTCTGAGTTCTCCCGCTGTCCTGGCCAACATTTATCCCTTGATCATAAACAGATGATCTGGTCATTTATCTCATTGCTGTTTGTGGGACTACGCAAGTTCATAGCTGCATTAACACTTTAATAAGTACTTAATTGGCTGTAATTACAGAGACATGGCTCCAGGGTGACCAAGGCTAGGAACTCAACATCCAGGGGTATTCAATATTCAGGAAGGACAGGCAAAAAGGAAAAGGAGGTGGGGTGGCATTGCTGGTCAAAGAGGAGATTAACACAATAGTATGGAAGGATATTAGCTCTGATGATGTGGAATCTGTATGGGTAGAAATGCGAAATACCAAGGGGCAGAAAAACGTTAGTGGGAGTTGTATACAGACCTCCAAACAGTAGTGGTGAGGGTGGGGATGGCATTAAACAGGAAATTAGAGACGCGTGCAATAAGGGCACAGCAGTTATCTTGGGTGACTTTAATCTGCATATAGATTGAGCTAACCAAATTAGTAACAATACTGTGGAGAAGGAATTCCTAGAGTGTATACGGAATGGTTTGCTGGACCAATATGTCGAGGAACCAACTAGAGATCAGGCCATCTTAGACTGGGTATTATGTAATGAGAAAGGATTAATTAGCAATCTTGTTGTGCGAGGTCCCTTGGGGAAGAGCGATCATAATATGATGAAATTCTTCATTAAGATGGAGAGTGACGTAGTTGACTCAGAGACTAGGGTCCTGAATTTAAATAAAGGAAACTATGATGGTATGAGGCGCGAGTTGGCTAGGATGGATTGGGGAACGCTACTTAAAGGGTTGACGGTGGATAGGAAATGGCCAACATTTAAAGATCACATGGATGAACTACAGAATTTGTTCATCCCTGTCTGGCATAAAAATAAAACAGGAAAGGTGGCTCAACTGTGGCTAACAAGGGAAATTAAGGATAGCATAAGATCCAAGGAGCAGACATATAAATTGGTCAGAAAAAGCAGCAAACCTGAGGATTGGGAGCAGTTTAGGATTCAGCAAAGGAGGACAAAGGGATTAATTAAGAGGGGGAAAATAGAGTATGAGAGTAAGCTTGCAGGGAACTTAAAAACTGACTGTAAAAGCTTCTATAGATATGTGATGAGAAAAAGATTAGTGAAGTCAAGCGTAGGTCCCTTGCAGTCAGAATCAGGGGAATTTATAATGGGGAACAAAGAAATGGCAGACCAATTAAATACATACTTTGGTTCTGTCTTCACAAAGGAGGACACAAATAAACTCCCAGAGAGGTCAGGGAACATAGGGTCTAATGAGAGGGAGGAACTGAATGAAATCAGTATTTGTAGGGAAATAGTGTTAGGGAAATTGACGGGATTGAAGGCCGATAAATCCCCAGCGCCTGATAATCTACATCCCAGAGTACTTAAGGAAGTGGCCCTAGAAATAGTAGATGCATTGCTGGTCATCTTCCAAAATTCTATAGACTCTGGAACAGTTCCCATGGATTGGAGGGTAGCTAATGTAACCCCACTATTTAAAAAAGGTGGGAGAGAGAAAATGGGGAATTATAGACCGGTTAGCCTGACATCGGTAGTGGGGAAAATGCTAGAGTCCATTATAAAAGATGTAATAGCAGAGCACTTGGAAAACAGTGACCGGATTGGACAAAGTCAACATGGATTTACAAAAGGTAAATCATGCTTGACAAATCTACTGGATTTTTTTGAGGATGTAACTGGTAGAATTGATAAGGGAGAACCAGTGGATGTGGTGTATTTGGACTTTCAGAAGGCTTTCGATAAGGTCCCGCATAAGAGATTAGCATGCAAAGTTAAAGCGCATGGGATTGGGGGTAAGGTACTGACTTGGATAGAGAACTGGTTGGCAGACAGGAAGCAAAGAGTTGGAATAAACGGGTCTTTTTCTGAGTGGCAGGCAGTGACTAGTGGGGTACCGCAGGGATCGGTGCTAGGACCCCAGCTATTCACAATATATATTAATGATTTAGACGAGGGAACTAGATGTAATATCTCCAAGTTTGCAGACGACACAAAGCTGGGTGGGCGAGTGTGCTGTGAGGAGGATGCAGAGAAACTCCAGTATGATTTGGACAGGTTGGGTGAGTGGGCAAATGCATGGCAGATGCATTATAATGTGGATAAATGCGAGGTTATCCACTTTGGTGGCAAAAACAGGAAGACAGATTATTATCTGAACGGCAATAGATTGGGAAAAGGGGAGGCGCAATGAGACCTGGGTGTCCTTGTGCACCAGTCGCTGAAGGTAAGCATGCAGGTGCAGCAGGTGGTTAAGAAGGCAAATAGTATGTTGGCCTTCATAGCGAGAGGATTAGAGTACAGGAGCAGGGATGTCTTGCTGCAGTTGTACAGGGCCTTGGTGAGACCACACCTTGAGTATTGTGTGCAGTTTTGGTCGCCTTATCTGAGGAAGGATGTTCTTGCCATAGAGTGAGTGCAGCGAAGATTCACCAGACTGATACCTGGGATGGCAGGGATGACATATGAAGAGAGATTGGGTCGATTAGGCTTATACTCGCTAGAGTTTAGAAGAATGAGAGGGGATCTCATTGAAACTTATAAAATTCTAACAGGACTAGACAGACTGGATGCAGGAAGGATGTTCCCGATGGCGGGCGAGTCCAGAACCAGGGGTCACAGTCTAAAGATAAGGGGCAAGCTATTTAGGACTGAGATGAGGAGGAATTTCTTCACCCAGAGAGTGGTGAACCTGTCAAATTCTCTACCACAGAAGGGAGTTGAGGCCAAATCATTAAATATATTCAAGAAGGAGTTAGATATTGTTCTTAAGGCTAAAGGGATCAAGGGATATGGGGAGAAAGCAGGGACAGGGTACTGAATTTGGATGATCAGCCATGATCTAATTGAATGGCGGAGCAGGCTCGAGGGGCCGAATGGCCTACTCCTCCTATCGTCTATGTTTCTAAAGCACTTTGGAATACCCTGAGGTTGTGAAAGGTGCTATATAAATGAAAGTTCTTTCTATTTTGCCTCATTTTAAACATTGGATATAGTAGCTGTTAAAATGCTATATTTGTCTACTGGGTAATTTGCCTTGTCAAATGCTGGAAATTATTTCCTCAGTTTCTCTTCTATCTCATATTGGTACAGATTGACACTCAGATTTCTGTTATAAGTAGGACTGTATCATGAGGTTGTGTTATTCACCCTTTAGGTTTTAAAGTCCTATTTGATTACAGACGTTGAACACAAGTGCGTAACAAAAAACACAAGTGCTATCAAATAGAGAAATGTGTTCATAACTTTTCAATTTTGGGGAATATGATGGTGTGGCTCTCCAGATTTAAGAGTTGGGACTTTGAGATTGTGTTTTATAGAAGCTGCTGGCGATAAACAGAATACATTTTTAAATATAGTTAAACATAGATGATGTGGTTTTATTTTCTAGACGTACGCCAATTCTAGAACAAACAGCATCTTTGCCAGCCTGAATAGTTAGAATTTTTGACTTGGGTGAAGTACAATGCTATCTTTTCCCTGTTGGTTGCATACTATTTTTATGCCCATTTTGTTTTCAGTGATGCGGTTTTTACGAGCCCACAACCTAAGGATATTCGAATAAAAGGATTTTACTGCATGCCCTGCTAATTAGATCTTTTTTTTAGGACCTTCATAAACCATTTTATATCTTCCTTCTACCCCTGCACTAGAAGGAAGGATTTGCCTTTACAAAAGCGCCTTTTACGTTTTCAGGATGTCCCAAAATGCTTCATAGCCAATGAGTAACACTAATTCTGTATCCCCCGAATCACAGCTGAATCTGTGCATTGCCTTTTTGAAAATGTTTTTTCCATATGTGCATAAATGTTGGAATAAGATCCGCTAAACCCATTCTGCTCACTTTTCCCTGACATTTAATTTCATGAAGTGAACAATCCCAGATAAAGCTTCCAGAAAGAGAGGGCGTTGTGAAATTTCTCCCTGGCTGCCTTGGATGATCTAGCAAAACCTCACTTTACTGAACTCTGAATATAATTCTCAAACAGTTGCAGAACTATATGGTGCATTGGAGCATCTGTGTTGATGCCCATACTTATAATCATCGATCCCATTCTTAACCAGATAGTCAAATAACAGCTACATATAAATATCTTGGGCCTAATGATTTCACCCTGTTCCTAAAAAATCTTGTGTTCTATTCATCCAGCTCCTTGTTAAAGGAATTCACGGAAACCAAAAAAATGACACTGCCTGTGAGTGTATTAAGTGCAGTCCTTTGCTGCCTGAGGTCAGGGTTGTGCTGTCACCACAAAAAAAAACACTTTATAGTATGACCGTAAGAAGAGCTTGCCTTTTGGCAAGGAGCTGCAAATGGTAGAGCCAACTTTATGCCCAAGTGTTCTAGGAAAGGCTATTAAGAGTATCCTCGTGGGATGAAGGGTGGAAATAGAATCACAGAAGGCGGCCATTCGGCTCATCGTGCCTGTGCCGGCTCTTTGGTAGAGCTATCCAATTAGTCCCACTCCCCCTGCTCTTTCCCCATAGCCCTGTAAATTTTTTCCCTTCAAATATTTATCCAATTCCCTTTTGAAAGGTACTGTTGAATCTGCTTCCACATCATAACTCTCTGTGTAATTTTTTGTTTCCTCATCTCGCCTCTGGTTCTTTTGCCAATCGTCTTAAATCTGTGTCCTCTGGTTACTGACCCTTCTGCCACTAGGAACAGCTTCTCCTTATTCACACCATCAAAATCAGCGATGATTTTGAACACCTCTATCAAATCTCCTCTTCTTTGCTCTAGGCTTTTTTAACAGCCTTCTCAACTTGTTCTGCCATCTTCAAAGATTTGCGAACATATTCCCCCCCAGGTCTCTCTCTTCCTGCACCCCCTTTAAAATTGTACCATTTAGTTCGTATTGCCTCTCCTCATTCTTCCTACCAAAATGCATCACTTGATACTTCACTGCGTTATATTTCATCTGCCATGTGTCTGGCCATTTCACCAATCTGTCTGTTCACCTGAAGTCTGTTCCTATCCTCCTCATTGTTTACTACATTTTCAAGTTTCGTGTCATCTGCAAACTTTGAAATTATGCCCAAGTCCAGGGGTTAGAATGTTTGAGAAGGTGGTCAGGCCTCAATCTCTCAAGTTTCTTGTGGGAGTTCTTCGACCACTTCCTCTCATTTGTTGGTAAACTGCTAAGATTGATTGAAGGCTGAGCCTTGTCCTGAAGCAAGTGGAAAAGATGCTGCCCATTCCCCTATGTAAGGTTACTTTGTAATAAGTTCATCAAATTTGAGCCAGACTTTGACTTCCAATGGAGATGGGTAGCAGTTGAGAGAGGACGGATACACATGAATAATTACAAATTAAAAAAAAAAGACATTCAAGCTTTCTGCTCTTTGCACTTGCTTCCCGAGCATCACGTGACCCGATTTTGCACAATCATATCCAGGTTTTCAATCAAAAGAATAACGAGTGAGAGAAATACAATGGCTTCTCTGCTTAACTTTAGAAATTTTGCAAAAACATTTCTTTGCAGATGTTGTTTGATAGAAAACACATGCATGGTTTGAAAGCTGCGAAAGATGTCCACTGCTCACCGCGTCAATGAAACGCACATACTTTAGGTGTGGGTGAGAACATCAAGAGTTTGACTTTGTCCTGCGGTTATTCACAAAAAAAAGTACGAGGCTGACTAAAGTACTTGGTATGGAAGGATGCACAGTGGCGGTGTCATCATATTTGTCGTGCTAATTTAAAATAAAATCAATGGATCTTATTCATGCTGGAAGTATTCTTTACCATTTGAGTGTGTTTTTTAAACCTGGTGTCTCGTGACTGCTACTTTGTTTGATCTTTGAGCCATGGAAAGAGCAAAGATAGCTCACGCAAGTGGTTTTAATTACAAACAGCCTAAATCTATAAGCATCAAATACAGAAGAAAGAAAGCAACCCTTTGCCACATTCAGAGCAATACCTACTCAAGAGCTCTTTCACTTTAGTACTGAAAGATTTACTAGATATTTGGAAACTGGATTGATTAAATAAATTACGACTGCCACTGTCCAGTGTAAAGTACAAGCTTAACCCTTTCAGAACCACATTAACATGAGCGGATCAAAGTAAAATGTTCTTTTCGTGTACAGTGTTCCTTTAGTGGTGGCATTTCCTGTAGTTTTTAATTCTACTCTATAACCAGCGTTAAAGGCTGCACAGTTCGTGATGGCAAAAATGTGCCTGTTTTGAAATCTGCAAAGAGCATTCAATATCTTTAACAGGTTAGAAACACAGCTCCTGGTGCATGGTACAGTTGTTTAGAATAGCAAATCATTGGGCAGAAGCTACAAAGTGACACAATTGGAAGACTCTGTTGTCCTCAGTTCTACCTTATGTAAATGCACTGTTGCTTTTATTTCTTTCATACCTATTTTTATAATACATCCAACTATATATTTTTCTACTTTTCCAAGCAGCTGGAGATCTTTTGGCAGGGGGAGGGGCTGATGATAATGAGTGGACGATATGATTTATAATTTGAGGAGTATTTAGTTATTTTTTGTAATGACTTTCAAGATTATTCATTGTTTTGTGTGTATATTATACTACAGTGCATGCAAGACATTGTATATGCTACAGTTTATCCCGTAACAATTGTTGTTGCTTCAGCTTAAGTCGAGCAGTATCATTTCAATTCAGTTTGAGTCAAATGGTGTATAACAATTATTTTATGCCGTGAGAATCTGGCTTTGTGCAGACTTACAGCTCTGCATATTTTGCCTCCTGTGTTTCCAAATGTCTTCGACTAGTAAGGTACTTTGCTTTTGCATGCGTTCCGAAGAATTTTTTAAAACATTTCAGGGCAGAGATGTGCCTGTGGGTTCAGGTGACAGTGGTAAATGGCTCAAGCTTTGTTTCAGTTCATAAGCTCATCCAACCTCAACAAGTTACTCCCTTGTAACACACTTTTTTAGGTATCTATTGTCCTTTATGTCATTATCCTTAGCCTCTGAAGATCATGATCCCAGTTGAACAGAAAGCCCTCTTATTGTTGAGGGCTATAACTGAATTGAATTTGAGTGTCAGCTCTGTTTCTCAGATGACGTGAGTTTACTGTGTGAACGGTTCTCAATTTGTGCACTTGCTTTGTGTCAACCTCTAGAGCCCCTGGGCCAAGGGGTTACTGGCTGATAGCTAATCTCAGTGAATTGTCTTTTGGGGTTGTGGGTCAAGTGCGTGACTTTTTTGGCAAGGTCTGTCCACATGGGAAAACCTAGTTTTGCCGTTGCTTCCTGCCATATGAGTGCTATTGCCACCAAATGTCTATTAAGATCAGTTCTCCAACGCAACTTGACTTTGCTCAGTTGGTGGCACATTCGTTACTGAGTCCCACACCAGGGCCGGAATTTTCCGGGGGGGGTTAGCGGGCGGGATCGGTGGCAGGTTGGGTGGGAAAGTTGGGTTTTTTTTCACAGCGGGTTGGGACGCCGCTGTGAACCCGCCGCCACGCGCCTTTCCCAATGTTGGGTCTGTCAACGCTGAGCAAACCTGACCGGCAGTGGTGGGAGCCTCATTAAAATGATTAGCATCGAGTTGCCAGATGCTTAACAGCCTTTTTTCACTTACCTTTTGTCTTTAACTTCATGACCACGGGATCCCCGCTGTGCGCAGACCACGGCTGTCAAGCTGAGGTGTGAGTTCAGTAGCCATTGCTCCAGCTGATTACTTGACAGCTCAAATATACAGTAAAAGTTCCCACCTGACTGATGCTCACTTTCCTCAGGCAGAAGCTTTTTCTCACTCCATTTCCAGCACAGATTCTGCATGCTTTCCACTCTCCAACCACTCTCACCTCATTGGAAGAACACTCTCTCCATTGACAGAATGCTTCTGTCATCACTACTTCACCTGCCATCTATTCCATCAACATGATTGACCTTTATACTCTCTCACCTTGGTCCTCAGAATCCCACCACGATCAGCCCTAACAACAACACTAACCTTCTCCGCAATCACCTGATGCTGCACAGGACAGAGGGCATCAGCACCCGACCACATTGCACCCAGGGATGGCCTCACCGTGGCCAGATTTACTTCACTTGACGTTGTACACCTTGGCTGCCACATGATGCGCCAGGTTGGCACCACCCCACACCAACAACATAAAGCATCCCTACGATGCCCAAGCCATTCTGTCCAAGAACGCAGTGTGTTGAAAATAAAGGTTTCAATGTTTGACACCACATTAACAGAAACTTTACATGAACATTGCATAATATACCCAAGTGCCTACCCTTGTGTGTTGTTAGTTGGTATGATTGGACTAGGAAGAGGGTGATTGTGAGGGATGGCTAGTGAGTTGGGGAAGTGATAATATAGATAGAGATGGATGGGTGGAGGTGCAAGGTAAGTTGGTATGAGTAAGGGTGTGCAGGAGTAGGGTAGGGAAGGCAGAGTGATGGGGATGTGATGAGAGGCGCAGCAGGATGAGGTTGAGTGTGGCTTTGTACTAACGTTTTGTGATCATCTGAGATCATTGAAACGTTTGCGCCACTGCACCCAGGTCCTCCTGATGACATCCCTGCTTATGACCTCCTCTGCAATGTGCAGCCAGGCTGTGTTGATCTCCTGGGGAGGTCTCTTCTCGCCCATTGGAAGGGAAGAGGACCTACCTGTGTGCTGTGACTCCCTCCATAAGCATATGGAGGGAGTCATGAGAGAGCCTGGGTGCAGCGCTGTGCCTTTGTGCAGTCATTGTCAGTGTTTGCAGCACCTCAATGCTGTAGAACACTGATAGCACAAATGTCAAGACAAATGTGGCCATGGTCCCTTTAAGGAAACCGGCTGATGACGCGTCATGAAATAACATTACCAGACCCGCTTCCTCTAATTGGGCCGGCTAACGCGCTGGGTGGGCTTAACAAGCCAATCAATGGAAATTCATTTCACAGAGCAGGATGGAGCCTGCAGTGGGGCCGCAGCCCGCCACCGACATCACCCGCCGAGGTAAGTAAAATTGCAGCCCAGGAGTTTGAGCTCACTTATCTAAGCTGACACTCCGTTGCATTGTTGAAGGTGCTGTCCTTCAGATGAGGTGTTAGATTAATACCCTGTCTGTTTATTGTAGTGTTTTGAAGTTCTGTGGCACTATTTGAAGAACAGGAAGTTGTCCTGGCGTTTTGGCAAATATTTGTCCCTCAACCAATAGCACCAAAAACATTTGCATACATAACAGTCAGTACAGTTCAAAGTACTTCAGTGTACGTGGAGCACTTTTGGAAGTTTCTGAGAGATCTGATAAGATTCTATATAAAGACAAGACTGTCTTTCGCTCCACTCTCTCTCACCTCTTTAAACATCACAAAAAATGCAGACTACAATCTACCTTTGTTAATTCGAAGTTGTTTTTTGTTCAGGAAAAAAATTGCATTATCTACTAGTCAAATTAAGCAATTTCAATAAGAGAGCATAGGAAGTGTTTTAGTTCGATTTTAATTTGAATTAAGCAACTTTAAATTAAGAGTAGACTACTTTTCTGTGGCAGATAAACAAAGTTGAGTTCAGTACCAGCTAAAATTAAAGTTTAATTTTTTTTTCAACACATTTACATTCAGACTCTTTATTTGGTGTCATTTTTCACAGAATTTGAAGATAAACAAGTCACTATGTAATCAATTGTACAGCAGTTACAAAAGAGTTTTGTGATTTCCATAGTAGAAAAGCACATGGGCTGGTCTTTAGACGAACACCTGCTAGATACATTTTTGTTCCCCAGAAAGTAACTCAATCTCGTATGTGGACATGTAACTGCGAAACTAATTGAAATGACCTGAGATGGGATAATGCGGGTCCTTGCCAGCCCAGTGTGTCGCACAGTGTACTTCCACCGACCATGGCAACACATGGAACGATCGCTAGTCGCCTCACTGAAGTTATTCTGCTCTGTTGCAGAATGATAACCACACAATGATAACCCCCATCTTAAAAATACAGCAGGTTAATAGAAATAGCTCAATAATTATAAACTTATACATGTGAAAATATGATTTTATATTTCCATACCTGTCTTGTAAGACAAATTATGCCATTATTTGCTAAGCAACAGAAAGTGACCTCCTGGGTGACACTGTCAAATAGCAACAATGAGTTCTGATGAAAGGGTTTACCATAATATGCTCCCCTTTCTGCTTTGTTCCTTGTGGTAATTTATGAAAGGATCCAGGCTGCCCAGAACTGTAGAGGTGACCATCTGGATGCTTTTGATCACTTGAATTTTTAATGCAATATTTTTCCCATTAACCCTTTTGAGAGCTGCAGCAGCACAATAATAAAGACATTTCCCCCCCCCCCCCCCCCCGAGAATACTGTGAATTTAGTAACTATCTGTAGCTTCATCCATTTGTCAAATTTTACGTCATATACTGTATGTGAAGGAAATGTGTGAATAATGGATCTTCAAGTTAGTCGACCAGGATTCAGTAGAACAGTTGTATGTAAGTCGATGGTGGCTGAAGAGAACCCATGAAGGAAGTATCCTTCGTCTGAGTTATGTTACAACAGTCTAATTCTGTCACACACTAGAAGTTATCACAGATTTATTAATGTCAGTAATGCCGATGTCACAATTTTGGATTTCTGACTATGCTGCCAAGGGTGTAATATTTTTTAAAAGGACGCGACTGCTGCCAGCGAAATAAAGTAGTTGCGCGTGCGCAGTTCCAGTGTGTTTTTTTTTTGGTTGTTCTTGCCGGACTTCCCGCAGATTGGTGAGAGGGGAGGGGAGGGGAGGGGGTGGGGAAAAGAGATCATTGCTGCCGAACTGAGTCACTTTGGGGAAAATTGATCGCTGCTGCCGAATTGAGCCACGTCAGGAGAAGAAAATTAAAAGTTGAATTCATAATTATGCGCTGCCGAGCGAGAGAGTTAACATTTATGTGCTGGTGAGCTGAGCCGGAAAGAAAATAAAAATAAAAATTTGAATTGGCGTTTCTATCGGCTTATGAAAGTTAACATTTATGCGTAGAATGCTTCTGCGCTGCTTCTGGTTTGTTGGCAGCAGTCACTCTGATTTTAAAATGCTATTATTGTATTAAACTTGGCTCTCGATGGGTTAAATTCACAGGACAGCAGGGCTGAGAGATGTTAGATTAGGTTTCAGATGGGGTGTCTGAGCTGTATATATGTACTCATAAAACGAGAAACTCTAGCACCCTGCGGTTGGAAGTGGGGCTTATCTTGTACACGAGTCACTGTGATGGATGGTATTGTAGCTTACTCTGGAGAGCGCTTCACTTGCTCTCCTGCCTATTCTAGACTCTTCAAAGCCTCTTGCTTCTCCTGGTCTCCTAGTCTCCCAGTCTCCCACTCCCTGGTGACAGTGCGCGGATCATGCAGTGTAGGTTAAAATCACATTTGCAGCTCTCTGGGAACCGCAGTGATTATGGATCTTGTATGTGGGTAATAGATTCTTTTTCATGTTTTTTAGCTGGCAAGTAGGGAGTTACTTTATACTTTTGCCCTTACGTGCTTTATGCCGATAAACTCTACATCTAGAGTACTTTCATCATAATTTCACCAGAACATTTTTTCCTAGTTTAAATTTCTAACAAACGTGCAGTTGTTTTACAATGTAGATTTTTTTTTTTTAAATTCTTGTTGTGTACAAGGGTGATTGGTCACCAGCAGTGCCATGGGGAGGGGGAGAGACTTTGTAAAGCAGACTTTATAAGTTGCTTTATTTTAAAACCACATTTAAAAAAAAAACTGTTGGAGGAATTAAAATGAAATCTGAGTAAAACACTTTTTTGCACAAAGTTAATGTCTTTGAGAATCTCGAAGTTTAGTGTGACAGGAGCAGTGCCAAGTTGCATCTGCCGGCTGACTCCAAACAATGCAGTATTATTGCTTGGGACAGTAGCTGATGTGCCAGAATGATGGTGTTTTTAGTGCCTCATGCTGCACTGCTTTACTGTGCCAAATGGGCAGAAAACAAATGCGTGGGAACTAATTGACAGGAAATGCCCTTTAATGAGGGGGTAAGCAATAGAGATCCTGATTGCTACCTGTTCGTTTGTGGCATTTATCTCGGGACATTTAGTGCTGCTTATACAGTACTGTTTTAAAAAAAAAAAATCAAATATTGCCAAACTATTCTGATTTCATATGAAGTTTTATTGCTGTATTTTAAGTTGCAGGACAGGAGGAATTGGAGGGTTGCCAGACCCAGAATTAGACTGTGTAAGATAAATGTTTATTAAAAATGTAATAGCAGGATACAATTTAATTTAGAATTGATCGTGACATCTGGCTCATGGAGAAACAAGCGAAGAAACACAGCCTATCTTTCCCCCGCCGCCCCCCACCCCACCCCCACATTCATTAATTCTTGCATTCTTATGCTTTATCTTCCAAAGCTTCAGATAGTGAACATAACGGACGCCTAATAACCTAAACATGCAAGCCAAGAGGAAGTTAAATGATTTGTTATATTTAAGGAGGAGGAAGTTAATGTACACTAAGCTGACACTAGTGAATAATTTGTCTATGATTCAGTAGCAAGGATGCTGTGGAATGTTCCCTGTAAGAATGTCATCAGTCTGACGTAACCTACAACAGAGTTAAAGCTTCAGAATTGTTTTTCCTGATGATTTTACCAAAAGAATTTGAAGTTGAAAAGCAGTAGAGCGACCTCTGTGTGTCAACCTTAGCTACAACTGACCAGGGCCCGACTGCCTCTCTGATCATCCTCAAGATTCATGTTTTAATTTCCCTCCCCAAAGTGAGATGCCCCATGATTTATTAATAGCTGTGTATTGCTCCCTCCTTTCTTGCTCAAAGCAAATAAATCGACAGTATTTCGAGCTGAGTAACTTGAAGAGGGACCAGCAAATAGATATTCTAGTGATACCTTATGTTGAGTTTAATGGAAGATAAATGCAAAGCAGTGCAGTAAATCCACATGCCTGGACACGGATAGGGTCCATGGGCCAGATGAGAATAGCCAACACAGTATTTGATCATGTCTGCTCAGTGTCTCTGGGTTATATCATCCTTAAAGTAATATAGATAGAGGTTGGAATCTAAAATCATCAGGCTAGTTCAGATGGGGTGGTATTTGTTTGGAAATGCCTGAAATTATTAAGCAATGTCCAGTGCATTGAGAGTGCAGATGCACATTGCCATGATGTGGTGGCATGTGGGATTGAGCTTCAATCTCTGCACGTTGCTGAACTCCAGGTCTCAGCCATGTTGCTGTCGGCGGATATGGAATGGAGGCCTTAAGCGTCCCCACAGAGAGAGGGTCATCAGCTGGCTGCTCTTAATAAATGATACTTGCATTTATATAGCGCCTTATCGCTTTGAAACACCTCAAAGTGATTTGTACGGTCAACACTGACTTCAGTAAGCAAACCTGCAGCTGCTTTGCAGCAGTTACATCTCGCAAATGGCTATGAGGTGAATGACCAGTTGATCTTTCTGGTGGTATTGGTTGTGTTAATTCGACTCCACACTTGCATAGTTCCACCATATTGAATATGAAGACTTATTGTAGAGAATGTTGGTCTATATCGTTGATTTGCGCTTGTGACCACTTCAGAGATTCGAGTACGTAATCAAGGCTGGCAATTCAATGCAGTGCTGAGGGAGTGCTGCACTGTCGGAGGTGCCGTCTTTCAGATGAGACATTAAACCGAGGCCCCGTCTGCCAGCTCAGGTGGATGTAAAACATCCCATGGCAGTATTTGGAAAAAAGAGCAGGGATTTCTCTCAATGTCTTGCCCAACATCATCAAAAATGTAATATTTAGTCATTCTTTTGCTGTTTGTGCGATCTTGTGTACAAGTTGGTTACCACGTTTGCCTACATAAGTTACTGCACTTGATTGGTTGTAAAGCACTTTAGGATGTCCTGATGAGATGCTGTTTAGATGCAAGTTGCTTTTTCTTTCCCGAGTTATGTAAAATTTGAATGATTTTGCCTTTGTTGGCACTGTATATTTTTCCATGTTAAGTTTTGGCTTTGTTTAGATGACAATAGCTCAGCATCTGTGGACAGTGTTAGCAGTGATCTAAGAGTGTTGCTGGCAGGTTTTGGTAATGAAAGAGAAAGTCTGTTCAGTATTTGATTCTGCTGCTTCATGGCTGATGCATTGGGTTGTTGGGTTTTAGCTAACTTAAGAGTGAGAACATAATGACAGCCATCTGTAGAGATTCATCACTATTCTTTGTTCTTTTTGCTTCAGGCAAACTTGTTTCCTGCAGCCCTTGTCCACTTCGGCTCTGAAGTCAGAATGGGTGAGTAACATAATCCTACTTATTTTTATTTGTTCGAGTTAGTGTTTCAGTGATTTTTGTTTTATAAGTCTTGGCCACCCCTACATATGACGCATAATTTCTTTGGACTCGACTACAATTGTTACCTTTTTTTGGTGTCAGTAAGAGGTCGATATATAAGATAACGTGTTTCCTGTGTTTATCTGTTCTCCCTGTGCTGCCCCCCGCCCACAGTCTCAACTAATTGATGATCAGCTTGAATTAACAGCAAATGAAATAAGATCCATTGCATTCAGACAGGCTCACTTAAAGAACAGTTGATTGACCTGCAAATAAAATGAAGCTGTGATTAGTTCACAGCTCCTTTGAACATCGTCTTTGGCAGCTTTCTAAGGGAGTCTCATCTTGTGCTGCTTTTGTAGCATGTGGGACCATTGCAAGAACTGCCAGTTCCAGCTCAGCTGGTGGCAACCCACAGGTAAGCTTGGCAGATTCACTGAAGTCAGCGTCCAAGAAAATCTATTTTTAAAAAACATGCGTCTTCCCAGCTGCCAGCGTTGGCGACTCCCAGCGCGTTTACTTTTGGGTTGCAACTGGCTGTGCAAGACTGGGAAATGGGTACGCACTGGTGTCGCGTCTGATGCATTGTAGACTTTGGCCTGGGTTGTGTTGCGTGAGCCCTAAGGAGAAAAGTGCATTTCTGCCTGCATCTTGTGATTATGTCCCTTCTACCTGGTAGAATGTAACAAGCCTATAAGCCAAAGAGTTTGTTACAGCCTTATTATGAACTCCCAGACATTTTTATATACATAATTAAGCTAAATTATACCCTTTATGGAGCTTTCCTGTTGCAGATTCATCCTTGGAGTTTGTGTCTTCCAGAATGGCTGTAAAATACATCCCACCACATGATGTCATCTTAAAGCAACAACAGAAATATTTGAGCAGTGGCTATTTTTTCCTTTATTGTCTGAGTAAAATGACAAATGTCAAATATTGGAACAGTCCCCTGGAGCCAGAAACACAAGAGGGGCAAAACAGTAGAGACCTATTCAGTACCAATATAACAATGTTTACATCAAGTGGAAGGTAACTTCAGCTGCTGTCAAGTACAGTCAGAGTAAGTTGCAGAGAAGTGGTTACAAACTTCCATTTTCAGATGGCATTGCCTGCCACCTGCTTAGACTGAAGTGGTTGATGAATGCAGCATGTTGTGCAATGGCTCTATAATGAACAAAAAATAGTTTAGTGACTGTCATTTATAATGGGCCAGAAATGGCTGCAATGGTGGATCTGGCGGCAAACAACGGCTCACCGTTGACATCGCATTATATTTGGGCCACAAATTACTGCAACGTTGACAGGATAACGACACAGTGATGTCTATGTCGCCTCTTGGACCTCATGAACATCGTGCCCAATGGCTTATCTCCTTATCCAATCAAAGAAAAGGATAAAGAAACCGAGCGAACGACAGAGAAGGAAATAGGGTGAATTGGGGTCAAATTAGAGATGGAAAGAAAGTAGAGAGAGAGAAAAAAGGCACAAAGGAGAAGTAAGAAAATAGTTAAAAAGAACAAGCAGCAGAAGATGAGGACATTGTTAACCCAGTTGTGTTTGGGAATTGTTGTATTGGTCCTTGAGAAGTTAATGAGTGAATGGCAGGGTAGGTGTGCGAAATGTACAAACATTCTTGACCCATGAAGTATAGAACCAGCAAACCCATCCATGATCAGGAACAGTGGAACACCCAGTAGGTACGCCATTGCACTGCTTTTATAGGAAGGTAGGAATTGCTAGGTGATAAAGGTCCATCAAGTTCACCTTCTACCATTCTGGTAGTCGAATGATGCAATGATAATGGAGTTGCTGACTAATCACAGCAATCAATTAGTCTACAACAGACCCAGACATGACACGAGGAAACCTCCAGTGGTGGAGAGCTTTGGGAACCATAGGTCAAAGTCACCCTTTTTTCCCCAAGCATGCTACACTTAGCACCTGTCATGTTTCAAATTACTCATGTACTGTACTGTAAAATGTTATTTTCTGAAAGAAATCTATCTAATTTGCATTGGGAGTGTCAAAACAGCTTTATATCCTGAAAATTATTGCATTCCAACAGTATGTGGATGGCAAAACTGGCACAAAACAATTGCCAAGACAGATGAAAAGGATTTTTTTTAAAGGAACAATTCTCTGCCTGCTGGAGTGAGACTCCATAGCTTCTTTAGTACCTATATGGGTCTCCAAGGTTGAGTGTCATGTGAGGACCATAAATGTCAATTAAACATCATCACATCATTAACCGGGTCCTCTATGACATTAATTACCAGCCCTAAATGACTACGCCGTATTAATTCCAGCAATTTCATGATCGCCATTAAGTTCAATAGGGAGCCTCACGGCGAGAAGGGCCTTTTATCGGCTTTGACTGGGCTAATGATGGAGCGGCGCAAACGTCCAGTAGATTATGGAAAATTGGAACTGATGGCCTGTCTCTCTTGCTTCGCAAATATCTGCATTTTTTACAAATGAGTAATGGTGAGCGACGTTAATGCGTCATTGTAATCTCAGCCATTTCTGGCCCAATGAGTATTCTCTCATGGGCTGAACTGTACATGATATTAAAGTAATTTACTTTATTTGCACTGGGCCAGGAGGGAATGAAGTCAACTGACAGCAAAAGGGTGTTTCACTGAGACATATTGTGCCAGAACTCTTATCTGTACAATATTACACTACATTGCACTAAATTTTCCAGTTTTTCACATAGCTGAAGTGAAGGAATAGAGAAACAAAGTGCCAACAAATCTGATGACAGTTATGATGTTTCTTGTATTTACCGCAAGTAAAAATAATGTTTTCACCCAGAATAAACTAGTCATAAAGCTGGAGAAAACATTGTGTAATTTATTTCCAGATATCTACTGTCTTTAGAAAAAAAGCCCTTGATACTGGAGTGCCAGTACATCTTCAAGGCTATGTCACTTTTTCCCGTGTGTGCTGACTCAACACATCTGCCGCATACTGCAAGTTTGATTTTGGTGGTTTAATTTTTCTGCCAATCCAATGGCCCCAAGTGTGCCAGACAAACCAGACGGCCACGTGTTTGCTTCCTGATCTGAGCGGAGTCAGCTGATCTTCACCAAAAGGCAGTACTTAAGGCGCTACATTTCACCTTGGCATCCAGAAGTACAAAAGTCAGTCAGGGTTCCCATTGCTGATTGCTATCCAATGAGTTGTGCTGGGAAGTGTGCAAGTGCAGACTTCAGAAGAATGGAATTCCAGTCCTCGGTAATTATCGTGTAAAAGTTGGCATGAGTGTGAAGCACTGTTTCCCGCTTAAAGCTCACTTTGACTTTTTTGGTCAAATAACCAAGATTGGAATCTAATTTATCCTTGCCAGCTGCGGAAATGATCCAGCTCTCGGGAGATCAAATGGTTTCGGGTGGGGTGGAAAGTATATATTATGATGCACAAGATATCATAATTGTGTGGGACAGGCTCAACGGACCAGAGGGTCTTTACCTGTCCGTCCTTGTTTGTATGTTCGTATAGCTGTGACACTGCTTACCGTTGAACAGAATCCAGGCAGCACTGGGTTCTTGGATATAGAATGGTCAGGTGGACAAGGTACCAGAAGGCCACCAGCACCTGTGGAGCCATATTCCAGGAGAGGGGAGAAAATTGGAGGTAGAGTAACTTGTTTTCTCTCCTCCTTCACCTTAAGACACCATTCCCAGCTGAGAGAGAGCACCTTTGACTTCCTCAAAGCATTCGTTAATGCAACTGTATAGCTGGCTGCAAGGACATTTGCAAGCACAGCCATTCCCATTCACTTGCTGTGTGAAATGCCAGGCCTAAGCTCTGCATGTTACTGCAACAGCTGGCCGATATCAGGACCTTACAGTTTTGGGGATTGCCGACATAAGCCCTGATCACAATTAAAGCAAATGATTTGTCACAGCAACTGCAAATTGTGGGGCAATTGAGGGGGAGATTCGGAATTCACGGGCAGGTGCTGTTAAATAAATTGAAAACTTTTGCTTATAACATCGATTCCATGCAACTCCAAGAGGTGCTAGGCCCCAGAGGATTGAATTGTGAGACTGAGTTTACAAGGCAGAAGCGTTGAAATTTGCTGGGTTTAAATTTTATTGGCCGTCCACTTGGGAATTGGCTTTAGTGCGAGTAGAACACTTTACATCAAAAGCACTTCCAGGCTGTGCACAGGCAAAACAGGGTAGATCAGAATAAGTGGGAACAGAGTGAGAAAATAGTATTTTGCATGGCCTAGTAATTTGTTTTTAATGCTATGCTGGTTGGAAAGAAACTGCAGTCTGTGTAGTGAATCCTAAAAATGGAACGGGATGGCATGCTGTGACAAACCATTTGTCATTCTCGAGGTGTATTGCTGTACCACCTTGTCACCCCTCAGGCATTATTCTTACAATTTATAGTACAATATAAATTTTTTTAAATATATTCATTCACGGGATGTGGGCATCGCTGGCAAAGCCAGCATTTATGGCCCATCCCTAATTACTCTTGAGAAGGTGGTGGTGAGCTGCTGCCTTGAACCGCTGCAGTCCGTGTGGTGAAGGTAATCCTACAGTGCTGTTAGGTAGGGAGTTCCAGGATTTTGACCCAGCGATGATGAAGGAACGACGATATACTTCCAAATCAGGATGGTGTGTGACTTGGAGGGGAACTTGCAGGTGGTGTTCCCATGCGCCTGCTGCCCTTGCCCTTCTAGGTGGTAGAGGTCACGGGTTTGGGAGGTGATGTCGAAGAAGCCTTGGTGAGTTGCTGCAGTGCATCTTGTAGATGGTACACACTGCAGCCATGGTACGCCGGTGGTTGGAGAGAGTGAATGTTTAAGGTAGTGGATGGGGTGCCAATCAAGCGGGCTGCTTTGTTCTGGATGGGGAAAAAAATATATAAAAAATATAATTTAAACAAACAAAACACGCTGTGTTACAGGATGGTAGGGCACAGGTTTGCATCTTTCAGGTAGAGTTCCTGGTCTCAGCCATTTGCCCACTGGGCAGTGGCAACAGAAGTCTGGCGGCTTCCCCACAATGGAGACAGTCAGAGGGAGGAACCCCAGCAGCTGTTGAGATGATTGCGGGATGGCAATAGGGACCAGGACAGAAATTGTCCACCCTCTTGGCCAGAGATGGTGCATGAGACGGGGACACTGAAGAAAGGAGGAAGGGCAGAAAATACCTTAAAACAGGGACAAAAATAGATTGCAAGTTTAAGGCAGTAATTCAGTGTCTGCTCAAACTTTTCTCACCTGTATTTTCTCAAAATACCCAACTTGTTGACTGTTGCCATGCACTATTCAATGCAAAATGTATTGTATAAATTACTGATGCTGTAATATCCCACAAATGCATTCAAATCATTTTTGATGAATATAATTTATTTATTGAATTAATGTAGTTTCCCTACATTAGAATAGTGACTACAATTCAAAAGACTTTCATTGGCTGTGAAGCACATTTGATCGTCCTGAGGTTGTGAAAGGCGCTGTATAAATACAAATTCGTTTGTTCTTTATGAACAGTTACAAGTGAAATGTCACAAATTGGAGAAAGCCAGAAACCAGGATTAACAATCTTACGTCTGCAGGCAATTCCTGTCTACTTTATATATTATAAATTCCTATGTTTATAATAGAAACTGCTTATGTAAATTAGGTGCAGCCATGGCGCAATGATAGTCTTCTAAGTGAGAAGATTGTGGCTTTAAACCCAAGTCTAGAGACTCGCACATAATCTAAGTTGACACTTCAGCGCAGTACTGAGGGAGTGCTGCACTGTTGGAGATGCCATGTTTTGGACGAGACGTTAAACCGAGGCTCCGTCTGCTCTCTCTCTGGTTGTAAAAGATCCCATCGCATTATTCGAAGAGCAGGGGAGTTCTCCTGGTGTCCTGGGCCATACTTATCCCTCAACCAAAACCACCAAGAACAGTTTATCTGGTCATTATCTCATTGCTGTTTGTGGGAGCTTGCTGTGCGCAAATTGGCTGCCGCATCTCCCTACACGTCAAAATACTAAAATAGATATGCATTAAATGTACCTGTTCATTAATGACCCCATTTACATAAGCTGCATTCATTTCTGATCACATGCCGTTTTGCTAAAATATTAAGTTTGGTTAATGTTTTCTTTTTTTTGTCACTTAGATTGCTACATATGTGAAGAGTTCTTGAAGTCTCCAACCTCTGTTTCCCAGGCAGACCTCGCTGTAACCAGGTTCGTACCTTCAGTGCAGCCAAATTTGGACTTGGACCTGTATATTAACCCACGGATAGTTGTGGAAATATTTACATTAGTGTACTTTTTAAAATAAGACTACAGTGCTTTGGATTCAGTGAATATTCTATCATGTTGTATACTTCGATAATTAGACTTTTGTAATGCGCTTTATAATATCACAAGCCATTTGCTAGCAAGGCGGCTTAGTTTGATAACATGCTGTTATGTAGAATGGTTGTGCCAGAGACTAACCATAAGTGAGCTCATGATCTTAATGTGCACTCGCACGCATTTTTTTCTCTCTCTCACGTTCTCTTACTCATTCTCTCATGTACACTCTAATGCTTGCACTCTTATTCAATCCTCTCCCCCCTCGCGCTTTCTCTCCCCCTCGCGCTTTCTCTCCCCCCCTCGCGCTTTCTCTCCCCCCCTCGCGCTTTCTCTCCCCCCCTCGCGCTTTCTCTCCCCCCTCGCGCTTTCTCTCCCCCCTCGCGCTTTCTCTCCCCCCTCGCGCTTTCTCTCCCCCCTCGCGCTTTCTCTCCCCCCCTCGCGCTTTCTCTCCCCCCCTCGCGCTTTCTCTCCCCCCCTCGCGCTTTCTCTCCCCCCCTCGCGCTTTCTCTCCCCCCCTCGCGCTTTCTCTCCCCCCCTCGCGCTTTCTCTCCCCCCCTCGCGCTCTCTCTCCCCCCTCGCGCTCTCTCTCCCCCCTCGCGCTCTCTCTCCCCCCTCGCGCTCTCTCTCTCCCCCCTCGCGCTTTCTCTCCCCCCCCCCTCGCGCTTTCTCTCCCCCCCTCGCGCTTTCTCTCCCCCCCCTCGCGCTTTCTCTCCCCCCCCTCGCGCTTTCTCTCCCCCCCCTCGCGCTTTCTCTCCCCCCCCCCTCGCGCTTTCTCTCCCCCCCCCTCGCGCTTTCTCTCCCCCCCCCTCGCGCTTTCTCTCCCCCCCCCCCCCTCGCGCTTTCTATCCCCCCCTCGCGCTTTCTCTCCCCCCCCTCGCGCTTTCTCTCCCCCCCCTCGCGCTTTCTCTCCCCCCCCTCGCGCTTTCTCTCCCCCCCTCGCGCTTTCTCTCCCCCCCCTCGCGCTTTCTCTCCCCCCCCCCCCTCGCGCTTTCTCTCCCCCCCCCTCGCGCTTTCTCTCCCCCCCCCTCGCGCTTTCTCTCCCCCCCCCCCCCTCGCGCTTTCTCTCCCCCCCCCCCCTCGCGCTTTCTCTCCCCCCCCCCCTCGCGCTTTCTCTCCCCCCCCCCTCGCGCTTTCTCTCCCCCCCCTCGCGCGTTCTCTCCCCCCCCTCGCGCGTTCTCTCCCCCCCCCTCGCGCTTTCTCTCCCCCCCTCGCGCTTTCTCTCCCCCCCTCGCGCTTTCTCTCCCCCTCGCGCTTTCTCTCCCCCTCGCGCTTTCTCTCCCCCCCCCCTCGCGCTTTCTCTCCCCCCCCCCCTCGCGCTTTCTCTCCCCCCCCCCCTCGCGCTTTCTCTCCCCCCCCCCCCTCGCGCTTTCTCTCCCCCCCCCCCCTCGCGCTTTCTCTCCCCCCCCCTCGCGCTTTCTCTCCCCCCCCCTCGCGCTTTCTCTCCCCCCCCCCCCCCTCGCGCTTTCTCTCCCCCCCCCCCCTCGCGCTTTCTCTCCCCCCCCCCCCCCTCGCGCTTTCTCTCCCCCCCCCCCCTCGCGCTTTCTCTCCCCCCTCGCGCTTTCTCTCCCCCCTCGCGCTTTCTCTCCCCCCTCGCGCTTTCTCTCCCCCCTCGCGCTTTCTCTCCCCCCCTCGCGCTTTCTCTCTCCCCCCCTCGCGCTTTCTCTCTCCCCCCCTCGCGCTTTCTCTCTCCCCCCCTCGCGCTTTCTCTCTCCCCCCCTCGCGCTTTCTCTCTCCCCCCCACCTCGCGCTTTCTCTCTCCCCCCCTCGCGCTTTCTCTCTCCCCCCCTCGCGCTTTCTCTCTCCCCCCCTCGCGCTTTCTCTCTCCCCCCCTCGCGCTTTCTCTCTCCCCCCCTCGCGCTTTCTCTCTCCCCCCCTCGCGCTTTCTCTCTCCCCCCCTCGCGCGTGCTCTCTCCCCCCCCCTCGCGCTTTCTCTCTCCCCCCTCGCGCTCTCTCTCTCCCCCCTCGCGCTCTCTCTCTCCCCCCTCGCGCTTTCTCTCTCCCCCCCTCGCGCTTTCTCTCTCCCCCCTCGCGCTTTCTCTCTCCCCCCCTCGCGCTTTCTCTCTCCCCCCCTCGCGCTTTCTCTCTCCCCCCCTCGCGCTCTCTCTCTCCCCCCCTCGCGCTCTCTCTCTCCCCCCCTCGCGCTCTCTCTCCCCCCTCGCGCTTTCTCTCTCCCCCCCTCGCGCTTTCTCTCTCCCCCCCTCGCGCTCTCTCTCTCCCCCCCTCGCGCTCTCTCTCTCCCCCCCTCGCGCTTTCTCTCTCCCCCCTCGCGCTCTCTCTCTCCCCCCTCGCGCTCTCTCTCTCCCCCCCTCGCGCTTTCTCTCTCCCCCCCTCGCGCTTTCTCTCTCCCCCCCTCGCGCTCTCTCTCCCCCCCTCGCGCTTTCTCTCCCCCCCCTCGCGCTTTCTCTCTCTCCCCCCCTCGCGCTTTCTCTCTCCCCCCCTCGCGCTTTCTCTCTCTCCCTTTCTTCCTATTGGAGGAAGAAGTAAATTGCAAGTCATACACCCAGTATCGCCCATTTACCAAATACCATGTAATGGGATGTTGCTGTCTTCTAATCAGAGTAAGGAACTGTGCAGTGTGCAGGAAGGTTGTGAAGTGAATAATATGTAATTTAAAAGTTGCCATGATCACTGCACACAGTAGGTGGAGAGCCTTATGGGATAGAAGGCATGAAGTAGCCTGCTCAAATATTCACAACATTATCGAAACATGAGGAATTATTTCCTGTGGCAAAATGGATGACTTGGCCAACACTGAATGATGAAATGCCACGTGTATCCTTAGTAACAAATTGAGATGTATGCTACAATTTTATTGGTTACTAGATCTACCAGTGGGCAGCAGTCCACCAAATCCTTTGTGTTTTCTTCTTTGCATACTCCAGAATACTTCGTAAAATATACAACTTGCAGATTGCATCCGCAGTAGGTATACTCAGAGTCTGTCTCACCCTAAATATTTCATTGACTGTCAGTGACATGCCAGAACCTTGCAATCTCATTCCCACTAATTAGGGAATGAGATTGTTGGAACAATTAAACCAACAGGAATTTAAATGAATGAATGTATCATTGCTCCTCGTACTATAGGCATTGTAACTCCTTTTGATTTCATGATTCAGATCCACAATGAACTGGTAATTTTGCTGTTAACATTTAAATGTGGTTTTGTTCTTTGTTTTACTAACTGGGAAGCTGATACACTGCTGGAATTTGTAACCCGCACAAGTGGAAGTTGATTATGTGCAATGCCAGTGCTTCACTCTGCAAGGCGTTGAATGCATATTTTTACAGGTCACTTAGCTGAGTATATTTATCGTGTTTTAAATTGTCCAGGTATTCAGTTGTTTCAGTACAAGGCAAAAGCACAGTCAATTCTTTTCAGCCAGTTGATTTTTCTAACAAAAAATACTCCAACCGAAGATGCCTTTATCAATAACTTTTCCACAGTTGCTAATTGATCTTAAAAGTGAAAGGGATAAAGGACTAGATTAAATAGGTCACCGATGATACAGGACCACAATCAAAAATAACAAAACAAAATTTGCTCAGAAAAGACGCTTTACATTCCATCCTGTGTACACAGGGTGTTCACCTGCAAAATAAATTGGGAGATTAGAAGGCGTTCAGTATAAACACGCATAGTATTTGTTCCTGAAATAGCCTTCATACAATTGCATCTTCAAACTTAAAATGGGTATTTCAGAATGCAGCTGTGAAAGAACTACTTTAAGGGCAGTGGCTGTCTGCATGTCATAATTTGTCTTTCAAAGACATACGTTTTCCTCTTCAAGTATTCAGCCAATTCCCTTTTGAAAGTTGTTATTGAATCTGCTTCCAACACCCTTTCAGGCTGTGTATTCCAGATCATCATAACTTGCTGTGTAAAAAAAAAAATGTTCCCCTCATCTCTCTTCTTTTGCCAGTTACCTTAAATCTGTGTCCTCTGCTAACTGACACTTCTGCCACTGGAAAGAGTTTATAAATCATTGGCTAGGCCTCAGCTAGAGTAGTGTGTGCAATTCTGGGCACCACACTTCAGGAAGGATGTCAAGGCCTTGGAGAGGGTGCAGAGGCGATTTACCAGATTGATACCAGAGATGAGAGACTTCAGTTATGTGGGGAGACGAGAGAAGCTGGAATTGTTCTCTTTAGAGCAGAGAAGGTTACGGGGAGATTTAATAGAGGTGTACAAAAATATGAGGGGTTTTGATAAAAGATGGGGAGAAACTGTTTCCACTGCTGGACAGCCGGTAACCAGAGGACACAGATTTAAGATAATTGGCAAAATTTGATTTTTTTTTTTTTACTCAGCGAGTTATGATGATCTGGAATGCACTGCCTGGAAGTGTGGTGGGAGCAGATTCATTAGTAATTTTCAAAAGGGAATTGAAGATATACTTGAAAAGGAGAAATTTGCAGGGCTATGAGGGGAAAAAGCAGGGGAGTGGGACTAATTAGATAGCTCTTTCAAAGAACCAGCACAGGCACGGTGGACCAAATGGCTGCCTTCTGTGCTGTATGATTCTAACTCGCTTGGTTCCAAGAACAACTATTGGTGATAGCTATGTGTCTGCAAACTTTACACACCTTCAACCTTTCAAAGACGGGGAGACTTTCTAATGTAGTTAACATGTGATGACATCTTTCCAAGGGACTGGCTTGACTGGAAAACCTCCACAGAAATGTATATATTGCTAGATAGTATTTGTGTATTACTTTAATCCAGACATCCAGGCAAAGAACCTCCTTTTAAAAAAAAAACTAATGTTAATACTTGAACTCATGAATTCAACCAGCCGTGGCTCAGTGGGTAGCACTCTCACCTCTGAAGCAGAAGGTTGTGGGTTCAAGTTCCACTCCAGAGACTTGAGCACAAAAATCTAGGCTGACATTCTAGTGCAGTGCTGAGGGAGTGCTGCACTGTCGCAGGTGCCATCTTTAGATAAGACGTCAAACGGAGGCCCTATCTGCTCTCTCAGGTGGACGTAAAAGATCCCATGCCGCTATTTCGAAGAAGAGGAGGGGAGTTATCCCCGGTGTCCTGGGCCAATATTTATTCTTCAATCAACATCATTAAAACACATTATCTGGTCGTTATCACATTGCTGTTTGTGGGAGCTTGCTGTGCGCAAATTGGCTGCAGTGTTTCCTACATTACAGCAGTGCCTAGACTTCAAAAGTACTTCATTGATTGTAAAGCGCTTTGGGACGTCCTGAGGTTGTGAAAGGCACTATATAAATGCAAGATCTTTCTTTGACTTTCTTTTCAATCTCGTGGACTATCTAAAGGTAGAAAAAAACCACAAATATTATGAGAAGTAGGACCGAGCTCTTGCTACCATCACAAGCGTCATGCTTTTTTAATTAGATTGTAGCCTTGTAACCACTCCCTAGTATCATTACGTGTAAATTAGATAAGCTAACTTGTATCACCATTTTTCTGTCTAACCATAACCTCATCGTCTGCATAAACGACTCAGATTGTCATAGAGTCATAACGGCACAAAAGGAGGCCATTCGGCCCATCGAGTCCATGCCGGCTCTCTGTGGAGCAATCCAGTCAGTCCCATTCCCCCGCTCTATCCCCGTAGCCCTGCAAGTTTATTTCCCTCAAGTGCCTATCCAGTCTCCCCTTGAGAACATTGAGTGTGTCCACTTCCACCACTTCCGTCGGCAGCGAGTTCCAGGTCCTCACCACTCGCTGCGTAAAAAAGTTTTTCCTCACGTCTCCCCTGTATCTCTTGCCCAAAACCTTAAATCTGTGTCCCCTAGTCCTTGTACCATCAACTAGTGGGAACAGCCTTTCCCCGTCTAGCCTATCCAAACCTGTCATAATCTTGTACACCTCTATCAAATCACCCCGCAACCTCCTTTGCTCTAATGAAAACAAATCCAGCTTCTCCAACCTGTCCTTGTAGCTAAGATCCCCCATCCCCAGAACCATTCTGGTAAATCTCCTCTGCACCCTCTCGAGGGCCTTCACATCCTTCCTAAAGTGTGGTAATCAGAACTGGACGCAATACTCCAGTTGTGGCCTAACCAGCGCTTTATAAAGGTTCAGCATAACTTCTCTACTTTTGTACTCAATACCTCTATTTATGAAGCCCAAGATCCCATATGCTTTGCTAACCACTCTCTCAATATGTCCTGCCACCGTCAGGGACCTATGCACATTAACTCCCAGGTCCCTCTGTCCCTGCACACTCTTTAAAACTGTGCCATTAAGTGTATATTGCCTCTCCCTGTTCCTTCTGCCAAAATGCATCACCTCTCACTTCTCTGTATTAAATTCCATCTGCCACTTGTCTGCCCATTCTGCTAGCCTTTCTATGTCCTGTTGCAGTTGATTGGTATCATCATGACTGTTTGCCACACCCCCAAGTTTGGTGTCATTGGCAAATTTAGAAATTTTACTCTGTATTCCAATATCCAGGTCATTTATTTATCGAAAAAAGCAGTGGCCCCAGCACTGACCATTGTGCAGATTTTTGGGGGAGATTTGCTCCTCTTGATATAACTGCCTCTTCTCCTGTGTAGTCAACTCAACTGGACAAGCAGCTGTCCATTCTCTCAATGAGAGAAAGGAGATGTAATGTGTGAATTATACAAAATAATAGGGAATGAATTCTGGACAGGCAGCATGAATATCCATCATTTCTTTGGCATATGTATTTTTCAGCACTTGTGGCTGTGCTATTGATTCTGCTGCCCTCAGAATAACTTGGAACTGCATGCAGAGCTATCGTTCACCCCAACGTCCGTGATTCTAGACTTTTTTAATGGTATATGGTCATCTTGTGTGGTGCGCTGGTGCGGAAAGCAGAGCAAGAGGATGCAGGTTCTCATTTGCAGCCATCCTGTCTTTAGGAGGCACAGAGTAGAGGCTATGCAATCTTCTCCCCCCCCCCCCCCCCCCCCCCCCCAAACACATACACAAAAAATTGAAGGGAGTCTCCTTCTGACTCTTCAAGCAAATTATCTCATGGGTGCATTGCCAGAGGCCAGGAGCAGGCTATTCACTCATTCTTTCAGCTGTGGAAGGTGAAAGAATGAGGGTAAGAGGAGAGATTTGTTTTTCCCCTCAAAGAGAAATGGTTTCTCCTTGGGTTTCTCTTAAATTCCACACTCACCGTTTTGTTGCCAGTGGCCCTCAGCTGGGAATTAGAAGAGTTCATAATAGATTATTTCTTCCAGAACTTTGATATCTGGGCTGCCCTGCTTCACAGCAGCAGGCTAATCTGCCTGAAACCAGAGACAAGTGAGCTAGACTCTTGTCCTTTCTTTCTCGATAGAGCACTTAAGTTGGCAGCTGTGAGTTAACAAAACCCACATTTACAACAGACCAGTTGGAGAATCAGCATCGTCTTAGAAGCAGAGTGTGGAAATGGGCTTCTTGCTGCTTTGTTATTGACACCCTTGGCAGTTAAAGGTTTTTCATTGATGCACCGTGGATAACAAACTGCATCAAAAACACCTTATAAATATGGGTGCATCAAAGGTAACTTTTGTTTCTTCACAGTACACAACCACAGCAAGTATGTTAGCACAAGTCACACTGTGAGCAATTCTTAGTCCGCTCAACAGGACCTCCTGCTTATATTTTTCAGGAAGTCTTTTAGCAGGAGAGCATCAAATACTGTCAACAGTCAGGTGACATGTGCATGTGGTGTCATGCCAGGTCAGATAGAGAAACCAGGGCAGCTGAAGAAACGAAGGCGAGCAGGAAGCAGTTTGTGATTAGCGTACTGGCTTTTGTCTGTTTGATTTAACCCCTGCAGCTTTGAGACTCTCTGATCAGCTAATTACCTCTGGGTCACAAAGTCCCCTTTGTTCATGGTGGTTGGGTTCTGATAGAACCCTGCATGGGTCTGAAAGGACTCTTAAGCTTGAAAGTGGTGTCCAAGTTGTGTGCAGTTCCTAATGATTCATTCTCCATCCTCTTCATCTGTATTCCCAGACTTGCAACCCCTTCAACTAGTTCATTGACTTCCGAAGCGGCACTTCAACCCCCTGCTAAGGGTGAGGAAGAGGATGAGGTGAGGAAAGAGCCTGCGACAAATGCAGCAAGTTCTAAGCCAGTTCAAACTGACCCGAGTAAAGTTCCCAAATGGCTCAAACTACCAGGTAAGTCGGACTCATTTTATTGTAATATTGTAAGCTCGAAAACTTTAAAAAAAAAATGCAAAAGTACAGGAAACACTTTTGAATAACTCACTTGCTGTGTGTGTGTCTCTCTCTCACACTCTTGCTTTCACTCACACAGTTGTGTACTCTTCCACTCACCCACTCTCTTACTCATGCTTTCACTTGATCTATTCATCTGTTACCTTTATATTTTTGATAAAGTTTTCTTCCCGGCCCCTCTTCCCTACACCTACCCGTCTTTCACAGTCAGGGGACTGTGCTGGAGGCCTGAATCCATCTGCCAATGTTAGTTTATTGCTATCTGCTAGGAGGTATATGAGAATAGCCAGCAGTGACTATGATTTTCCTTCCCTGTCTCTGGGGGAATGACTGACTTCCAGTTCCCACTTGCCCAGGCCCATCAGGATGAGTGGTTCTGACCACTCCCATGGCACCCTGTAAAGAAACTAACCTGATGGAATGGCCCGTAAAATTAGGTTTCTGCTTACTTGTTTGTTATATCTGTCAATTCATAATTGGTTGCCAGTGTACCTATAAACTGTGCTTAGTTTTAATAGCTTGATTTTTTTCCATTTATATTAAAATCAATACAGAAATATTCAAAATGGGCACTGTGAACAACTTAGAATTAAGTTGACCATCTCCCCCTCTTTGTAATGTCAAATAACTTTTTTAAATTGATTTTGGGGATGTGGGCATCGCTGGCAGGGCTGGCATTTATTGCCCGTCCCTAGTTGCTCTGAGCCGCCTCTTGAACTGCTGTATTGTAGCGATTTGATATAACTTGAGTGGCTTACTAGGCGACTTCAGAGGGCAGTTAAGAGTCAACCACGTTGGTGTGGGACTGCAATGACAGGATAGGCCGGGTAAGGACGGCAGGTTTCCTTCACTAAAGGACATTAGTGAATCAGTTGGGTATTTACGACAATCTGACAGCTTCATGGTCACTTTTCCAGATTTAAAAAAATACTGAATACAAATTTACAAACTGCCATGGTGGGATTTGAATTTGCAGTTATGTTACCGGATTACTAGTCCAGTAACACTACCATTCTCTATGTTAACGTCTGAAGGTCGTGGGTTCAAGTCCCACTCCAGGAGGAGGAGGCTCCATGAATATCCCCATCCTCAATGATGGTGGAGCCCAGCACGTGAGTGCAATAGACAAGGCTGAAGCGTTTGCAACCATCTTCAGCCAGAAGTGCCGAGTGGATGATCCATATCGGCCTACTCCTGAGGTCACCACCATCACAGAAGCCAGTCTTCAGCCAATTCGATTCACTCCATGTGATATCAAGAAACGGCTGAGTGCACTGGATACAGCAAAGGCTATGGGCCCTGACAACATCCCAGCTATCGTGCTGAAGACTTGTGCTCCAGAACTAGCCACGCCTCTAGCCAAGCTGTTCCAGTACAGCTACAACACTGACATCTACCCGACAATGTGGAAAACTGCCCAGGTATGTCCTGTCCACAAAAAGCAGGACAAATCCAACCCAGCCAATTACCGCCCCATCAGTCTACTCTCAATCATCAGCAAAGTGATGGAAGGTGTCATCGACAGTGCTATCAAGCGGCACTTACTCACCAAAAACCTGCTCACTGATGCCCAGTTTGGGTTCCGCCAAGACCACTCGGCTCCTGACCTCATTACAGCCTTGGTCCAAACATGGACAAAGGAGCTGAATTCCAGAGGTGAGCTAAGAGTGACTGCCCTTGACATCAAGGCAGCATTTGACTGAGTGTGGCATCAAGCAACCCTAGTAAAACCGATGTCAATGGGAATCAGGGGGGGAAAACGCTCCACTGGCTGGAGTCATACCTAGCACAAAGGAAGATGGTTGTGGTGATTGAAGGTCAATCATCACAGCCCCAGGACATCGCTGCAGGAGTTCCTCATGGCAGTGTCCTAGGCCCAACCATCTTCAGCTGCTTCATCAATGACCTTCCCTCCAACATAAGGTCAGAAATGGGGATGTTCGCTGATGACTGCACAGTGTTCAGTGCCATTCACAACTCCACAGATAATGAAGCAGTCCATGCACGCATGCAACAAAACCTGGACGACGTTCAGGCTTGGGCTGATAAGTGGCAGGTAACATTCGCGCCACAGAAGTGCCAGGCAATGACTATCTCCAACAAATGAGAGTCTAACCACCTCCCCTTGACATTCAGTGGCATTACCATCGCCGAATCCCCACCATCAACATCCTGGGGGTCACCATTGACCAGAAACTTAACCGGACCAGCCACATAAATACTGTGGCAACAAGAGCAGGTCAGGCTGGGTATTCTGTGGTGAGTGTCTCACCTCCTGGCTCCCCAAAGCCTTTCCACCATCTGCAAGTCAGGAGTGTGATGGAATACTCTCCATTTGCCTGGATGAGTGCAGCTCCAACAACACTCAAGAAGCTCGACACCATCCAGGACAAAGCAGCCCGCTTGATTGGCACCCCATCCACCACCTTAAACATTCACTCCCTCCACCACCGGCGTACCATGGTTGCAGTGTGTACCATCTACAAGATGCACTGCAGCAACTCGCCAAGGCTTCTTCGGCAGCACCTCCCAAACCCGCGACCTCTTCCACCTAGAAGGACAAGGGCAGCAGGCACATGGGAACACCACCACCTCCACGTTCCCCTCCAAGTCACACACCATCCTGACTTAGAAGTATATCGGCCGTTCCTTCATCGTCGCTGGGTCAAAATCCTAGAACTCCCTCCCTAACAGCACTGTGGGAGTACCTTCACCACACGGACTGCAGCAGTTCAAGAAGGCGGCTCACCACCACTTTCTCAAGAGCAATAAGGGATGGGCAATAAATGCTGGCCTTGCTAGCGCCGCCCACATCCCATAAACGAATTTTAAAAAACTCCAGAGACTAGAGCACAAAAAAAAATCTTGGCTGACGCTCTAGTGCAGCACTATGGGAGTGCTGCAATGTCAGAGGTGCCGTCTTTCGGATGAGACGTTAAACTGAGGCCCATCTGCCCCCTCAGGTGGATGTAAAAGATCCCATGGCACTATTTCGAAGAAGAGCAGGGGAGTTCTCCTTGGTGTCCTGGCCAATATTTATCCCTCAACCAACATCACCAAAACAGATTATCTTGTAATTATCACATTGCTGTTCGTGGGACCTTGCTGTGCGCAATTGGCTGCTGCGTTTCCTACATTACAACAGTGACAAGATTTTAAAAAGTACTTCATTGGCTGTAAAGTGGTTTGGGATGTCCTGAGGTCATGAAAGGCGCTATATAAATGCAAGTCTTTCTTTCTAAACAATTTTTTTGGGAAACAGCATAGATTGAAGATAGCAGTTAATGTTATCGATCACTTTTGGTCCATTCAAAATAAAGCCTATGTTTTAAAACCACATCCAATAATATAAGTTGGGAACAGCGGCAGGTGCTGGTTAACTGAACAGTTGAGTTAATCTGAATAATTTATAAGTCGAAGTACACTGGAATTCAATGATGAATTGACCTGATTGTGAGAGATGGATGGCTTCTTCCTGGAGCAAAGCAGGACAATTGTAAAATGGCACTTTGGAAGCTGTAGATCTTTGTTCCTTTGGAATTAGAAAAAGTGAAGTTAGATCAATAGGGACTGGCACTAGCCCATCTTGTAACTTATTTTTAAAAATACAGTTGGGATCCCCACCAAAAAAACACTGCTCTTTGATTTACCACAGTTTCTGACATATAATTCATGTTGTTTGGCTCCCTTGTTAATGGCAAACTGATATAAACTGCACCTCATAACAGTCCAACAACTGCTTAAGTCTCTATTGGGTTTACTCGATGTTGTGGAAACATCTTTATTTTAAATTCATGTGTTTGAGGAGACTATGGAAGTGAATGTTTGGTTCTTTATATTGGGTAGGAGAGTAAACTCAGGCTCCAGGTCAAATTTCTTCTGAACCTGAACAATTGCGTGAAGTGGAGCCAAAGCTGAAGATTTGAGGTTTGGAATTAGATTCAAATGCATCTTGGCGCTTCACCAGTCCCTTCAGTTTCTGGTGAGCTGGAGGAGATTTAGTTGTTTGGGTTTGATGGAAGACGGCTGGCTCATCCCAACTTTGACTATTACAAAGTACTTTAGAAAGAGCTGTGTGCCAGTGGTAAGGTGTTTAATATCTAACATTTTCCACAAACCTAAGACCCACCAGAGTCCAGCACACCTGTTTTATATGAAACACTTGTCGGGTTTCGTCTATGATGCTGGTGAGAAGTGCTCATTCACAGGTTATGACCTGCATTAGTCACATTCACCTCTATTGAAGTATTGATGGGTGTTTACTGGGGTCTGAATTAGCTGATTTTTGATCTGTTCAGATCTTTATGAATTTACCCAGTTATGATGAATTTAAATGCCAAATACTGCTGGCTGTTGCCAATCAAGGCATCTTTGGTGTGTTTTTCTTTGCTTAATGGTTTGTGAATGTAATTACACTAGAAGAACAAGCAACATGATAACATAGGCACGTACAGAACTGGTAAAACCATTGTGGGTCCATTCGACTAGTCTCAAAGATTAAAAGAAAAACACACATCCCCTCAGTTTTTGACAAAAGACTGTCCAGCTCCCTCTTGAATTTGCGGGTACTATCCATCTCCACCGCCTCCCTGGGCAGGCTGTTTCATACATTCACCACCCTCTTTGTAAAGCACTTAAATCTAATTGCCCCTGGTTACAATGTTTGTGGTTATGTCAAATAATTTATTATGGTTCAGTTTCTCTATGCCCCTTAGAATCTCACATTTTGATCAGCGCTCACCCTGAGCCGCCTTTTCTCCAGTATTGACGGCCCCAGTTTCCTGGCCCTTGAATGAGTCTGAATTTGAGCGTCAGATTCAGGTACCAGAGTTCCATTTTGCATTTGCAGTCACTTGACTGTTCATCTCTGCAAATCTGGGTTGTTCAGGAGTCAGCAGTTCCATGTACCAAGGAGGTTGAGGCTCCAATTGCTAATTGCCTCCTTTACTGGATGAATTCTGCAATAAGATCTCTGAATTTTACACAGACAGAAAACACAAAGTTTGCACACTATGCTGCATACTTGAGAAATAGTGAGAATTTTGATTCTTTAAAAAAAAAATCAGTTGAAGCAAGAGCCACGGGTTTAAAGTTGAATCCCCGGTTTTGGTAAGTTAGCCGATCTTCGCTGGGATGCCGATGGGGACACTAGAATCGGTTCCCAATCTTCCCTGTCTGTGTGTGTCTGTGTGTGTATCAGCTGAGGGTAGGAAAGGGCTTGATTCTGATCTCGTCACAACCTCCCTTCCATTGTGAGGTGTTGCAGCCTGCCGCCACTCACTGTCCAAGTTCACACCTGAAAAATGGCCAACTGGCTGAGGCACTGGAGCGCTGCCATTGCCTGTGGGATAAACACCGGCATAAGAGCAAAAATCACTGCCTAACCCGGTGGGGATGGCAGGGAGAAATAAAAACCATGAGACTGAGCAAAAATCATAACCTGGACTCAATACGTCTGTCTTCGGCCCTGCTGCTGCAGAAAGGTTGGAGTGTATTTCTATAATTTAATCAGCTTCAGGTTCAAAACAGGAAAATTGGGTTCATGCTGCAAGTACAAAATGTTTTGGGTGTTGGTACAATTAGTGGTGATGGAGAGAACTTGGTGTTCCCTTCCCATGGTTTTTTTTCTTGGATTGTTCCATAGCTCTCTGTCACAATGAGCCATCGGTAAACAGGAAAGTGGGTCAAAATATTTGGTGTGTCTAAGAAATTCATTCCTTTAGAAGGAAGATCCAGGTGCAAGACAGATGGTTGAATAGCATTTACTATAAGGATTTTTCTAATTACACTCGGTCTACTTAAAGTTATGAATGATATTACAGTAAAAAGTTGCTACATCTATACCTTTTTAAAGTGTTGCCTTTGTCACAACTTGTAGTTTTTACACTCAAAATTCTAGATCTAGAAATACCTAGTTTGAATTGTATACATATTATTTTTCAAGGTGCATGAAACAGTAGCTGTGATTTGTACACCAAGTGTAGTGTTTCAGCTTTTGCTCACTTTTGTTTGTTCCTATTACAGGGAAGCGTTAAGAGGAGGAAAGATGTAAGCACTTCAGGGACTGCACATTAACTTCAAAGCAAATATCATTGATTGCTTTTTTTTTGATCCGTGAAAGTGCATTTTTTTGCTTATTTTTGTTTTGGAGTATTGAAAGATCTGAATTTATTAATCGTGTAAAAGATTGTTCTAGATTAGCAGGCGTTTTTACAATAAAACGAATGGAAATTCTGCATCAATGGGCCCTGGTTGTGGAGTGCTTCTATTATTTTGTTTGAATACTTCTGTAAAATAGAAAAAGTAATGCCAGAAAATAATACTTAGTCAAGTATTAGTCAAAATCAACATGTTCCAAAAAAAAAAAAAATCTTTTGATGTTGCTGCTTTTCAAGTATTTTGTTTCAAAGTGGATTGGAAGTTGTTAAATATATGTTCTTGTGATAATTTGGAATGTTTCTGTGCTGGGCTTCTAGCGAGGGAAAAACAGTGAGGGGTGGAGAAGATGTGGTACCCTCATAAGTATGAAAGGTGTGCATGTCTGTTAGCGGTCACTGGTTATGCGGTGGTATCTGGTAGCTGCACGCCAGACACTGTGGTATGAATTCATTCGACGTCCTGCGCAAAAATGAAGAACAAAACTTGCTTTCATGTTTTCCTTCACCTGCTAGTGCTAGAGGACCAGAGTGAAAGTGAAGATTTGCAACATGCCTCTTAATGATCAGATTCCCCATGAAAAGCGTTCAAATGTCAACAACCTGTTTTGCAGAAATGTGCCAAGACTCTGGGTCTTCAAATGAAACCTTTTTTTTAAAGCTACAATCTGACCTACACAACCCTCAAGTGACAATTTATACAAGTGATAAACATAGAATCTTTTTAGAAACCCTGCATAAGGTGAAAGATCATAAAACATTGCAGTAAAGAACAAGTTGGCAAAAGTATTTTGAAGGTTAAATGGTGGAGACAAGAGGTGATTGGGGAGATTCTGGATCGAGTGGACTTGATGGTCCTAATGACCTCTCTTCACTCTGAATTTTATATTTTGTATGTTGGTTTTTGCTTTTCAGTTTCACTTCCTGTCAGTGCTAAACTCTCCCTCAAAAATCACAACACACAATAGTGCAACTATAAGATCCAAATCCAATCCTCAACTATTAGTGTTCCATGTTTCAATAAAAACAGATTATCTGGTCATTATCACATTGCTGTTTGTGGGAGCTTGCTGTGCGTAAATTGGCTGCCGCGTTTCCTACATTACAACAGTGGCTACACTTCAAAAGTACTTAATTGGCTGTCAGGCGCTTTGGGATTTCCTGAGGTTGTGAAAAGTGCTATATAAATGCAAGTTTTTTTTTCATAATGTTATCAAAGATATAGTTGAGACTAAAATTATTCACTGATTTAGCAACAGTCACCACCATTATGGTATTCCCATTTAATGTCATGTATGGTTTGGCACCAAGTTTGTGCCGTATTTAGTATTTTTCTGCAGAGGTTTCCAGACAATTGGTGCTCATTTCAATTTTCAATATACTTGTTACTAGCTTGCATGCTATTACTTGCTCACTTGTTTCACAGGCAACCCTTTATGCGTTGTGTTTTTGGAGAGATAGTTTAGCACTGAGAATAGCTGAAGTTCTGTGGCATTCTAACAACTGGGGATACAGGTTACCGCTCATATAATAGCTGTGCTTACTTGGAATGAGATGCCTTGGTGACCAAGAATTTGAGCATTTTATATGCTGGAGACCATGTATTTTCTGGCTGGGCTTAGCCGGCTAGATTGTATATTTAAACTTCTGTATCAACATAAAAGATATTTGAAGAGAATTACTATTCCGTTTTTCATAATAAGGGAACTGTCTGCTTTAATTTTAACCAAGACTTTTGCAACTAATGGGTATAGCTGAACTGTTTAGCCCTGTGCTCACTGACCTACATTGGTTCCTGGCCCACCAACGCCTCTATTTTTAAAAATTCTCATCCTCGTGTTGAAATCCCTCCCTGGCCTAACCTCCATTTAACCTCCTCCAGCCCTACATCCCACCACCCCCAGAACTCTTGAGTTCTTTCAACTCTGGTCTTTTGTGCATCCCCCCCACTTCCTTCGTCCCACCACTGGCGGCCGTGCCTTCAGCCATCTAGGTGCTAATTTCTAGAATTCCCTCCCTAAATCTCTCCGGCCCTCCAACTCTCCTCCTTTTGGATCTTTTCAGAGCTTCATTACTTGGAGGCCACAAGACATTAACTGATTTTTTTGGAGTTCTTTGTTGTGCTGTCATTAAAGATAATTTGATGCAGGTTTGGTTACACTCTTAGGAATGTATGTGCGTGTTAAGATATACATGTGTATGTCTCAATCCATGGATACCAGGATCTGCTCAACAGTTCAGTCAGTATCTGCACTTGTTACAAAAAAAATGATAACAAGAAGAGAGGAACAGAATGAAATGAGAAAAGGAGTTTGGTAAAGAAGGTTCAAAGGTTGAAAATAGACTTTCATCCTTATCCTAATAAAAATATACATTGAAATCATACGCTATGAGCTCTTTAATCAACTGGTACAAAGAGGGTCATTGTACTTGTATACAGAATATGAATCCTTGTATATACTTAAAAAGTGCTTATTATCTAAAGGGGGTTTGACACTCTTCCGTGTTAGTAAACGTACTCCTTCCATCGCCCTCTACTAGTGTGGTCCTTTCACTGATGCCTGACACGTTCTTCTAAACCAAACACCACTTTGGTCTAGCTGAATGAACTTCAAAGTGTTTGGAGAACCCCTGTGTTCCTGGCACTTGCCATTGTCTTGCAGCTTGGCTCTCTTTTTCTCTGAGGTCTAATTACTTCCAACTGCTCACAGCGCTTTGAAGTGGCGAGCACGCTCAAAGCACCTGCCACAATCTGTAAAGTGCAGGTGGGGGGAAAAGCAGCAAGCCAGGCTGAACTCTCACCAGGTCCTCCATACTGGACCACTGCTGGGCTAATGTAATCCCCCTTCCACGAGGAACAGGACCTAACAGTATTTTGTAAATCTAAATTAGCTAGTTCTGATACGTTCTTATAATACTGCAGGATATTTTGTTCACACGCAGGCAATACTGACATTTGTACATAGTCAATTCTTCAGAATTTTACAGCAGCCTTACAGTTCATTTGAATATTTAATTGCAGCAACTTGGTCAGTGTAGTGTAATTATGTGTCTTATTGCTTGTAAGCTGTATGGGTATGTTTTTGGGAAATTCAGGGACAACTGGTAAATTGCCCATGGGTTTGCTCACAGTCAGTTGATGAAAACAAGACATTTTATGTAAAAGATGCTGTTGGAGTTGGGAAAGACTTCAGGAAATTGCTCCACAGAGCCACCTTGTGGCCAGAATCTGCAACTACATTGTGACCGTTGACATACTAAAGTATGAATGGTAAATACTAACTGAAAAGTGTGACCAAAAATTGTGACAGCATGAAGTGAGGTTTGTGGACAAGAAGTACATGCCCCACACACTATTTTTAACCTTTAGATCTCATTTCACTGTTAGTTCCCTTATAGAGGGACATTGTTGCTCTTTGGGGAGTGTTAGCCAGGCTTGGTTCCTGTCAAAGCCTACTCTATAAATTGCATTTCTTTTAGTGAGTGAAGAGAGAATTTTACTGTATTACAATGTGGACTTGGCTGGAAATCGGGACTTTTAAAAAAAAAAATGGGACCTTAAACATGAGGGATAATGGGAATGAAACTTTATCTGCTTCACATTCCAACTGGTAATGGCATCAGGAACTCCCCGATCAGGTGTACAGGTTGCACAGCCTGTATAACTATCCTTGCACTGTCATCTATGTTCCACAGTCCCCCTGCCCACTCCACATACACAAACAAACCATATTGACGTGAATCTTCATTTTTCAGTTTAGTGTTCAATTCCTGCTGCTTCCTTTTCAATAAAAATCCCTCTTCTCTTTACCACCACCCCCTGACATTAGGGACTCTCTACCCACTAGGACATCAGGCAGTTTTTTTTTCTTCTGCAGGAGACTGATTCTCGCTGGAAACTGAAGGTTATACTTATTTTAATTCAGACTTCTGGAGATTTTTAAATAATTACTCTAGACTAATTTCAAACCCAGATTCTTAAGTGAACCAAGTGATCCAACCGGCTGTATGAAGTGATTAAAAGGAATTTAGAATTCTGCACTTGGCAGACTTCTTGAATGACCTGAAGACTTTCTCTAATGCACATCTCCAAAAAGGTTTGCATTATGTGGTGTGTATTTGGATTCCAGCGTTAGTGACTCAATTTTGAGTGCCCACTCGGTCTTTTCATGTTGCTTTGGTAGCCCTAACCTAATCGTTGCCTTTTGATTAGCCATAAAATTTTCCAGCTGTGATTTGCTTTCTAGGTGGTGTGAATTTAAAGCGTGCAACACAATAACACCTGCAGTAAAGTGATTCCAAAACAGGTTCAATAGTAAACAACTAATTGCAACGACTAACTGCCATGTATGGTCTAGTATAATCAGAATGTGATGGCAAAATAAGTTCTGTTGCTAAATATTGGTGTAAAAGCACATGTACGTATTGTTGCACAAGCAGGTTTTTTTTTGTTGCTACATAACTGAAGCCAAGTTTCCTTCCAGCACTGCTCAGTGCTGGTAAGTTGCATGAGTTTAGCTGGTTAAATTCCAGCACGATCCCTACCTACACGAGTGGCTCCTTATGTCTTGATTCTTCCAAACCTGGGCTTGGGTAAGTGGGGTGTGTCCATGCCAGGAAAGACTGCACTCTATAATAGAGCAAACAGAAACTCTTCTGTGTGAATTTCTTAGTACTGAAGCTTGATTTGGAGAATCTTAAGCATTTACATCATCAGACAGCGACAACAGGGTTGTTGATTTGGCCATTATATCTAATGTATATACACATGTACTGACCTCAACAGGAATGTTGGAATGCAGAGAATGTGATGAGAATGAAGACTCTTGACATTTACCTTTTTAATTAGTTCTCTCCGGAGCAGGGGCCAATCTGCCAAAGTGGTGCATTTCAGGACCAGCAGCCACAGCAGAAGCTGAAGTAGCCTCATGAAAAACATGGCCTTCGTTACAGCCAAGTCCACACAATATTATGAATGTAAGTTAGTCCATTCCATCATCTGACTTGACCAATTCCATTAAATGAAGCCTGGGTTGCAGCAGTCTGTACAATCAGCTTTAATACCCCCAGATTAGGTTGAAGAAAAGCAGATGGGATTCTGGCTTTTCAGCAACAGCTGGTGACCCCTGCAGGAAACTATGTGGATGAACATCTGCTGAGAACGGGTAGCCGGCTTGGCATAATTTACTCTCGGGTCCTAAAGCTTGCTGCTACGCATCATGAAAGCTTGTATGTGAATGGCCACGGTACTAAAGTGCTTTGGCACCTGTAGAACTTTACCCCATGCCCAATCAAACCTTTAACAGTGGAAGTGGGGAGAAAAGTGGCACAAAAGAAATTAACAACTGTAGTTATAGCTGTTGCTGGATAAGTTTTGAGGAGATCTGCTAATTGATATCAGGAATACAGATGTTATACCAGCCTCCTCTTCGTATAGATTGATCAAGTGCCTTGTTCCCATACGACATGGGATTTCTTTACAATCTCAGTTCTACCTACAAACAATAGGGTGACCTCTAACTACACACATGAAATCAGTACTCCTGTTTTAGGTGAGGCAGGGTAAGAGAATAGAACTAAAAGCTACACACTCGAGACTTGCACACTGACTTGTCTGGATAAATAACTAGCCAGGATAAATAACTAGCCAAGTGAAAAAGTTGGATCTGCTGTTGAATCGGAGCACAAATCTACAAGAGCCACTTTAAAATAAGATAGATTTACGGTATTATTCTCTGCCATGGATACCAGATATGGTAATGTGATGTGACGGAGCATATGAAATGCACTGAAACAATTTTCTGTGGGTGCTTTGTGGTTTCACGATGGTGTAAATGTCATTGGTGGATGGCAACAGTGTAGTTGCTCAGGGAACATTTGGTGTTTACTGCATAATTTTTCTTGTGTGTTAGGATTAAGGGGAGTTAGCTTAAGTTTTAAAGTTCAGGGGTAGCTTGGAAGCAGTATAATGAATCAAACTAACATGAAAATAGTTCACAATGGGAGTTCTCATGTCCATTAAAAATCAGATACTTTTGCTGGAAATTTAGGGTGGCAGTGGAGTCACAGCCCAGTTAATTGTGCTACTCGAGGAAAGAATAGTGTGGTGCGAGGTATAGAGGCTATCGATGCTCCTAGCTGGGACCAAGCCCCCAATGAAGTTGCCTTTAGCTGGAGCACTAGTGCACATGAATAAATGCTCAAGAAGGGACAGTCAGTGTGAAATCAGGTTAGTTAACCATTAGTTTGCTGAACAGGTTGTTTTCAATTTCCTGCCAGAAACATGCATTTCAGAGGATGGTCTTATTGCCAAACTCCCTTCTGAGAGAAGGTGAGAAATCAACTGTTACAGGACCACATGGAGCTGGACTTTGTCTTCACCTGGTATAGGAATTTCATTAATGCCTTGTAAGGAAATAGGATGGACCAGTATTTGCATAGGGAACGCAGGCCCATGCACCTGTCGGCCCCTATTAATGAGGTGCCCGCTCCCCATCACGGCTGAGACCAAAAATGTCCCACATAAACTCCCCCCTAAAGGAATATTTGCAATATAAAGGGTGCAAAAAATGAATGGTGGTATAGTCGCTGTACTTCTGTGAATTATACCTAACCAGGGGAGTACCTTGTATCATCTGCAAAATCGGAAAAAATGGTCCATTTCACTGCACTGATCTCTCTTACCACAGAAGAAAGTGTGGTGTGATAATGCACACGTTTTTCTGATTGCTCCCGAATCAAAACTGAAGGGCTATGCAATTTTAAAAACAAACCCTTGTGTGGTGCCAGAAGCAGGATAAGTACTAAATGTGTGAAGATTATTTTGTAGATCAGTTTAAAGCATACCTCCCTTCACTTCGTCTCCCCTTCCCATTTGATCTGCAAGAAACTTCTTTCCAGGGTGCAGTGATTCACTTAAGCGGAGCCATTTGAAACAAGTTTTGTCAAAGAACCTAACCTTCTATAAAAGTTATTCAATGTCGGTGCTCCTATTGCTCAAAGTGTAAGAGTAGAGATAAATAAAACTGCCTGAAATAACAATGAACCTCTGGTTTTAATTTTTGTACAAAAAAAGTCTTGGTTACAAAAGGCACACAGCCAACAATACGGACGACAGAATCATTTACTTTGTCTTCTCTTCACACTTCACCTAGGTTTCTCAGTAACCACACCATTGCATGTTTAACACTAGAAATTATAAATTGGTGTTTGTTGAATCTTGGCTTCCAAGCAACTGTCTCAAACTTTTTACAACCCACTGCCTTAAGACTGTGTCTTTAAAAAAAACTGATCCACGTGCAGACCGAAGTTTGAAACCCCATAGTTTAAGGGCATGAATCTACATTCTACCCCACTATGGTACCATGCACCTCTCGCATCTTTTTCAAATGTATACAAATTTTAAAGAAAAAAATCATTTTGGATTTAATAGTCATCAGTTCTGAATAGTTCATAAAATATCTACAAGAATATATATCCACCGTATTTAACTTATGAACAAGTACAGCCTTTCGCAGTCCCGTCAGTTCTATTACGGATGACTGGTTTCAATAACTGGTGTTATCGTTCTCCGACTGGTTAAATGTTATAGATCCGCGCCACCTAGTGGAAACAAGTCAATCCTAGAAATCCAAAAGCTGTAAAAACAAGAAAAACATCTTAAAACCAACAAACTACAGTGAAGTTTCACAAATTTTAAACATCAAAATGAAATGTAGTACTTCTCATTTCAACAAGGATGGAAATAAATTAACACTGTGGAAGCTGTCAACAGGATCACGGGAGGAGGGCACATATTGCCTTTCACACGCACCACTGTAGTTGGCGGTCAGGTGAACATTTCTGGTTCCTGCTCCATTCTCAGTTTATTATATATCAATACTAAAATTCAGTGCTATTTAAAGTTACCAGTGGATGTCTCATAGTAAATCAGGTGATACGCTCTAAAGCTTACAGCAAAGGTGGACAATCACCGCATTGTTTCTGTGCCGGCTCTGCTGGACCAATCCAAACTAATCCTACTGCCCTGTACCACCACCTGTTTCAAATGTTTATTCACCTTTGCCGAGCCTCACCTATTCCCAGTAGCAAAAGATTCCAATGCCCAACAACCATCTGTATAGAAAATGTTTTTCCTAACCTCTACACCCTTAGTAATATTTTTAACTTGATGACCTCGGAGTTCCTAGATGTCGTTTTCCATATTCACCCAGTCAAACCCTTCACTAACTTGGCTTTTGTCCTTCTCTACTCCAGTGATAGTAGTTCCAGTATCTCGAGTCTCTCATCGTAACTCGTTTTTCATCCGTGGTGAATCTAGGATCTCAATACTCTATGGTTTTAATGTCCTTTCTGTAATGAGGTGTCCAAACTTGCACAGTGTGTCCTAATTATTGCCTTGTACAAATTATATTGCCACATTACTCTTGTACTCTATCACCACTAGCAAGTACTGCTCCGAGGGGAGGGGTGGTGAAGAGCAACATTCCCATTGACCTACCTGGCCTCACCGGCTTTCAATTAGGAAAAGCCGTGCAGCCAAAAAAGTTAAAGGGAACACTGATGAAGAGGGAGGAACTTAACAGCCAAACCCTGTACCGGTCCTCCCCAAACATGCACATTTCCAGCAGAGGGTGCCAGATAGCAATCAGGAGTGGGATTCTGGCTGATTTTCTCCTCCCGATTCCAGGGGCACCGATGCGTATTTGTAGCATTCTAGCTGGGAATACTCGGCACTGCTCAAGGCTCGAATCTGCCATCTACTGGATGTGTACAGCCAAAGGAACACAAACTAAACCGGCTTGAATATTTGCCTATATCCTGTGAGTAGTTTAGGTTCAAGAAAAGGATTAGTGTAATGCCAGGATTCATAGAAATTCTGGCACAGGAGGCCATTCACACCCTCCCATTTTTGCTAGCTCTTCAACTAGACTATATTCTAATCCAATTTCCCTGTATCCTTTCACATTCCTTTACAAATAAATTTATTTTTGTTATTTAAGACAGATCAATAGATTTTTGGATATCAAGGGATTGGGGATAGTGCAGAAAAGTGGAGTTGAGGTAGAAGATCAGCTATGATCTTATTGAATGGCGGAGCAGGCTCAAAGGGCTGAATGGCCGACTCCTGCTCCTATTTCTCAAGTCCTTGTGTCAGTCTCTGCCATAATAGCCACTTGCAGTAAAGCATTTCATGTTGCAATAATCTTGAAACAAATTTCAACTTCTGCTTTAATTTTTCTTATGATCACAGAGTCTGTGCTTTCTTATTACTGATTTGCCAACCAGTGAATACAATCTTGGAAACTTCTTAAACCTCTCAAAACAGTCAATAATTTGAAAACGTCCTTTAGATTCCCCCTTAGGCTTAAATTCCCTGCCCCCCCCGCTTTAATGGCCAGAAATCTTTCTTCCTTAACATTGACTCCGGACCCCCATGAAGTCTCATGCCTTCACATCAAGCATAGGCAAGGAAATCTCCTGCTGATTACCACCTACTGTCCTCCCTCAGCTAATGAATCAGTACTCCTCCATGTTGAACACCACTTGGAAGAAGCACAGAGTAGCAAGGGCAAAGAATGTACTCTGGGTGGGGGACTTCAATGTCCATCACCAAGAGTGGCTCAGTAGCATCACTACTGACCGAGCCCTGAAGGACGTAACTGCCAGACTGGGGCTGCGGCAGGTGGTGAGAACCAACATGAGGGGAAAAATCTACTTGACCTCGTCCTCCCCAATCTATCTGTCGCAGATGCATCTGTCCATGACAGTATTGGTAGCAGCGACCACCGCAGTCATTGTGGAGACAAAGTCCCATCTTCACGCTGAGGACACCATCGTGTTGTGTGGCACTACCACCATGATAAATGGGATAGATTCAGAACAGATCTAGCAGCTCAAAACTGGGCATCCATGAGGTGTGGGCCATCAGCAGCAGCAGAATTTTATTCCACCACAATCTGTAACCTCATGGCCCGGCATATCCCTCACTCTACCATTACCATCAAGCCAGAGGACCAACCCTGGTTCAATAAGGAGTGTAGAAGAGCAGGAGCAGCACCAGGCGTACCTAAAAATAAGGTGCCAACCTGGGGAAGCTGCAACACAGGACTACATGCATGCTAAACAGCAGAAGCAACATGCTATAGACAGAGCTAAGAGATCCCACAATCAAAGGATCAGATCAAAGATCTGCAGTCCTGCCACATCCAGTTGTGAACGGTGGTGGACCATTAAACAATTAACGGGAGGAGCAGGCTGTTAAAAAGGTGGTTAAAAAGGCATATGGGATACTTATATTCTATGCCTCGGCTAATGAAGGCAAGAGCAGGGAGGTTATGATGGAGCTGTACAAAACGCTAGTTAGGCCACAGCTGGAATACTGTGTGCAGTTCTGGTTGCCACACTATAGGAAGGATGTGATTGCATTGGAGAGGGTGCAGAGGAGATTCACCAGGATGTTACCTGGGCTGGAGCACTTCAGCTATGAAGAGAGACTGGACAGGCTGGGGTTGTTTTCCTTAGAGCAGAGAAGGCTGAGGGGGGACCTGATTGAGGTGTACAAAATTAGGAGAGGCGTAGATAGAAAGGAACTTTTCCCCTTAGTAGAGGGGTCAATAACCAGGAGGCATAGTTTCTTGGTAAGGGGCAGCAGGTTTAGAGGGGATTTGAGGAAAAACTTTTTCACCCAGAGGGTGGTTGGAATCTGGAACTCACTGCCTGAAAGGGTGGTAGAGGCAGGAACCCTCACAACATTCAAGAAGCATTTAGATGAGCACTTGAAACAAGATTACGGACCAAGTGCTGGAAAATGGGATTAGAATAGACAGGGCTTGATGGCCGGCGCGGACACGATGGGCTGTATGACTCCATGAATATCCATATCCTCAATGATAGCGGAGCTCAGCACGTGAGTACAAAAGACAAGGCTGAAGTGTTTGCAACCATCTTCAGCCAGAAGTACCGAGTGGCTGATCCATATCGGCCTCCTCCCGAGGTCCCCACCATCACAGAAGCCAGGATTCAGCCAATTCGATTCACTCCACGTGATATCAAGAAACGGCTGAGCTTACTGGATACAGCAAAGGTTATGGGCCCGACAACATCCCGGCTGTCGTGTTGAAGACTTGTGCTCCAGAACTACCTGCGCCTTAGCCATGGTGTTCCAGTACAGCTACAACACTGGCATCTATCAGACAATGTGGAAAACTGCCCAGGTATGTCTGTCCACAAAAAGCAGGACAAATCCAATCGGCCAATTACCACCCCATCAGTCTACTCTCAATCATCAGCAAAGTGATGGAAGGTGTTGTCGACGGTACCATCAAGTGACACCTGCTCACCGATGCTCAGTTTGGGTTCTGCCAGGACCACTCTGCTCCAGACCTCATTACAGCCTTGTTCCAAACATGGACAAGAGCTGAATTCCAGAGGTGAGGCGAGAGCGTCAAATGCTGCCTTGATGTCAAGGGCAGTCAAGTGTGTGGCATCAAGGAGCCCTAGTAAAATTGAAATCAGGGGGAAAACTCTCCACTGACTGAAGTCATACCTAGCACAAAGGAAGGTGGTTGTTGGAGGTCAATCATCACAGCCCCAGGACATCCCTGTAGGAGTTCCTCAGGGCAGTGCCCTAGGCCCAACCATCTTCAGCTGCTTCATCAATTACTTTTCCTCCAGCATAATGTCAGAAATGGGGATGTTTGCTGCTGACTACACAGTTCAGTGCCATTCGCAACTCCTCAGAAAATGAAGCAGTCCATGCCTGCATGCAGCAAGACCTGGACGACATTCAGGCTTGGGCTGATTAGATGCAAGTAACATTCGTGCCACACAAGTGCCAGGCAATGACTATCTCGAACAAGCGCGCGTCTAACCACCGCCCCTTGACATTCAACGGCATTACCATCGCCGAATCCCCCACCATCAACATCCTGGGGGTCACTATTGTCGAGAAACTTAACGGACCAGCCACATAAATACTGTGGGAACAAGAGCAGGTCAGAGGCTAGGTATTCTGCAGCGAGTGTCTCACCTGCTGACTCCCCAAAGCCTTTCCACCATCTACAAGGCACAAGTCAGGAGTGTGATGGAATACTCTCCATTTGCCTGGATGAGTGCAGCTCCAACAACACAAGAGGCTCGACACCATCCAGGACAAAGCAGCCCGCTTGACTGGCAGCCCATCCACCACCTGAAACATTCACTCCCTCCACCACCGGCGCACCATGGCTGCAGTGTGTACCATCTACAAGATGCACAACAGCAACTCGTAAACCCGCGACCTCTACCACCTAGATGGACATGGGCAGCAGGCACATGGGAACACCATCACCTCCAAGTTCCCCTCCAAGTCACACACCATCCTGATTTGGAAGTATATCACCGTTCCTTCATAGTCACTGGGTCAAAATCCTGGAACTCCCTCCATAACAGCACTGTGGGAGTACCTTCACCACACGGACTGCAGCGGCTCAAGAAGGCAGCTCACCACCACCTTCTCGAGCAATTAGGGATGGGCAATAAATGCTGGCCTTGCCAGCAACGCCCACATCCCATGAACGAATAAAAAAAAAAGGCTCTAATTGTACATTCATCATTCTAGTGATTTTTCTTTGCTGTACTCTTTCCATGGTTCTTATTTACTTTCTATAATGGGATGCCCAGAACCACAAACACTTCCCCCAGCCCAACCAACATCAATAAATTCATTACTTCCTTTTTATATTAAATGTCCCCTCCATTTAACCCAGATTCACAGGTGCCTTTAAAAAAAAAATAAAGTTCTTTTCTGCTATCCATCCAATTTTACAGAACTATGTATCGACACTCCTACATCTGTTCCTCCACTCTTAAGAATCTGACTGTTTCAAGTACATCTCCTTACACTATTCAACCCAACCCCCCCCCCCCCCCCCAATCATCATCCCAACAATATCGTTCATATTTCCGTGCACTGAACTGTATCTTGTCATTTATTCTCCCACTCTATTATGCTGTCCATGTCCTCCTGAATTCTTCCTAAGTTTCCATGCCCCCTAATTTGGCACCAGTAAACAATTATCCCTCAGCCCATTTTCAATCATTTGTGGAAACAAGGTGGTTCCTGGGACAAAACACAACCCACTTTTTCCAGCAATCTGAAAAACACACAATTTACCCCACACTGTGCCATGACCATCTCGACATGTAGCTACATGCACCTTAATACCATGTGCCTTCATTTTCACAAGTTGCTTGTAGCATCTTCTCAGAAACACCTTCTGAAAATCCAAACAACCACCCTTCATCTATACAATCTGATTTCCTCAGTTAGTCAAAGACCTGACCATGACTTCCTGAGTGTTCACTAACTTCACCCCAACTTATGGATTGATCATTACAACTTGCTCACTATTCACCTGGGCTCAATCTGCGCTTCAAGTGATGCAACATTCAGGAAACTAAACAGTGGGATTTTGTTTGATACTTAGGAAAGATTTTGACTCGCTAATGGTTCCAGCAGCACTTTCTCCCCATTAACAGGCTGCCGGTTTGAGCAATTAATAGAATCATGTGTTAAGGACCAACGTGTCATGGGCCATTTACAGTGGTAAGTCATCTGGCAAAATACAAGTGCTCCAACTGATGGTAGAACAGCAGAATGTTGCAAGTACATGGTTCCTAGTCACTCGTGTGTTTTGTTTAGCTGTTGCATGCAAGCAGCTGTTCATGTAGTTGGCCAAATTAAGCACTAAACATGCTTATAGAAAAGGAGCTACGAAAATAAAGGTTTTATTAAGCAGAATTGTGCAGCGTTAAAATAGACAGAGACTTTGAACTCCACTCATGTAAATTTGATGTGCGTTTAGACAGAAGAGTAGTTTCACTGGTTTCTCTTGCAAATCAGTATCTATGCCTTTCTTTACAAGTATTTTTCTAAATCTTGCTGTGATTGTTATAAATGTGTTTCCCCATTCCTTGCTTTAGTATGAAGAATCTGTGCTCCTTTTACATGAAAGGGAAACATTCATGCCGTGTGCAGAAGGGATTCTGCTGTATGTAATAAAAAGTTGCCATTATTCCTGATTCTACATACTTGATTGATATACATGGTGCAAGTCCCCATTCAGGCTGTGTAGTTCTGACCATTCAGCAACTATAACCCTATATGCAAGCTGCTCGACAGATACTGCAGATAGAGATGGTAGACTGGACAAGCTGATATGACCAGATCATGTTCTTGGAAAGGAACTGCCCATTACACAAGTTTTGATTTTAATTAAAGCAGCTTTTTCTTTAACCTTTTCCCCTACCCAGAGTCTGCAAACTGCAGTAACTGTTGTTACATACCAGCTGGGGCAAAACCTTCTCAAAATGGTCAATTTCTCCTGCATGAGAGTCTTCAGAAGATGCCTGCCTGGCTGTTCGTGCTGCTGCCTCTGGATGTAAAACAATTAAGGAAACAGGTTTCATGTTAAAGTAAGTGTGCAGCAAAGACATCACTCAAAACAAGAAGCTTTGGAACTTATGTCACCAGTATCAGCACAAGTGCTTCCGGAAAACACCCTCTACTCTACTGCCTGGAGTGAAATTTCCAATTAGTATTGATTTACGAGGTGCCCTCATCTCTGGGCTCTTCTGTAAGTGCAAGTTGTTGATTGATTTACAAACACCTTTATTGTAGAAAAACATCCCAAGGTGCTTCACAGGAGTGTCAATCAGACAAATATCAACACCAAGCCAAAGAGGAGATGTTATGACAGGTGACTCACAGCTTGGTGAAAGAGGTAGTTATTAAGGAGCAGCTTAAAATTTTGCCCCTTCAAGTATTCATCCAATTCAATTTTGAAAGTTACTATTGAATCTGCTTCCACCACCCTTTCAAGCAGCGCATTCCAGATCATCCTAACTCGCTACATTTAAAAAAAAAAAGAAATTCTCCTCATCTCCCCCTGGCTTTTCTGCCAATTATCTTGCATCTGTCTCCTCTGGTTACTGACTCTCCTGCCAGTGGAAACAGTTTCTCCCTATCTACTCTGATCAAAACCCCTCAATTTTGAACACCTCTGCTCCAAGGAGAACAACCCCAGCTTCTCTAGTCTCTCCACATAACTGAAGTCCCTCATCCCTGGTACCATTCTAGTAAATCTCCTCTGCACCCTCTCCAAGGCCTCATGTAATGTGTGGAGACCCATCGGATTGGTGTGGACAGTAAAAGCCACTGGTCTCAGGTGAAATTATTGCGAGTGGAGGGAGGTGGGGCAGGTGTTTGTTTTTGTTCTGAGTTTGACTGAGTCATGGCAATATTGTTTTATGATCACAATCCAATAAAGTAAGAAAAGTCCCTTTGGCCCACCAAGCCTACTGCTTCCATAGACCACTTACGATCTGCTGTTGTGGACTATACCCTGCTCGAAAACATTGGTGGGAGTTGTTTATAGGCCCCCCAAACAGTAGTTATAATGTAGGGCAGAGTATAAATCAGGAAATTAGAGGCGCAAGTAACAAGGGTAATACAGTAATCATGGGGGACATTAATCTACATATATAGACTGGGCAAACCAAATTTGCAGTAATAGTGTGGAGGATGAATTCATGGAATGTATGCAAGCTAGTTTTCTAGATCAGTATGTTGAGGAACCAACTGGGGAACAGGCTATTTTAGATCTAGTATTGTGCAATGAGAAATGGTTAATTAATAACCTTGTAGTAAAGGGGCCTTTAGGGAAGAGTGACCATAATATGATAGAATTTTATATTGAGTTTGAAAGTGATTTAGTTAAATCCGAAACTAGGGTCTTAAATCTAAACAAAGCAAACTACGTAGGTATGAGGGGCGAGTTGGCTAAGGTAGATTGGGAAACTACATTAAAAGGTATGACAGCAGACAAGTAATGGCTAGCATTTAAAGAATTAATACATAATTTACAACAAATATACACTCCTTTAAAGGCACAAAAAACCCCACAGGAAAAGTGGTCTAACCGTGGCTAACAAGAAGTTAAAGATAGTATTAGATCAAAGGAAGAGGCTTATAATGTTGCCAAAAAGAGTAGTAAGCCTGAAGATTGGGAAGATTTTAGAATTCAGCAAAGGAGGACCATGAAATTGACCAGGAAAGAGAAAAAAAGAGTGAATTAACAAGAGACATAAAAACAGATTGTGAACGTTTCTATAGGTCTGTTAATAGGAAGAGATTAGTGAAAGTAAACGTGGGCCCATTAGAGGCAGAGACAGGAGAAATTATAATAGAAAATAAGGAAATGGCAGAGACATTAAACAAATACTTTGTATCTGTCGTCACGGTAGAAGACACAAAAAAAATTCCGGAAATAATGGGGAATCAAGGGTCTAGAGAGAATGAGGAACTTAAAGAAATCAGTATAAGTAAAGACATAGTACTGGAGAAATTAATGGGACTAAGAAGCGACAAATCCCCTGCATCCTAGGGTTTTAAAAGAGGTAGCTGCAGAGATAGTGGATGCACTGGTATTAACCTTCCAGAATTCCCTAGATTCTAGAACAGTCCCCAAGGATTGAAAGGTAGCAAACTTAACCCCGCTATTTAAGAAAGGAGGAAGAGAAAAAGCAGGAAATGAAAAAGCAGGAAACTATAGGCCAGTTAGCCTGACATCAGTAGTAGGCAAAATGCTAGAATCTATTATTAAGGAAGTGGCAACAGGGCACTTAGAAAATCATAATATGATTAGGCAGAGTCAACATGGTTTTATGAAAGGGAAATCGTGTTTGACAAATCTGTAACTAGTAGGATAGATAAGGGAGAACTAGTGGATGTAGTGTATTTGGATTTTCAAGAAGCATTCGATAAGATGCCACACAAGAGGTTATTACACAAAATTAGGACTCATGGGTTTGGGGGTAATATAGTAGCATGAATTGCAGATTGGTTAATGGACAGAAAACAGAGAGTAGGAATAAACGGGACTTTTTCAGGTTGGCAGGCTGTAACTAGCGGGGTACCGCCAGGATCAGTGCTTGGGCCTCAGCTGTTTATAATCCATATCAATGACTTAGATGAAAGGACTGAGTGTAATGTATCCAAGTTTGCTGATGATACAAAGTTAGGTGGGAAAGTAAGCTGGAAGGAGGACGCAAAGAGGCTGGAGAGAGATATAGACAGGTTGACTGAGTGGGCAAGGACATGGCAAATGGAATATAATGTGGGTAAGTATGAAGTTATCCACTTTGGTAGGAAAAACAAAAAAAGCAGAATATTTTTTGAATGGTGAGAGACTGGGAAATGTTTGCACTCAGAGGGACCTGGGTGTCCTTGTACATGAATCACAGAAAGTTAACATGCAGGTACAGCAAGCAATTAGGAAAGCAAATGGTATGTTAGCTTTTGTTACAAAGGGATTAGAGTAAAGAAAGACTTGCATTTATATAGTATAACAGTAAAGAAGTCTTACTACAATTATACAGGGCATTGGTGAGGCCACACCTGGAGTACTGTGTACAGTTCTGGTCTCCTTACCCAAGGAAAGACATACTCGCCTTAGAGGGAGTGCAGCGAAGGTTCACTAGACTGGTTCCTGGGATGAGGGGATTGCCTTATGAGGAGAGATTGAGAAGACTAGGCCTATATTCCTTAGTGTTTAGAAGAATGAGAGGTGATCTAATTGAAACATATAAAACTCTTAAGAGGCTTGACAGGGTTAATGCTAGGAAAATGTTTCTCCTGGCTGGGGAATCTAGAGCATGGGGTCAGTTACAGAATATGGGGTTGGCCATTTAAGACTGAGATAAGGAGAAATTTCTTTACGCAAAGGTTTGTGAATCTTTGGAATTCTCTGTCCCAGAGAGCTGTGGATGCTCAGTCGTTGAGTATATTCAAGACAGAGGTCAATAAATTTTTGGGAACGAAGGGAATTAAGGGATATGGGGATAGTGTGGGAAGGTGGAGTTGAGGTAGAAGATAAGCCATGATCTTGTTGAATGGCAGAGCAGGCTCGAAGGGCCAAATGGCCTACTCCTGCTCCTATTTCTTATGTTCTTATATAGGAGAGGCAAAGAGGTTTTGGGAAGAAATTGCAGACCTCGAGGCCTAAATGGATGAAGACATGGCCATAAATGGTGGGGCGAAGGAAGTGTGTGTGGGGGGGGGATGCGTACAAGGGGCCAGAATTGGAGGGTTGTACAGCTGGAGGAGGCTAGAGATAGGGAGGGCGGATACCATGATGGGATTTTAACACGAGGATGAGAATTTTAAAATAGAGGCGTTGCCGGACCGGGAGCCAATGTAGGTCAACGAGCACAGAGGTGATGGGTCAATGGACTTGGTGCGAGTTAGGACACTGACAACAGAGTTTTGGATGAGCTCAAGTTTATGGAGGGTGGAAGGCTGGCCAGAAGTGCGTTGGAAAAGTAGAGCCCTGAGGCAATAAATGCATGGATGAGGGTTTCAGTAGCACATGTACTGAAGCAGGGACGGAGACGGGTGATTAGAGGTGGAAGTAGCGGTGATGAGGATATAGGGTCGGAAACTCAGCTCAAGGAGCACTCAGAGGTTGCAAACAGTCTGGTTCAGTCAGAGACAGTGGCTAAGGAGCGGAGTTTGTTTAATTGGAGGTATTTCAGTTCCTCCAGGACTGGTTGTCAGACAAGCAGTCTGATAATACTAAGATAGTGAAGGGGTCGAGAGAAGTGGTGGTGAGGGTAAAGCTGGGTGTCGTCAGGATACATGTGGAACGTCACGTCCTGTCTTCATCTTATGTTGACATTTTCAGAGCGGAGATATTCATCCCATCAGGTAAAGGCTGGATTTAAGCAAAAGGTCCCAGAAGTGATAGGTATTTAACAAAAGTTATATTTGAATGGGAATTAATAGTACATTAGAATTCTATACTTGCACCACATGCAGCAGGAACATATCCAAATTCCACTTAGTGGAAACGGGTTACAAAAGAAAGCAAACAGAGTATAACAAACTCAGATTTTGAGTCTGGACTAGTTTAAAATTGTTAAATTAAATTTGTGATTGGAGTGCAACCAAAACAGAATCTTTCCTCTCCTGCACCCCCTCTTTAATTGGCTAAACACCTCAGCTGCAGGTGGTTTCAAACCTGGATAAATTGTTCATTTTTCTTGGTTTGTTTTACTGGCCTGTACCTTATAGTTTATATGGTTTTAGCATGTTAGTTAGTTGGGCCAAGTGGCCTGTTTCTGTGCTGTACATTCTCTGTAATCCCATCCTAATGACTCATGTACATTCAGTGTAATCACATAGTTATGTATTGCACACAACTATAATTGCTTATCTTACATGCTTACCTACAACAAATATTTTTAGCATTTCAGACATAATGAGGACAGCATCGCCGCTGACTGCAAGTAAACAGAAAATATAAGATTAAGTTCTGAATGTCCAAGTTTATTTTTAAAATCTCATTTCTCATGATTATGAACCAGCAAATAAAACCGTTACCAAGCTCATTACTACTTGCTATCTATAGAGGGAATCATCTGCAGTGAGTGTAGTCTATCTCTGGCAGTAGAACAATTGTTTATTTACTGTTCTGACACTGGAATTCCAGTACCAGTTACTGATAACACATGGACCACGATGTGGAATGTCTACCAAAGGCTCACACTCCCTGTTCTCCCTCCTTGCCTTAAAAGTATCCAACCTCCATTCGACACTTCCGCTGCAGTAATACAGCCATGGGAGATTGGAATGAGAGTTCTCGTCCAACGGCATAGCTTTTGTAAAGTTTATTTCTTTCACTTGTACCTGCTCGCTCACCATGACTTGTTTTTAAACAATTAACCTCTAGAATGTGCAACCTAGTTTTCACCGAGGGAGGGGAGAGAAGACAGAAAAAAAAAAGATTCCATCTCGATGATTTTTCTAGCACGCCAGCCGAGATCGCACACAAAACTTCCTGTGTAGAAGTCACCGAACTTGAACTTTGCCCGACAATGCCACACAATATTGTATTGGTGGACTTTAGCATTTTAATCACTGGCATGAGTCACCCTTTTACTATGCCTGTTGGTTTAGCAAGTGTAAAAATCTAAAACTTTTTTTGTGTTGGTTATCCTACTTAGAGACAGATTCAAAACAGACTCCTTACCTTTGGTTTTCTGATCCTTAAAATAGAAGTACAGTAGTTTACTGACCAACTCCTGGAACAAAACAAAGTATCATGCTGAGCAGTGCCATTAGGAGTACAGTATGCATCTAGTCACTAAATAAATCTACACAATTCAGTGTTTACCCAGATCAGTTAGCTTTAAAAAGTATGCACAGGAATTCATTACAAGGTTCCCCTTTTTTACAATCTTCTTCCAGGAATGACTGGACACAAAGGTTGATTTACAATGCAAGTCCCACGGAGATGGAAAGTGGTCAAGTCCGACTGAACATTTTGATTGTGTTCATACAGGCTAACTTAGCAAGTAGTACACTATAAAAGGCTATGAACTCCTGTCAATGATCAAGCATTTCGATAAACCAAGTAGCCTGCTGTATGGTGTGGTGTAGTATCAAACAAATTGAGCCAACTAGATTTCCTAGAGAGGATTTGCTGTAGCTCTTATGAGCCACTCTGACCTCCTCTCAGAATTCCACAACAAAGCACCCTTGTACACCAGCACCTTAAGCAGCCCATGTAGTCACATTCAGTACTACACAGCATAGCTTATTGCAAGAAGTAATGCAAAAGACTTCAAAATGCTGTACACCAAACTGACTTAAAAAGGAGAAATGTATTCTACAGAGTTGTCATGTAATTCAAATTTTGATCAACAACAACTTGTATTTATATAGCGCCTTTAACATAGTAAAGCGTTCCAAGGTGCTTCACGGGAGTGTTAAAAGACAAAAAATTTGACACCTAGCCACTGGAGGAGAAATTAGAGCAGGTGACCAAAAGCTTGGTCAGAGAGGTAAGTTTTAAGGTGCATCTCAAAGGAGGAAAGAGAGATAGCGAGGCGGAGAGGTTTAGGCAGGGAATTCCAGAGCTTAGGGCCTAGGCAACAGAAGGCACGGCCACCAAAGGTTGAGCGATTATAATCAGGGATGCTCAAGAGGGCAGAATTAGAGGAGCACAGATATCTCGGGGGGGGAGGGGGGTTGTGGGGCTGAAGGAAATTACAGAGATAGGGAGGGGCGAGGCCATGGAGGGATTTGAAAACAAGGATGAGAATTTTGAAATCGAGGCCTTGCTTAACCAGGAGCTAATGTAGGTCAGCGAGCAGAGGGGTGATGGGTGAACGGGACTTGGTCCGAGTTAGGACACGGGCAGCTGAGTTTTGGATCACCTCAAGTTTACGTAGGTTAGAATGTGGGGGGGCCAGCCAGGAGTGCATTGGAATGGTCAAGTCTAGAAGTAACAAAGGCATGGATGAGATGGCTTTCTGACACCAGAGATCCTGCTACCTTGCTTTAGAATAGCTGGTCTGCAGTGATATTTTAGTTTGAACTTCCCCCTTTCAGAAAACCTGACTGGGGACAGTGAATTATAATCAGCACTCTCCATTCATGATGTCACCAGCAGTGAATTCTGTAAAAATCATCTATTCCCAAGTTCATCCAACCAGAACTTCTAAGCATAAAACATGAAGATATGTACAGTTTCAGGATCAAACGCTCGGAGGTCAGTTACCATTGGCCAGATGCAGAACCAAACTAATGCTCAGCACAAAAAAGGGTGCTTTAACCACAGGAAACAGATTTTGCCATTAATGTGCTTTAGCAAGGGGTTTCTTTGCAGCAAGATTTATGAATACAAAATGTTCAAGATATAAAAGTTACAACTGTATGTGCAAAGGTAAAAGGAGTGAATTCACTTTTATATTTAAAAAAAAGCATTTAATATGAGATTGCTCAAACACCAAACAACTAGAGTGCCAGCTGTGGCTCAGTGGGTAGAGTCAGAAGGTTGTGGGTTTGAGTCCCACTCCAGAGACTAGAGCACAAAAACCTAGGCTGACACGCCCAATGTAGAGCTGAGGGAGTGCCACCCTGTCTGAGGTGCCGTCTTTTGGATGAGATGTTAAACCGAGGCCCCGTCTGCTCTCAGGTGGACATAAAAGATCCCATGGCACTATTTCAAAGAGGAGCAGGAGAGTTCTCCCCGGTGTCCTGGCCAATATTTATCCTCAATCAACAACAAAAATAGATTATCTGGTCATTATCACAATGCTGTTTGTGGGAGCTTGCTGTGCACAAATTGGCTGCCATGTTTCCTACATTACAATAGTGACTACACTCCAAAAGTACTTCATTGGCTGTAAAGCATTTTGGGACATCCTGTGGTCGTGAAAAGTGCTATATAAATGCAAGTCTTTCTTTGGACCAGCACTGAACCATATTAATGATTGAGACTTGAAAATATAGTGAAACGGAGGCAACAGGAAAAATTGTGGGTGGCACAGGGTGATCTAGAAGGAAGGAAATATTACAAACCATTTTGTGGGTTACTGGTAAGTTAGTGTTATTCCGCTCATCATTCAACGTACACTGAATCCAAAAGGATCAATACAATAGCGGTTTCCCAGCTGTAGGAATGGGAGAAGAGGTGGAATACTACTGGGTCCAAGATAAGATTGTTTTGTGAACTTCTCGGTTGAAGTGAGGGTGAGGAATAAACCTGAGCAGAATCACACCGTCTAGGAACAGGTGCTCTGCTGTACGCTAGTTCCAGGATATGAAAGGGTGTCTGACCGTTTGCCCATGTCCCTATCTTTAGTTTGCACACTGATGACCACAAAGTACAACCAAGCAGCATACACCCGTTAGTTCCAAGTTTTCTGTACACTGATGGACACCCAGCTCTACCTCTCCACCGCCTCTCTCAACACTTCCATGCCTTTGTGTTGTCAGATCGCTCGTCTGACGTCCAATCCTGGATGAGCCAAAAATTCCTCCAGTTAAACATTGGGAACAGCGAAGCCATTGTTTTCATTCCCACCACAAACTCCGTTCCTTGGCCGCCGATTCCTTTTCCGTTCCCTGGCCACTATCTCAGGTTGAACCAGTTTGCCACCGCAGCATCCCTAAACGGAGCTTCCAACTCCATAACCCTCTCCATCACAAAGACCACCCATTTCCACCTCCGTAACATCACCCATCTCTGCTCCTGCTTCAGCCCACCTTCCCTCCTATAGCGGAGGTTTTTTTTTCCCCAAAAACAGCTTTCAGAATTTTCTCCAGCATGTTACAGAAATTTCTTGCAAACAACACATGAAGGAGCTCACAGACTTGTTTATCACAAAGATTAAGACCATCCTTTCATCTGCCTCTGCCACTCCCCACATCCACCAAGCCAAACCTCTCCCATGGTTCTCTGTGCACTACCCCTGAACCCATGTCTTTTGAGTTTCTCCCTTAACTCCTGCTCTTTCTATGCAAATGAGACCCACTTCCTAGCTCCCTTGACCCCATTTACACTAAACTGTCCTAGAATCATAGAATGGTTACAGCACAGAAGGAGGCCATTCAGCCCGCCGAGCCTATGCCAGCTCTCTGCAACAGCACTTCAGCTACACCCACTCCCCTGCCCTTTCCCCCGTAGCCCTGCCATTTGTTTTCCTTCAGGTACTTATCCAATTCCCTTTTGAAAGCTACGATTAAGTCTGCCCCCAACACCCTTTCAGGCAATACATTCCAGTCCTGCTAGTGTTTATTTTAGTATCACTGCACACAAGCTAAAATCAAAGACAAAAAGGCCTAAAAAGTGAATCTATGGGCGATAAAGATTGATTAGATAAGATAAAATTATACAACATATGCTTGAAATTTGAAACAAAAACAAACAACTGAATCAGCATCTATGACAATAAGTACCAGAGTTCCTTAGAACTAGGGGTTGAACAAAGCACCTCAATTAGTAAGAACACAACATACCCAAGTACTTAAAGATACTGGTTAAATAAATAACTGGCTGAATAAACTTACTTTCTTAAATTTGGCGCTTTGCTCCATTCCTACTCTACTCTTTTCGCCCGCCTTCTGTCTTTCACCGGATAATCCCGCCTCTACCCGCACGTTATTGGTCTAATTTATTTATGACGTAAGGGACAGCTCACTTTCCCCTTGCTTTGATTGGTCAGTTCCGCCATCAATCAATCACACACCCCCCAGGCATGACGACACGGTGTGGGTGAGGAGGGGGGGGGACGGCGCCACCAGCAGCACGTGACCACCAAGGTCGCGCGTTGACCATAAACATCCGCGACAACTAATTATAAATCACCCAACATTTGACACGCTTATTTATTTATTTGGTGGGTGGGTTTTTTATTTGAGGGTGACGGGTTGTGCGCTTCTACTACTACTACTACTACCAGACACCAGCGAGCCGTCGCCCCGCTCCTCCTCTCTCCCCCTTCTCCCCCCCGCCAACGGCCGCGGTTCCCGACGATGTCATTTCCGGCGGCGGGCTGAGCCGCTGATTGGCCGAGAGCGGGTGGCCCGAGCCGGCTCGGACGTCAGGGTAGGCGGGGGGAGCGCGAGCTGCGGCTTCCAGTGAGTTCCACAGCGTCCGGCCGGAGCTCGAGCGGGCGCCAGACACAGACAGAGAGAGAGAGACAGAGACAGACACAGAGAGAGCTTCCCGGTCCCCTCCTCGTCCTGTCAGCTTTAACCCACAGCTCAAGCCCATCCAACCGGCGGCAAGCCGGCGGCAATGATCAAAAACGGTGTGGCCTCTCACGACAACGGCTCCCCCGAGAAGAGGAAGCGGATGGTGAGGGTCTGGTGCGATGGCTGGTGAGTGAGAGAGCCGGCTTCGGTTGGCATAAGCTGAGACGAGAGGCCTGCATTCCAACCCCTGACGCGGGTTTTTTCTTCTTCTAATTAGCCTATTTTTTTTTAATGAATAAAGGGTTGTCTCCCTCTCCCTTTAAATGTGAGTCTGCGCCCCCCACACACCCCCCACACACACCTTTTAAATGTTCGTCCCTTTAACCCCCCTCACGCAAAAATTTAAAAAAAGTTTTCTCCCTGTCACTCCTGCGATCTATTTTAAATGTTTGCTTCCACATAAATGCTGGGTCTAATCGCGGCGACACGCATTGCCAATCTGTGCAGCAAAAAAGGCCTGACAGAAATATGATCTGTGGTGGCCCCGGGAATCAGGTCCATGGGTTTCCATTATATTTTTGATGAGTTGTGTCAGTGCTCCAGAGGTTCTTTCCTTTCGGTGCAGAAAGAACTCGCTGCAACACGGACTGGCGGAGGCCAATCGTACAGGTGCGTTTAAAGGGAAGCTGGATAAACACACGATCCAGGCTGACACTCTCGCATTGCCAGTGCTGAGGGAGTGCCGCACTGTCAGAGGTGCCGTCTTTCGGATGAGACGTTAAACCGAGGCTCCGTCTGCTCTCTCAAGCCGACGTAAAAGATCCCACGGCACTATTTCGATGAAGAGCAGGGGAGTTATTCCCCGGTGTCCTGGGGCCAATATTTATCTCTCAACCAACATCACTAAAAACAGATTATCTGGTCATTATCACATTGCTGTTTGCTGTGTGCAAATTGGCTGCTGCGTTTCCCACATTACTGTGCAACAGTGACCACGCTTCATTCAAAAAGTACTTTGTTGGATGTAAAGCGCTTTGGGAAGTCCTGAGGTCGCGAAAGGTGCTATAGAAAGCAAATTTTTTTATCTTTTTACACGAGGGAGAAAAGAACAGGAGGGTGTGTTGATGGCGTTAAATGTAGTAAATACAGTGGGAGTAGGTTCATGTGGAGCATAAACATCAGCAGTCTGTTTCTGTGCTGTAAAATCTGTGAAATGTGACCAGGAGACAACTGGTGTTGCAGAATGAATGCACGCCCCTCGCCTTTGAACCAGCCCAGTGGTTGCATTGCAGAATAAACTGTCCCTGGATCAGGGTGACTTTTCAACGAGATGACTTTATTTTACTAAAGGTGAAAAGTTTATTTTCAAGTGTGATGGATTGATAGAGGGAAGGATTGTGTACACAATGGACTCGTGTGGGGATTGGGGTGGTTGGGGGAGAGAGACTGCGCACGGGATGTGTTCACTCGGGGTGGAGACTGCGCACGGGATGTGTTCACTCGGGGTGGAGACTGCGCACGGGATGTGTTCACTCGGGGTGGAGACTGCGCACGGGATGTGTTCACTCGGGGTGGAGACTGCGCACGGGATGTGTTCACTCGATGGGGTTGGGGTTGGGGGGGGGCCCCGGTGATCGCTGCATGGCTAATAGAAGCAGGAACTCTGGCATATTTTTCCACAAACACGCCAGCACATTCAAATCAATGGTAATCCCCTGCTAAGATCAGTTTAGCACAGACCAAGGATCGTATGTGGGATATTCCTGGTCACATTCACTGGTTTAACCATTTGAGCTATTGGAGGAACTTGGCATTCTAGTTTTAAATAATATTCATGCAAAATGTTTCTTGCCCCTAGTTATTAAACTTAAAATTGAAGTCACATTTTGCTACTTTTTAACTTTTAACAAACTATGGTAATTACACCTGCATTACAGTTTGTGTTTAGGATGAGCTTCAGTATGTACTGCATACATTTGGTTCAGATGGAGCTACACATGACCTCTTCATGTGCATCATTCGTTTGTAGAAAACTAAACAAACTCAGTCAAATTGGGAGTAACTTTACATGTTCTCTTATCAGTTACAGTATCTGTCTTGCAGTGCCTTAGTTGACTAAAATGAGTGCTTTTAATCAGTGAGACTAAAGCCAAGACAACGTGTCTCATGAAATGTACAAGTAAAATTCAAGGATGAGATGAAACTGCAACTATTTCGAAGACAAGCAGTACTCGTTAGTAGTCCACAACTTTTGAAACGTGTTAGAAATTGAAACTGACAAATAAAGCCTTAGTTGTCATTCAAGGACCAGTTTATTATTTCTTGACATTTTTGTGGTTATGTAAAAAGTGAAACAACAGTTATAACATTTAAGTCTAGAACTAAAATTGGATAAAATGGGGCTAACCTTCTCAGGAACACTAAAATTTGAGATAAAAAGGCAAGACTAAAACAAAAGTTATTTTTAATAAAACAACATGTGCTTTCATTGGAGCGGGGGGAAGATATGTCCAATTCATGATGTCACAAAAGTGTCGAAATTATGTCAGTGCAATACTTTGTACTAATTATAATCCACTAAGCTATTATTTTAGAGAGACTGACAGTTGATCTGCAAGTAGGGAAGTTCTGTAATGGGTCTACACTTCTCTATGATGTAGATTCGGTTAACATCTGCATTGCATGCTGTTTGCTGTTTCCACATCCCCAACACACACAGGCGCACATATTTAGCTCTAAACTGGGGCATAAATTTCTAGTGCAAGTTGTGTATAATTTTGTTTCTTAACCCTTCCATGAAAATTGCTGTCTCTTGCGTAAGCGCAACATATGCGTGTGAATGCAGGTTGTAACATGTTTATAGTCACAGTGGAATCAACAGTAATATTGTAAATCCGATCTAGCATGATCTGAGCAATGGTGACATTATATTGATGTTTAACAAATTGAATTGTAACAATGTTCCTTTAGCACAGTAAATAAGTGATTCCTCCAGAATGCTACTTGACAGCAATTAGAAAAATTTATAAAATTCTAAATGGTTTCTTTGACTAACATAATTAAAGTGCGTATCTACAGGCAGTAAATACTTTCAACACCAATTTCCTCTTGGGTTTCAAATATCTCTATTAAATTTAAAAACGGGCAATCTCTCCACTTCAGTTAAACTTATGTTCTGTTTATCAACTGGAGGAAAAAGTGATCTCCTGTTTAGGTTTATTTGTAGCTTCAATGCATCAGCCTTTTGTTTTCATCTACTGTTGCACAGCCTGTATAAAGTAGCTTTGAAGGCGAGCAAGTAAAATGAGCTGCAGACTAATGACTAACCAAACATTCAATCGGCATTGCATTACCAAAAGTAGATTGACACGGGAAATTTAACACATTCGGAGGACATTTCTTTTACTTTGTGAGCTTGAGGAGAAATTATTGAAGTCTGTATTAATATTGGCCCTGCATATTAACATTGTGTTGTCACTAGTGAAGAGAGAGGATTTAAAAAACAGCCAACCAAACTATTGGACTTTAGTGGTTAAGCTACAAGAATGACACCAAACACATACTACAGTTATAAATGTATACGGTGTTTGTTTAGTTTAAGTGGGTTAACTTCCCAAGTATCCTAATCGTAACTGAATTTTGGCTTATACTTTAATTTAAATGCCTCTAATATGTCAGCTTAGTCTGGTACAAGATGTGTACAAGAAAGTACAATGTACAGGAAACTTTCGTTTATCCGGCACCCAAATATCCGGAATTCTCGCTTAACCGGCAAAAATCATCCTCCGAAAACTCCTCTCAAATAACCGGCAATGTTGCCGAGTCGCAGTCGAGTCTCCGCGAACGCCGAGTGCTCCGAAAAATCCTCTCAAATAACCGGCAATGTTGCCGATCCCGAGTCCGAGTCTGAGTCCGCGAACGCCGATTTAGTCAGTAGGGGTACTTTTCAAAAGTGCCACTACTCGGCCTCCTGGCGCTGTCGCAAGTCCGAAACATTGCAGTAGCATGAGTAGATTCTCCCGTGCTGCTTGGAGTCTCTTTGTTAAAAATAGCCTCGGTAGATATAACTCTCTGTTATCCGGTACTTTCGATAAACCGGCACCACACCGGTCCCGTCGATGCCGGATAAACGAAAGTTTCCTGTAGTGCAAAAATACATTTTGATCAGTATTCTAATCAAGTGGACATCTTTTTCACATTTATAAGGCTGCTTTTGAAGAAGCTGTATATTGAAGAAGCAGTTTTCTTAATATACAATTCAATCTGGAAGGTTCAATACCCAAGTGTGATTTAAATGCTGTAAACTAATCACAAGGTTCAGATGACGTTGTCAGACCAGAAGAACAAAGTTCGAGCAGTTTACAACTATATTCTGTAGCGTGAGAAACCAGATAGATATGAGCAATAGTATGAGAGTTTTATTATGCCATAATTAGTTCTTGTGCTTACAGGGTGGGCATTTGTTATCACAGCGTTTTGTGTTCTTGATGGGTGATGATTCTATTAAGAAGGTTAGTGATCATGATGTTTTGTAATAAACTTTGGATTACTCAGTGTTAGGCATATTTTATAAAGACCACAATACTGAATGCTAATTTGAAGTTTTTCAAATTATAGATCAGTTTGTCCTGATGATGTTGCTATACCAGTAAATGTCAAAATCATAAAATGATGAACATCAAAATTGATGGTCAAATTAATCTAAGTCTAGTCGTCTCCAATTTGACCATTGTTTCCCTTACTGCTTTTTAGCTCTTCCCCCCCCCCCCCCCCCCCCCCCCCCCATTTTTATTGGAATTAATCTGCTGTTATGCCATGCATGCTGTCTTCGAAAGATGCATTGTACTGTGAGATAGGTAAAGATAGGTGTTTTAAATGTACCCCAAAGCATTATTTGTAATTTTTTTTTGACATCTTCACCTAATTGAAGGGCAAGCGTGTAGAACTGATTTTTAGTGGAAGTGGCCACGTATAGACGTCTAGGTGTTCTCATGTTGCACATCAGCTTGTTGCCATTGATTATCCATCGGATGTCAGTACATTATGGCCAATAGAAGTGTATTGTGGAAAATTTCAACTTGGCATCAGAATTGCTTCTGTTTGGTAGCTTGAATGAGCAGTCCAATGATTAATAGTTTTCAAAGATATATGGAAAGTAAAGTGCACATACATTAAAAATATTTCTACCCATCCAAGTTGCCTTCCAAATTAATCAAGTATATCAACTCCTTCACAACCCCCCCCCCTGCCAATAACCTTACTTTTATGAGTAATGTTACTGCCTGGCACCGAGTCATATAGACAGGAGGAAGGTTACAGGTTCCATCCCCCAACTTCTGAATTTGCTGATATCTGCTTGGGTAGCGGTGGCTACAATTGTTACACTGTTGTTTGGATGAGGTCGGCTCAATGGGTCTGCTGGTCTTTTCTCACCCTTTTCATATGTTTGTGGAACCGTACCCCAGTGAGAGTCAACATGTTCAGGACAGGAAAAAAATGAATCTAAATTTTCACTTCAGTTGTGAACTTATCACATCCAATTTCTTGATGAGTTTAACCTGTGACTAAAGGAAGAGAGAATTTTTATTCATATTGTGCCTTCCATGTCCTGAGACTGTCCCAAAAAATTTCACGGGCAATGAGTTACTTTAGAAGTGTAGTTACCATTTTTAGGCAGTAACAGCTATAAAACCAGGAAAGTCCCAGGTTCAATCCTTGGTCTGTACTTAATTGACAATAGAAATGTTGTAATTACCTTCTGTGGCCCTAAGTTAAGACGGTAAAATTGGCCAGCGATCCCTGCTGGAAGTGTGTGCGTGGATGGCCATTTAGGACAGGATTAGGCTCAGTTATAATGCAGCCAGTGGTTGAATAGTCTGTTGACACTTGAATAATAGCCAATTGAGCAAGGTACTGACTGGCATCCTATGGAACCCGAGCAAAGATTCAATGCCTTGGTGTCATATTTGATCGCGAATTGAGCTTCCTACCTCATATCTGTTCTATCACTAAGACTGCCCATTTCCACCTTTGTAATATTGCCTGTCTCTGCCCTTACCTCAACTTATCTGCTGCTGAAACCCTCTTCCATGCCTTTATCACCTCTAGACTTGACTATTCCAATGCACTCCTGGCCAGCATCCTTAGTTCCACCTTCCAGAAACTTGAGGTCATCCAGAACTCTGCTGCCCGTGTGCTAACTTGCACCAAGTTCCACTCACCCATCTCCCCTGTGCTTGCTGACCTACATTGGCTCCCAATTGAGCAACACCTCGATTTAAAAATTGTCATCCTTGTTTTCAGATCCCTCCATGGCCTCGCCCCTCATTATCTCTGTAATCTCCTCCAACCCTATAATCCCCCAGACCTCTTCGCTCCGCCTATTCTGGCCTTTTGAACAGCCCCGATTTTTAAATGCTCCACCATTGGCGGTCGTGCCTTCAGGTCCTAATCTCTGGAATTCCCTCCCTAAATTTCTCGGCCTCTTTCCTGCTTTAAGACGCTCCTTAAAACCTACCTCTTCAACCATCTTGGTCACCTGCCCTAACATCTCCTTATATGGCTTGGTGTCAAATTTCTTTTAATAACTCTTCTGTGAAGCGCCTTGGGGCGTTTTATTAGGTTAAAGACGCTATATAAATAAGTTGTTGTTCATCGGAGAAGGGGAGAAATTTGGTAATGAAAAATATCTATGAACTAAACACATGCACAATTTTTCCAGATTAAGCTATGCTATTTACAAATCTTCATAAACAAATGTTGCTTATTATTTGTGAAGGTCTGAATAATTTAGTCAGCAATTATGTTTGAGCACAGTAGAGTCACATTGCTAACACAATGTAAAGTGTGTTTTTCTGACTTGGGATGACTGCATATTGCATTGTTTGCAAGCTGGGGGGAGATGTTCCCTTAGCATTCATCAACAGTATACTTGATTGTGAAAACTTAAAAATGCACATAAATCACTCGCATTGGAAAGGTAAGGTGCTTGATGATGGTAGTTCTAAGATAAGATGAATTATATTCAGTGTAATGGTACTATCTGTGCTAACAATTTACTTCCCCTTTCTGTGCACCTGCCTGTTTGGATTCCTGGTTGACATCTGTTTGAAAATGCTATCACTGAAAGAGGGGCTCAGAAGTATATTAACTTCTGCATATACCATATGGTGTTTTTGAGAAAGGCAGTTCTAATAATTTGACTTGGATCTGTGTCCACCTCTGTCGTTAATCAAAAGAGATGGATGCATCTACCTTTGTGATTGAATAGTTGTGGATGCACTCACCCCCGCTTCACGTGCCCTTCAAGGATGATGTCTAAGCAGGTGAGTCCAGTTTTAATGACATGGTGGGAAACTTGAGACCGACTTATCTAAATAACACTGTACCGTACCATGTACTGAGTAAATCATTGGTTATCTTAAGTCTAAGTTTCATAAATGTGTTACATTAGGAGAAAGGAATTTGGGAGTTCTTATTTTCCTATAGGGAAGGTTCACACATCAGTAAGTAGTGAAGTGTGTCTGTGTGACTGAAAATAAAGATCACTGAACTTTGGGTAAATGTTGGAGAATTTAAAAGGGCTCATCTATTTGTAGTGCATTGTTCATGACTGAGAGACCTATCTAGCAGATGCATCAGAAATTACAGTGGGAAGTACTGGATAATCTGGTGGATATATTACTGGGGACATGGCTATGGTAGTGGGAATGTCTGGCAATTAACTTAAGGCTACTTCTGAAATTGCTATTTTTTAGTGGAAAAGGTAAATTATGATCAGCCAGCAGACTGTGAGTCCTCTGTGAGTTAGTGTTGATTTGAGTCTATTTTGTGAGAAATGAAGAAAGGACTTTGTAATAAGATTTGTCCCTTTGCCTAAAGTCTGGGTTGCATATGGCTCAGGTGTGTGTCTTCGCCTAGCTCTTCCTCTCTGCTGCTAAATGGGGATATCTGAATTTTGTGGTGCTCTTATTTCTGAGGGAGAATGAGGCTCATTCAAGAACTTTTCGTTTACATGATTTTGTTTCATGAAAAAGACATCTGCATATGAGTAGAAGAGTAAAGTTTTAGAAAATTAATTTATACACTTTTCAATTGTGATAGTAATGTCACTGTGGAAATGTCTGAAATAACCTGATTTCATTGTACCAGAGCTGTCTGTTTTCCTTTTGCTAATGTATGTACATTCAGTTTCACAATGCAGTTGCTCAAGGCATTCAAGCTCAAGAAAAAAACTGTCACATCACTTTAGATTGCCTTGCCATTATTTGTAAAAAGTGAAAGATTTTAGCATAAACAAGCATTTGGGTTCATTTCTAGAGGGATAGAATTGAAAAGCAGAGAAGTTATTGATAAACTTGTATCGAACCTTGGTTAGACCATGCTTCAAGTACTGTGCACGGTGCTGGTCGTCTTATTATAAAAAGGATATAGAGGCACTGGAGAAGATGTAAAAAAGATTTACAAGGATGATACCAGAACTGAGAGATTATACTTATCAGATCAGGCTGGATCTCTTTTTTTCTCTAGAAAAGAGAAGGCTGAGGGGTGACCTAATAGAGGTCTTTAAAATTATGAAGGGGTTTGTTAAGGTAGACTTAGAGATGTTTCCACTTGTGGGGAGACCAAAACTAGGGACCATAAATGTAAGACACTCATCAATAAATCCAATAGGGAATCCAGGAGAAACATCTTTACTCAAACAGTGTTAAAATTGTGGAACTCGCTATCGTAAGGAATACAGTAGTTGAGGCGATTAGCATAGATGCATTTAAGGGGAAGCTAAATAAGCATGTGAGGGAGAAAGAAATAGAAGTCTATGCTGATTAGATGAAGAGGGGTGGGAGGAGCATCAATGCCAGCATAGACCTGTTGGGCCAAATGGCCTGTTTCTGTGCTGTAAATTCTGTGTAATTCAGCCCATTGTAGTTCTTTCTTCCAGAACGAATCTGCAGATAGTCTAGTCAGTCTTTTCCTGCTTGTATGTCCCCACCCATCGTAGTTTCCAGTTGTTTCTGTTAATCACTCCTTTTGTGACAAAAAAAACTTCCTGACATCAGTCTTAAATTTGTCTTTTATTAGTCTGGACTTTTCTGTACTGTTCACTATCTTGTATGCTTCTGAGAGGTCATCTCAGTTACCTCTTTTTGAGGCTGAAAAAGCTCTCCAACTCAGTCCTCTGATATTAGGGATCACCTTGTGGCTCTTATCTGAACTACTTCCAGGGGCTGAATATCGCCCTTGTGTCTTGATGACCAGAACTGGGCACAGTACTGAGGAAAGCACAAGACACTCCGACCATGCCTTCATCTGACTTGTATGCCACTGTTTTGCCTACATAGTTCAGCATTTTATTAGCTTTGTACATGTAATCCTATCTATATATGGTCCACAGTGGTTGGATATGTTGAGCACTGAGTCTACTAAAACCCCCAAGATCTTTGACTTTCAACTCCAGCTGTAACAAAAAGTTACAAATCTTGAAACAAACTTTTTATTTGTTTTCTCTGAAGATATGCTTCAGTTATGCATCACAAGAGATATATATATATATATATATATATAGAGACCATTTGCCCTGTTTTAGCACATTCAGGCAGAATGCTTACATTTCTTCACCCCTTCCCACATCTCAATTATGTCATGTAACTGTGTGAATGTAATATTTTGCCTCCATTTTCCTTGGGAGACTATTCCAAGAGTTGATTACACTTTGCATGGAGAAATGTTACTGATATTAGTTCTAAATTTCCCTTTCACCTGTTTTAATCTATGCACGCTTGTTCTTGTATTCTGGCATAGCCTGCAGTACTGTTCTGGATTAATTTAATCTATGATGTTTAATATCTTGTGTAAGGTCCATTCTTAGAAAACATTCTAATTGCAGTCACTAAAACATTTTCAAGCTATGGAATAAATAAGTGTGATAGCTCGTATTGGGGTAGTTTAAATAATGGGCCTGAGCTTGGAAGTCGAACTGAACTTTCCACGAGAAATGGTTTTTTTTGTTGCCCCTAATGTACTGTAATTGTGAGGGGTGGTGTGGAACGCTGGAAATGTCTTTCTGCCTTACTGATGAAACAAATCCTTGTGCTTATTTAAAAACTTCGGAAAGCTTAGTATTCATAGAAGAAATCAGTACTCCCTGTAAGCTAGAAAGATGTATAGATATTTGTATAATTTAATAATAATGAATTGTAATCAGTGACTTAGAATAAAGTTGTGAATACTTTCTCGAGAGGAGAGAGAGTAAAAAGAGAAAGCCTTGAATAAGAAAATCCTCATTGCAGTGTAGCCTTGGTGCCAAAGATTCCATAAATATTTGTGAGCACATGATCATTCGCGTGACCTTTTGCATAATTAAATAGATAAAGGCCACATTTATTTGAAATAGAGTGGCAGAGGATAAACTGCTGAAAACTTATTGCATCATTTCCCAGTGGTTGTTTTTCATTTGGACCAAGAGTGGAGAAAAATAACGAGAATAAAGGGTGACTTGGATTTTGAAAAAATGGTAAACTTTGGACAAACTGCCATCATTTGAATTTCTACCGGTCATTGTTATATAAAAGAAATCTTGTGTCTGCGGCACCTGTGTCAGAAATTTACAGGCAGTTACAATTGCTGTCTGACCCCAGGAGTTTATGAGCAGCTACAATTGCCCTGGCCTGTGCCTCTTTCCCTTTGGGAATACGACCAGTGGCCTTACTTAAAGGATCGAGTCAGGTTAGCAAAATTATGCTGCAGACATGAAATATCTTTCATGAGATGTGTCTGTCACACTGCCATTTTTTAAAAAGTCCGAGATTGAAGAGAAGTTGGGAATTTGCAGATATCTGTCAATCAAACTTCCCCGCCAACAAAAAATATCCTCTAATTGACCTTGAGATCAGTCTTGGAGAAATTAACCTTTTAATTGACCTCAACGCTGCTATCTACAGCAATTGCACTTCGTAACCTTAAAGGGAAAAGCAACTTAAACCGAATACTGTACATTGTGCATCACATAGTACAGTAGTTCTCAAACTGAGGTCCGCAAACCCCTGGGGGTCCATAGAGACTTTCCAGGGGATCTGTGGAAAAAACCCCAGTTGGTGATGGAGAGTGAGCCGGTGCGGAGCAGCCAGGCGCTGCTGAGCGGGGCTGTGAATGCTCATCATGGCGGCAGCAGTGGCTGTGCGCTGCAGGAAGAAGAGGAGAAGAAGGGAGGGAAAAAGACTGCGGGCCAGCAGCAGCCGCAATACCACTACCAGCAACAGGAGTCCGAGGCGGAAAAGCGCAGAGCTAGATGTTTGGGAACCGACACTCTGTAAACAAAGATCCCGTCCCGACATAAATACAAGTTGTTGTTGTTGTTGACTACCCGCCGGCTGCCGCAGCATCAGATATGGCCAAAAAGAACAAGCCCGCCTTAAGTCAATACATTACGATGCAATACATTACAATACAATATGATACAATCCAATACGATACGATGCAATACGTTACAATCCAATACATCACGATCCGATCCAGTACGTCATGATACGATACAATACGTTACGATACGATCCGTGATTACTAACCCATTTGAAAAGGGGTCCTTCAACCAAAAAACTTTGAGAACCACTGACATAGTATAATGTTCCTGTTGTAAAACAGTACATCATCTGTCTTACCATGAGCAATAGACTATATCTATATATTTTTTTAATTAGACTTCCTGAAGGTGCCATCTTTTAGCAATCTGTATGTTTCATTACATGGTGTGAACCAATCTACTGATCTGATCATTGGCTGTAAAGCGCTTTGGGACATCCTGAGGTCGTGAATGACGCTATAAAAATGCAATTTCTTTCTTCCTCCTTTTTGTTTTCCAGGCCTTAGTACCCAAAATTGGGTGCTATATTCCAAATATAGCTTTGCCAATAAGCAGTTTTAGCCTGTTTCAAATTGTAATCAAATGTCCCAAAGATATATTCTAGTATTTGATGAGCTTTGAGGATTGCTGCTTTATAGAGATTGGAAACATTTGTTGAATGGACTATGGTCTCCAGAAGAGTATGTTGCTCTTAGAAAATCCTTTTTTCTTTTGCATTTTGAGGTTTGCCCTTACACATTTAGTTTTTCAGTATACTTCAGCTTATGTTCACATTGGAATGTTCTATTCCTTAATCCATTGGTTTAATTGGTCCATATCCCTTTGAATGCCTGCAGTCTCTTGCATTTGTCAATGACCACATAGCTTAAAGTTTAGTGTCAACAGCAGCCTTGTATTCATGTAGTTTATGAATAGGGTGAACAGAGAACACAACAGATTTCTGCAGAACTTCATTGATCATTGCAAACTATCCCTCCCCAATTTCCCCCCTTTCCTGTCTTCCCCTCTACCCCATCCCCTTAATTTTTCCCCTCTTCCCTCTCCATCCACCCCCCCCCCCCTCCTCAGACTGATAAGCCCATGTTCAGCAGCATAATTAACATTCCATTTGAGAAGGAAATACTGGTTTAGTAATTCTTGCTTCAAATCAAGTGTCTTGCTGCCTAATCAAAGAGTAAAGGATGCCCCAGAGCATGGTACATCGGCGAGACCATGCAGACACTGAGACAACGTATGAACGGACACCGTGCAACAATCGCCAGGCAGGAGGGTTGCCTCCCAGTCGGGGAACACTTCAGCAGTCAGGGGCATTCAGCCTCGGATCTGCGGGTAAGCGTTCTCCAAGGCGGCCTTCGGGATACACGACAGCGCAAAATCATAGAGCAGAAACTGATAGCCAAGTTCCGCACTCATGAGGATGGCCTCAATCGCGATATCGGGTTCATGTCACGATACAGAACGTGACTTGACATCATGGCCGGTCTTTCCAGCTTTTTTTATAAAAAAAACTAACACAAGAACCAAACTCAACTGCAGAGGATATGCAGCCAGCAGGTGTTTTGACACGTTGGACCCCCTGGGACACATCTCATTGTCTTGGCTGTGCTCTTAGTGTGTCTTTGATGTAGGGAAAGATTTGAATACATTTTTTCTGTGTTTATATTGTGAATTCTGGGAGATTCTCTCACAGCTACTCTACCTGAGGAAGGGGCGACAGCTCCGAAAGCTTGTAATTTTAAATAAATCTGTTGGACTATAACCTGGTGTTGTGCGACTTCTCATTTTAATCAAAGAGTGGTAGTGATGAATGTTTAGAGAAATGTACATTCCAGATGATCCTTTATTTTTCATTTATTGAATGTTTAGAACTAAAGTAATATCTGAAAACTTTGTAAGTGAGTGAAGGAATATAAAACTCTCTTTTTTAATGAACTCCTTTTAACCAAAAGTAGCAAAGAGAACAGATAGAGAACTGCTCTGCAGCCTGTGCTCTATGCAGGTTTCTTCTTTAAAAATGTGGGGAATTATACAGTAATTTGTTTGTGTATCTATCTTTCAGCTATGATATGGTGCATTATGGCCACTCCAACCAGCTGAGGCAGGCACGTTCTATGGGTGATTACCTCATTGTGGGAGTGCATACAGATGGTAAGTTGCAAAACAAATACAGTACTGTGCATGAGATGTTATATTTTAGAAATTTGTTGAATAACTTGAGTTGCACACCAAATCAGTATGTGAACACTATCACTACAGTTTTTCCCACACTGTAAAAGAGAAGTAGAAGCTTATTTGTAAAATGACAAAGTTGTGAATTAGTGTACCTTGTTAATGCATTACCTTGTATATCAAGCTGCCTGCAATAATGTGACTCTCAAATGCAGTCACTTCGTTGATCATGTCAGCTGCACATTTAGTTTTAAGATTAAAACATAGAAAATGTGTACTACAACACATGCCTTTGTTGGAGAAAGCTGCCTCAGGAAATTAGCTTCCTTGAAACTTCCTTAATGAAATGGTAACAGTCTTTCTCTCTTCTTTTTCTTCCAGTTTCTCCCCCCCCCCACACACACCACACCCTTCTCCCTAAATTCTGCTACCTCCCCTCAGCGTCATTCCTCAGTGTAAATGAGCCTGCACAATGTTAGCAGCCTTTTTGACCACGGGGAGCTGGCCATCACATGCACTCTTCCACAGGGAGCAATCAGGAGTGGGAACCCAAGCTGACTTTTTTTACAGCTCTTGCTCAGGCTGAACCAGACCGTGCAAAACCTTGGCATCCTGTTTGACTCCAAGCCGGACTTCAAACCCCATGTCCTACCCATCTCCAAGACCACTTACCTGCACCTCTAACACTGTCCTCCTCTGCACCACCGCCACTGAAATTTACGCTTTTGTCCCCTCGAGACCAAAGCTCAGCAGCTGGCATCTTGTCATGCACTAAATTCGATGACTCCATTCTTTGCTTCATTCTTGGCCCCTTTTCCCCCCAGCACATTGAATTTAAAATCCTGGTTCTCCTGTTCAAATTCCTCGTCCATTATTGCAACCTCCTCCACCCTTGCACCACCTCCTGTGCCTTCTGGTCCTTCAACTGTGGTTTTCTGTGTGCCTTCAGCCACCTCCGCTCTATTCTTCAACTCCCTCCTCAAAACCCCTCTGCCTCTCCCTCTCCGCTTTTAAAAGCCTTCTCAAAACCCAACGTCTTGACCTGACTTCTGGCCACCTTTCTTAACTCTCCCGTTAGAGCTAGACGTTTGATCCTTTACCCTTTTTTAAAATGCTTTCTCTCCTCTCTGTGAAGCACCATAGGGGTGTTCTCTATGTTAAAGGTGCTTTATAAATACAAACTATTGTTGGGTTCAAACAACAGCCCATGGGTCACATATGGCCCGTGAGCCTCGGCAATCCTAACAACCTTGTTCCACTTGCGCTTATATTTCTTATTCGATGCTTTGTCCCGCTTGAATTTTGTGGGACTGGTAGTTTGGAATGCCCTTGGTGCTGAAGGGCACAATATAAATGCAGGTTCTTTTTATTTTCTTTCCTGTATACAAATTAATAGAACATGGATTTATATGTGGCCTAAGGCTTCAAGGTACGCAGTTTAGTAGCCCACAAGGACCAAAAGTTTGAATATGCCGCGATTTAAGGTATCATTTTAAAAAGGGCCGGAGGGGTGGAATGAGGATTTGCTAGTCTTGGCCGGCCTTTGAATTGGCGCCAAACCACACATTTGATGTTTCAAAAAAAACTCTATCACAGTTGGGTCGCCAACTTTGGTTGGAGGTTTTATCACATGTCCTCCCGCCTCCAACCGCCCCACCCAAACAGACTTTTTCCCCCATCTTCAATACTTTAATAGCTAATAAACAAAAGCGTTTAAAGAAAATGGAAAAATTCCCCTATGATTTTACTCCTGAGATTCTCGCAGCCTATGAGTTAGAAGGTTGTGGGTTCAAGCCCCACGCCAGAGACTTGAGCACGCAATCCAGGCTGGCACTCCCAGTGCCAGTACTGAGGGAATGCTGCACTGTCGGAGTTGCCGCCTTTTGGATGGGACGTTAAACCGGGGTTCCATCTGCTATCTCAGGTGGACGCAAAAGATCCCACGGCACTATTTTGAAGAAGAGCAGTGGAGTTATCCCCGGTGCCCTGGCCAATATTTATCCCTCAACAACATCACTTAAAAAACAGATTATCTGGTCATTATCGCATTACTGTTTGTGGGAGCTTGCTATGCACAAATTGGCTGGCGTATTTCCTACATTACAACAGTGACTACACTTCAAAATAGTACTTCATTGACTTTAAAATGCTTTTGGATGTCGTGAGGTCATGAAAGGTGCTATATAAATGCAAGTTCTTTCTCTCTTTTCTATATAAAAATTCTTTGATTTTAATTTTTATGAGGCCCAAGGCTCCACGGTGCACAGTTTAGTAGCATGCAAGGAACAAAAGCTTGAACGGCCCATGATTTAAAATATCATTTTCAAAAGAGGAGCGAAGGGGTGGGAATGAGGATTTGCCGCTGCCTTTGCCATACTGAATAGGCACCAAACCACACCACAGTCTGACATTTGATTTAAACAATTGGGTTGCTAACTCTGGTTGGATGTATTCCAGGAGGTTTCATCACATGACCTCCAACCGCCCCACCCAGTTAATGAGACTTTTTTTCTTATCTCCAATATTTTTTATAACTCAAACTAAAGTGTTTGAAGAAAATGAAAAAAGTGTACAACAAATTGTTTTTAAATTCTCCAGTAATTTTTCCTCATGGGATGCTCGTAGCGGTCGGTGTCTTTGAGACTCCAGGACAACCCTGGAGGATTGGCCAACCTAGAAAGCTCCATGGTAACGCATGGAACACTGCAGCATAAATATTGGCCTCCCCATCTCTTCTTCGAATAGTACCATGGAATCTTTTACATCCACCTGAGAGGACAGATGGGGCCTCGGTTTAACATCTCCTCTGAAAGACGGCACCTCCGACAGTGCAGCACTCTCTCAGTACTGCACTGTAGTGGGACTTGAGTCCACACCCTTCTTACTCCGAGGCGAGAGTGCTACCAGTGAGCCACGGTCAATTGTACCACCCCCAAAAGATAAGATATGTTCAGAGTAGTATGCTGGCACGATAGTGGCAAAAGCCTTTGGAGTTGCTCAAGATACAGTTCGGTGCTGCGACAGGAGAGATATTTTCCTCCTCTGTGTTGAGCACATCCTCATATTTGCTTGAGGCCCGTGCAGATGGGTCATGTAACAGGCTGAGAGAACCAGAATCTACACTGTAAATTTAACTTGAATGATGCTGACTCATTCTCTCCAGCTCATTGTCCAGTATCTTGCTCCCCCTCCAGTCTGCTCTCCCCCCAGTGTGTAGAGATAAGCAAGAGACCGAGCAAGAAAGAGGTAAATCGGAAGAGAGAAACGGGAGGACTAAAAGGGAAATGGAAAATAATAGGGAAACAAGTGAAGGACAATGTGTGACAGAGAACGTGCATAGAAGGAGGAAAGCAGCAAGTGAAGATGAAGCAGGGGGGCAGAGAAAAATATAAGTGAAGGGACGTGGGGAGACAAACAGAAAGGAAGCAGAAGAGAGCCATTTTTGTTTTGCAGACTTGTCTGTAGTTAGATGTAAATGAGAGGCTTTAAGACCATTTTGGTGGAGCTTGGTTGGAGGGGGGAAAAATGAGACCATGGGCCCGGCCCAAGTTTGACAATCAGTACCAAGAGAGATGAATTTTAATAGGCCAATGGTCTTTTGTTGTCCCTGATTGTTCTGATTTTCTTGCCCTTGCCTTGGTAGGGATCAGCTAAGGCCAGGAATCAAATCTGAGAACTTCCTGGTTTGTATGGCTGAGGTACTCCATACCTTGGCCAGGGGAGCCATGGGGAAGCTCTTGGATAAATGTCTGATCTATGCAATGTCCCGTTGTTAAGTTATAGGTTTCATGTTTGCAAACTGCACTGTCCATGCTGCATCTACAAGAGGTCAAAAGCTTGTAGATGCAGTGTTTGAATTTCTGTAACATGAAATTTGTTCTGAAAAGGAGCAAGTGATATTATTGGTACAGATTTTTTAAATTTAAAAATGTTTTTCCACAAAGGTATTGCATTCCTAGTTTATTACAGTAAAAGGTTCTGTATATGACTCGTGAATTTTTTGTGTTCTGCATATATAAACACATTAACATCAACAAATACTTGGTATGGCATGGAAACAGTACTTAGTTTGAAATTAGTCACTGAAACTCTATTGATATTGTAGTTCCTGTGTACATTAAGGAAAAGTGTTTCCTAGAGATTTTAGTTAGTATTTTTTCCTGCCCTCCCTTTATTTGTCTCTCCTCTTGTCACCTCTAATAATCTGATGAAGTAGGTTACTCACTGAAATATGAGTTTAATCTCTAATCTGTGTACTGCCTTGACTAGTTTCTAATCGATCAGCATTCTGTATATGGTATCAAAATGTAAGAAGCATTGCATGCAACTTACCAATGACGCAAAATTATATTAAAATTGTTAAATTTATATTCTTCAAATTTGGAACCATATGTCAGTTCTGTGGTACATTTTACTTTAAATGTGACCTTCATAGTATATTAAATGTGCATTTGATAATGGTAACTGGGAGTGGAATACACCTGGTAATCATTCCATTAATTTCTTTTTCCCCTATTTTTATCAAAAGGAAGGTTAAGAAGACTAATAATTGAAGCCTCCTTAATCTATTTTCAGAGGAAATAGCCAAGCACAAAGGTCCACCTGTATTTACACAGGAGGAGCGTTACAAGATGGTCCGTGCGATTAAGTGGGTTGATGAGGTCATTGAGGGAGCACCATATGTAACAACACTTGAAACCCTGGATAAATATAACTCTGATTTCTGTGTCCATGGAGGTATGTTGTGTCAAGTGACCTGAAACAAAAATAATAAATTTCTATATGTCATTCAAGGCTGTATAATGTTGATACACTTGTTTCTTATATCTGTATACTTGAAGCTGGTTACATTTTCCCACAGACTTCAAATGAAAGATATGTTTCAGACAAAGTTCTTTAGATGTTTGGTCCCATTGTTGTCTTGCAGTCTAGTGGCGATTTTAAATTTTTCTTTGATTTTTTTTTTGTAGATGATATTACTTTGACTGCTGATGGAAAAGATACTTATGAAGAAGTAAAGAAAACGGGCAGATACAGGTAACAATACTACTTAAAAGCCAAGTTCCAGTATTTTCATACTTGGTTAGAAGTGGGCCTATCTTATGATGAGTTGTGAATGTTGTAAACTGTTATAAAGAAAGAAACAGTTTCTTAAACTGTTATATGGATATAAAAAACATACATACACAGACACAAATCAGAATGAATGTTGTCAGTTAGTGGAAAAAGTTAATGCTGTCTATAATAAACTCCTTACAGTTCATATTAAAACTAGAATTTGCACTTTACTACAACAACAGCTTGCATTTATATAGCACCTTTAAAGTAGTGAAACATCCCAAATCGTTTTACAGGAGCGTTATCAAACAAATATGACTCCCAGCCATATTAGGACAAATGACCAAAAGCTTGGTCAAAGGGGTAGGTATTAAGGAGCGTCTTAAAAGAGGAAAGAGGCGGAGAGGTTTAGGGAGGAATTTCAGAGCTTAGGACCTCGGCAGCTGAAGGCACGGCCGCCAGTGGTGGTGCGATTAAAATCGGGGATGCGCAAGAGGCCAGGATTGGCGGGTTGGAGGAGGTTACAATGATTGGAATGGATTTGAAAACAAAGATGAGAATTTTAAAATTGAGGCGTTGTCGAACGGGAGCCACTGTAGGTCAGCGAGCACAGGGGCGATGGGTGGACAGGACTTGGTGCGAGTTAAGACACGGGCAGCTGAGTTTTGGATGAGACCAAGTTTATGGAGGGTGGAAGCTGGAGGCCAGCCAGGAGAGTGTTAGCATAGTCAAGTCTAGAGGTAACAAAGGCACAGATGAGGGTTTCAGCAACAGATGAGCTAATGCAGGGGTGGAGTCTTTATGGATTAATTGAGTGAGAGATGTGGGTAACAATACTCATATTGACCTTTTCTGTTTTTAAAAACCTTTCAGAGAGTGTAAACGTACACAGGGGGTTTCCACTACAGACCTGGTTGGCCGAATGCTCCTCCTGACTAAAGCTCATCACAGCAACATTGTGAGTAAAATGTATAATTTAATATTTTAGTCTATTATACAGGAGGGATTCTGAGCTCGTCAGTGGCAAGTGTTATTAATTTTTGCATTACGTATTTATTTAAATTGTGAATGCCAATGAGTTTTATATTGAGTGCTTTAGATCATAGTATGCTAAAACTGACGAAGCAGCAGAATAAGGAAAAATATCAATTGCTTTAATCGGATGTTTTTTGGATGAAAATGTATTTCTATTTATCGAAAAAATAATTTGTCAGCAGATGTTATAGATGAATATTTGATGAGTTATTTGCTTTGAAAATTGATTTCCTTGTGCATTAAAATGTTAAGTAGAATTATGAAGAGTGATACAAATAGCTAGATGGTGTTGCTGTCATAAAGTAATGAAGTGAATACAATTAGTACAAGCATGGAGAGTAAAGCCAAGGCCGAAATGTCACAAAGGGAAGATGTACCAAATTAATATTCAACAATTTATGAAAAGTGGTTTGTCTAATTCTGATGTATTGTAACTCCGCAAAACCATGTGTTCATACTGAGAAGAAAACCTTTTGAAATAAAATATTCTGCAAAGCATAGTTGTCAGTAATGTGCACTACACAAGTTAACAAAAATTGTAAAGTCCAGCTTACTTGAATGGAATCCCGCAGTGGGGTGGTGCTGAGCATCAATGCTTCTATGCTCCGTGTAATGGAATAGGGATGGAGCTGGAAGCAAATACAATTCTTACTTTGCCCTGTTTCCATTCTGAGCCCCATCAAAAGAGGGAACAATGAATGGAGCAGTTGTGTCTCTGTAGAGAGGAGGGAGAATTGGAGATCACAAGATAATTAAAGATGAGGAAGGCCATTCAGCCCATCTTAATTCATCTATCCAAAGAGATGCTAACATCCCCATATCTGTAGCATCTAGTTATTTCTTAAATGATTCTGGGTTTTTGCCTCCACTGCTCTATCTGGAAGCTTGTTCGGGTTATGCTCATGAGGAGGAATGAGAAGGGGGAGTCATGCTCATTAGTGGCTGGTTAGAACTGTGGAATGCTTTTGTTGTTTGTTTGTTACAAGCAGCAGTTGTTAAGTTGGAATTGGCAGGATTAGGACCTTTAATGACCTGTACTATTCACAATATCTGAATTTAGACTGCAAAGTTCTGTGTACACAAATTTCACACGTACTGTCCAGCTGGACATTTTATTGCAATGAGGGCTGATTTAAAGTTTCTCTCTTTAAATGTTGAGCATTTGAGAAGTTGTTCGAACATCTAATTGTGTGCTTGGGGTAGTTTAAAGTATAAACTTGGATGTACGGCAGGGCCCACTATTGAGCAGTATCTTCCTCTATTTTGCTTTATTAAATGTTAAAATTATTACTCTCATTTAAAAAAGATGCCTGGAGAAGAGTTCTGCCTGCCTATTCTTTTCATGAAGCATTATATATCCAGGAGTTTAAACTTTTCTTATTGGAACTAAAAGGACTTTTACCTCCTTGGATTAAATTGCTGCTATGCATTTCAGTTCTCTGATTTTTGTGGAATTAGTGCTGCTTTCAGACCAACACAAAAGAATAACGGGCTGAAAGTAAATGGCTGCTAAAGGAAGCAAGTCAGCCTGAAATCTTTAGATTCTGTACAAACCTCAGGAGAAGAGATGCAAATAAAATGTTGCCTTTTATTGAATGAAAAGGTTATAAATTTAACTTTAATAGTATGAGATTATACCATTTAAAATAAATATATATATATTTTCCCCCAACTTCTCTACAGGAAAAAAATTCGGATTACCAGGAGCACACTGACAACTTTGGCAAGGTATCATTTCAGTTTTTTTCTCTTTCCTTGCATGTTTCAGTTTGTTCATGTTAATTTTTTTCTGTATTTTAATTTACTTTTTTATAAATGAGCACCAATTCACATGCTTGAGACTCGAGCAGTAGATCAATTTATCAAAACACTGGCAACTTTCTTAAATGTTGCTAAAAGATCTCTGCATCATAAAAATACCTAAGAAAATGATCAATAATTGTTTTTTTTTGAAGAAAAGCAAAATGACCAAACTCAAAAATAAAATAGTCCTAATAAAATAATGTCCTGTTCAGGTTAATTGCTACTATAAAGTCTAATTGATACAAGGATCTTTCAGTCAAATATTTTAAAATTTTAATCGGTGAGTGGAAGGCAAAGAAAAGTTGCAGTGTCATGGGATTCCAGAGGTGTTTCACAGTTGTGTGCCTAGCTACTAGGGAAAAGGGCATATCAATGAAAATCAAGTTGCTAGAAGAAAATATGCAATTGGAATGATAAAATAAGCACAGCAAAGTTCAAAAATAGATTGTGATGCTGCAGAAAGTTCATGTTACAAATTACATACTCGGCTGTCTTCAGAATTTTATCAGACCAAGCAACAATGTTCTATATCTCGCTGACCTTACAAAAAGCCCAAATTTTGTTTTACACATTTATAATAAACTAGTTACAAATTGAGCTATTGTTTTTTTTTCCCCACATGAGGTGACTATATATAACTGACATTATTGACTAAAAAGCACTCTTGGCTGGTATGAAAATATGTTTAAAGTTTGCTTTTTCATAAATTACTATTGGATTTCCCAGGGTTTGACTACAGGAAGTCAGGACAAAATATAGGTAGAGGTTGGGAGGATTTGGTATTTCTGGAGCTTGTGAAGCTCCATTTGATGCGAGACATGTGCAGCTGCAGGTGTGACTGCATGTCACAGAATGGTGATGTCTAAATAAGTACCGATAATTACACAGCAAATTTAATATAGAAATATTGTTAATGTTCATTAAATTTCATGTTTTTCATATTAAATAGAAGTATATTTTTTGACTGCTAATAAAGTTTTGAAAATAAGAGAGTTAAGAGTTGTGTACGAAGTTTTCTGGGCTTTGTTCCATCAGGTGACCTGTAATGGTCTTTTCCTGTCCAGTACATTCGTAATTTCCTATGTAAAGATAGACACGAAAAAGCTTTATTTGGCTTGCGTGATCCTGGAGACAAAATGTATGTAGGTTCCGACTGGAGAAATGATTAAGCCTAAATAAGTTGTTTGTGACTGCAGTCTGATTGTGACTAGATATTTCCACTAGATGGCGCTTTTGGGTTGTTTGCTCTGAACATCTTGCTCTGCGATGTGCTTGTTATATCTAGGCAAATTTTAGCTCAGTACTTGGAAAACTAAAGCCCTGAAAGCATTTTACAGCTTGTGCTGAGATGCGATAATATGATATTCCAGATCTGCATTCATATGACACCTGCACAAATTGTACTGCAAGTTAGCTATATGCAAATGCACCACTTTGTCCTGTCTGCTGATGCAAAGATTTATACACTCTGAAAATAATGCTAATTTCAAATCTGCTTGGCAGGTTCACAAAATTTTAACTGTGGATTATTCTTTCTACGTAAATATTTTCTAGTAACAAAAGCTATAGATATATGGACTGCTTAATGTGAAGTTCAAGATTCCCCGAGTGATAGGATGCAGATTTCAATCAGGAATTTCCTCCATTTGGCATGGTACTGATCTCAGAAATTCCCCGAGCGAGGGGCCAAACAAAAGCACATGGAGAGGAAATCAGCCTGGAAGTTGCCTTGCGGCTGTTGTGCATCTCCTTGTGGCCTATTGAAGAATAATTCAAACAAAGGCTTAAAAGTATCCTATCTTAACATGTCACAGGCCTTTTGGTTAGGGAATGGTACAGGAGGCTTTCAGTCAAAAATTGGTTGGGGGGGGTGGGATGGGTGGAGATAGGAGCTGTAAATGTATTGCAGATGATGACCAGTAGAAACTAGTTTATAATTATTGTACATTCATAGTACATAGGGTAATCTACCTTTGGCTTACTTTAAAGCTGCAGACTTTCATTTTTATTTGATGTATAGTTTTGTTTAAACTTTTCAATGCAATTTTGAAACCAAGCATTTAAAGATTTCTAATTTCATTTTACCAAATGGCTTACCAGAATGCAGCAAGGAAGAATGCATTTGTAAATACTTCATGCCGAAATGATTAGAAATCTTCTGATACTGTAGTTGTACGCATTCTTCCTGGACTGCAGCTGCCCAATGCAATACAAAACTTCTGGGTTTTGATTTCTTTTTGAGATCCAAAAAAGTTCCTTGATCTTTTACATGTCAGCACTAGTAACAAAGACCAAGACCATAATGTCTTATCTCCTTAGACTAATTTTGTAGAATTTTTCAAAAATTGATTTAATCTCTTTTAGCACTTTCATTTCTCCCTACCATCACTACAAGTGGTGTCTTAAGGATATATAGCTCCTGACTTTAGGTAATCGCTGTCAATTTACTACTAAATGTGTTGGATGCATTTCCAGTTTTTGTGGAGGGGAGAGAATGGTTCTTTTAAATTCTGTTAACCTTGTTAAAGTAGTTTACGGCCCATAACAAATTGTGAACAAGTCACTTAAGATACAAGGGTAGGAATGAGGAAAAACATTCAACCTGTTTAGTGCATTTGTAGCATTATTTTCAGCAGCCTTTCCTTGGTACCAAGGTCATATCCCTTTGTTAAAGCAGAAAATTGATATGCTTGAATTTTTTTGACTTGTAATCTCGTCCACATTTGCTGTGCTAGGCGACACTTTATTTCAAAATTTAGCAACTTGAAATTACTCTGTTCAGTTTTAAGTTTTCTCAGCTTATCACATCATTTAATTTTCCTCTTGTTGAGTACAAAGAACTACCTTAGCTGCTTTTTGGAGTTCATTGTAAGTAGAGTGAACAATTATCCTAGTACAGCCTGCTTCTGCACCACCAGCAGCCTGCTAAAGAGGATCTTTGCTTAGAAGCTTGGGAAGGTTATTTTGAGGTAAGAAAGGTATCTGATGTGGGGGTATTTGCAGTTAAGATACAAACCTTTTTTAAATGAATTTTAAGTTAAGACACTACAAGTGACCTAAAGTAAATCTGTTTTTTTTTACTATAGGGACCAAAAGGTCGCAGCCCATGGACTGGAGTATCTCAGTTTTTGCAGACATCCCAAAAAATTATTCAGTTTGCTTCTGGAAAAGAGCCTCAACCAAATGATACTATAATCTATGTGGCAGGAGCATTTGATTTGTTTCGTATCCTTACTGAGAGTTAATTTTGTTTAATGTTCAAACATGCTTGATTTATGGTCTATTAAATAAATCTTATCAACTTTTCATTCCTTTACAATTTGTAAAGATATTGGTCATGTAGACTTTCTGGAAAATGTCTACAAGTTGGCAGATATGCCTTATGTTATTGTTGGTCTGCATTTTGACCAGGTAGGTACAGCTTACTCAATTTAAGTATGTATTCTAAGTGTATATTCTTATCACATTTATCTTTAATGCCATAATTAATTTCTAGGAGGAGGAGACAAAAACTTCTATTGATGTGGATAATTTTCTGTCGTGTAGTTTTGCAATCTATGCCTTCATTTTATTGTGAGAATACTAGTACATATTCTGCTTGAGTCTAAGTAATGTTAACATCATACACTCCTGTTATAAATTAAAATCTGCTGTTTCCATGTTTTTGCACTACTTGCTTTCATAGAATCATGGAATGGTTGCAGCACAGAAGGCAGCCATTTGGCCCGTCGAGCCCGTGCCGGCTCTCTGCAAGAGCACTTCAGCTAGTCCCACTACCCCGCCCTTTCCCCGTAGCCCTTTCCTTCAGATACTTATCCAACTCCCTTTTGAAAGCCGTGATTGAATCTGCCTCCACCACCCTTTCAGGCAGTGCCTTCTAGATCTTAACCACTCACTGAGTAAAGTTTTTTCTTACGTCGCCTTTGGTTCTTTTGCCAATCACCTTAAATCTGTGTCCTCTGGTTCTCGACCCTTCTGCCAATGGGAACAGTTTCCCTCTATCTACTCTGTCCAGACCCCTTTGCAGTAAATATATAAAAATCATTTTAAATCAATTGAACTCTTGTGATGGTACAGAAAGGAAGCAGATTCATAAGTTCCAACTCGTTACCAAAATCTCTTTGTTTAACGTATAAGCACTTGCACAATAAACTACAATGGAAAATTTTGTGTGGAATATTAGCCTCCATTAACATGCAGTTTATTGATGTGCCCTTCTATCAAGTGCTATTAATGAAAGGGAACTCTTAACTATGCATGATTGGACAGGAATTGTAATGTAGGTTAAATCAAGTTAGTAAATTTTGTGTGGGTGCATCTGTCTGGGCTGGATTTTGTCAATGGGGACGTGATGGAGGCGGGACTCCCACTTTTTGGGTTGTAGTCCCGCCTCCATCGACTTGTGGCCAACCCACTGTATTTTCCCTTGATTGACCTTGTTAAGCCCACCCAGCGGGCTTAGCAGGCCAATCAAGGGTCCCTTGGATACAGGTGACGTCAGCCATTGAAATTTTATCTGTCAAGAGCTTTTGACAGATGAAATTTCAGCGTTTGACAATATGATTTCTAACGTGAGTTCCTGTACTTAGACTCAGTTAGAAATCAATCCAGCAGAGACTGCAGCTTTTGACAGCTCCGCGGCCATTCTGCTTTCTGTGCCGGTGAGCTGAAGGAAGGAAGCCTGCAGGACAAAGTTAAGGTAAGTACAAGTTCTTAAAACACTTTATATATACACACACCAAACACACTTACCTCTGCACTCATGCACCCATCACTCACCTGCACACCGGACATCTCGACCCCTCCAAGCCCTCCAGACCGACGGTCCGCCTCGCTAAATCGGCGTGGTTCGGAGCTGTCGGGAAGCCCACACTTCAGGGCTAAAAATAGGGATTAGGCAAAAAAACTGCCTGTTAACTACCTGTTAACAGGCAGTTTATTGGCACTAATCCCCTTCCCGCCTCGGGGAGGCGGGTCCCAGCACAGGTCGGGTACTCGCCTCCTGTGAAACTGGCATGGGGGCGGGATGGGTTCGGGACCCCCGAATCTGCTATTTTCCCACCCCACACGCCTCCAAACCCGCCTCCACGGGTCAATGAAAATTCTGCCCTCTGTGTGTCTCTCTCTTCTCGTTCAGCTAGTTTAGGATAACATATGCGCTTACCTTCTGCCTCATGGATAAGTGCTTGATTCTGTTTGTTATATCAGTCTAAGCTTGGAAATTGAGAATTGGTATTTTATTAAACATCTTTCTTTTGCAGGAAGTGAACCGATACAAGGGAAAGAATTACCCAATTATGAATGTGCATGAAAGGACACTCAGTGTACTGGCCTGTAGAGTGAGTATAGTGTTGTTTTATAATAGGTCAGGATTTGAGTATGCAATGAATATTTTTAAATCATGCTCTGGTATTCCAATTTGTGAGCCAGTTCTAAATTTTGCTACATTATATTTTGCCACAATGATTTTTTTGCTTTACTTTTCTTTCAGTATGTGTCAGAAGTAGTGATAGGCGCTCCTTACTCTGTGACTGCAGATTTGCTGGATCACTTCAAGGTATGATTATTTAAACTGAAAATTGCACTAAATTAGATTAACTGTGTAATTTCCCCATCTAATGTTTTCTTCCCCCTCCAAACTTTTCAAATTATCATGGCTAAATTTTAGCTTTTTGAAATCCAATTTTAAAAATTCGGAATCGCAAACCTGAAATTCTATTCAAACGATGTTTCTTTTTTCCCCAATATGAACACAACTATATAATTATAGAATTCCTGTCCAAAGATTTCACTAACACTCGCAATACTCAAGTCAAATCGTGTTTTTATTACAATCATCAAATATCAGTGGCATAGTACATTACATAGCATAGAACAGTATATCCTCCAATTCACCATGAGCAACATTGCAGGAGATCTGCTTTATCATTTCAAACCTTCCATCATAAATTTAAGTACAGATTAACTCCAATACCCCTTTAAATTCTAGTGCAGTGCACAATATCTGCCACACAACTCCAACAGTCAGATTTTAGCATGTGTTGCCAGATATTTTAAAGGAATGAATCAACCCTTTTGTTTCCTGTGTTCTCCCTCTTCTCCAGTATCCCCTCACCGTTTGTGGCTAAGAGCAAGTAACTTGCTTCTACTACTTTGTCAATGGTCACTAGAGGGCATGTGATGTGAATTACCAAATACCACCATTCCTCTAATCAATGGTGCATCCTCTCCACCTGTATCACCAGATCTAGTGACAGTAAATTGCAACTTCAGTGAATTCAAAGTACTTATGTTGCAGTGATTGTAGTATGATTCGTAAATGAGCACCTGCTAAATTGTGCTGCAAAAGAAGGGGAGAGAGAATAGATGTACAGTAGAACACCTTCAAGTTTCAGTACCAAAAATATAAACTGAAATTTCTCTATGCCCCTTCCAGACAAATTAAAATTAGGCAACTACTTCAAACTGTAATCCTAAATGTTCAGCATTGTACTTTAACAAAATAGACAAAATTGTACATACTATAGCAGTCTTGTATGACACCACTGAACATGGTTGTGGGGAGGAGAAAGGAGGGCAAACTAAAGATTCCGTTTTTACTGAATTTAGTTCTATGTCCATTTAATAATTTTGTAAAAATGTATTCTTGCACATCTATAATGTGAGTGAAGGACACTGAGGGCATGGATTTATAGTAGTGGTTCAGGGAATGGCCCAGTTCATTGTATTGAGGATCCCTGTTCTATAAATTCAAATTGCTTTAAAACTGAACCTAAAACTGATGCTGGAAATCTGAAATATAAGCAGAAAATCATGCAGGTCAAACAACATCTGTAGATAGAGGAATAAAAGATTAACGTTTCAGATCTATGGACAAAGAATCATAGAACTGAAATGTTAACGCTACTTTTCTGTGCTAAGTTGATCTCAGCTGGCGTAGTAAGTAAGCCTCAGTGCCCCTAACTTACAGGATTAAAAATCAACCAGGTTTCTTGCACCTGACTACTATCCAGCAACATTTGCTAGACCTGTTTGTGTAATGTCCAGATTAGGATCTATTGTGATGCCCTATGCAGTTAAATAGCCTGCCAACAGTTACTGTTGAGGATGATTAATGGCCATTTGATTATAGTATCTGAGGTTGACCAATGCCCACACACAGCATGGAGTTGAAACCCTTCAGGAGGGAGGGGAGAAAACTGATAAATATGTAATTTTAAGGAGCCTTTTTAAAATGTATTGACTCCCCCACATCCCCCATCACATGTGAGAAACTAACTTCTTGCTTTATGCTTCCCTTCTTCATACTGCCAAGATGAGCTTGTTGGTGGAAAATCAGATATAATGGCCTGGAATTTAGGGTCAGCGGCAATCACCGCTGACTTCGAAGAAAGCTGCCCACAAAGATCTTGTGATCTCTGTGACGAAAACTTTAGCTTTCTCGACCTTAATTTGATTGTAGCGCTGTCAAAGGGGGATCCCTAGCATACAGCAGCAGTGATGTCATCAAGCTGTCTAAACATTGCATAATTCTCACAGACAGCAAACCAGGAAATAAAAAGAACTGATTATCATTTCACCTTTTTAAAAATTTAGAGAGCGAAATAAAGATTGAGACATACACATGGGGTTTAGGTAGAAGCTGAAATGTCAAACAAACTTTAAAAAAATATATTATTTTAAAAATCTAGTAATTTTTATCATAATTGAGAAATTTGATATTCCACATATATATAAAATTAGTTTTTCAGGGCCAGAACGGTTGTTCAGTCAATATGCCATTAAAATCCCAGTTACACCTATTCCAACAAGGCTTAACATTTTATGGGGTGTTTAACAGCGATATTAAGTTTTCGTCAGTTCAACTGATTTCACTGATTGCCGGCTATGGGGAGTTCCACGGCACAGCCTGTGGCGGAGCAGGGAATGACTGACCGCAACTTCAGGATTTCCACATTTACCTACGCATGCGCTAAATCCTGAAGTTACGATCAGTTTCAGAAGGGGATTAAGACGAACGCTGACAATTTCGCCATCATTACCACCGCAAAATCCGGGCTTCTGTATTTATAAAATACTGGGCCAATGAATACATCTTCATTCACAGTTGTCTTAAATAAATTACAACTGTACAACTCTGTTTATGCTTTTTATTTTGGCATGCAACTGTTGCTGAAGTCATCATACAGTAACTTCTAGAACCAAAGTTTTCATAAACAATTCAGCCTCAAAAATCATCTATGTAAAGAATACAATTACTCTGCAACTTTAAATTATGGCTTATAAGAATTGAAACCCATGGAATACACAACTAAAATGCATCAACCGTTCTGTAGAAATCATGTTACAATATGAAAAGTTTTGTACATTGTGTAGTGAAATTAAATTTGGGGTGTAACTGAAGAAACCTTACAATACAGTTTTTCTCCTGTATGTATGTCTGCTTATCAGGGTGAGGGATTGACCAGGCTGGCCAACAGGAAAATGCTCCAACTGCATCAGCTGCACCCTATGTTAGAGAGAATGCTCATTTACCCTAGTATTATTCCTAATATGCTTTCACCCTCTATTCTAGCAGCATGTTTTTGAGTTTCTAGGGTTTCCACAGTAATGTTAAATTTGATAAATACTGTGCTGAGGTCTCCAACATTGAGATTAATTTAGATTGCTGAAGCTTATTAGGTCCTTTTCGTACTGTCAGGAAACTGCCTTCACTTCTACCTCAATTGGATTCTACCCCAGGTCCCACAGGTGAACTCACTGATCATTAGTTTCAAAGCTTTACACTCCACTTAAGAAATCATCTTGCTAAATAAATAAAAAAAGAAATCATCTTGCATTTTGTTTGAGTAGTATTTCATTACATTTAAAGTTTCTCTCGTGGCTAATTTGTGTTATTAAGGTCCCATGTTGATTTACTGGACAGATGAGCTGAAAATCTATCCTATCTTCCTTTCAACCTTCAAGGATTTGAAAATATTTTAGTTTTCTAGTTTGCTGAGGAGGGAAGAACGAAAATGAAAAGATTAGTGACATCAAAGGACTTGAGCCTTGAAGCACCAGGCCAAATCCAAACTGTTTGCTGTTACTTATTAATTTATTGAATATGAAGTGATGAATGAGCTGTGTGAACTGTTTGCTAATGGTCTTCACAGAAATAAAACATTTTTTTACAAGCATTTCATTGCAGTTGTGATTAATCGCTACAAGGACTGAGGAGACTATTCTTTTCTCTCCAGGTTGACTTAGTCTGTCATGGAAAGACTGAAGTAATGGCTGATAAGGATGGTTCAGACCCATATGCTGTAAGTTGAGACTTGTCACTCTGAACTCTAATATATATTTATAAAGATCATTATTTTATCATTAGGAGCTCTGCCTTTATTCATCTCCCTCTCCACTTCCCCTTCTGCAGAGACTTGAGCACAAAAGTCTAGGATGACACTCAGTGCTGTAGTGAGGGAGTGCTGCACTGTCGGAGGTGCTATATTTCAGATGAGACGTTAAAACCGAGGCCCCGTCTGCTCTCTCAGGTGGACGTAAAAGATCCCACAGCACTATTTCAAAGAAGAGCAGGGGCGTTATCCCCAGTGGGCTGGCCAATATTTATCCCTCAATCAACATGACTAAACAGATTATCTGGTCATTATCACATTGCTGTTTGTGGGAGCTTGCTGTGCGCAAATTGGCTGCCGCGTTTCCTACATTACAAAAGTGATTACACTTCAGAAAGTACTTCATTGGCGGTAAAGCGCTTTGGGACGTCCTGTGGTCGTAACAGGTGCTATATAAATGCAAGTCTTTCTATTTGCTTAAATGCTGCAAATTAAAAACTGGATTCACTAATACAATTGTCTTGGAATGCTTGTGCAACAAATCATTTAAGTAAAAACAGAAAATGCTGGAAACACTCAACAGGTGTGGTCAAGTTGGGTGGTCAGCAGTTTAGTGGGATTAAGGTCAAAAGAGCAGGAAGTGGGTATCATGGACAAGATGAGCTCAGAGAGCATGAGGGGAGATAGGAGAGAAACTAGAGAAAGATGTGGGTTCAGGGCAGGGGAACCTTGGGAAGATTGGCTTGATGGAGAAGGGAGGGGTGCAGCAGAGGGAGCTGAATTGATGTTCTCAATCATAGTGAGAAAGAAGTCCACAACCTCCTCTCACTTGTTGCAAGTGAAGGCGGAGGGGGTTAAAGGAGAAGGTTGGTAGTGGAGAAGAGAAGACCGGGTTATCTTTGCATTCCAGGATGATCCTGGAGTAGAGAGCAGTTTTGGCAGAGGAGAGCAGGGCCTGGTAGTGCTTGATGTGGTCCAACCAGATCTGGCGATTAAATGGCAAAACCAATTGTGCGTCATAAATGTTCAAATCTGCGTCCCTTGCATTTAAGGGAGCAAAGATGGGGGCTTTACCGGGGGAATGACCAGGGTGGGAGAGAGTAAAGGTTTTATTGGGGGCAAGGGTATCAAAGGCAGAGGTGAGGGAGTGATTGAGCAGATTGATAACTGCAGAAGTATCGTGGCAAACAGACAACCAAAGGCTTGACAGTTGGGAATTTGAAAAATGTTTTAATTTTTTTTTTATTCGTTCCTGGGATGTGGGCATCACTGGCAAGGCCAGTATTTATTGCCCATCCCTAATTGCCCCTGAGAAGGTGGTGGTGAGCCGCCTTGAACCGCTGCCATCCTTGTAATGAAGGTACTCCCATAGTGCTGTTAGGGAGGGAGTTCCAGGATTTTGACCCAGTGACGATGAAGGAACGGCGATATATTTCCAAGTCGGGATGGTGTGTAACTTGGAGGGGAACTTGGAGTGATGTTCCCATGCGCCTGCAGCCCTTGTCCTTCTAGGTGGTAGAGATCGCGGGTTTGGGAGGTTCTGCCGAAGAAGCCTTGGTGAGTTGCTGCAGTGCATCTTGTAGATGGTACACCCTGCAGCCACGGTGCATTAGTGGTGCAGGGAATTAATGTTTAAGGTGGTGGATGGAGTGCCAATCAAGCGGGCTGCTTTGTCCTGGATGGCGTCAAGCTTCTTGAATGTTGTTGGAGCTGCACTCATCCAGGCAAGTGGCAAATGTTGTTGTAAGTGACTTGGGGGAGAGTTTTTTCTGGGGCGGACTCGGAAGGAAGTGGGTTGGGATGGAGAATGTGAGTGGTGAGGGGTGCCAGGTCAAACACATACTTTTTTCCAGCAGGTGGACAGCAATTTTTGTTTTTCAACCAGCTGATTTCCTGTAGCCCTCAGTCCAGTGATGCTGAAACCAGCTGTGGCATCTCAACCACTCTCCTGGATAAAATAGATTAACCTGGTATAGATCAGATTCCCAAGCTGGGACTTTTTTGGTTTGTATTGACTATTCAGCATCTCTCTTCCTTTATTCTCTCTTCTTCAACACCTCCACACCCCCACCCTCCGCCCGGCCCTTTCAGTGGAATCTTAGAATATGCTTTAAGAGGTAACATTGAATACTTCTGATTACTTTATTCAGCTTTAGAATTTACTAGTGGGTCACACTACGTAAGAGTAAACTCAATTAGACGAGGAGCATGTAAATTGTTGAATCTGCTCCATGAACAACAACTTCAACATCATGCATCCATTGAATGTTAACTTTCCACTCTTTGAAGAACTGTTTAAAATTATTTGTACACACAGCATGCAGTTGGAGAAGATTGGTGCTGCTCATGCTGTAACTGAGATAACTGATAATTCCAGCAATCTTTTCTTTTATGTCCGTCAAGATTTGGGATAAGCTGCCAGTAGCTGTTTTCTCCGCTGAGCCAAATGTTAAAAGGCTTTCGATATTTTCTACTGACATTCCAATTACAGGGAACTCAAATCTGTTCTTTTGCCCATTTCTTATGTTTGGGTATCTGCAGCACATTGATCATTTTGGGCTGATGTGGAAAGTAGTGTGATTATTTGCATTTGCAGGCTGACTTTTTCACATTGTATCATATTCCTAGATTCAACTTTATTAAGTGTAAGCAAACCAGAATATTACTGGTAAACTTCTTTTATATAAAAAAAAATTTATATGAAATTGTCCACTCTGACCTCAACAGCAATCCATTTCAAATCACTTTCAACCCAGATATCTCAATCTAGATCACATTTCTGCAATATTGCTGCTGACTGTTTTTTGTCACCTGAGACCAATGCAAGAGATACTGAGAAACAACACTTCATATTCTAAAGGGGATATTCTAAAGATGAAGAATGCTGGTTTTATACTAACATGCGAGCAAAAATATCATAGGATTTAAATTATTATTTGTGTGACTTGCCCTTCGAGTCTGCGTTTTTTTTCCTGATTTAATTGTGTTTTACTTTTGCTGCAGGAACCTAAACGACGCAACATCTTCAAATCCATCCATAGTGGTAATGATCTCACTACAGACCACATTGTTCAAAGAATAATTAAGAACAGGTTAGAAAAGTGGCTTTCTTTTAAGCCATTTGCTGGCTATTTCCCTTTTTATGATGTAATATTTTAGATGGGAATTGTCTCTGCAAATCATTCCCATTTTTAAGTCTTTGGAGCTACAGCATCAGGATTATTTTATGAATGTTAACGATTCTCTACTGTCATTGTACTTGTGTTTATATTTTGTATTTAGTACTAATTATCCAGTATTTGCAATTTGTGCGATCGGGGTAAAGCAATATATTTTATTACATATGTTTGTAACTTGAGTTTTGTGAAGAAGATTGGAGAGAGAGAACAAAGTTGTTCTCTTCTACCTCTCTTTTACAGAAGTCGACAATTTGTACTGGGCTGCTGACACCCATGGAAATGTACAGCTCCGGTACCTAATCCAAACAGCTATTCTTCCTATGTAAGCCTGGATGAATGTTGGGGAGGGGAGCACTTGGCATCGGCAGCCGTCATAGCTGAAGCTAAGCCTAATTCTGTCCGCAGTCAATATCGATATCATAGAGGTTTCTAGATAGCAATCGGGAGTGTTGACCCTGGCCAAGAGAAACTGACACCAATTGATTGGTCTGTATAGCTATGAGACACCATATAGTAGATTTTACCGCTGAGGAGTCTTGGGGTTAATTTGGACTGCATGTTTTAAGAATTTTAATGCAGGCAAATTTCTTGAGTAACCAGTTACTTGGTAAAATGTAAGCATTTGGCTGTTTTCCCTTTCCTGCCCAGATATTTAACACATTCTTATCATTCCTGCTCACTCAGCGTCCACATACAAAAACTATTGCCATCATTCACATTTGGCGGGTAGGGTGAGGGGGACGGCAAGAATTATCTACAGCCACTGTCCCTTTAAGATCTTAGTCCTGTAATTATCATGGATGGTTATTGTGGGGAACCTTCCTCATCAATCTCATTCTGAACAGAACTAAGTTTTTTAAATCTGTTAGTGAGCAATTGTAAATCCAAAAAAAAGTTTTCCATTTTCTCCTAAAGACATATTATGCTGCAAATGTTTCTGTAGGTCAAGTGGCTATTCTTTGTGTGAGCCCAGACAGTGAGTGGCAGCAGGCTGTTTGACTATGGAGGTGCTTTTTTTTCCTCTTCCTAGTTGAGCGGTGCTGAGACCAGTTATTGTATCCCCTTTGATAATCTGGTTGAAGTGAGCTAACACAGCATAGATTGGGAATCAAATCTGGGGATGGGGAGTATGTAACTTATTTTGGTACTTTTGTAAACTGTATATTAATGTAGTTCTTGTACTAATCCTGTAACATCTTCTGAAAGTTAGTTGCACAGTAAATCTGGTGTCTGTTGTGCTGTATTCCATGACAGTTTTATGGTGTGACCATTCGGATACTTTTTAAAGCCTTTTCTAAACTTTTAGTTTTTATTTATGAATTTTTGTGCTCTTTAAAGTGAGGAGTGCTATTGCTGGGGAATGGAATGCTTTTTGGCACATAACATGTCAGTATGCACTCTCTGATAAATTATAGTACACCAGTTAGAGTAAAGATCCCTCAATAACATGCCAGCAGTGTATTTTAAAACACCAAATTCAGAACTCAACATCGATTTGATAATTCTGTTTCCCACATCAGCCAACCTGATGGCTGTCTGGATCAGACAGCCAACTTCTAATTTGTGTTGAATTACAGCCTGTTTCGTGGTATGAAGTCACACCTAATAGAAACTAGGTTGACATTAAAACTTATTTCACTTGTGACTCTTGTGCCTGGCAGGGACTGGAGAGTTTCACTCCATCAGTTTTAGCTGGACTCAAACACAGGTCCCAGGATTGTAAGGACAGATTGATAGCCCACTGAGCCACCCAGTCCCCAGATTAAATTCAACTTTAAAATGGGTGAGGATAGTAAAACTGATTCTGAAGATTTTTTGGGGATGATTTTTCATCAAGACCTCCTTTATAAATGCAGAGAAAGAATTAACAGATTAGTTCCAATGGTAGAGGATTTGAAAATGGAAGAGCGTATTGGCATCAGAATTGTTGAGATGTTGCCTTTTGTAAATTAGAAGTTTGACCCCATGTTGTCATAAGATAGGCTAAAAAATACCAAGCCATTTCCTATTCCAAGTGCAGATCTCAATCATATAGTTCACAGGTTCAGTTCCTGGTTTGTGCTGATCTCTATCAGGTCTTGTTGTCCAAAGGATAGAGAGGGGAAAACAGCCAGGGTTTCTACTCCTAATCACTATCCAGCAAAAGTGTATGTGAGAACATCAGGTGAAGACAGAATTGGGCTTGGCTATAATGCCCTCCATGCTCAGATAACCTGTCAACAGTCACTGGCTAGGCTCGCACAATACGGATGGCAGCCAGCACCCAGTCAGGAATCAGAACCTTGAGGAGGGGACAGAATTAGCATTTAAAAAGTAGGTTTTAAAGGGATAAAAGTGCAGACACAAGATTTTAGGGTGCGGACATGCTTGCAAATTTCTTATTTGAACCATGTTGCTGTGTATTGAGCAGAGGTCGAGTGTTTTTCCATAGGAAGGTTGAGAGAGATTTGGAAGGCAAGTCTGCTCTTGCAAAGCTAGTAGGTAGCTAGAGAGCAGCATTCTGAGAAATTTGGATACTGGTCATCAGCCAGTATTGCTGGAGAAAGTATGGGACATGGAGAGGCGGTTTGGGGAGGGGAGGAAGAGGAAGGACCATTTGTGAATATTTGCTGATGACCAGTTACGATATGTACTGATGTACTGTATTCATTCTTGGCATTTTATTCAGTGGTCCTTTGTCACAGTTTAGTGATTCCACATGTATATGGATCAATCGCACCAAAATAAAATGCTTGTTACATGCATTTAAAAATATTGGCCTGGAGTTTCCACTAGGTTGTGCAGTTTTTTTTCAGCACAATTCGCTCAAAATCGGCCAAACCAGAACAAAATATCACAGAATTTTACGCGCAAATTACATTCAGCGCAAATTGAGTTTCGCAATCTTTTGCGCTAATATAAAAAACAACGCGCTGGAAGTCGGCCCCACCCACAAAACTGACCACGCCCCAAGATTGATTAATCACCATTGCAAGTTTCTGCTAATTGTGCCCATTTGCGGGCCTTTGAGGAGGCTCTTAAAATTAAGGTTTTTATAGGCATAAGGATACTAATGGGCACATTTTAAAAGCTTTACGAAGAAACTGACTAGGTATAAAAACACGACGGGAAAAATGGTCCAACCGTGGCTAACAAGAGAAATTAAAAATAGTATTAGATTAAAGGAAGAGGCTTATAATGTTGCCAAAATAAGTAGTAAGCCTGAGGATTGGGAGGATTTTAGAATTCAACAAAGGAGGACCAAAAAATTGATAAAGAAAGGGAAAATAGAATATGAGAGTAAACTAGCGAGAGACATAAAAACAGACTGTAAAAGCTTCTATAGGTATGTAAAAAGGAAAATATTAACAATAGTAAACGTGGGTCCCTTGTAGGCTGAGACAGGAGAAATTATAATAGGGAATAAGGAAATGGCAGAGAAATTAAACAATTACTTTGTGTCTGTCTTCACGGAAGAAGATGCAAAAAACCTCCCGGAAATAGTGGAGAACCAAGGGTCTAGCGAGAATGAGGAACTGGAAGAAATTCGTATTAGTAAAAAAAAATAGTACTGGAGAAATTAATGGGACTGAAACCTGATACAGTAAATCCCATGTACCTGATGGCCTACATCCTGGGGTTTTAAAAGAGGTGGCTATGGAGATAGTGGATGCATTGGTTGTCATCTTCCAAAAGTCCATAGATTCTAGAACGGTTCCTGCGGTTTGGAAGGTAGCAAATGTAACCCCACTATTTAAGAAAGGAGGGAGAGACAATGGGAACTACAGACCAGTTAGCTTGACATCAGTAGTAGGGAAAATACTAGAATCTATTATTAAGGACGTGGTAACAGGGCACTTAGAAAATAATAATAGGATTGGACAGAGTCAACACGGATTTATGAAAGGGAAATCATGTTTGACATTTTTGAGGTTGTAACTAGCAGAATAGATGAGGGGGAACCAGTGGATGTGGTGTATTTGGATTTTCAGAAGGTATTCGATAAGGTGCCACATAAGAGGTTATTAAACAAAATTAGGACTCATTGGATTGGGGGTAATATACTCGCATGGAGTGAGGATTGGTTAATGGATAGAAAACAGAGTAGGAATAAACAGGTCATTTTCGGTTTGGCAGGCTGTAACTAGTGGGTACCACAAGGATCAGTGCTTGGGCCTCCGCTATTTACAATCTGGATGAGGGGACCAAATGTAATATATCCAAGTTTGCTAATGATGCAAAGCTAGGTGGGAATGTAAGTTGTGAGGAGGATGCAAAGAGGCTTCAAGGGGATGTAGACAGGCTAAGTGAGTGGGCAAGAACATGGCAAATGGAATATAATGTGGAGAAATGTGAAGTTATCCACTTTGGTAGGAAAAATAGAAAAGCAGAGTATTCTTTAAATGGTAGAGATTGAGAAATGTTGGTGTTCAGAGGGACCTGGGTGTCCTTGTACTCGAATCACTGAAAATTAACATGCAGGTACAGCAAGCAATTAGAAGAGCAAATGGTATGTTGGCCTTTATTACAAGAGGATTTGAGTATAAGAGTAAAGACGTCTTACTGCAATTATATAGGGCCCTGGTGAGACCACACCTGGAGTATTGTGTACAGTTTTGGTCTCCTTACCTAAGGAAGGATATACTTGCCATAGAGGGAGTGCAATGAAGGTTCACCAGACTGATTCCTGGGATGGGGGGATTGTCCTATGAGGAGAGATTGAGTAAACTAGGCCTATATTCTGTAGAGTTTAGAAGAATGAGAGGTGATGTCATTGAAACATACAAAATTCTTACAGGTCTTGGCAGGGAGGATGTTTCCCCTGGCTGGGGAGTCTAGAACCAGGGGTCACAGTCTCAGAATAAGGGGTCGGCCATTTAGGACTGAGATGAGCGTAAATTTCTTCACTGAGGGTGGTGAATCTTTGGAATTCTCTACCCCAGAGGGCTCAGTTGTTGAGTATATTCAAGACAGAGATTGATAGATTTTTTGGATATTAAGGGAATCAATGGATATGGGGATAGTGCAGGAAAGTGGAGATGAGGTAGAAGATCAGCCATGATCTTATTGAATGGCGGAGCAGGCACGAGGGACCAAATGTCTTACTCCTGCTTCTATTTCGTATGGTCTTATGACTACACTAATGTAATTAGTAAATTGTTCTGTGTAGTTTTTCAAAGTCATTTTCAGTTATTTAAAATTGGTAAAATTACAGGTGGTGGATTAGACACTCTTATTAAAAATGCTTATTTTTTGTGATAAACCCATTTTCAGCTGTATGAATCAAACTGCGCCAAGTTTGATGGGACAGTGTTGAAGGAGCTTCACACTGCAACTAACCCATGCTATACCTGCCCTGGGAGCATTTGATGGGACAGTGTGGAAGGTGCTTCACACTGCACCTAACCCATGCTGTACCTGCCCTGGGAGCATTTGATGGGACAGTGTGGAAGGTGCTTCACACTGCACCTAACCCATGCTGTACTTGCCCTGGGAGCATTTGATGGGACAGTGTTGAAGGAGCTTCACATTGCACCTGTGAAGGAATAAGCCATATAACCTATTCAGAAAAATACACTATCTTATGAAAGAATTCTGGCCTTATTAAAACATGACAAACTGGGTTTGGAAATTTAGAAACCTAACTATGAAATAGCTATGAAAGAATTCTGGCTATTGAGATAAGACAGTTGTTGACCCTGAATAAATAACCTTATTGAAACAGAAGGTGCATGGCTCCGACAGGCTGACCTTTGGGAACAAAAACAATGGTTCACCCTGGATAAGGTGTTCTAATTTAAACTTCGTAAAGATGGCACATACGATAAGGAACATCTGCCTTTCACACCGTTCTATATGGTGACCCTAGAACACCTGGAGATGAGACAAGATTCTGGCTGATGTAGCAGTAAGAATTGCAAAGGTCGGCAGAAAGATGAATAGGGATAATTAACTTGCATCAGCAGAAACTTTAAAGGAAATACCACTGGAAAAGGGTATAAAAATTGAAGTTTCAAATAGGATATCAGACTCGCTTTAATCGGGCAAAGCGATTCTCGGCTACAGAAGCAGCTCTGTGGCCTACCACTCTTTGTACCTCGAGGATCAAAGGTATTTGATATTGATGGATATCCTGTATAGAAACCTTTAAGAACTGTAATACTGTAGCGAAGTTAAGATTTAAAAGTAAGATTCTCTGTTAAAAAGATAGTATTTTTTCTCTTTAGAACTGTTAATGTTGCGATTGACTGATTCACCAACTGTAAATTGCATGTCAGTTCTTTTAATAAATCTCTATATATTTTTAGAATTGTCTCACATAAGTCTTCTGTATCAATAACTCGCGAACTCAATTTCTGTACACTCTTTGGTGAAGAGTTACAGAATTCTGGGGGAGATCTCTGGACCCTCATAATATCCAGGACGGTACAGTCTAGCTAAACTTATTAAAAGCGCTATCTGAAGGACGGTAACATTCTCGGGTTGTTCCTTTCCTTTAGCGAGAGATAGCCGGACCTTTCGACCCAATTAAGCGTCTTTAGGATTCGGCTACCTCAAACTTTAGTTGAAAGTGAACGTCTGAGAAATACGCCTGATCCGGGGTAGGGGCTAGGACTAGTAAATATCCCTTCACACCTAACCCATGCTGTACTTGCCCTGGGAGCATTTGATATTGGCATTGAAGGTGCACTGGATTTTAAAAGGATAAATCCATTTTGAAATCCACCCATCTTGATTTTTTTAATATTTGTCAATTTCATAATTACTGTGAATTGCTAGCCATTTACTCAAAACTCTTGCAGTGTTCGACTGGAAAACTGGTTTTAAAACATTGTTTTACAAATCCTGGTATTGTTTTTAAAAGCTTTTGTTAGATTTAGATTTCCTCCAGTCTGTGCCTGAATTTAGTTTTCACTGATGTAATAAAGCTGGACAACATGGAGTGTTTCATTCCCTAGCCCAAACATCCCTTAGCTTGATGAGCACAAAATTCATGATTTTATTTTAAAATTGCAATATTTTGGACAAATGTAAACTACAACATACTGTTGTTTTGTTACACCTGAGCAGATATGTATCCTATGTGATGAGGAGGAGGGAATAGTTTCATGAAGATGTATATTTCTCAAAAAAACACTGTTGGATCCATTGATCATAAAAATTAACTATTATATTGTAGATATTATATGACTTAGGAATGCATTTGAAATTTCACACCTGCAATAGTACAATATTTGTTTAATATCTCTGCTCCATTTAACATTTTTTCTTTTACTTCTATTAAAAGGTTACAATTTGAGGCAAGAAACCAAAAGAAAGAAGCTAAAGAGCTAGCTGCAATAGAGGCCATCAAGAAGAAAGGTGATGAACGAATCAAAGGAATCCCGAACCAGAAAACCAGTCAATAGTGCTATCTGCACAAATCTGAAACACACAACTGTGATGTCCATTTACACCAGTACACTACATTTAATGAATGGTCTTTCTTCCGCACTGTTTGTCTTATGTTTACCAGATCTTAGCTTTCTAGATTTGCAGTGGGTTTACTTGGCAAAACTTGTAATATTTTTAATAGTTTAATTTAAAATGATGGGATGCACTAAAGGGGTGGTCTGAACTTTTTTGGGTGTACTAAACCAGCTGCTTGTAAATATCCAGATGGTAGTAAGAGTGTTTACAGTCCAGTGCTGTAAAAAGTTTTAAAGTATATAATTTAAAATTATATATTCTATTTTCATTTAATTGACCTGTAAAAGGTCTGATAACATTGTAGACTTTTCAAATATCTATTATACTTTTTTGGTAATTGGATTTTATGTATGTATCATGCTGCTTTTCTATTTATAAAGATATTTTAAGGTGCAATTAAAATTGAAGCAATTTTGATGTTTACTAATACCAAGAAGATCTCAACTGAATTTGCAAATAGTGAGCTGTGTTTTTTTTTTACTTTCCTCTGTTCATCATAGTGCAGGAGGCAATTTTAAATCTTAAGATTTTGTTTTATAAAGATCTTGAACTACAAACCATAATGGGTCCCCCCACCACGCCCGGCATCCCATAATCTCCAGTGGTTGGACAGCAAGTTAAAGCATTAGTGCTTTTTTTTTAAATAAATATTTTTCTTAGCATATTTGGTAGTTCTAATTATTCCTGGGCACAATGCATTTTGGTAGCTGTTTTATTTCCTGGGACCATACATTATTACGATAGAGGTCTGCGGTATGTACAATTACCCATATGTACAATTGGTATGATATCAAATATATTGGAAATAAAGTCTAATTCTCTTTAACAAAGGTTTAAGAAGAAAACATTCTAAATTGCTAGATTGTACTTTAGAGCCTGTTTTACATTCTAACACTACACATGTGCAAAAGAGCTTGGAGTAAATTTCTAGCTCTTGAGTGTATGCTAGAAATTATGAAATAAAAATATTTTTTCCCTTTTTAAAAAAAAAAAGAATTACAGAGCACCCTCAGTAGTCTATATCCCCTTTCAATAATTGAAATCAGGATTAGTAACATTGAGAGCCAGTGGCCTTTGAAACTGAACCAATTGCATTATAGTGGTCACAGCATCCTGTTGATTTATGTCATAAACTGCCGAACACAGACAATAGTAAGTAATACTACTGTTGTCTCCTTCCTTTTCTTCTTATCACTTCTAGAAAGTAAAATAATTTGTTTTTGAAAGATTACATTTTGTGTTCTGTAGGGTTGCTTACCATTACTATGTTTTTCTTCTTAACGTGTTCAGTTTGCTTCTGAAGTATATTGTACTTCTTGTAAATATCCTGTTTTGTGTTTATCTTGAACTTGTTTCACTTTTAATGAATGTATATCCTGGCAAACCTGTGTCTATAAAACTCTTGAATTGAATGTCTGCTTCTCTCCAATGGTAAATTAAAATAAATGCCTATGTTGTGTAATGTATGCTGGTGTAACTTAACGAATAAACCAACACACAAGTTTTGTGTGGCGTGGCTTTGAATTAGCAATGTGCTGACTTAAGAAGTAGCATTTTTAACTTGAATTTTCTCTTGTGCCCTTTTGTCACTGTTTGCTTCTAATGCATTTCCTTATATTGGTTTCTACTTTATTTCAATTATGTCCCATATTTATTTTATAAACTGTAATCACTTAACTGCCAATCAAACAGTGAATTAAAGACCTTGGTATGTGGGAAATGGGACAGCTGATAAGTGTAGAGGGAATTGTGCTAGCTCTGGACAGATAGCTATAATAGGTTACACAACATAAAATGTACTTGTAGCTCAAAGACATATTTCTGTGATTTTTAACTACAGATTCTCAGAGCCTTTTGAAACTTGAAATTTCTAATACTGTACATTTTGACTGTCATTGAATTCAAGCATTGTTCCCACTGCCACAATGGTGGTGATTTGCCAGTGGATCAATAAGCTCAGGAAAAAGGATGTTTTGCTTGCAAGAAGCTCTTAGTACTTGGCTCAGGCTTCAGTCAACATCAGTAGCAATAGGGAATGTGTTTTGAAGTACAAGGTGACTTTGACATTTTAGGCAGTGTTGCGAATTGGGGAGAAGGAAGCTCTAACAGACAAATGAACACTGGACTACATACTGTAGAATGAATGCACTGTAAAGCAATCCTTTTTCCATTCATGTGTGTCCACTCTCCGGAGGAGGGAAGAGGCGCAGATGATTAATATAGGGATAAGTATACATCATTCCTTGCACTTACTCCTACACTGAATTCCTCCTTTAATGTTAAATTCTCCTACCTAATTTAATTTTAAACCTAATACACCAACAAAGGAGGAGATTTTGATCAGATTTGTAACCAATGTTGCTGACTGGGTGTAATATTGAGTAATTGTGCTCACTTTGCAGCAATTTTTGATGCTATTAACAGCAAGACCTATAATCTTGTTTTGAATGAGTGACTGTTGGAGCATTTGAGACAAGTTTTTTTAAATCTGGTAACAATGACTAGTAGTAAATGAAATATTTTTTCCATTTCTGATTGGCTTTATTGTATTCAACATTTTAACTCTCAAATAAAACTTACATTATAGAAAGTACTTGTCTATTGAAAGTGAGGTCATTTAAATACTTAATGTATTGAATAACAAATTTGCCTTTAATAAATGGGTAGCAACACTGAATAACAAAGTATAAAAATTCTGCAATCCAATAAAGAAAAGCAAATATTTGTTACCCTGGTAGAAAAGTTCAAGCATAACTGTCATTCAATGTTCCATGACACCATTTGAATAATTTGCACACTACACAGACGGAGAGGAAACAAAAATACCAACTTTTCTTTGTGTGGATAGCATTTACCAATTCCTACCTAGAACAAGACAATGAAATATTGTATATGCACCATTTTACAATATTGATGAGGTTCTTTAAGTACATTTATACCTTCACTTTGCATCAATATAGGTGTGCAGTAATGTAAAAGTGCCAGTACAACTCACATGAGCGATCCAATTTCAGAGTATGGTAAAGCAAGAGATGTGAGATAACCATTGGATGCACTAGACTACTTGGAACTTTTATCAACTTATTCAATCTTTTTAATATTCTGAGAAATCTTCAACATTGTAATTAGCTACTTGAAAGTAAATCTTAGACCCGTACAGTGTTGCTAAATTTAGTATGGGGTGCAGCTGCCGGTATAACTGGGGTCTACCAAATGCACATCAGATTCTGATACCAATCCCATACTTATAACTGCAGTATTACTGTAGCAATTGGATACCTACACCTGTTTTTATAGGGTGAGAATAGAACATAATGGCCCAAAATTTGTGGTTGTAATGATGGCAAAACTGCCGGCACTCCCCGCCATTACTGTGTAAAACTGACAGCAACTTCTGGCGCGCACACGTGCAGTTAAATGTGGAAATCTGGAAGTTGCTGTCGGTGATACCCTGCTCCTCCACGGTGCACTGTTGCAGTCTTCGCAGATGCAATCAGTGATTTGGCGTGAACTTCAACTTTTTACACACTATTCTCGCTGTAAAGACCAGTGAAAATTATAAGCCTTGTTGAATGAGGTGTAACTGAGTTTTTAACGGTGTTCTAAATCATAGTTACTGTTGAACAACCTCCCTGGCCCTGAAAAACTAATTTTACAAATGTGGAGTATCATTTCCTCAATAACATTTAAAAATTCCATGATTTAAAAAAAATTTAGTTTGATATTTCAACTTTATCCAAAATCCCATGTTTCTGTCCTAGCCTTTATTTTGCTTTCTGTAAAATGATTAAGAAGTGAATTATAATCTGCTTTTTACTTCCTGGTTTGCTGTCTGAGAATTCTTTAATCTGATTGGCTGATCAGCCTGCCTGATGATTTCACTGTTGCTGGATGCCACAGATCCCCTATAGATGGCGCCAGATTCAAAGTCACATCGGAATAGAGGAAATGGATGCTCCAGAACCTGCTAAATCTTTGTGGGCAGCTTTTTTCGAGCTCGCCACTGACCGTAAAATGCGGGCCAATGATCAGGTTGTGATGTTGGGGAATCAGCTGATAAGCCGATGTTCACATATCTTTTCTGGATATGCAGGTGACACAGTGTATAACGCATACTATATAACGCAAAGCATGCAGTTAGGGGTGAAAATTGAATCCAGCCAAGTACACCAATAAGAATTTTTTCTGTCATCTGTAATAAACTCCCAAACACATTTTTCAGAAATAGAGCAGCATAATGGGAATTCATGATAAATTGCAATGAATAGTGTTTGTTTATTTTTATTTTGTTATATTCCATGTAAAGCTAAGTCTCGAGCACCATTTCCACAAGCAGCATAAATGCACCGGTAATGGAATTAAGAGAGAGCGGGACTAAACGTGTCTTCCTGGTCCTGAAGAACATATTAGTAGGAGATTTATAACCTGTGTTTAGTATATGATGTGATCTCTGCAGCCAGTCCACTGGCACTATTGACATGGCCTTCAGCCAACATGACCGTGAAGGGATTAGCCCATGATTCTCACGCTCTTGCCAGTTATTGTGTTTAAGTAATAAAAACAGAAAATGCTGGAAACACTCAGCAGGTCAGGCAGCATCTGTGGAGAGAGAAACAGAGTTAACGTTTCAGGTTAGGTCACGGACCTGAAACGTTAACTCAGGTTTCAGATTTCCAGCATCCGCAGTATTTTGCTTTTGCATTGCATTTAAGTACCTGGGTTCTATACCAGTTGAAATTTGCAACCTTATGATTACAGCATAGATTTTCAAACTGGGGTCATAACATAAGAAATGGGCCATACGGCCCTTCGAGCCTGCTCCGCCATTCAATAAGATCATGGCTGATCTTCAACCTCAACTCCACTTTCCCGCCCGATCCCCATATCCCTTGATTCCCCTAGATCTATCGATCTCAGCTGGTCCCTGGTCTGTGAGATCAGCAGATTTCTGCATCTGTTGCCTTACTATGGCGTTGTTTCTGTACGCTAGTACAGTACATTATCTGGGGCAGCTGACAGTCTTTTGGAAGATTTGGTGGTGGGGGTGGGGTTCCCTAGGAGTGTGTCAATATTTCCAAACCCCACCCTGCAACAGTTTGGAAACCAATGACTTGAACCCCGTGCCAGGGCAAAGAAAGGGGCTAGTGACCAATTTTAATACTCTTTTAAAAGTTCTGCCTTCCAAAACACACCGCAGGTGCCCCTTTTAGTTGTACAACATTGATATTCTGACAGGTATATAAATTATGTATTAGCCACGCTTGAATCAAATTCCCCATTCCCAAAGGAAAAACGGTGCAAAAATGACGAATATTAACTATTCACTAGGTGTCCCAAAGTGAGAAGTTGCCCTATTTAACAAGCAGACGTCATTTCCTCTGAAATTTGCCAGGGATTTTTTTTCCCTCTAGTGTAACTATAGCGCCGGCGCTTTAAACTTTTTGCAGAGAACTGGGGAAAAAAAGTTTGGTGTGAGACTGAGCAACCCGGGGACACGTGCAAGTCAGGGGAGCGAGGGAGCGACACTGGCACTGACTCGGGGAGGGGTGATGAGGTGGGGAGAAGCGAGCTACCTCGGGTTGGCTCCCCCTTCATTCTGATTTACCCCACTGCCCTGCCCTTGTCCGCCTCTCTCCGCTTCCACTTGGGAAGAAATGGTCGGCGGAGATGGGACTGTGCCTGGGATCCGAGAGCAATGCCGAGGAACGGCAGGCGCGGCTCCGCAGCGAGAAGATTGACCGTGCCCTCTACGAATATGCCAAGCAGGAGCTGAACGTGGTGAAGATTCTGCTGCTAGGTTAGTTGAAAGATTGTTGGTTCCAGTCGGTAGGTGGAACTGCGGCTGACAGGAATGATGCACCTGAGCCTATTACCCGGCTGTTTTTAGTTGAAAATAAAGTAAAAGTTGACACTTTGACTTTTCTGGGCAACTTGGTCCTACTTGGATTTGGCAAAAAAAACTTGAGGTCGAGTATATTTTTAAATATCCCCCCCCCCCCCCCCCAAAGAATGCATTTTGGAAGTCCTGTTGACATCACGCTGTTCACACGTACTGATTCTGCATGAAATTATTTTATATGTTGCCTCCAGTGTTGTGTATGCATGGGGGCAAGATGCGAACTATTTGCCCAATAACCGGGACTGAGCTCTCGTTGAGTTAGTTACTGGTCGGTGCTTGCTTTGAGGATATTGACACTACTTTAGATGCGGTCGATTCTGCCGTTATTGCAGGGAGGAAGGTATCAATCGTTGTTTTGCAATAGACCTTTTGCAGTGTAACTATTGAGGCGTGTTTGTTTTAACGTTTGGCAAATACATTTTTAAAAAAGTTGTTAAACTTTTTTTTGATGAAGACCCAGTTTCTCCAAGCCATGTAAACTGTTGTTTTTTTGGGGGGGGAGGGGGCGTCAGTCTGCTTTATATAACTGACTTGTGTTGTTTTATTATTGAATGGAATAACAAAATGAGGCATTAAAAGTGAATAATGGGAACCATTGTGCATCTTCAATAAATATTCAACAAACCGCACTGATGTAAAAAGCATGACTGTTGGCACCATCTAGGATTAAATGAGAAACTTGAGTCATGCTCTTCCCACTTAAAAGAAATTGCACTTCATTTCAAATGAGCTCTTTTAATTCAGCAAGCTGTCCATGATGGCAAACTAAATAGTCATTAAGGATTAAATTCAATGTGTTGAAAATGACCAAAAATACAAACTGTTTCGGGAAGAAAAAATGGTTTTATGTCTAGTTGGTTCCATTTCAGATATCCTAATTTGCTTAGAATAGATTTACTGCCCAAAGGCAAATGACTCTAGATGATATCAGTTGTAAACCAATGATCTTGAAAAAGTTCCTAACTACCTGAAGTAAGTGGCCTTTTACTTGAAACTCCATTCTCTTTATTTTTCTTGTATTGGAACTCTCTCCTCCGAATGCTGAAGTTCACAGCCAAGGTTACTCCTAATCTTATCTCCTGAGCATGTTCCACAGGCATCTGCCACCTTACAGGCCCCACTCGAGTGATTATTTATCCTGGGTGAGCCAACAAGGTAAGCGTCAGCAGGGTTTTTGTTCGTTGGCCATCCAACAAAACAGAGCCCATCATGTCTGCACACTCGGTGAACACTGGGTTTCAATTGTGATGCAATATCAACTTTTTAAAAAAATTCCCCATCACCATCCTGGCTGAGATCAGTCAACTCGGCTCATCCAGAAATCAAACTTGGGATTCGCTTGCCTGATGGCTCTGTGATCTCACTGAGTTGCTCAGTCATTAAGGACCCTGAAAGTCCCAGGTTTGATCCCCGTTCTGTGCTGAGTCAGGTGATCTCCCAGTTGAGGCCTTGGTTGATCCGCTTGGGTTTGGGAAAATTGGTCAAATTGGAGAGTTTCCTGCTCTTGATTACTAGCCAGTGACCCAAATGGAAAATGTGTAATGTCGTGTGAGGAAACAGCCAGCCTCAGTTGCAAAGCCTTTCTACGGTCAAATAGTCAGTGGTTAGGCTCATGCCTGAAGAATGGGCACCTTGGATGAGGTACTGGAAGGTTTCAAGTGCAGGTGGAAATTTACATAGAATGTACAGAACAGAAAAAGGCCATTCAGCCCAACTGCTTCATGCCGGTGTTTATGCTCCACACCAGCCTCCTCCCACCCTCTTCATCTAACCCCATCAGCATATCCTTCTATTCCTTTCTCCCTCATGTGCTTATCTAGCTTCCCCTTGAATGCATCCATGCTATTCACCTCAACTGCTCTCTGCAGTAGTGAGTTCCACCATCTAACCATTCTCTGGGTAAAGAAGTTTCTCCTGGATTTATTAGTGACTATCCTATATTTATGACCCCTAGTTTTGGACTCCCCCACAAGTGGAAACATCTTCTCTACATCTTTACCCATCAGGGAGTTGGCACCGTTGGGGAGAAGCACAAAGGAGAATCAGGTGCTGGTGGGGGGGATATGGGTGAATGATCAATGGTGTGTAGAATACTGTTAAGGTAAGTACTGTAGTTTACATTTGGAATACTGTGGTGAATCTTCCAGTAGATTTTATACACTTTGAAACCGTCAAGACCTTGAAAGTAAAAGTTAATGCGAGTTGTGGAATCCAGGAGATGCCTTCCTAATTGAGTCAAAAACTTTTAGATTTTAGGCACGAAGGGAAACAGCGGATTTGGCGATCGGGCGGGTAAGTGGAGTTGAGGTTGAAGATCAGCCAAGATCTTACTGAATGGTGGAGCAGGCTCGAGGGGCCGTAACTCCTGCCCCTATTTCTTATGTTCCTGTGTTTCTTGTGTTCCAGGTGCAGCAGAAAGCGGGAAAAGCACGCTGGTAAAACAAATGAAGATTATTCACAGTCACGGATTCACCGAAGAAGAACTTACAAGTTTCAAGGTAACTCTCAAAAAATATAAAGGTTGAACAAATGAGCAGTTTGCAAATATCTGCAAGATTAAAGGGGTTCCCTCTCTATTTTGTTTATTTTATTCCCCCTACCCGGGGTATCGATGTTTCAGTAAGAGTTGGGAAGGTGGTAAGAAAGGTGGAGGAGTAGCATTGTTAATCAAGGATAGTTTAACAGCGGCAGAAAGGCAGTTCGAGGGGGATCTGCCGTCTGAGGTAATATGGGCTGAAGTTAGAAATAGGAAAGGAGCGGTCACGTTGTTAGGAGTTTTCTACAGGCCCCCAAATAGTAATAGAGATGTGGAGGAAGAAATTGCAAAGCAGATTATGAATAGGTATGGAGGTCACAGAGTAGTTGTCATGGGTGACTTCAACTTTCCAAATATTGATTGGAACCTTTATAGGTCAAACAGTTCGGATGGGATAGTTTTTGCACAGTGTGTGCAGGAGGGTTTCCTGACACAATATGTGGATAGGCCGACAAGAGGTGGGGCCACATTGGATTTGGTACTGGGTAATGAACCGGGCCAAGTGTTTGATTTGTATGTGGGAGAGCACTTTGGAGATAGTGACCACAATTCGGTGACTTTCACTATTGCAATGGAGAGGGATAGGGCCATACGGCAGGGCAGGGTTTATAATTGGGGGAGGGGTAATTATGATGCGATTAGGCAAGAATTAGGGAGCATAAGATGGGAACAGAAACTATCAGGGAAAGGCACAAACGAAAAGTGGAGCTTTTTCATGGAGCAATTACTGCGTGTCCTTGATAGGTATGTCCCTGTCAGGCAGGGAGGAAATGGCCGAGTGAGAGAACCATGGTTCACAAAAGAGGTTGAATGTCTAGTCAAGAGGAAAAAGGAAGCGTATGTAAGGATGAGAAAACAAGGTTCAGTTGGGTCGATTGAGGGGTACAAGGTAGCAAGGAATGAGCTAAAAAAAGAGCTTGGGAGAGCTAGGAGGGGGCATGAGAAGTCCTTGGCGGGTCGGATCAAGGAAAACCCCAAGGCTTTTTACTCTTATGTGAGAAATAAAAGAATGACCAGGGTGAGGGTAGGGCCGGTCAAGGACAGTAGTGGAAACTTGTGCATGGAGTCAGAAGAGATAGGAGAGGTGATGAATGAATACTTTTCGTCAGTGTTCACCAAGGAGAGGGGCCATGTATTTGAGGATGAGAGTGTGATAAAGGTGGATAGGCTGGAGGAGGTAGATGTGCTGAGGGAAGATGTTTTAGCAATTTTGAAGAACCTGAGGGTCGATAAGTCCCCTGGGCCAGATGGGATATATCCTAGGATTCTTTGGGAGGCAAGGGAGGAGATTGCAGAGCCTCTGGCTTTGATCTTTGGGTCCTCACTGTCCACGGGGATGGTGCCAGAGGACTGGAGAGTGGCGAATGTTGTTCCTCTCTTCAAGAAAGGAAATAGGAATGACCCTGGTAATTATAGGCCGGTTAGTCTTACTTCGGTGGTTGGTAAGATAATGGAATAGGTCCTGAGGGATAGGATTTATGACCATTTGGAAAGATGCAACTTAATCCAAGATAGTCAACATGGATTTGTGAAGGGTAAGTCTTGCCTAACAAATTTGATTGAATTCTTTGAGGAGGTAACTAAGTGTGTAGATGAAGGTAGAGCAGTTGATGTCGTATACATGGATTTTAGTAAGGCGTTTGATAAGGTTCCCCATGGTCGGCTCATGAAGAAAGTAAGGAGTTGTGGGATAGAGGGAAATTTGGCCGATTGGATAAGTAACTGGCTATCTCATAGAAGGCAGAGGGTGGTGGTGGATGGAAAATTTTCGGACTGGAGACCAGTTACCAGCGGTGTGCCATAGGGGTCGGTGCTGGGTCCTCTGCTGTTTGTGATTTTTATCAATGACTTGGAGGAGGGGACTGAAGGGTGGATCAGTAAATTTGCTGATGACACCAAGATTGGTGGAGTAGTGGATGAGGTGGAGGGCTGTTGTAGGCTGCAAAGAGACATTGATAGGATGCAGAGCTGGGCCGAAAAATGGCAGATGGAATTTAACCCTGATAAGTGCGAGGTGATTCATTTTGGTAGGGCAAATTTAAATAAGGATTACAGGGTCAACGGCAGGGTTCTGAGGAACGTGGAGGAACAGAGGGATCTGGGGGTTCATATCCACAGATCTCTGAAGGTTGCCACTCAAGCGGATAGAGCAGTAAAGAAGGCCTATAGTGTGTTAGCGTTTATTAACAAGGGGTTTGAGGTTAAGAACCGTGAGGTTATGCTGCAACTGTACAGGACCTTGGTGAGACCACATTTGGAATATTGTGTGCAGTTCTGATCACCTCACTATAGGAAGGACGTGGAAGCATTGGAAAGAGTGCAAAGGAGATTTACCAGGATGCTGCCTGGTTTGGGGGGGAGGTCTTATGAGGAAAGATTGAGGGAGCTAGCGCTTTTCTCTTTAGAGCGGAGGAGGATGAGCGGCGACTTAATAGAGGTTTATAAGATGATGAGGGGGATAGATAGAGTGGATGTTCAGAGACTATTTCCTTGGGTGGATGTAGCTGTTACAAGGGGGCATAACTATAAGGTGCATGGGGGGAGATATAGAAGGGATGTCCGAGGTAGATTCTTTACTCAGAGAGTGGTTGGGGTGTGGAATGGACTGCCTGCTGTGATAGTGGAGTCGGACACTTTAAGAACTTTCAAGCGGTTATTGGATAAGCACATGGAGCACACCAGAATGATAGGGAGTGGGATAGCTTGATCTTGGTTTCGGACAATGCTCGGCACAACATCGAGGGCCGAAGGGCCTGTACTGTGCTGTACTGTTCTATATGTTCTATATACCTTTCTTTGGAGTGTTCCTTTTAAGAGCCAACTCGCTTGACTGTAACACCTGGCTGGGTTATCACTCTTGTATATTAGTCACTCTTTTTATAGTTAGTTTTTTCCGGTTAAAATACTAAAAGCTACTCCTTTTATAATCAGAGAGCATAAAAAAATCAGGTACGGAGGGGAGACTTGTACACTAGGTTTTACGGTAATCATTAGTTCTACAATTCACAAGATCACAACTAGATATGGATGCAGGAAGCTATTTGACAGCTTGTTACTGTGAATGAAATGGGATGTTTTTGGAGGACAAGTGTGTTGAAGTCCTTTCTACCCTTCGAAGGATGTGTGCTGTCAAGCTTATGTACCAGTAATATTGCTGTTTGTTTTGGCTACAAGTTCCAAATAGAAGGGTGGAGGCTGCCCAATGGGACAGACCAAGGGAGAAGCCTTGATTTTATTGCATTGCAGAAAAAAAACGCGAGCTCTCTCGTGCATGTTATTTACATAACACGTTATACAACAGGTAATCTGTGTATGTCAAATATACACTGGGTCAGGGTGAACACGCCTTCACTAGGGGAGGAGAACGAGGGTATGGCTCTTCACCTGTATCCTAAAGGCGGTACTTAATAATTTTGGTGATTTTATCAACGTCCGTTCTCCAAACCTATTTTAACGTCTTCGACACCTTAATAGTCTTTAAAACATGGGCATCCCTTGTGTAAGTGTCTTGTATCTGAGATCTTACACATTTTTTTGTTGTTGAATTCAACATGCTGTAATTTTTTTAAAAACTAGTGGGAGTGGCAGATGTCCATGTAAAGCAGAGAACTGCATGGATGAATTGTCCCCCGATTTCTTTGGCTTGCTGCTTCACCTCCTCGGAAGTCGTTGCCAGTCACGTTCTTTAGAATCTGTTTGCGGCTGCTGTAACCTTATTGGGGTCTTCGGTCTGTGGCAAATGGCTCTGCTGTTTCCACTCATTTGTAACTTGTGCTCCCTCACCCACCCACTTACTCTATGCCCCTCTCTGAGGGAGAAAACTTAGACCATAAATTATGTTTAATTTATTATTTTGGTGAGAGCGTCACACATTTGCTTTTTTTTTTTTACACGCACTTGTTCTTCCCCGCCCCCTCCCCCAAGTGAGTCCCTGTGTCAACCGTATTGCTGCCCTGCTATAAAAGCTATATATTAAACTCAGTCAGGTGGGGATTCAGTGTAAACTTTGGGACTGGAGGAGATATTGCCTGAAGGCCAGAAATTAGGTACAAGTTGGAGGAGTTAAAGTCAGGGTGATTGAGGTGCTGAGGAAGATGCCCCAGGGACTGGAAGTTACATAGAATTACATGGAATGTACAGCACAGAAACAGGCCATTCAGGCCCAACTGGTCCGTGCCGGTGTTTATGCTCCACACGAGCCTCCTCCCACCCTACATCATCGAATTCTATCAGCATAATTCTCCGGACCACTCCCACTCTGACCGCTCTGTCCTTGGCCTCCTACACTGTTCCAATGAAGCTCAATGTAAGCTCGAGGAACAGAACCTCATCTTTCAATGAGGCGCTTTACAGCCTTCCGGACTCGACATTGAGTTCAGCAATTTCCGATCATAACCTCTGCCCTCATTTTTTTCAGACGGCAGCTGTTGCTGATGATTCTGCTATTCCCATTTACACCTCCCCTCGACCATCTTTTGTTTCTTTTACTTATTCCATTACCATCTCCTTTCACCTTGTACCATCCCTTTTGTCACTTAATCTCTCCTGCCTTGCACTACCACAGACCTGGTCTTTCGTTCTTTCTTTCCCTCCCCCCACCCGCCCCCCCCCCCTTTTCCCTGCCTCTGTACTTGCTTACAATCTGTTACATCTCTAACCTTTTCCAGTTCTGACGAAAGGTCATCGACCTGAAACGTCAACTCTGTTTCTCGCTCCACAGATGCTGCCTGACCTGCTGAGTGTTTCCGGCATTTTTTTTTCAGATTTCCAGCATCCACAATATTTTGCTTTTCTATCGGCATATCCTTCCATTCCTTTCTCCCTCGTGCTTATCTCGCTTCCCCAATGCCTTTGCCCATCGACACGCACACACACAATTTAAATCATGAGAGTCCTACTATTTCTAATTTAAATCTATGACTTGGATTCAGCAACACAATGCAAATTGTTCACAGTTGCAGACAATACCAAACTAATTGGGGCAGTTGATTCTGTGGAGGCAGCTCAGGAATTACAACACAATTTGGGCCAAATATGTAAGTGGGCCGAGCAATGCGGATGATACTTAATGCTGATAAATGTAAAGTACTAGAGACAGGAAGGAAAAAGGGAAACGCTCAGATTCCATGGAAGGTGTCCAAGCAGTTACGGTGGAAATTGAGGCACCGAGGAGCCCGGGTAGAGATGAAGCTCAACGTGTTTTTGGCGTGACAAATGGTGTTCCCCGTGGATCTGTACTGGGGCCTCAGCTTTTCACCATATGGAGTGGAGCTAATTTACAGAACAAACGGGGAACTGTTCAACCTCCGTCGCCTCCAGTCCAGATCCAAGGTCGTCCCATCCTCTGTCGTCGAATTACAGTATGCAGACGACGCTTGCGTCTGCGCTCACTCGGAGGTCGAACTCCAAACCATTGTCAACACCTTCACCGAAGCGTACGAGAGCATGGGCCTTACACTAAACATCCGTAAGACAAAGGTCCTCTACCAACCTGCCCCCGCCACACAGTACTGCCCCCCGATTATCAAAATCCACGACAAGGCCATGGACAACGTGGACCACTTTCCATACCTCGGGAGCCTACTGTCAACAAGGGCAGACATCGATGACAAAGTCCAACACCGCCTTCAGTGTGCCAGTGCAGCCTTCGGTCGCCTGAGGAAGAGAGTGTTTGAAGACCAGGACCTCAAACCCGGCACTAAGCTCATGGTCTACAGAGCAGCAGTGATACCTGCCCTGCTGTATGCCTCAGAGACATGGACCATGTACAGCAGGCACCTCAAAGCACTGGAGAGGTACCACCAACGCTGCCTCCGCAAGATCCTGCAAATCCATTGGCAGGATAGGCGCACCAATGTCAGTGTTCTCGCTCAGGCCAAAATCCCCAGCATCGAAGCTTTGACCACGCTCGATCAGCTCCGATGGACGGGTCACATCGTCCGCATGCCCGATACGAGACTCCCAAAACAAGCGCTCTACTCGGAGCTCCGACACGGCAAAAGCTCCCCAGGTGGGCAGAGGAAACACTTCAAGGACACCCTCAAAGCCTCCTTGAAAAAGTGCAACATCCCCACTGACACTTGGGAATCCCTGGCCCAAGACCGCACAAAGTGGAGGAGAAGCATCCGGGAAGGCGCTGAACACCTCGAGTCTCTTCGCCGGGAGCAAGCGCAAGGAGCGCACGTCAACCCAAGCACCCCACCCACCCACCCCTTCAACCACCGTCTGCCCCACCTGTGACAGAGACTGTAGGTCCCGCATTGGACTCATCAGTCACCTGAGAACTCATTTTTAATGTGGAAGCAAGTCATCCTCGGTTCCGAGGGACTGCCTAAGAAGAAGTAAGAAGATATCAATGACTTGGATGCAGGAATAGAGAGTTGTGTATCCAAGTTTGCAAATGACACCTCGTTAGGAGGCACAGTAAGTTACGAAGGGACGTAGACAGAATAAGTGAGTGGGCAAAACTACAGCAGATGGAGTTCAGCGTGAGGAATTGTGAGGTCATCCACTTTGGATCTGAGAAAGACAAATCGGAACATTTCTGTAATGCTAAGAGACTAGGAGCTGTGCAGGGGCAACGCCATTTGGGTGTCCATATACACACGTCGGTAGAAGCCAGTGCACAGGTTCAAAAAGGCTAATGGAATGTTGGCCTTTATCTCAAGGTGGCTAGAATACAGAAGTGGGGAAGTGATGCTCAGTTGTACAGGATCCTGGTCCAACCCCAGCTGGAGTACTGCGTTCAGTTTTGAGCGCCGACCCTCGGGGCAATATATCGGCCTTGGAGGGGGTGCAGCACAGATTCACCAGAATGATACCGAGGCTTAAAGAAAGAAAGACTTGCATTTCTATAGCGCCTTTCGCGACCACCGGGCGTCCCAAAGCGCTTTACAGCCAATGAAGTACTTTTTTTTTGAAGTGTGGTCACTGTTGTAATGTAGGAAACGCGGCAGCCAATTTGCACACAGCAAGCTCCCACAAACAGCAATGTGAAAATGACCAGATAATCTGTTTTTTAGTGATGTTGGTTGAGGGATAAATATTGGCCAGGAAAGTTTGAAATTATGAGGACAAGTTGCATAAATTTGGTTTGTATTCCCTTGAGTTTAGAAGGATGAGGGGTGATGCAATGAGGTCTTTAAAATTAAATAAGAACATAAGAAATAGGAGCAGGAGTAGGCCATTCGGCTCTTCGAGCCTGCTCCGCCATTCAATGAGATCATGGCTGATCTTCTGCCTCAACTCCATTCACCGGCCCTATCGCCATATCCCTTGATGCCCTTACTAGTCAGAAATCTATTGACTTCTGTTTTGAATATACCCAATGACTGAGCCTCCACAGCCCTCTGGGGTAGAGAATTCCAAAGATTCACCACCCTCTGTGTGAAGAAATTTCTTCTCATCTCAGTCCTGAATGGCCTACCCTTTATCCTGAGGCTGTGGCCCCTGGTTCTAGACTCCCCAACCAATGGAAACATTCTCCCAGCATCCATCCTATCAAGCCCTGTAATAATTTTGTATGTTTCAATGAGATCCCCTCTCATTCTTCTGAATTCAAGAGAATACAGGCCTAGTTTACTCCATCTCTTCTCATACGACAGTCCCGCCATCCCAGGAATCAATCTCGTGAACCTTCGTTGCACTCCCTCTATGGCAAGTATATCCTTCCTTAGGTAAGGAGACCAAAATGATACGGGTATTAAGGGATATGCAGCAATGGTGGATAAATGGAGTTGAGGTACAGATCAGCCATGGAATGGTGGAACAGGCCCGAGGGCTGAATGGCCTACTCCTGTTCCTATATCCAACTATCAGCTATCAACAAATCAGACGTAATACTCAAGTATACAACCAAAACGGTCGAGTACAAGTCAGAGGAAGCCACAAGATGTGAACAGGTGCGCGGCACTGTGATCCTGGAAGGAGTCAGCCCTCAAAGGAGAGGATGGACGAAATTGAGAGGAAAAACAGAAGCTGGTGAAAATCGCAAGAGAGGTGCAAAAATCTGAAATATGGGAAGGAGAAGGAAGGTTATAAGATAGATCATTAGAAATTGAAAGGGCGGAATGGAATAAGCCCCTTTTTATTCTGTGCTCCCTCATCAGTTAACTGTCTGAGAGGAGCAGGGGTGAGAGGAGCCGTACTGGACGAGGTTCGAACCTGGTTTGTTGGGGATTGATTTGCTTTTCTAGTTTGTAATTGGTTCCTTTCAAGGCCTCGGTGATCCAAATCCCTGACTCTCAGCGGGGTGCACCCACCATTGCGTCACTTGCTATCCTCGACCATTCCTCGGTAAACCAGTAAAAAGTCTCATTCGTCACACGCGCTGTTCTCGACGGCCAAGCACTGGGGTGAGACATGTAGAGTGTTTGCAAAAACTGTATTGTCAATAGGAATGTGTACATGACAAATGCCTGGCTGTGTAAATACCATACAGCTATATACCCCCAAAATATTACTTTCAAAATAAGTTTTAGCACAATTTTCAATCTCTTGAGATTTAAGAAAAAAAAATCTGTTCTGCTTTTCAAATTGCGGAGTTAGAAATTGTGCAGTGAGAATCCTAGCACAGATTACTGTGCTGGTGATCTAATGAAATGTGAATAGAAATACCACATTTATTCACATGCAGTGCTGCGGGCTCAGTAAATCTGCTGTTTGCACTGTTTCTGTCACAGTGGGACCCACGAGATTGACGTGTAATCTATCCGTTACCTATTTTGACATGTATGTGTGTCTCACTGTACCACATGCAATTATCAGTCAGGATTTTTTTTTAAAACTGTTTTTTAAAAAAAACAATCTGGAAAGAAAGTCCCCCCCCCCCCCCACCCCGCCACCCCGCAACAAAAGAATAACTTTCCATTAACTTCAGGAGTCTATGCTTAAAAGAAAAAACGTATGTAAAAAGCCCCTCTGACCTTTTAATTGACCTGAAGCTCTTGCCAAGACTAATTCGCCTAACCTCGCCTCAGGAAGACTCAGCATGGTCATAAGAACATAAGAAATAGGAGCAGGAACAGGTCACTTGGCCCCTCGAGCCTGCTCCGCCATTCAATAAGATCATGGCTGATCTTGGGCTCAAAGCCACTTCCCTGCCCGTTCCCCATAACCCTTCACTCCCTTATCTTGCAAAAATTTGTCTATCTCCACCTTAAATGTATTTAATGACCCAGCCTCCACAGCTCTCTGGGGCAGAGAATTCCACAGATTTACGACCCTCTGAGAGAAGAAATTCCTCCTCATCTCAGTTCTAAAAGGGCGACCCTTTATTCTGAAAGCTGTGCCCCCGCGTTCTAGATTTCCCCACGAGGGGAAACATCCTCTCTGCATCTACCTTGTCGAGCCCCCTCAGTATCTTATACGTTTCAATAAGATCACCTCTCATTCTTCTAAATTCCAATGTGTATAGGCCCAGCCTGCTCAACCTTTCCTCATAAGTCAACCCCCTCATCTCTGGAATTAAACAGTGAATCGTCTCTGAACTGCCTCCAATGCAAGTATATCCTTCCTTAAATAAGGAGACCAAAACTGTACGCAGTACTCAAGGTGTGGTCTCACCAATACCCTGTACAGTTGTAGCAGGACTTCCCTGCTTTTATACTCCAACGCCCTTGCAATTAAGGCCAACATTCCATTTGCCATTTTGATTACTTGCTGTACCTGCATGCTACCTTTTTGTGTTTCATGCACAAGGACCTCCAGGTCCCTCTGAACTGTAGCATTTTGTAATCTCTCTCCATTTAAATAATAATTTGCTTTTTTATTTTTCCTGCCAAAGTGTATAACCTCGCACTTTCCCACATTATACTCCATCTGCCAAATGTTTGCCCACTCACTTAGCCTGTCCATATCCCTTTGCAGGTTCTTTGAGTCCTCTGCACAACTTGCTTTCCCACCCATCTTTGTATCATCCGCAAACTTAGCTACATTACACTCGGTCCCTTCATCCAAGTCATTAATATAGATTGTAAATAGTTGAGGCCCCAGCACTGATCCCTGTGGCACCCCACTAGTTACCGTTTGCCAACTGGAAAATGACCCATTTATCCCGACTCTCTGCTTTCTGTTAGTTAGCCAATCCTCTATCCATGCTAATATATTACCCCCAACCCCGTGAGCTCTTATCTTATGCAGTAACCTTTTATGTGGCACCTTATCGAATACCCTCTGGAAATCCAAATACACGACATCCACTGGCTCACCCTTATCCACCCTGCTCATTACATCCTCAAAGAACTCCAGCAAATTTGTTAAACATGATTTCCCTTTCATAGTCTTAAAGGACACTGAGGAGCAGGATACTACATTGTGTGTTATATGGAATGTGCTCCTGCTCTTAGAAACCCGTCGACCCTCCAATCTACTGTGAGCAATGCTGCAGGGCACCCACTAGTTTCCTAAAAAGTTTGTGCTTTGTTTTTGTTCTCGATGTGGTGGCTTTTGATGCTGTCCAGCTCCACACACAGCTACCAGTGGTCAGTCTGCTTGAGAGGTTGGATAGCGAGTGTTGGACTGTTTCACACAGGCTGTCTCTGTCTGTCTCTGTCTCTGTCTCTGTCTCTGTCTCTCTGTCTCTCTCTCTGTCTCTCTCTCTCTGTCTCTCTCTCTCTGTCTCTCTCTCTCTGTCTCTCTCTCTCTGTCTCACTCTCTCTGTCTCTCTCTCTGTCTCTCTCTCTGTCTCTCTCTCTGTCTCTCTCTCTCTGTCTCTCTCTCTCTGTCTCTCTCTCTCTGTCTCTCTCTCTCTGTCTCTCTCTCTCTGTCTCTCTCTCTCTGTCTCTCTCTCTCTCTGTCTCTCTCTCTCTGTCTCTCTCTCTGTCTCTCTCTCTGTCTCTCTCTCTGTCTCTCTCTCTGTCTCTCTCTCTGTCTCTCTCTCTGTCTCTCTCTGTCTCTCTCTCTGTCTCTCTCTCTGTCTCTCTCTCTGTCTCTCTCTCTGTCTCTCTCTCTGTCTCTCTCTCTGTCTCTCTCTCTCTGTCTCTCTCTCTCTGTCTCTCTCTCTCTGTCTCTCTCTCTCTGTCTCTCTCTCTCTGTCTCTCTCTCTCTGTCTCTCTCTCTCTGTCTCTCTCTCTCTGTCTCTCTCTCTCTGTCTCTCTCTCTCTGTCTCTCTCTCTCTGTCTCTCTCTCTCTGTCTCTCTCTCTCTGTCTCTCTCTCTCTGTCTCTCTCTCTCTGTCTCTCTCTCTCTGTCTCTCTCTCTCTGTCTCTCTCTCTCTGTCTCTCTCTCTCTGTCTCTCTCTCTCTGTCTCTCTCTCTCTGTCTCTCTCTCTCTGTCTCTCTCTCTCTGTCTCTCTCTCTCTGTCTCTCTCTCTCTGTCTCTCTCTCTCTGTCTCTCTCTCTCTGTCTCTCTCTCTCTGTCTCTCTCTCTCTCTGTCTCTCTCTCTCTCTGTCTCTCTCTCTCTCTGTCTCTCTCTCTCTCTGTCTCTCTCTCTCTCTGTCTCTCTCTCTCTCTCTCTCTCTCTCTCTCTTTAGCTCCCCACCTCTATCCTGGAGAGTGTAGAGCTTCTTTGCTGTCCCCTACAGACATTGGCTGTCCTAGGCTGTATGGCTCAGTACCATCTCACATTAGACCACTGGGCCTACACTATGTCCTGCCATATGCACCCAAATCGTGACTCGAACAAACATCCCTGAAATGGGTCGAGTTGAAGATCATAAATAAGAGCAGGAGTAGGCCACTGTGCCCTTCGAGCCTGCTCCTCCATTCAATAAGATCATGGCGGATCTTCTACCTCAACTCCACCTTCCCGCACTATCCCCATATCCCTTGATTCCCTTCGTTCCCAAAAATCTATCGATCTCTGTCTTGAATATACTCAACGACTGAGCATCCACAGCCCTCTGGGGTAGAGAATTCCAAAGATTCACCACCCTCTGAGTGAAGAAATTTCTCCTCATCTCAGTCCTAAATGGCCGACCCCTTATTCTGAGACTGTGACCCCTGATTCTTGACTCCCCAGCCAGGAGAAACATCCTCCCTGCATCTACCCTGTCAAGACCTGTAAGAATTTTGTATGTTTCAATGAGATCACCTCTCATTCATCTAAACTCTAGAGAATATAGTCCCAGTCTACTCAATCTCTCCTCATAGGACAATCCCCCCATCGCAGGAACCAGTCTGGTGAACCTTCGTTGCACTCCCTCTATGACAAGTATATCCTTCCTTAGGTAAGGAGACTAAAACTGTACACAATACTCCAGGTGTGGTCTCACCAAGGCCCTATATATTTGTAGCAAGATCTTTTTACTCTTATACTCCAATCCTCTTGTAATAAAGGCCAACATACCATTTGCTTTCCTAATTGCGTGCTGTACCTGCATGTTAACTTTCAGCGATTCGTACAAGGACACCCAGGTCACTCTGAGCACCATAAATAAAACTGTCCAAAGTTAGCTATGGTGTCAAATGAACGTAGTCTATCGGATGATTTTTTTTTTAATCCCCTCTGACTCCCAGTTTGTACACCAAGCTAGTTTTCCTCTGGCTCTATTCGTTCAGTAACAGGAGCACAAATCAGCAAAAAAAACCTTTCAATCCCTGGCCTGATGCAGCTGGTGGATGGTTTATAAATTGCCAATGAGTTTGAGTCCATGAATAGGTGTACTTCTGAGTCAAAGGGGCTTCAATGCTTAATCTGCTGTTTTGCATGTTTCATGTACTTGTGAACTTGTAATAGGAAGTGATTGACTCATCAATGGTAGAACTCGTTCACTATCGCTTTCACTGTAGTTACACAGAATTTACAGCACACACAAAAAACCGGTCATTCAGCCCAACTGGTCCACGCAGCTGTTTATGCGACACACAAGCCTCCTCCCACTCTACTTCATCCAAACCCTATCAGCATATTCTTCTACTCCTTTCTCCCTCATGTACTTACCGAGCTCCCCCTTAAATGGATCTGTGCTGTTCGCTTCAACCGCCCCCTGTGGCAGCGAGTTGCACATTCTCACCAGTCTCTGGGTAAAGAAGTTTCTCCTGAATTCCCTGCCATTAGTATCAGTTCCGTATTTACTTTGCTGTAACCCAGTGGGCTAAGGTGAGGGAAATCTCTTTCCACCGCAGTATGACGAGAGCAGCCTGTATTTTTCTGACATTAATTGCTCTCTCCAGACAGCATGACCGAGATTCTATGGATGCATTTTTATCGCCATTTAAAAGGCCTTTTGTGGGGGGTTTTTCCCCCCAAACTTTTTTTTCTCGGGAGGGGATAGCAGCAACTCGATCTGCCTGAGAGATTGGACCTTTCCAGTGAGACCAAATACACTTCCGTTTTAGCACCAATATTAATATCATTTCTCAGCAATATGGCGCTAAGGTGGAGGGGCACCTCTTTGTTGTGTAGTGTGAGCAGCGAATGATTTCACTGCTGACCATCTGCAGCCAGGAATTCCTGAGCTGGAGAGGTCCTTAGCCGTATATTTATCAACTGACGTTCAGGGACTTGAGAGGGGATTGATTTGGGAGGGGGTTAGGGTCGTAAATTGACGGGCTGCACCCATGAGCCTCCAGTAGATTGACTGAACATATAGTTCACAGATAGTTTTCTTCATTTCTAATTTTTTCCCCCCACAATTTCTTGGTTGCTATTTTTCTCCTCTCTCTCTCTCTCTCTCTCTCTCTCTCTCTCTCCCCGCTCTCTCCACACTGTTTGGCTAAAGCACTTCAAGCTCTTTTACATGCTGTCCACTTAAGAATGGAGTTATTGCATGTTAAATGTGAGGTGTAATGGAGGACGGGCAATCTTGTGCAGGGCTGCATGAGACGGCATGCCCCTTCTCTCTTCACCCAGAGCCCTGTGACACCTGTTGCGGCGTGGGGGGCACGGGTACCTGCCCACGGGCGCAGCCTGATGCCAACTCGCCGGGATGATTCCCACTACTCGCGTGAGCGAGAGTGCCCGGCGACGGCTTCCTACGGCAGTTTGGGGGCATTGCAGGTGCAAATTCACCAACCCCCATCCCAACGTGTCCCAGGCCTGTGGGCCCCTGACGCTGAGCGTGTGGAGATTCCTGCCACCTTCCCCCCCCCCCCCAAAAAATGGCTTCAATTGCCGACAACCTGAAGCAGGCAGGAGCCGGAGCATGATGGATTATTTATGGCATCGGGGAAACTTGTTCCACAGCATTCCAGGTCCTTTTAACATGCTGACTTCCTTTTGTTTACACTTCTGTCTGGTACAGAGCTGCGTGAATGAATATCGAACAAACAACAACTTGCATTTATGCAGCACTTTTAACATAGTAAAACATCCCAAGGCGCTTCACAGGAGTGATATCAAATTAATTTTGTCACTGAGCCACATTCGGACAGGTTTTAAGGAGCGTCTTAAAGGAGGAGAGAGCGAGGTGGGGAAGTTTAGGGAGGGAGTTCCAGAGATTAGGGCCCAGGCAGTTAAAGGCACATCTGCCAATTGTGGAGCGATTAAAATTGGGGATGTGCAAGAGGCCAGAATTGGAGGAGCGCAGAGATCTGGGAGGGTTGTCGGCAAAGAAATGCATCACTATAAATGGCTCATATTCTTAGTAACAGGAAATATTAGGTTAAAGGCTCTCCTGGTGAACGCACTAACGATTATGGAACTGACCAAGGAGGGTTCGGCTTCGACCCCTCTGCGCCAAGGTGGGTGGTCCATTGTCCTTGGTGCTGATGGGGAAAATCAGCCATGGCTTCCTACCCCTGGGTTCTGTCCCATACCCCTTGTTGGATGGCCATGTTGGTAGATGTTCACAAGAAAGATAATTACAGATGAGGAAGGCCATTCAGCCCATCTTCATTCATTCATCCGTCTGAAGAGGTCCTAAAGTAACCCCATTCAGCATCCAACTGTTTTTTATAAGACGCCAGACTTTACTCCTTCTCTACTGTCCCCTGGAGGTCTGTTCCATACATTGGGCCACTCTTCATGTCTGAAGAATTTCCTGATATCAGTCCTAAATGTACCTTTTTACTAGTTTGGGCCTGTATCCGCTTGTCCTGCTCTTGTAATTTAGTATTCTGGATTTCTCTCTTCCATCCCCCTGTCTTCCATATTCCTCGTAACTCTGCCCTTTTAATCAGCCTCGTTACTCTTTTCTGCACTGACTCTCGAGCTAGATGTGAGCGCGGAAAAGATCGAGCTTGAGCTTCCACGGTCGAATAGCTTTAATTTGTGAAACGGATAGACTGCAAATCCGGACTGATCTCCTTTTATAGAATTATTTTAAAAACATTTTCTTGTTTTAAAATTAAGTGGAGAGTGTCGGCTTCTCACAATGCCAGCTGTATCAAGGGGAGGGACTCCAGCCCAAAGATTAAAAGGCGCAACTGCCGTTTTTAAACCGCTGTGTAAAGCGTGCAAGAGTTGTTCTTGTGCTGATTTCAGTGTTCTGAAACTCTCCCAACAAAAGTGGCGGCATCAAGACTCATTGCACCATCTGCTGCTCTAATTAATTCTTTCCCAAGTACTCCGAACTGGAATTCCTCGCCGCCCCCGGCGACCCATTCCTCCTCACAGGCTTTTTAAACCCCGAGCTTGGTATTGCCTGATCGCGACTCCCACTTGCTCCAACCCTTGGGCCACAGCCTTTCCTTGCAGGATTCCTCCAGTGAGACCCAGTCCTGGGCTCGGACCTGTGTAAAAACATTTCCCCTCCTCCACTGAAAAGCTTATCGGCAGCCACCAAAATGCCACAATCTGCAGCTTCGCCTCTGACTGGTTGCATTCCACAGATGACATTCCCAGTACTAATCAGACTGTACACCACACATCTAATCTCTGCCAGGTGGGAGGCTTCTTCCGATCGTTAATTGGACGTCAGACGTGCCAATTTTTGTACTCCGATCATTGGCTTTTCAGAAAACAAAATATATGATTATTTATCTTGTAAAACCATACAAGGATGATAGCAGAACTGAGCGGTTATACCCATCAGGAAAGACTGAACAGGCTGGGCCTCTTTTCTCTGGAAAAGAGAAGGCTGAGGGGTGACCTGATCGAGGTCTTCAGGATTATGAAAGGGTTTAATAGGATAGACGTAGAAAGGATGTTCCCACTTGCAGGCGAGACCAGCACTAGGGGCCATAAATATATGATAATCACTAATAAATCCAATAGGGAATTCAGAGAAACTTCTTTACCCAGAGAATGTTAGAATGTGGAACTCGCTGCCACAGGGAGTGGTTGAGGCGAATAGCACAGATGCCTTTAAGGGGAAGCTGGATAAACACGTGAGGAATAGAGCGATATGCTGATGGGGTGAGATGAAGGAGGCTGGTGTAATGGAGCATAAACACCGGCATGGACCAGTTGGGCCGAATGGCCTGTTTCTGTGCTGTAAATTCTATGTAATACTTTCTCCAACAGCTGGTGCAGGTCCCCAGATGCCAGTAGATCAGTTGGTAACTTCACGGTGATGGTGCCTCGTCCAGGGAAGTAGGTTTGAAGCTTCTACAGTGGGCTGAAAACACTGAAATGTTTTTAAGCTTCAGTGACAAATTGTCACTGTATTTTAGTGCATTTTGCAAAAACTTAATTTTTATTCCGAAAATATTGTCCTGACCAATATTTATCCCTCAATCGACCTCACTAATACGGATTATCTGGTCATTATCTCATTGCTGTTTGTGGGACCTTGCTGTGCACAAATTGACTGCTGTCTTTTTTACATTACAACAGTGACTACGCTTTTTAAGAAGTACTTCATTGGCTGTGAAGTACTATGGGACGTCCTGAGCCCATCCACACTCTCCGAATAGCCAGGTCACCTTGTTCATCCAGCTTTCTCTAGCAGGTGCTGGGGATTAGTTCTCCGGGCACCGTCCTCCCTCCAGTCTCTTTCTCAAGTAGCGATGACTCTTGTGTGAGTCTAGATGAAGAGTGCGGGCAGGATATTTGAGCGCATAATCTAGCCGGGCACTCGGAGTGCAGTGCTGAGGGAGCGCTGCATTGTCGGAGGTGCCGTCTTTCGGATGAAAAGTTAAACCGAGGCCCTGTCTGCCCTTTCGGGTAGATGTAAAAGTCCTGCTATTCAAAGAGGAGCAGGGGGGAGTTCTCCCTGGTGTCCTGGCCAAATTTATCCCTCAACCAACACCTATAAAAGATGATGTGGAGATGCCGGTGTTGGACTGGGGTGGACAAATGTGAGAAGTCGCACAACACCAGGTTATAGTCCAACAGCTTTATTTGAAATCACAAGCTTTCGGAGCGCTGCTCCTTCGTCAGGTGAAGTGAAGAGATGCATATAGGCACAGCATAGATAGTCAGAGAACACTGCCAGATGATTACAGTTAATCTTTCTAACTGCCCTTTATCACACCTCGGCAGAGAGATAATCACGGCAATCAAAGGTGTGGATGGTGTCCAAACAGGTCAGTCAGGAAAACATTACATCAAAGACAATGAGGTGGGGTCACAAGGGGTCAATGTGGCAGATGCTGGGGTCTGTATGGAAAACAAAAAACTTTTTTTGCTGGAAATCACAGCAGGTCCGGCCGCATCTGTGTAGAGAGAACAAGCCAACGACGACTCGAGTCTGGATGACTCTACGTCCGGTAGGGTTACATGTAGCGTGACATGAACCCAAGATCCCGGTTGAGGCCGTCCTCATGGGTGCGGAACTTGGCTATCAGTTTCTGCTCGACGATTTTGCGTTGTCGTGTGTCTCGAAGGCCGCCTTGGAGAACGCTTACCCGAAGATCGGAGGCTGAATGTCCTTGACTGCTGAAGTGTTCCCCGACTGGGAGGGAACACTCCTGCCTGGCGATTGTTGCGCGGTGTCCGTTCACACATTGTCGCAGTGTCTGCAGGGTCTCGCCGATGTACCATGCTCCGGGGCATCCTTTCCTGCAACGTATGAGGTAGACAACGTTGGCCGAGTCACATGAGTATGTACCATGTACCTGGTGGGTGGTGTCCTCACGTGTGATGATGGTATCTGTGTTGATGATCTGGCATGTCTTGCAGAGGTTGCCGTGGCAGGGTTGTGTGGTGTCGTGGTCGCTGTTCTCCTGAAAGCTGGGTAATTTGCTGCGAACGATGGTCTATTTGAGGTTAGGCGGCTGTTTGAGGCGAGTAGTGGAGGCGTGGGGATGGCCTTAGTGAAGTGTTCATCGTCATCGATGACATGTTGAAGGCTGCGAAGAACATGGCATAGTTTCTCCGCTCCAGGGAAGTACTGGATGACGTAGGGTACTCTGTTGGTTGTGTCCCGTGTTTGTCTTCTGAGGAGGTCTATGCGGTTTTTCGCTGTGGCCCGTCGGAACAGTCGATCGATGAGTCGAGCGTCATATCCCGTTCTTACGAAGGCGTCTTTCAGCGTCTGTAGGTGTCCATCGCGTTCCTCCTCGTCTGAGCAGATCCTGTGTATTCGCAGGGCTTGTCCATAGGGGATGGCTTCTTTAACGTGGTTAGGGTGGAAGCTGGAGAAGTGGAGCATCGTGAGGTTGTCCGTGGGCTTGCGGTAGAGTGAAGTGCTGAGGCGTCCGTCTTTGATGGAGATTCGTGTGTCCAAGAATGAAACCGATTCTGAGGAGTAGTTGATGGTGGGATAGAACTTGTTGATGTTATCGTGTAGTCTTTTCAGTGATTCTTCGCCGTGGGTCCATAGGAAGAAAATGTCGTCGATGTATCTGGTGTATAGCGTTGGTTGGAGGTCCTGTGCAGCGAAGAAGTCTTGCTCAAACTTGTGCATGAAGATGTTGGTGTATTGGGGTGCGAATTTGGTCCCCATGGCTGTTCCGTGTGTTTGGGTAAAAAACGGGTTGTCGAAGGTGAAGACATTGTGGTCAAGGATGAAGCGGATGAGTTGTAGGATGGCGTCTGGAGATTGGCTGTTGTTGGTGTTGAGTACTGAGACTGTCGCAGCGATGCCGTCATCGTGGGGATACTGGTGTAGAGTGCCGAGACGTCCATCGTGGCGAGGAGTGTTCCTGGTTCAACTGGTCCGTGGGTGCTGAGTTTCTGTAAGAAGTCTGTAGTGTCGCAACAGAAGCTGGGGGTTCCCTGTACGATGGGTTTCAGGATGCCCTCGACGTACCCAGAGAGGTTCTCACACAGGGTTCCGTTGCCTGATACGATAGGACGTCCGGGTGTGTTGGCTTTGTGTATCTTGGGAGGCTGTAGAAGTCTCCCACGCGGGGAGTACGTGGGATGAGAGCGCGTAGGATGCTTTGAAGGTCTGGATCGAAGGTCTTGATCAGTCTATTGAGTTGGCGGGTGTGTTCTTTGGTCGGATCTGCGGGTAACTGTCTGTAGTGTTCCTGGTTGTCCAGTTGTCGGTATGCTTCTTTGCAATAGTCCATTCTGTTCTGTATGACGATGGCTCCTCCTTTGTCCGCTGGTTTGATGACGATGTTGCGGTTGGTCTTGAGAGCGTGGATGGCGTTGCGTTGTGCTCGGGTGACATTCTGGACTGTCTTGTGAGTGCGGCTGATGAATCTGGCGTTGATGCATCTCCTGACAGCTTGAGCATACATGTCAAGCTTAGGGCAGCGACCCTCCGGAGGGGTCCAATTTGACTCTTTCTTCTTCGGTTGCTGCACTGCGGGCGTAAAAGATGATCTGGTCATTATCACATTGCTGTTTGTGGGAGCTTGCTGTGCACAAATTGGCTGCCGTGTTTCGTACATTACAACAGTGACTAGACTTTTTAAGAAGTACTTCTTTGGCTGTAAAGCGCTTTGGGACGTCCTGAGGTCATCAAAGGCGCTATAGAAATGCAAGTCTGTCTTTTCTTTCCTCACCAATCCCGTTGCACTTGTACTTTCTGGTGGACGTTGCTGGATATTAACTGGGTGCAAGGATACTGGCAGCCCAGAGTCCGTGCAGATCAGAAACCACAACCTGGCTCTTTCTGTATGGCTCCGTGTTACCCAGCAGGAGTTTGGCAAACTGACGATTGCCTTTTTACCTCCTTTTAAAAAAAAAAAAAAAATTAATAAAAGGCTTCATTTCTGCAGCTCGCAGCAGGAGTTGAGCCAGATTTCAGGAAGGTTTCTTTGCAAGTCTGCCGGCTCCCTGGGATTATTTGTTGACGGATGTTTAAGTGCAAGAAGAAAAATTATAACCCCCCCCAAAAAAATAAGTAATTCTTCAGACTGTCGAAGTCTCCGTGTTTGAACTTGCCACAGAATGTGCCGTCAGACAAGTTGTACTGTATTGTGTTGTTTGGACTGTTTCTCATGCCCGTCGCTGATTGATGAGATGTTCTCCACCTCCGGAGGAGGGCGTGCTCTGGCACCAGGCAGGGGGCACACCCCTGGGATTCCCTCAGGTGAAAGTTTGTTGTGTTTATTCCTGATTGAATCATCTTCTAGAGTTATGCAGTCTCCGGTATTCCCCACTGCTCGTCCCCTCTCCTCTCCTGATCTCTTGCTGGGGTGCGGTTTTAGGGACATGAGGATCTCTCTGGTACCACGGCCAAGTGGCCATCATTGAGCCACGAGTCCCGACAGTGAGCGTCAGTAGGTCTGTTCCTGCGAGGGCTTCCCAGCCAATCTGTTCCTCGCCCAACATGTATAGCGGGGGAAGGGGGGAGGTGGGGGGCTTAATGGGCACCAACTAGGAGTGGGAGCTTTGGGTGGACTCCTTTTCCCCCCACTCCGCAGCTCAGAGCTCCTGTGGCTAGTTGTGGCTTCCCTCCAGCCGCCCTGGCCTACAGCTGCTAACTCCGCGCATATCAGACGCCGAGGCTGGGGCCGCTGTTGTCTTTACGGCTCGGCACTACGCCAGCAGTGCATTTACCCAGTGAGCCAGGGGGCGAGCTCTCCACGTGGTGTGTCGGGGGTGGGGGGGGGTCGGCGTGAGGCTGGAACTGGAGCAGAGGTGATTGCCATCAGGTGATTCACGCAGGGAGCTCTCGGGATGGACAGTGCTGATTCAACTGGCACATTTCGGGAAATCTAACAGCACAGGAGGAGACCACTCGGTCCGTTGTGCCAGTGCCTGCTCTTTGAAAGAGCTATCCAATTAGCCCCACTCTCCCTGCTCTTTCCCTCATAGCCCTGCAAAATGTTCCTGTTTTATGTTTAGCCAATTCCCTTTTGAAAGCTCAGAGTCTAAATCGTTTTGAGAGGCCGCTCACGTGACCTGCTTACCTCATCAGGTGACGTAAGGGGCACTTTGCCATTTTGACTGTTCTGTTCACCTTTCTCTGAAGTAAGAGGAGAAAATGCTGGAAACACTCAGCAGGCCAGGCAGCATCTGTGGAGAGAGAGAGAGAGAGAGAGAGAAACAGAGTTAACGTTTCAGGTCGCTGACCTTGCTCTAAATGTTGACTTTCTCTGTGCTGCTCCCTCCTGAAGTGCATGTTGAGGCCTACCATAATAATCCAACAGCCTCCTGTCGGCAGCCCTCATGGTTGCAGCGATGAGCCTCCCTGCCCCATTAGTGCCTCCTGTTAACCGCCGTCAGTCGCACGCCATTCTCTGGGTGGGCGGCCAGAGGCTTGGAATTCCTGTGGGATTTGATTGAAATGGAGGGTGGATGAGTGTCGATGATCATCCGGTTTTTTTTTTCTCTGCGTGTCTGACTTTGGCGTTGAGGCAAATTAGGATTGGCTCTGTCACTGTTCCAAATATTTAAATGTTTTCTAATATTTCAACAAAAAAAAGCTGGGGTGGAAACCCTGGAACTGGCAGGGGCCTAGTTTTGAGCAGCTGTGTACTTTCCTGCCACCACCTCGTGCTGGTTGTACTAGGCCAGATGTTTGAACCCTGATACCCTCACCAACAGGAATTTCTCTACCCGCCCCCCCCCCAACAAATACTGACCAACCAGCAGAAAATAGCCAAGGGAGAGGCCCTAAACTCAGAATAAGCCTCTCTTCTTTTTCTCTAGAAAAGAGAAGGTGACCTGATCGAGGTCTTTAAAATTACGAAGGGGTTGGACAGAGTAGATGTAGAGAAAGTGTTTCTGCTTGTGGGGGAGTCCAAAACTAGGGGTCATCAATATAAGATAGTCACTAATAAATCCAATCGTGAATTCAGGGGAAACTTCTCTACCCAGAGAGTGGTGAGAATGTGGAACTCGCTGCCACAGGGAGTAGCTGAGGCGAATGGCACAGATATGTTTAAGGGGAAGCTAGATAAGTACATGAGAGAGAAAGGAACAGAAGTATATGCTGATAGGGTGAGATGAAGAAGGGTGGGAGGAGGCTCGTGTGGAGCATAAACAGCAGCATGGACCAGTTTGGCCGAATGGCCTGTTTCTGTGCTGTGAATTCTATGTAACCCCTGCTGTGTTGAAAAGGAAAACAGGACGTGCATTTATATAGCACCTTTCACAACCTCAGGATGTCCCAAAGCGCTTTACAGCCAATTAAAAGTACTTTTGAAGTGTGGTCACTGTTGTAATGCAGGAAACGCGGCAGCCAATTTGCGCACAGCAAGCTCCCACAGACAGCAATGTGATAATGAGCAGATAATCTGTTTTAGTGATCTTGGTTGAGGGATAAATATTGTCCAGGACACTGGGGATAACTCCCCTGCTCTTCTTCCAAATAGTGCCTTGTGATCTTTTACATCCACCTGAGAGCAGACGGGGCCTCGGTTTAACGTCTCATCCGAAAGACGGCACCTCCGCCCGTCTGCCTAGATTATGTGCTCAAGTCTCTGGAGTGGGGCATAAACCACGAGGCACAAGGCCCCCAAATTATTTATGAAATGTGTCCTCTAATTTCCCTGGTCTGTGTTGAGCTGGCTGATCGTGGGGGTGTGATTCACTGGGGGAGGGGTAGTGTCCTAGTCCGGGGAGGGCGGGGCGGGTGGAATGCACTGACCCGTACTGCAAAGTGCACAGCTATGGACACTGGGGGAGAACAGCACTGGGTCTGGCTGTGAGGCCCATTGTGGTCAAATAGCGTGCGGACACACCCTGTTTAGGTTCGCGCGCGAATAGCCAGATGCGGAGGAAATGTTCCCCCAGCAACAGTTCGAAGCTTCAAGAAAGGAGGGGGAGGGAAAGGGATTGGTCTAAACCCCATTTATTGAGGAAAAACAAAATATTAGAAAAACAAAATATTAAAAAAACCCAAATAGGAAGTGTTAGTTTAGGGTTTTTCCATGAAGGTGACTGGCAGGAAATACTAACTTTAACAAAGCGCAGGAGGAAATGAGCTATCGCCGAGAGGTGCTGTGGCTCGGGCGAGTTTTTGAGTGCGTGCTTTAATCACAGCGAGTGGTGGCACACTGGGGAAGGGTGTGGATTTTGCCAGGTGCATTCCTGAGGCACGCCAGGAATTATTTGTGAGCCAGTTCCAGCTGGAGCAAGTCTAGGAGCAATTAGCAGGTCTATAACGAGCCCTGTGCTTTTTGTCTTTTTTTCCTTTAAAGAAAGATAGAACTTGGATTAAAACATTGCCTTCGTGACCTCCGGACGTCCCAAAGCATTTTACAGCCAGTGAAGTACTGTTTGAAGTGTAGTCACTGTTGTAATGTAGGAAACGCGGCAGCCAGTTTGCTCACAGCAAGATCCCACAAACAGCAATGGAATAATGGCCATTTTTCAGGTGTTGGTTGAGGGTTAACTATTGACCAGGACACCGGGGAGATCTTCCCTGATCACCTTCGAAATAGTGCCGTGGGATCTTTTACGTCCGCCCGAGAGGGCAAACGGGGCCTCGGTTTAATGGCACCTCCGACAGTGCAGCACTCCCTCAGCACTGCACTGGGAGTGTCGGCCGAGATTTTTGTGCTCAAGTCTCTGGAGTGGGGACTGTGAACCCACAACCTTCTGACTCGGAGGCCAGAGAGTGCTGCCCACTGAGCCACGGCTTAAAAAGATGGTGCACGTTGGTAACACAATATGGTGTCAGATAAGCCAGAAAAACGCCGGTGGTCCTCTTAACTTCCTGGAGGTGGTATCCCATAGTGGGAGGAATGCCAGGCCTGGGGTCAGAGCCTGACTGCCACCATGTGGGGAGATCTGCAGCGAGTGGAAGCACCGTCTCACCCGGCCTACTTAATATCGCAAGGAGGGGGGAAAAAAATCAGTTCGGATTTTATTCAGATACAAAATAAATAACCTTATTTCTGCATAACTGGTAATTACATAGTATTTACAGCACAGAAACAGGCCATTCGACCCAACAGGTCCATGCTGGTGTTTATGCTCCACACGAGCCTCCTCCCGCCCCTCTTCACCTAACCCCATTAGGTAAGAAAGAAACACTTGTGTATATGTGGAGCACCTCCCCGCGAGGTTGAAAACTCCCCAAGTGCTGCACACAATCCATTACTTTTTGAAGTGCAGTGACTGTTATTCTGTTGACCAAATGCGGTCGCCAATCTGCACAAGCAACGTTCTACAAGCAGCACAAAGAGGACCGATGAGTTTTGTTTTGGTGGTTGAAGATGAAGGTTGGCCTGAACACCAGGAGAATTTCTTGCTCCTAGAATCATCCAGCACAGAAGGAGGCCATTCGGCCCATCGTGCCTGTGCCGGCTCTTTGAAGGAGCTCTCCATTTAGTCCCTTCCCCCGTAGCCCTGAAAATGTTTCCTTTTCAAGTATTTATTCAATTCCCTTTTGAAAGTTACTATTGAATCTGCTTCCACCACCCTTCCAGGCAACTCCTCACTGCCTCAATAAGCAGACTGGACCTCAATTTATCTGAAGGACAAATACAGAAAAAACACTGCAGCACACTGGCTGTATAACAAAGTACCAACTAGATGTTCCTAGTATTGCAAGAAGACGGACTTTGTGTATTTCCTGTTGTTGGGTATTGTTAGTTTTTCTTTAAAAAGCGCTAGGTGCGAGTATAAAGCTGACAGTATTGAGTAAATTGCAGCCTCAGTGCTTCACCCTGGAGCTCCACCATCGTTGCTATACGGTGTGCAGTTTTGAGCACCCCATTATATTGGTGTCCTGGGAAAAAGTGTGGTGCAGATTCATTAGGACGACACCAGATGTTGAGGATATCGTTCTGATAAAAGTCTTTGAAACCAGTGCTGTGTTCACTGGAGCAGAAAAAGGTTAAGGGATGGACTCAACAAAAGGCCTTGAGGGAAATAGTGAGCGGTTATCATCCCTGGTCAGTGAATTGGTAACTCATTTGGGCTTAGTGCTCGAAGCATTAAAAGGGGAGGTGAGTATAACTCTTCACGCAGAGGGGCGAGTTAAGAAATTTCTCCTTTTTTCCCCATTGGGCTCGACCGGGTAGATGCTGGGAGGATGTTTCCCCTGGCTGGAGAGTCTAGAACCAGGGGTCACAGTCTCAGGATAAGGGGTCGGCCATTTAGGACTGAGATGAGGAGAAATTTCTTCACTCACAGGGCGGTGAGTCTTTGGAATTCTCTACCCCAGGGGGCTGTGGAGACTCAGTCGTTGAGTATATTCAAGACAGAGATCGATAGATTTTTGAATATTAAGGGAATCAAGGGATATGGGGATAGTGCAGGAAGGTGGAGATGGCGTCGAAGATCAGCCATGATCTTATTGAATGGCGGAGCAGGCTCGAATGGCCGACTCCTGCTCCTATTTTTTATGTTATGTTATTAGACATTAGAAAACTTGCAGACCGGGCAGTTAAGTGGCAAATGAACTTTAACATAGATAAACGTGAGGGTGATGCACTTTGGTAGGATAAAGAGAAACATCACCTACACCTTTAGAAAATAAGAAACTGAATGGGGTAGACGAGCAAAGGGATCGAGGGACACAGGTGAACAAATCATTAAAAGCAGCATCGCAGGTCAGCAAAGCAGTTAAACATGCTAACAAAACACTGGGATTTATTTCTAGGGGTATAGATTTCAAAAGTAGTGAAGTTATGTTAAACGTGTATAGGACCCTGGTTAGGCCGCACTTAGAGTACTGTGCACAGTTCTGGTCTCCATACTATAAAAAGGACATAGAAGCACTGGGGGAAGTGCAAAAAAGATTTACAGAATGGCACCAGAACTGAGAGATTACAGCTATCGGGAAAGATCGAACAGGTTGGGGCTTTTTTCTTTAGAAAAGAGAAGACTTGGAGGAGACCTGATCGAGGTCTTTACAATTCTGAATGGGTTGGACAGGGTAGATGCGGAGAGAATGTTTCCACTTGTGGGGGAATCCAGCACTAGGGGCCATAAGTACAAGATAGTTACTAATAAATCCAATAGGGAAATAAGGAGAAATGTCTTTAATCAGAGTGGTTAGAATGTGGAGAAATGTCTTTAATCAGAGTGGTTAGAATGTGGAGAAATGTCTTTAATCAGAGTGGTTAGAATGTGGAACTCGTTCGCACAGGAAAGAAAGAAAGACGTGCATTTCTACAGCGCCTTTCATGACTTCAGGACGTCCCAAAGCCCTTTACAGCCAATGAACCACTTTTGTAAGAAAGTGGTTGAGGCAAATAGCTTAGATGTTTTCAAAAGGAAACTAGACGAGTATATGAGTGAAAAGGGGATAGAAAGCTATGCTGAAAGGCTGAGAATGAGGTAGATGGAATGGGAGGAGATGGTGTGGAGTATAGACACCAGCACAGACTGGTTGGGCCGAATGGCCTGTTTCTGTGCTGTATATTCTATGTAATAGCGAATGCACCACCAGTAGTGGCCGTCTTGAAGAGGGAGTCCGATAAACACTTGAGGTAACGGGTACAGCAAAATGGCATTAGAGTGGGAAGTTCCAATGTGGAGCTATCACTGGCGCAAGCACGATGGGCTGAATGGCCAATGTTCTTCTGTGCTGCAATTGCTCTGGTTCTATGGAAAAATAAGAGGTCTCCCTCTCTAGCAGGCTACAAAATACAGACACGTACCTCACTGTAACTCTGGTATGCGCTTTTATTAATATTTGCCGCTCTAATAGACCATCACATTAAGCACATGTTGTGTGCCAGACCATTCACTGAAATCCTGCCTGATGTAACGTCATCCTTGGTATCACATGCCTCGCTTGTGGCTCCCTGTCTAATAAAGAGTCCATAGAAACATCCTGTATAATGCATTTTGCAAGGTTTACAAAAAAACTATTGAGTGAGCAAGTCCAGTGTGACTGATTTTTTTCCCCAGCAACCTCGTGGGATTTGATCCCATTTAGTATTAAGCTGAGTATAGTTCACACAGTGCTGGGGAGGGCGGTTGGGAATGAAAAGATTCAAGTCTGCGTGCCCAAGGTGATTTGGAGGCGATTGAGAGGTATTGGTGTAAGAACACCTTCCCGCAGTTGGGTTCTGCTTTGCATCCTCTCCTCCAGGTTCTAGTGCTACATTCTGCAGAGGGAACCCCCTAAACCCATTGGAATCCAGTTTCAAAGGGTCGCCGTGTGTCTCGTGCTGCAGGGGTCAGACCGGTGCAATGCTGTTCGTTCTAGCTCTCGGTCTGCATGCCCTCTTACTAGTGGCTTACATTTGGGTTAGTGTTAGTAATCTCTTAAGGCAACGGTGAGGTACTGTGGAAGTGGTGTAGCCATTTTAAATTGTGTTTTATAGTTTGGCCCCTCCGCCCCGCCTCCCCCCTTTCCTGAAGGTGTTGCCGCCTTGATCAGCTTCGTGGATTGGGGGGGGAAGGGGGTTTGTGCGGTTCATGGGTTCACCTGCTGGCTGATCCTGATCCTGTTCTTGCCCAATATCCAGATGCACGCACTTCCAGCAGTGGTCACTGAATAATGGTCAGGAGTGGGAAACCTGGCTGATTTCCTCCTCTTTCCCCCCGCCCCCACCAGCTACCCTAGCCCAGAGATGCTGAGGCTAAAACAATGTCGTTTACCAGCTTAACTGTAGCTTAGGAAGCTTCACACTGCTTGTCTAGGTAGGAACTCTCTGTACTAGGCCAGGGTGAAGTGAGAGAAATCCCGAACCACTCTGATTGCTCTAAGTTTCCAGATCCTGTCAACGAGCCTGGTGGGCCGGTTTACAGCGGACATGCCACATTCCAGTGCTGGATTACTACCAACTTGGCTATCCCTTAATGTTGGGACTGTCACCGTGGAGCCAATGCAACCCTAGCTTGACCCCGCTTACCTCGAGAAGGATAGTCACTAGGTGGTTATTAGCATAAACAAAATGGCCAGAGCATCGACCTCCCCCCGCCGCCCCTCCTCCCCCCACTTTGGCACAGTTAGAATCAGGAGCCCATCATGTAAGGAATCATGGGTATAAACCTGCATCCCATCGCTCTGTTATACAGCGCGTTGCCCCGTCTCCCCGAGCGCGTTGCCCCGTCTCCCCGGAGCGCGTTGTGCCCCGTCTCCCCGGAGCGCGTTGTGCCCCGTCTCCCCGGAGCGCGTTGTGCCCCGTCTCCCCGGAGCGCGTTGTGCCCCGTCTCCCCGGAGCGCGTTGTGCCCCGTCTCCCCGGAGCGCGTTGTGCCCCGTCTCCCCGGAGCGCGTTGTGCCCCGTCTCCCCGGAGCGCGTTGTGCCCCGTCTCCCGAGCAAGTCTCTGCTTTGAACCTCTCTCCTTAACAAGAAGTTAGTGAGTAACCCCAGTGTAGCGGCACAGATTGTGCGGCAAGGCTGCTCTGACACTGTGTAAGATGCCGATCTATAGTATTCGAGGGGGCCCAGTACAATTTCATATTGACCCAGAGGCAGGTGGAGCCAGCTGAAGGCTTGCGTAGTACTTCACTCCACAGACTGTCGTGCACAGTAAGAGTGAAACCACGGCTGCCCGCTTAGCTTCATAGATTACAGCCTAATGTCTGCTCCACTCTGAGCGATTCTGATCTAGATCAGGCTTCTGGTATCTGTCCAGCTCCGTACATAGTTCAAACTTTCAGAGGTATCGGGACACAGGATCACGGATGCTCAGGACAAACATGCAAACCAGGAAGTATTTCTTCCTCTCTTTCCTCCACCCCCCCCCCCCCCCCCAGAATGTGATCAATAGCTGGAATATGGTGCCAGGAAGGATGGCTGAGGCCAGGACACGGGACTGGTATAAGAAACCGCGAGTTGCTGTAATGGGAGACAGCAAGGTTGGTAGGTGTCGCTTCTGTCAGAAGGTCATGGGGACAGGTCCCACTCCATGGACTGGAGCACCTAATCTAGGCTGACACCCCCAGTGCAGTGCTGAGGGGACGCTGCACTGTTGGAGGTGCGTCTTTGGGATGAGATGTTAAACCGAGGCCCCGTCTGCCCTCTTGGGTGGACGTAGAAGATCCCACTGCACTATTTCGAAGAGGAGCAGGGGAGTTATCCCTGGTGTCCTGGCCAATATTTAACACTCAATCAACATCACTAAAACAGATGATCTGGCCATTATCTCATCACTGTTTGTGGGAGCTTGCTGTGCGCAAATTGGTTGCTGTGTTTCCTGCATTACAACAGTGACTCCACTTCAAAAGTACTTAATTGGCTGCAAAGCGCTTTGGGACGTCCTGAGGTGGTGAAAGGCGCTATAGAAATGCAAGAGTCTCTATTGTGGAAGGACGAGATCCAATGATAACCTAGAACTTTGCCACTATTCAAGATTTTTTGTGCATTTTTCAACAGAGAGGATTTGGGAAAATGAGTTACTTTTAACACAGTATATTTAAAAGCGATTTGTATTTTCTTGTTTTAAAAAGGCACCCAGACGAAGGGTGGCTAATACACCAAACGGAAGTTGTCTCTCCCGGAGGCTAAACAATATACGGCTCATGACCTTGACTGGGCAATCGGAAAACACCTCTGGCCCAGTCTGCTGGGAAACCCTTCATCTCTCTGTCTGTGAAGCCGGGGTTAAGGACAGAGACACAGACCAAGAAGGCAGTCTAGCTTTTGGAAATAGCACGGTCAGTCAGAGAGGACTCTGCAGGGAGGGGATGGTCTGTCTTGGACTGTAGTCTGCGAAAGTCCAGCAAGATGGCCCGCTGAAGTGGGAGAGCCTGTCTTCATTTTTTATGCAATTGCGAGTAGACAAATGGTATCGACTGAACCAAGTGAATCTGATCGTGATAATTATTACACCTCACTGGGATAAAGCAACTCAACGACTTGGATCCAGGCCTTGCCTCATCTGGTCCAGCTTTAGAGAGATTGAATAAACACGGGTGCGAAGAGGGATGGATCGGCGACTCTGGTCACATGGGGGTTCCATTGTTGCAGCCCGGGTCCCGCTGTTCTACGAGTACATACAGGGCAGTGTCAGTCAACTCTCCGAAGGAATGAAAGATCGATCTTGCATTTCTATAGCGCCTTTCACGATCTCAGGACGTCCCAGAGCGCTTCACAGCCAATGAAGTACTTTTGAAGTGTAGTCACTGTTGTAATGCAGGAAACGCGGCAGCCAAAATGCGCACAGCAAGCTCCCACAAACAGCAATGCGATAAATGACAAGTTAATTTTTTTTTTTTATGTGATGTTGGTTGAGGGATAAATATTGGCCGGAACACCGGGGAGAACTCCCCTGCTCTTCTAAATAGTGCCATGGGATCTTTTACGTCCACCTGAGAGCAGACGGAGCCTTGGTTTAACGTCTCATCCGAAAGACGGCGCCTCCGACAGTGCAGCACTCCCTCGGATTTTCTGCTCAAGGCCCTGGAGTGGAACCCACGACCTCCTGACTCCGAGGCAGAGGGGGCTACCCTCTGAGCCACTCAGTAAGGCACTCGGACCACTTTGAGAAGGGATTGGCGCCACTGAACCCTTGATGGTATCTGGGTCAGGCCTGCATTCATAAAGGGCTTTTTCATCCGAATCGATCTGATGCTCCAGTTATTTAATGTGCGTTGGCAGGAAAAGCCCCGGGATCTTTACATATTGAACTGGAGCAGAAGCAGCAATGACTGCTCCTGTGTTTAACTGGCGTCACAAAACCACCGTGTACAATCTTTCTATTGGACCGATAGTTGTAAAGGCCAAGGAAGTGGAGCTGGTTTTCCTGCTCTTCAATAACCAGGTTGTCCAACTGAAGACGCACCATTTTTGTGGTCTGTCTGAATGGATCTGTTTGGCTCAGTTGACGGAACTCTTGCCTCCGAGTCAGATGGTCGCGGTTTCAAGCCCAAACTGCGAGGCTTGGACATGAACTTAGTTAGTATGGTGGGCGTGCTGCAATGTGAAGAGTGCCGTCTTTTCAGATGAGGCATGAGAGCGAGGCTCAGTCAGATGCAAAAGGTCCCTTGGCACTCTTTTTGAAGAAGAGTTGTAACTACTGGGCTGTTCCAAGTGGAGAGGTGGTGAGGCCCAGTTTGTAGCTCTCATTATCCTAATCATTTAATAGAATTTTTCATCTTTGTTTTGGGTCCTTTTCCTTTCCCCTCTCTGCAACCAGTTTGCGCCCGGCCTTGCTGCATGTTGTGCATCTATAAATCCTTCGCCCCTTCTTGTAATTCCGCTCAGCCGGAGTGAGCGCCTTAAGCAGGGCACGGGTTTACTGGTTGCCGGGGCCGACAGGCTCAGCTGATTTTTTTTCTGAGCTCGTATCCTGGCAGACGACTTTCTCACGAAAGCTGCTGCTGCTGCTCTGCGCTTTTTGCTCGAGTCTGAAACCTTTGGTCGTGGAATTTGTAAATGTCAATTCAGTGCTGTGGAACTCGGCTGAGAGACGGCGTCGGGAGAGAGGAGCAGACCATCACCCCCGTTCAGTCTCGTTGAGGCGGGGCGGGGCGGGTTGTGAGTGAGGACTTGATTTTCCTCTTGGTTTTCTGTGATCAAAAAGTTTATGGGCTGGTGTTCGCACTGTGCCCCAAAGCAAACTGCTGAGAAATCTGCATACATGCAGTTGGAAGAATAACTTGCATTTATGTAGCACCTTATCGCATCTCTCTGGACGCCTCCTCTCATGAATTATTTTGAAGCATAGTATTTGTCCTATAGGCAAGTGCAGCAGTTGTTTTTACATAGGATTACATAGGATATACAGCTCAGAAACAGGCCATTTCATGCCGGTGTTTATGCTCCACTCGAGCCTCCTCCTGTCTTTCCTCATCTAAATATATCAGCATAACCCTCTATTCCCTTCTCCCTCATATGCTTGTCCAGCCTCCCCTTAAATGCATCGATACTATTCGCCTCAACCACTCCCTGTGGTAGCGAGTTCCACATTCTCACCACTCTCTGGGTAAAGAAGTTTCGTCTGAATTCCCTATTGGATTTCTTGGTGACTGTCTTATATTGATGGCCTCTAGTTTTGCTCTTCCCCACAAGTGGAAATACTCTCTCTGTCTACTCCCCCTCTGTGTGTCTACTCCCCCTCTGTGTGTCTACTCTATCAAAACCTTTCGTCATTTTAAAGACCTCTATTAGGTCACCCCTCAGCCTTCTCTTTTCAAGAGAAAAGAGACCCAGCCTGTTCATCCTTTCCTGATCGGTATACCCTCGCATTTATGGTATCATGCTTGTAAATCTTTTTTGCACAAAGCAAGACTCCCATCAACAGCAGCAAGGTGAACAACTAGTTCATGTGGTTTTTGTTTTGGTGGTTTTGGTTGAGGGATAAATGTTGGCCAGGGCACCGAGGAGAACTTCCCTGCTCCTCTTCAAATAGTGCCGTGGGATCCTCGGTCTCCACCTGACCAGGCAGACGGGGCCTCGGTTTAATGTCTCATCGGAATGACGACTCCTTCAGCGATGGAGACACTTCCTCTGTCCTGCTCCAGAGGTGTCGGCCCTAGTTCTGATGGGCTGCACACTTTCTCGACAATGGGCACACCTCACTTAACCTACGCCCAGGGGAGCCTTGATGCAAGTTGGCAAGTCATAATTTGGCCCTTTCAGTGAATTTCCACTGATGGACCATCAGCTGTGATAACCAGCCTGGGACATTGCCCCCATTCCTCCTCTTTCCCTGTAGTGAAGTAATTGGCATCTACTGGGCTAACCCCATGCCAGATCTTGGTGTTCACAGCACTGGGCCATTCTGTGCTGTGCCTTTTCTGTTACATTCCAACAGTGACTACACTTCAAAAGTACTTTATTGGCTGTAAAGGGCCTTGGGACACCCTCAGAACGTGAAAGGCGCTATAGCAATGCAAGTCTTTTTATTTTACTTTTTACATAAAATTATACTCTTCATAAAGGTACAGACAGAAATAACTAGCTCCAAAAACACAGTGTGAAGCAAATAGTAGAATGACTGGCTCATTTTCGGGTGTACTGAAGGAAATTCCATCGGCATGCAGGCACAATAGTTTGACAAGACGAGGGCATTTTGTTAAAAAGTGTTTCTCGAACTTGCTCCAGAATTTGCTTCGCTGCTCAGCTGAGCAGTTTAAACAGTAGCTCTCTGTCTCTCTTATCTGCTGGTCTTTGTACCGTCATGCTATGCAGTTCCACGCTTCACTGACTCTGCATTCAAGCTGAGCGGCACTGGATTAGAAAGGATCTTATTAATCCAGTTCTGCTGAATTCCTGCAGCTTATTTGGGACAAAAACGGATGTGAGCAGCAGCTTTTGAATTCTTTTCACAGCCACTTCCCCCTTTGTGTGAAGTTGTGTTGGTGCTGGTCAGTTCCCATGTAGTCACCATCAGCTGATCCATGTTCTACCCGACTGTACCACTGCTGATCTCTGGGCACTGCCCACATTGAGGGCGGTGGTTTGCTACCTGTTCAGTTCAGAAACCTCAAATACTGACGGGACACCCCCCCCCCCCCCCCCCCCCATAAATACTGACCCCTCTCCCAGGAAACGCCCTGTAAATACTGACCCCTCTCCCAGGGACCCCGCTGTAAATACTGACCCCTCTCCCGGGGACCCCCCTGTAAATACTGGCCCCTCTCCCAGGGACACCCCCCCCCCCCCCCCCCCAATAAATACTGGCCCCTCTCCCAGGAAACGCCCTGTAAATACTGACCCCTCTCCCAGGGACCCCGCTGTAAATACTGACCCCTCTCCCGGGGACCCCCCTGTAAATACTGACCCCTCTCCCGGGGACCCCCCTGTAAATACTGACCCCTCTCCCGGGGACCCCCCTGTAAATACTGGCCCCTCTCCCAGGGACACCCCCCCCCCCCCAATAAATACTGGCCCCTCTCCCAAGGACCCCCCTGTAAATACTGGTCCCTCTCCCGGACACCCCCCCCCCCCCCCCCCCGCCATAAATACTGACCCCACTCCCAGGGACCCCCCTGTAAATACTGGCCCCTCTCCCAAGGACCCCCCCTGTAAATACTGGCCCCTCTCCCAGGGACACCCCCCCCCCCCAATAAATACTGACCCCTCTCTCAGGAAACGCCCTGTAAATACTGGCCCCTCTCCCGGGGACCCCCCTGTAAATACCATGGCCCCTCTCCCGGGGAACACCTGTAAATACTGACCCCTCTCCCGGGGACCCACCTGTAAATACCATGGCCCCTCTCCCGGGGACCCCCCCTGTAAATACCATGGCCCCTCTCCCGGGGACCCCCCTGTAAATACTGGCCCCTCTCCCGGGGACCCCCCCTGTAAATACCATGGCCCCTCTCCCGGGGACCCCCCTGTAAATACTGACCCCTCTCCCGGGGACACCCCTGTAAATACTGGCGCCCTCTCCCGGGGACACCCCTGTAAATACTGGCGCCCTCTCCCGGGGACACCCCTGTAAATACTGGCGCCCTCTCCCGGGGACCCCCCTGTAAATACTGACCCCTCTCCTGGGGACCCCCTGTAAATACTGACCCCTCTCCTGGGGACCCCCTGTAAATACTGACCCCTCTCGCAGGGACCCCCCCCTGTAAATACTGACCCCTCTCCCAGGAAACGCCCTGTAAATATTGACCCCTCTCCTAGGGACCCCTGTAAATACTGACCCCTGTAAATACTGACCCCTCTCCCGGGGACCCCCCTGTAAATACTGACCCCTCTCCCGGGGACCCCCCTGTAAATACTGACCCCTCTCCCAGGAAACGCCCTGTAAATACTGACCCCTCTCCCAGGAAACGCCCTGTAAATACTGACCCCTCTCCCGGGGACCCCTGTTAATACTGACCCCTCTCCCGGGGACCCCCTGTAAATACTGACCCCTCTCGCAGGGACCCCCCCCTGTAAATACTGACCCCTCTCCCAGGAAACGCCCTGTAAATACTGACCCCTCTCCTAGGGACCCCTGTAAATACTGACCCCTCTCCCGGGGACCCCCCTGTAAATACTGACCCCTCTCCCAGGAAACGCCCTGTAAATACTGACCCCTCTCCCAGGGACCCCTGTTAATACTGACCCCTCTCCCGGGGACCCCCCCCCCCATAAATACTGGCTCACTCCCGGGGACCCCCTGTAAATACTGGCACGCTCCCAGGGACCTTCTATTCTAATGTCTGAGAGACGATGACCGCTTCCTATGGAACGAGTGCTTTTACTGCAGAAAGTGTATCGCCTCACAAATAACATGTTGGCAATTCAACAAATACAGAAATGTGATGACTTCGCGGAGCTCCTGGGATTTCCTCATTGGGCCAAAGACCCCAATTTGAAGCCCTATGTTTACATCGCTGGGTGTATTCAGCCAATGCTGGGTGGGGTTCCTTTGCTGTGCATTTTGTATTTTGAAAAGTTCACACATGCATTGAATTTTACACCACAGGAGAAGGCCATTCAGCCCATCAAGTCTGTGCCTGGGTTTTCTCCACATGAGCCACTATTTTACTGTTCTTATGGCTTTTTTTTGATGTTTCTAGTCTGTGTGTTCATGGTGCTTTCCTCAGCATCTTCCTCAGCTATGCTCACACCCTCTCTCTAACAGATTATTTGGTCATTATCCCATTGCTGGTTGTGGGGTCTTGCTGTGTTCGCACTTCATTGGCTGTAAAGCGCTTTGGGATGGTCCAGAGGTTGTGAAAGGCGCTATATAAATGCAAGTTCTTTTTCTCTGTATTGCTTCCTTTCTCTTGTCACCTCACTGACTGCATCCATCACAAAACGTGGAGTGGAATTTATTAACAGAATGAGGGATCTCTATTAAAAATGTGGAATGGACTGCAGTAACCTGCGAGCGGGGCAGTGATGACCTCTGTCGTACAGGGCTACTGTTTGAGCTTTCCAACACCGACCCAGATTTGTTCCCGTTTTCCGGAGATGGAGAAAGACTTTCACGTCTTTCACGACCTCCGGACGTGCCAAAGCGCTTTACAGCCAGTTAAGTACTTTTTGAAGTGTAGTCACTGTTGTACTGTAGCAAACGCAGCAGCCAGTTTCTGCACAGCAAGATTTCACAAACAGCAATATGATAATGACCAGATAATCTGTTTTAGTGATGTCGGTTGAGGGATAAATATTGGACCAGGACACCGGGGAGAACTCCCCTGCTCTTCTTCGAAATAGTGGCCGTGGGATCTTTTACATCCACCTGAGAGAGCAGACGGGGCCTCGGTTTAACATCGCATCCGAAAGACGGCACCTCCGACAGTGCAGCGCTCCCTCAGCACGGCACTGGAGTATCAGCCTGGATTATGTACTCAAGTCTCCGCTTTGAAAATTGATATGGAAGACATCACAAGACCTGACCGGCCTCCTTATTTATTCTTGTTTAAGATGTGGTCTGGTGACTGGCTGTAAAAAATGTCGAATACAAAGGGCTGCCTGTATCGCCCGATGACATCGTCTCAGTGACTTCTCTGAAGCATTCCATTCCGTGGCTTTGTTCACATTCCGCTTTTCTCCGGTAAATGTGTTTCTTCCACCTCGATCGGAGCTGCTAAAATACTGGAACATTATCGGAAAAGGCTTAATCGCCCTCTCCCTCGCCTATTTACCCAGTTCTCTCCTTCAATCTGCCCATGCTGTCTCCTTAGCACGATAACACTGCACCACACGTTAATCAGGCTCATTGTTGTAGCGCCTTTTAGATCCTAAGGGACATGTATTTTTGAGAGAAACCGAGTTAACGTCAGAACTGGAAAAAGTTGGAGATGGAACCGGTTTTTAAGCAGGTAAGGGGGGAGGGGAGGAAAAAACAAAAGGGAAGGTCTGTGATAAGGTGGAAGGCAGGAGAGATTAAAAGACAAAAGGAGATGGTAATGGCACAAGTTAAGAAACAAAAGATGACTCTAGATGAAGTGTAAATGGCACTGGCAGAATGAGCAACAGCGGCCGTGTGAGAAAGAGGAAAAAAAAAGATAGGTTATGGTCTGAAATTGTTGAACTCGATGTTGAGTCCGGAAGGCTGTAAAGTGCCTAATCAAAAGATGAGGTGCTGTTCCTCGAGCTCACGTTGAGCTTCATTGGAACAGTGTAAGAGGCCGAGGACGGAGAGATCAGAGTGGGAGTGGAGCGGTGAATTAAAGTGACAGACCATCGGGAGCTCGGGGTCCCCCTTACGGACTGAACGGAGGTGTTCCGCAAAGCGGTCACCCAATCTGCGTTTGGTCTCCCCAATGTAGAGGAGACCACATCGTGAGCAGTGAATACAGTATACTAAATTGCAAGAAGTACAAGTAAATCACTGTAGGTACAGTACAGTAGTACAAGTAGATGCTGCCTGACCTGCTGAGTATTTCCAGCATTTTCTGTTTTTATTTCAGATTTCCAGCATCCACAGTATTTTGCTTTTATATAGATGCAGGGGTTCAGTGGTCTGTAGACCCGCTATTCACCGCTCATGTGGGAACATTGGCTTCGTTGCAGAGATGCAAGAGGATGCCTGTATCTCAGCGAAGAGTCAACGTCATCATGAGATGAGAAAAGAAAAGAAAGACGGGCATTTCTATAGCGCCTTTCACGACCACCGGATGTCTCAAAGAGCTTTACAGCCAATGAAGTACTTTTTGAAGTGTAGTCACTGTTGTAATGTAGGAAACGCAGCAACCAGTTTGCGCACAGCAAGCTCCCACAAACAGCAATGTGATAATGACCAGATAATCTGTTTTAGTGATGTTGATTTGAGGGATAAATATTGGCCAGGACACCGGGGATAACTCCCCTGCTCTTCCTCGAAATAGTGCCATGGGATCTTTTACGTCCGACCGAGAGGGCAGACCTCCGGTTTAACGTCTCATCTGAAAGACGGCACCTCCGACAGTGCAGCACTCTCTCAGCACTGCACTGGAGAGTGCCAGCCTAGATTTCTGTGCTCAAGTCTCTGGAGTGGGACTCTGAACCCACAACCTTCTGACTCCGAGGCGAGGGTGCTGCCCACTGAGCCACTGATGTGCACCAGATGAGATGACGAGGAGGAGAAAAAGTTGTTGACTGGGTTCAGCAAGGCTCTTGATAGTCAATTACAACATCCTGTGTTTGATGCTGCTGCTGTAGGAGTTGCTCCAAGCTCCAATACAGGGACTGTGCACCGACAAGACACAGTCTCAGTAAACGGCATCTCGTGTTGCCCAATAAATTGGGTGGATGTTAAATGTTGCTCCTGTGACTGTTCCATTGCGTAACCAAGGTGGCAATCTCTCTGAGATGGGAGGGTGGGAGGTGAATTCCTCCTGTTAATTTTAGGCAGGAGATTCTGTACCAACTTTTTCAGTGAAATTATTGACGGGAGGAATTTCACTCGCTGCTTGTGTAGGAAATCTCTCCCCTGGAAGAACAGTTTCCATGTGGCAAGTGAACTGGAATCTCACGTGCAGTCGTGGCTTTATTAAAGTGAAAGGCCTGCCGCCCCCTACTCCACCCAGCCCCCCCCCCCCCCCCCCCCCACTGCAGGTTTAGCCAATAACACAACAATTAATCAGTGCACAGAGAGTGAGCAGTGGAGACAACAGAACCTGCCGCATAGGTAAAGAAATGGTAGAAAGAAAGTCATGTGGGATGCTGTGGGGCAGGGGCCCGGGAGTGGGTATGGGTCAGGGGCCCGGGAGTGGGAGTGGGTCAGGGGCCCGGGAGTGGGAGTGGGTCAGGGGCCCGGGAGTGGGAGTGGGGCAGGGGTCCGGGAGTGGGGCAGGGGCCCGGGAGTGGGGCAGGGGCGTGGGGCAGGGGCGCAGGAGTGGGGCAGGGGCAGGGGCGCAGGAGTGGGGCAGGAGCCAGGGGCCCGGGAGTGGGGCTGGAGCCCGGGGAGTGGGGCAGGGGAGTGGGAGTGGGGCAGGGGCCCGGGAGTGGGGCTGGAGCCCGGGGAGTGGGGCAGGGGAGTGGGAGTGGGGCAGGGGCCCGGGAGTGGGGCTGGAGCCCGGGGAGTGGGGCAGGGGAGTGGGAGTGGGGCAGGGGCCCGGGAGTGGGGCAGGAGCCAGGGGCCCGGGAGTGGGGCAGGGGCAGGGGCACAGGAGTGGGGCAGGAGCCGTGGGCCCGGGGAGTGGGGCAGGGGCCCGGGAGTGGGGCTGGGGCAGGGGCCGGGGCCCGGGAGTGGGGCAGGGGCCCGGGGATTAGGGCAGGGGCCCCAGGGAGTGGGGGTGGGGCCTGGGCCGGGGAGTGGGGGTGGGGCAGGGGCCAATCCCATGTCCTCTCAGGAGAAATGGAGAAAAGCCACAACTGTTGCTACTCGATGATTTGATGTATTGAAGAGAAACTCCGTTGGGTGAGCAGTGAAGTTACAGTTTCTGGCGCTTCTACATTGATCCAACGCATGACCCGGTAATTGCAGAATCAGAGCCCGACCTCACTCCAGTGCACTTTATTCCTCGAGAGGAACAAAGACTTGCATTTCTATAGCGCCTTTCACAACCTCGGGATGTCCCAGAGCGCTTTACAGCCAATGAAGTTTTTTTGAAGTGTAGTCACAGTTGTAGGAAATGTGGCAGCCAATTTGTGCATAGCAAGATCCCACAAACAAATGAGATAAATGACCAAATAATCTGTTTTTAGTGATGTTGGTTGAGGGATTAATATTGGCCCAGGACTCTGGGGAATAACTCCGCTGCTCCTCTTCAGCATAGTGCCGTGGGATCTTTTCTGTCCACCTGAGAGAGCAGACGGGGCCTCGGTTTAAAATCTCACCCGAAAGACGGCACCTCTGTCGGTGCAGCGCCCCCTCAGCACTGCACTGAGAGTGTCAGCTCCAGTCTCTGGGGTGGGACTTGAACCTGCGATCTATCGACTCCGAGGTGAGAGTGCCACTCGCTGAGCCACAGTGTCTTACAGGAGGCGGAGGAGGAGAGAGGTGGAGAGCTTTAGGGAGGGACCGCTATCTGAACGGAGGCTGGGTTGTTTGTACGTGTGGCCAACAGAGGGGAGACCCCGTGCAATTGCTGGCAGCTGCGATGGACTAATGCAAAAGCTGCCCTTTAGTTAAAACCCCGTCCCTCCTACCCCTGGTGATCTTTCGATGCGGTTGACAGTATTTAATGAGCTGTGTTTACCTCAGCTGGAGAGAGATCAATTGTTGCTCTAGTAACGCTGGTCAGCCATTTACAGAATGTTCCAGGAGTTGCTGGCTCGGAGTTACTTGAACACAGAACAGGACATCGTTGCCGTGGGTGCGTTTCGAGAAAGACTCTGTGCGCGTGTGTCTGAGCGTTAAGCAATGAGGGGGACAGGTATGGTGGTCACTGAGCATGGCGGGGGGGAGAACGGAGGGGCCCAGGGTGCTGAACCAAAGGTACAGCTGAATGGGTAGGCCGTTGATAGAAGGGAAGGACGCCAGGTAGAACAACGTAACAAAGTACGGCAGCGGAACTATCGCGAGCCGATCGTTCCAGAAACTAAGCCCGCCTGCCACTTCCACCAAGTGGCAACCATGGCGATACGGTGTTGGAAGTTAAGGCCCAGCGTCTGATTTATTGGCAGGCCACTCTGCGGTCAGTGCACCCTGACGCAGTAGGCCTAGCATTGCCAACCCTCCAGGAATGCCCTGGAGTCTCCAGGAATGGAAGCTCAATCTCCAGGACACTGCTGGGCGCAACACCCGGGAGAAAAATCATTGGAGCATTAAAAATAACATGCTTTTTATCATTTTCTTTGAACATTTTTCATTATTTAGTTATAAAATTATTGGAGTTGGGAAACGAGACTGTTTGACTGACAGTCGAGAGTCGTCCAATCACATAACGAAGAGTCTGATCGCTTTCTGATTGGTTGGGAAGGTGAATGGATGTGTCGGGCGACCAATGGCGTGAGTGCGGGGGGCGGGGTGTTTGGAGGCGGGAGGTCATGTGATGAAACCGCCAGGAATACGCCCAACCAGAGTTGGCAACTCTCAGTCGACCTGCGGAACAAGGGGCCTGCCTTTTGAGCTGGGTAGCCTGGTGTGGCACAGGACCATCGCTTTAAGGCGCTCCTTAAAACCCTACCTCCTTGACCAAGCTTTTGGTCACCTGTCCCGATATCTCCTTCTGTAGCTCGCTGCCCAAAATGCTTTTATTGACATCGCTCTTGTGAAGCGCCTTGGGACGTTTTGCTCTGTTAAGTGCGCTATATACAGTAAATGTAAGTTGTTGTGGTTCACTGTACAAACACCACTGCCCTGTCCTCTTGTGTGTTTAACCCCCAGACTGTGGCAGATTGAAGGGAATGTTGTCCGCAATGTGTCACTAATTAAAAGCCGTGTGTGTGGGTGTGTGTGTGGGTGGGTGTCGTGGTGCAGGGTCCTTTCATGGACTCTCTTTATGCCCAGGCTGGTGTCATACGAAGCAATTGCTTTCCTGCAGGCTGCTGAAAATGGCCAGGAGCCCAATAGGGGGAAACAAATATATAGAAGATTATTGGAGGGAGGGAGGGAGGGAGGGGAAAAGAGAAGAGTAAAAAAGCCCAGAGGGTTTATCTAGTTTGGAGTTGGGACCTCCCAGTACTTAGTCACTTATGATTATTGTGTAAACTTTTACATTTCATTTTTCATTGCAACCATTGAGACTTGAGCACAAAAATCCAGGCTGACACTCTAGTGCAGTGCTGAGGGAGTGCTGCACTGTCGGAGGTGCCGTCTTTCGGATGAGACGTTAAACCGAGGCCCCGTCTGTGAAAGATCCCATGGCGCTATTTCGAAGAAGAGCAGGGGAGTTCTCCCCGGTGTCCTGGTCAATATTTATCCCACAACCAACATCACAGAAACAGATTATCTGGTCATTACCACATTGCTGTTTGTGGGAGCTTGCTGTGCCGCGTTTCCCACATTACAACACTGTCTACACTTCAACATGTACTTCATTGGCTGTAAAGCGCTTTGGGACATCCTGAGGTTGTGAAAGGCGCTATATAAATGCTCCACCATTGGCGGCCGTGCCTTCAGCTGCCTAGGCCGTAAGCTCTGGAATTCCCTCCCTCAACCTCTCCGCCTCTCTCTCCTCCTTTAAGACGCTCCTTAAAACCGACCTCTTTGACCAAGCTTTTGGTCACCTGCCCTAATTTCTCCTTACGTGGCTCGGTGTCAAATGTTGTCTGATAATCGCTCCTGTGAAGGCGTCAGACAGAAGAGGAGGATCAGGCAGGTAGTGCAGGAGTCCCCTGAGCCCGTCTTGCTCACCAACCAGTATTCGGTGCTGAGTACTGGTGAGGGCGATGGTTCCTCTGGGGAGTGCAGCCAGAGCCAAGTCCACAGCACCATGGAAGGCTCAGCTGCACAGGTTTGGGGGGGGGGGGGGAAGAGGAGAGGGAGAGCAATAGTGATAGGGGATTCAATAGTTAGGGGAGCAGACAGGCGTTTCTGCAGCTGCAGACGTGACTCCAGGATGGTATGTTGCCTCCCTGGTTCAAGGGTGTCACTGAACGGCTGCAGGGCATTCTGAGGGGGGAGGGTGAACAGCCAGAGGTCGTGGTCCATATCGGTACCCACGTCATAGATAGGAAGAGGTCTGAGGTCCTGCAGGCAGAGTTTAGGGAGCTCGGAAAGAGGTTAAAAAGCAGGACCTCAAAGGTAGTAATCTCCGGATTACTACCAGTGCCACGTGCTAGTGAGTACAGAAATAGAAAGATAGAGCAGATGAATGCGTGGCTGGAGAGATGGTGTAGGAGGGAGGGCTTTAGATTCCTGAGGAATTGGAGCCGTTTCTTGGGGAGGTGGGACCTCTACAAGCCAGACGGGTTGCACCTCAACGGGAACGGGACGAATATCCTCATGGGAGGGTTTGCTAGTGCTGTTGGGGAAGGTTTAAACTAGCTTGGCAGGGGGATGGGAACCTAAGTATAGAGTCAATAGGGAGGGAAGAAAAACTGGAATTGGAAAACAAAAAAGGGGCTATCACACTGCTGGGAGCGTACTACAGACCCCCAAACAGTGAGAGGGAGATAGAAGAACAAATATGTAGACAAATTTCTGAGAAGTGCAAAAACTATAGGGCAGTAATAGTAGGGGATTTCAACTACCCCAATATTAACTGGGATAAAATTAGTGTGAAGGGTATAGAGGGTGCGGACTGGAGGACTGCTAATGTGGTACTCTTGTTAAAAAGGGAGAAAACGATAGACCGAGTAATTACAGGCCAGTCAGCCTAACCTCGGTGGTGGGAAAATTATTGGAAAGAATTCTGAAGGACAGGATAAATCTTCATTTAGAAAGACACGGATTAATCAAGGATAGTCAGCACGGATTTGTTAAGGGAAGGTCGTGTCTGACAAACTTTATTGAATTTTTTGAGGAGGTAACAAGGAGGGTAGATGAGGGTAGTGTGTTTGATATAGTGTATATGGACTTTAGCAAGGCTTTTGATAAGGTTCCACATGGCAGACTGGTCACGAAGTTAAAAGCCCATGGGATCCAGGGCAAAGTGTCAAGTTGGATTCAAAACTGGCTCGGAGGCAGGAAGCAGAGGGTAATGGTTGATGGGTGTTTTTGTGACTGGAAGGCTGTTTCCAGTGAGGTTCCGCAGGGCTCAGTACTAGGTCCCTTGCTTTTTGTGGTATATATCAACTGATCTTGACTTGAATATAGGGGGTATGATTGAGAAGTTTGTAGATGATACTAAAATCGGCTGTGTGGTTGATACTGAAGAATATATATATATATGCTTTGCCGATTCGTATTCCTTCACTTCACCTGACGAAGGAGCAGAAGCTCCGAAAGCTTGTGATTTCAAATAAAACTGTTGGACTATAACCTGGTGTTGTGCGACTTCTCACTTTTGATACTGAAGAAGGAAGCTGTAGACTGCAGGAAGATATCAATAAATTGGTCAGGTGGGCAGAACAGTGGCAAATGGAATTCAATCCGGAGAAGTGTGAGGTAATGCATTTGGAGAGGGCTAACAAGGAAAGGGAACACACATTAAATGGTAGGACACTGAGTAGTGTAGAGGAACAAAGGGACCTTGGAGTGCCATGTCCACAGATCCCTGAAGGTAGCAGGCCAGGTAGATAAGGTGGTTAAGAAGGCATACGGAATGCTTGCCTTTATTAGCCGTGGCATAGAATACAAGAGCAGGGAGGTTATGCTTCAACTGTATAAAACACTAGTTAGGCCTCAGCTAGAGTACTGCGTGCAGTTCTGGTCACCACATTACAGGAAAGATGTGATTGCACTAGAGAGGGTACAGAGGAGATTTACAAGGATGTTGCCGGGAGTAGAGAATCTTAGCTATGAGGAAAGACTAGATAGGCTGGGTTTGTTTTCCTTGGAACAGAGGAGGCTGAGGGGAGACCTTATTGAGGTGTATAAAATTATGAGGGGCATTGATAAAGTGGGTAGAAAGGACCTATTTCCCTTAGCAGAGGGGTCAAAAACCAGAGGGCACAGATTTAAAGTAATTGGGGGAAGGTTTAGAGGGGATTTGAGGGGAAATTTCTTCACCCAGAGGGTTGTGGGGGTCTGGAACTCACTGCCTGAAAGGGTGGTAGAGGCAGGAACCCTAACCACATTTAAGAAGTACTTGGATGTGCACTTGGGATGCTCTAACCTGCAGGGCTACGGACCAAGAGCTGGGAAGTGGGATTAGGCTGGAGAGCTCTTTGTTGGCCGGTGCGGACACGATGGGCCGAAATGGCCTCCTTCCGTGCTGTAACTTTCTATGATTCTATATAAATGCAAGTTTTTATTTCTGAAGGGCTTCTTGAGTACAATAAAGAACTCCTAATGATTTACCTACCTTGCAGTTGTTCAAACAATTAATGAGTGTATTAAACGAGCACAGATAGGAATGTAACGTAAACGTGTCGACCATTCCCAGCACACAGCAAGTTGTCTCTTGTTCCACTGGCCCGTGCAGAATTCCGGGCAAGGGGTAAATGAGCCGGTGACATAGGAGTTCTCACCCACTCCTCGGAGGCACCGACTCTTGTGGAAGCCCAGTCCCCCGAGCAGAACGGCCGTTGGGTATCTTTCTCCCCCCCTCCCCCCCCCAACTTGTACCTCGCATTTATGTTTGCACCTAAATAGTGAATGTCGGTCGGCTATTTGACTTGGTGAAGCGCTGCAGCCGAGGCTGATCTTGTTCCCGACTAATGTCCAGCGAGAGGGAACAGCAGTCGATCTATCAAAAGTTTTATGAGCGGCGCAATACTGAGCATCGAACAGGGATCAAACTCCAGAACGTATTAGTCTGTGCAGCTAAATGTCACACCATCCAGTCCATTTCCCCCCTGCCCTGAATTCTGAATGGCCCAGTTTAAAAACAAAACTAAGTTGCAAACGATTCACAGAACAGAAACAGGCCATTCGGCCCAACAGGTCTATGCCGGCCTTTAACGCTCCCACATGAGCCTCCTCCCACCCCTCTTCATCTAATCCCATCAACAGATCCTTCTATTCCTTTCTCCCTCAGGTGTTTATCGAGCTTCCCCTTAAATGCATCTATGCTATTCGCCTCGACCACTCGCTGTGGTGTCGAATCCCACATTCTCACCCCTCTCTGGGGAAAGAGCTTGCTCCCGAGTTGACTCTTGGATTTATTGGTGACTGCCTTGTATTTATGGGCCCTCGTTTTGGTCTCCCCCCCATGAGTGGAAACAGCTCCTCGGGGGGTCTTCCTGAGTTCAGCATTTAATGGTGTTTGGAGCTGACTGGATGTCGCGCGCGCCACCAAACCCCAGCCCAGTGCGGCCAGCTTAGCAAGTGTGCGGGTTAGTGCGGGCCGTTCCTGGCCCCCGTGAGGCTGGAACAGTGGGGGATGAAACCGTTAGTCACTCAGCAAATCATTTACTTTAGTTTCATAAACATGGTAGTCACAAACCGAATGAGATTTAGTAGAATTTACTGGGGGTTTTAATCAGGAGTGTGTCCCATAGATTGGTATTGTTCCATTCATAAAAGCTTGATAGATTGGTATTGTCATTCATAAAACTATGCTGATCTCCAAATTGCTACCTTGTGCATATTGAATTCCAGAGACTTGAGCCTCGGAGTATAAATACTTCCCTTTCTCTCAGTACAGCAGGGCAGGAGCTGGTCCTTCACATATGCTCTACTCTTCCAGTATTTTGTTATGAGCCCTTTATACTGATTGCTTCACTGTTCCTGTTGGCAAATTACCAAAACCGCTCCTCCCTCCCTCTCTCCCTGCATTCCCCCCCCCCCCCACCCCCGCACCCCGGCACATGATCATGCTCCGAGAACTAGAAGTCAGGGTTAAAATCGCTATAACCACAGGCCTCGCTCTGCCAATAGTCTCCCCTCTTCCCTGACCCCCCTTGCTGAGGTCCAGTTCTCCGGCTGGCAGGAGCCCTCCATCACCTTGCCAAGTGGCCATTTCGCATGTGTGCGGCATTGTGCCCTGCTGGCTATTCGACTATGGGAGCGTCACCTGCCCAAGTCTGCTCCTGCCCAAGTCCCCCATGGTATTGCACTCGGGGAGTCAAGACCACGTGTGAAGTACGGTTAGAGGCAGGGGGTAATTGAGTCAGGTGTATGCCAACTGTCATTCCATTCCTGTTTTAAAATCTTTATTTTTATCAAATGCTTCGCTTTTATATTGTTTATCGTTAAATAACAGAGCTGATGGCAATTTGAAAAGAAAAAAAAGAAAGACTTGCATTTCTATAGCGCCTTTCACAACCTCAGGATGTCTCAAAGCGCTTTACAGCCAATGAAGTACTTTTGAAGTGTAGTCACTGTTGTAATGTGGGAAACGCGGCAGCCAATTTGCGCACAGCAAGCTCCCACAAACAGCAATGTGATAATGACCAGATAATCTGTTCTGTGATGTTGATTGAGGGATAAATATTGGCCCCAGGACACCGGGGAATAACTCCCCTGCTCCTCTTCGAAATAGTGCCATGGGGTCTTTTACGTCCACCTGAGAGAGCAGACGAGGCCTCGGTAGCAGAGAAACAGAGTTGCTTGAAGTGCAAGAAATTCTGTGTTGACGAGTTGGGAGATGCAAAAGAACCAGAAGGGAGATGAGAACTTTTTTTTCGCAGCGTGTTATGATGACCTGGAATACACTGCCTGAATATATTTTTGAAAAACAGGGGAGTCATGGGTTATGGGGAGCGGGCAGGAAAATGGAGTTGAGGCCAAGATCAGATCAGCCATGATCGTATTGAATGGCGGAGCAGGCTCGAGGGGCCGAATGACCGACTCCTGCTCCTATTTCTTATGTTCTTATGAAAGGGTGGTGGAAGCAGATTCAATAGTAGCTTTCGAAAGGGAATTGGATATTTAGTTCAGGGGGAAAAACTTGCAGGGCTATGGGGAAAGAGCAGGGGTGTGTGGGATTAATTGAATAGCTCTTTCAAAGAGCCAGCACAGGCACGGTGGGCTGAATGGCCTCCTTCTGTGCTGTATCATTCTATGAGGCACTGCAGTGCCACCACTGGCAGGAGGAGGTAATTACAATGTAACAACTTAACTTAACATGGGCAATTCCCAGTATAAATGTGGGCCTAGGAATTTAGAATGGGAAAAAGTTGACACAAACCACTGTTTGTATTTTTTTAAATATTAGATATATAATGAAAGATCTGGTGATTTCTCTGAGGGTGATTGGCAGCCCTCCACTCTCATAAGAACATAAGAAATAGGAGCAGGAGTAGGCCATTCGGCCCTTCGAGCCTGCTCCACCATTCAATGAGATCATGGCTGATCTTCTGCCTCAACTCCATTCACCGGCCCTATCGCCATATCCCTTGATGCCCTTACTAGTCAGAAATCTATTGACTTCTGTTTTGAATATACCCAATGACTGAGCCTCCACAGCCCTCTGGGGTAGAGCATTCCAAAGATTCACCACCCTCTGTGTGAAGAAATTTCTTCTCATCTCAGTCCTGAATGGCCTACCCTTTATCCTGAGGCTGTGGCCCCTGGTTCTAGACTCCCCAGCCAAGGAAAACATTCTCCCAGCAGCCACCCTATCAAGCCCTGTAATAATTTTGTATGCTTCAATGAGATCCCCTCTCATTCTTCTGAATTCAAGAGAATACAGGCCTAGTTTACTCAATCTCCTCATACAACAGTCCCGCCATCCCAGGAATCAATCTCGTGAACCTTCGTTGCACTCCCTCTATGGCAAGTATATCCTTCCTTAGGTAAAGAGACCAAAATTGTACACAGTGCTCCAGGTGTGGTCTCACCAAGGCCCGATATAATTGGAGTAAGACTTCTTTACTCCTGTACTCAAATCCTCTTATAATGAAGGCCAGCATACCATTTGCTTTCCTAATGGCTACTTCCTAGGAGTTTTCTCTCCTCCCCTCTGACAGCCCTGCAGTCTGGGCACAATCCCTGGGCCACGGCAGAGTGCCAGCGCTCCAGCGTGCTGCACTCCCAGCTCCTCCCCGCCAGACACCCTACCCAAGACCCACTGAACTCCCTGAACACTTGGGACAGGGGAGTCGTTTCAATCCTCTGATCCCTCTCCTCTCCTTTTTCATTTCTCTGTCGGAATGCCGATTACGCCAGGCAGCTTCAAGGTAAATACAGTTCTAATCAAATAGGCGTTCCACGGGATTGTTGGGGTTGGGAAAGGCCATTCGGCCCATCTTCAGCCCACGTTTCCCTGATTATGTCATCTAACCGGTTCGTGGACAAGTCTGAGGTCTTTGTCTCCACAGTGTTCAGCTGGAAGCCCACTGATCGCTCGCTCTGCATGACCAGATACTCCTGACCGCTGTTCTAAGTTGTTCCACCAGTTTTGTAACCTGTTCAGCCCCTACAACCCTCCCAGATCTCTGCCCTCCTCCAATTCTGACCTCTTGTGCATCCTTGATTTTAGTCACTTCATCATTGGCGGCCGTGCCTTCTGTTGCCGAGGCCCTAAGCTCTGGAATTCCCTCCCAAAACCTCTCCGCCTCTCTATCTCTCTCTCCTCCTTTAAGACGCTCCTTAAAACCTACCTCTTTGGTCATCTCTCCTAACCTCTCTCTACGTGGCTCCGTGCCAAATTGTGTTTGATAATCATTCCTGTGAAGTGCCTTGGAGTGTTTTTTACCGCGTTTAACGCTCTACATAAATGCACATTGTTGTTGTTCCCTCTCTGGTTAGCATCTTTTGGTATCTCGTCTCCGCTAATCAGTGGGTTTTATCCTCCTCTTCCTCCCTTTAGCCCGCTGTTCTGGACAATCTCCTGAGCTCGATGAAGTTTGTGCTCCAAGGCATGGGAATCCTGAGGATTAATCTGGCCAACCCCAAGAACACGGTAAGAGATTAGAGCGGAACGCATTGCCGCGGGTCTCGGTCACAGAGTTCAAGTGACGCGAGGCATCCGTCCTGCACTCCAGGCTTTTGTTTAGAGGATTTTCTCTGTAACCACCCATTTATTTTATTTTATTTTATTAAATCCATCAACAGATTTAAGATAATTGGCAATAACTCCAAGGAGATAATTTAAAAAAATTTTACACAGCGAGTTATGATGATCTGGAATGCACTGCCTGAAAGGGTGGTGGAAGCAGATTCAATAATAACTTTCAAAAGGGAATTGGATAAATCCTTTGCAGGACTTTGGGGAAAGAGTGGTGGGGGGTGGGGTCGGTGGGCGGGGTGGGGAGAGAGGAGTGGGACTAATCGGATAGCTCTTTCAAAGAGCCGGCACAGGGAAGATGGGCCATATGGCCTCCTTCTGTGCTGTATGATTCTGTTTCAGCTTGAGGCTTCTCCGTAGAATGGCGATTACTCGTCTCAGATACTCAGTGTTTTTTTTTCCCCTTTCCCAGCTCAAATCTCCACCAGTAATCTGTGCTGGAACACTCTGGTAAGACCTGTTTAATCTCTCCCGCCCAGTGTTTTACACTGTTTCAGACCTCTGAGTCTCCCACCCCCACCTCCCCTCACCCAGCAAGACCGCACCTCCCAAACCCCGCGACCTCTACCACCGAGAAGGACAAGGGCAGCAGGCGCATGGGAACACCACCACCTCCGAGTTCCCCTCCAAGTCACACACACACCATCCTGACTTGGAAATATTTCGCCATTCCTTCATCGTTACTGGGTCAAAATCCTGGAACTCTCTCCCTAACAGCACTGTGGGAGTACCTTCACCACACGGACTGCAGCAGTTCAAGAAGGCGGCTCACCACCACCACCTCGAGGGAATGGGCAATAAATGCCAGCGACACTCACATCCCAGGAACAAATTTAAAAAAAAACAAACCTCCAGTCTTGGGTCATCTCCGAGATCAACGTCTCCCACTCCCCATTTCTCTCCAGTATCAAAATGTAAAGAATACTTTGAATTTCTGTTGCAATCCCGTAACGGGGGAATATAAAGGACTGGAAGAACTCCACGGTGAGATTTTAGTCTGAGTGAGCAGCCAGGCCAGAGGATGGAACAGGGATGAGAGGGCGCAGAGTTTCCGAGAAGGACCAGAAGTGATGGGCTCAGTCTTGCTGGAATTTACTTGGGGGACATCTGACTTCCATAAATATAAGATAGTCGCTCATAAATCCAGTAGGGAATTCAGGAGAAACTTCTCTACCCAGCGAGTGCTGAGAATGTGGAACTCGCTACCACAGGGAGTAGTTGAGGCAAATAGCATCGATTCATTTAAGGGGAAGCTAGATAAGCACATGAGGGAGAAAGGAAGAGCAGGATGTATTAATGAGGTTAGATGAGTAGAGTGGGAGGAGGCTCGTGTGGAGCATTTGGGCCAAATGGCCTGTTTCTGTGCTGTAAACGCTATGTTAACCTTTAAATCTACTTTCTATGGCAGCTCGTAGTTCCGTAGTATTTAAATACGTTTGATGCATGGTCAGAAGCTCATTCACTAAATGATGAGAATAGTTTATTTGTACTGTTGTGAAAGTACAGTGCCTCGAATGTGTTGTGCGGTGAGCTGTGTTTTTAATCTGCCAGTATGGTTATCACCAGCAGGTGGCAGTGTTGCTCTAGTTATACAGCGCTGAAGGATGTCCCCTCAACAGATCCTGTGCTGGTTGGACATTGTGCTGGGCAGGTCACATATTCTGTTTCTCACCAGTTTTCTCCTGGGTAACGTTCTATGGCCCCTGGGTACTATCCAGTACCTCGCCTGATTTGAATTTCAGTCACTCGTGAACCTTCACACTGAGTCTTGGGTGGGTTGTAACTTCCTCCAGCTACACACTGGGAAGACTAAAGCCACCATCTTCACCCTCGACCCCGAGCACTAACTCCCTATCCTCACACACAGCCTCGATCTCTCTTCTTTTCCCCCTCCCCACCACCAGCAGGGCACCGTCTCAGTCTGAACAGGGCTGTTCACGGCTCCGGAGTTCGATTCTGAGCTTAGTTTCCAACCTCATCTCTTCTTGACTTCTCCCGCACAAAGATCGCCATTTTCATCCTCCATGACCGCCCTTGCCCTCCGGCCCCACCTCTGTCCAGCTGCCATTGAAAACCTTTAGATGGTTGGATTTTTGGACTCCAGGAGAATCGAGGGATTTGGGGTTCGGGCGGGTCGAAGATCAGCCATGATCTTCTTGAATGGCGGAGCAGGCTCGAGGGGCCGCATGGCCGACTCCTGCTCCTAGTTCTGATGTCCTTACCCATGTTCCATTCCTCTCCTGGCCATGAAGTTGAGTTATTGCCATTGATTGACAGAGGCAGGAAGTCCCGAGAAGAATTCCAGGAGCGTGAGTAAGTGTCAGGCAGAGCAGGTTTTATTAATGAATTGTGTTGGAGGCAAATCTGCATAGAGGAGCAGAGAGGAACTGCATCCAAACCAGGCAGGAACAAAGACTGGTGAACTGTGCAGAGAGGATGTAAGGCTGCTTCATTCTCGATCTACAGAGGGAGGGAATCTGACTTTAACAGTGGATCGGAGGAGCTGTCAGGTCAGGTCAGGCAGAGAGATGTAGAAGAGGCAGTTAAAGTAGAAAATAAATTAATCAATGATTTAAAAAAAAAAAAACCTCAAAAATGTAAACTAGAAGTGAAGAACACGATGAGCTTTCTTTTCCTGAAAATTGGGAATAAAACACTGGAGTTGGGAATGCATGGAGTCGGGGGGCGGGGGGGGGGAATGGTGATATTGGGATTGTGACCCCTGGAAGTGGGAATTAATTCAGTGTACAGGGATCGGGATTGTTCGGGAAAGGTGGAGATGATGGGAAGGGAGGATTGGCAGCTCTATTTGTTCGTTTGGAAGTTCGGGAAAGAAAGAGCAAATGGGGGAACAGGACAGCGTGAGATAAAAAGGGGGCGTGAAGATAATGGGTGACTTCAACCAACTTAACGCGAGCTTGGAGATACCCTGTGGTGACAGAATGAGAGCCAGCAGGTAAAGTCGCAGTGTCCCCTGATCTCCACTAGAGGTCACACCCACCCAAACCTGCTCCTTGAAAGTAATCCGGAATGGGGATCAGCGTCAAACTGAGGGAAATGAAATGGGACGTGTTGCTTGATTTATCTCTTTCACTCCTTGTCTGTGGTATCCTGCGCAATGGGATCTCAACACACACAAGGGGGTTGGAGACTGGAGGAGAAAGATCTTTCTCTTTCTTTCTCTTTTTTTCTCGCTCCCTTCTTTCTCGCTCCCTTTTTTCTCTCGTTTGATTCTCTAAAAAATTGCAGGGCTACGGGGAAAGGGTGGGGGAGTGGGACTCGCTGAGAGTCGGCACGGGCTCAGCGGGCCAAATGGCCGCCTTCCGTGCTGTAACCATTCTATGATTTCTGATTCTCCCTTTTTCTCTCGCCCTCCCGTTTCTCCCTCTCTCTCCTCTTTTTTTTTCTCTCTCTCTCCCTTATTTAAGGAAGGATATACTTGCATTGGAGGCAGTGCAGAGAAGGTTCACTCGGTTGATTCCGGAGATGAAGGGGTTGACTTATGAGGAAAGGTTGAGCAGGTTGGGCCAATATTAGAAGAATGAGAGGGGATCTTATTGAAATATATAAGATTCTGAGGGGGCTTGACAGGGTCGATGCAGAGAGGATGTTTCACCTCGTGGGGGAATCTGGAACTAGGGGGCATAATTTCAGAATAAGGGGGCACCTTTTTCAAACGGCAATGAGGAGGAATTTCTTCTCACAGGGTCGTGAATCTTTGGAATTCTCTACCCCAGAGAGCTGTGGCGGCCGAGTCAGTGAATATATTGAAGCAGATAGACAGATATTTGAGCTACAGGGGAGTCCAGGGGTATGGGGAGAGAGCGGGAATGGAGTTGAGGCCAAGATCCGATCAGCCATGATCTTATTGAATAGCGGAGCAGGCTCGAGGGGCCGAATGACCGACTCCTGCTCCTACGTCTTATGTTCTTATGTTCTCTCCCCCTTTTTTCTCTCTTTCTCT